>ML677350.1:24966131-25210330 GCA_007922305.1 Dermatemys mawii | reverse complement strand
TGGTTACACTTACAAGATTATAGCGCTATTGGTTATAGCGGTCCCCTTATACAGTAATATGTATAGCGCTATTGTATGTCCACACTCAAACGCGCCAGCGGTATAGCATGGCCACATTTGGGGCACTTAATGCAGCATTAAGAGCAGCGCATTAGGGCAGATATCCCAGCATTCAGCTGGGTGCAACGTGCTTTTTAAACGAGGAGGGTGAGGGGGGACATGTTGTGTGTATGCGGAGGGAGAGAGACAGTGATTTTTCCGATCTTCTGAAAGCCTGTCAGCGAGCCTCCATTCACAGAAGGCTTTGTTTTCACACAGGCTCCCTTCTTAAACATTTGCATTGCTTATCTGCCAAGTTAAGAGAGAAACTCCAAAGAGGTACTTCCGCATTCCTCCAGCCGAGTTCAAAACAAAGGGAAGAGACGTCAATTGCCTTACATGGCTCTAGGCATCTCCAGAGATCACTTGTAGCGCAGTGGGTGTCCACATTCTTGCTGTAGCGCTACAGCAGCTGCGCTACAGCCCTTATTCCCCATGCGGAGGTGGATTAACAATAGCGCTATAACTCAGCAGTTATAGTGCTCTACGTGCCTTGCCAGTGTGGACAGGGAGGAGGTTATAGCGCTCGTGGGGGCTTTATAGTGCTATAAAGTGCCAGTGTAACCAAGCCCTTAGATTTCTCCATCTAGAATTTAGTTAAGATTTGTAAAGCACTTTGAGCATCTCAGATGAAACTGTTTCTACAAATTCCTAAGTATTATTGCTATTAATATATAACAATACCCAAGTTAAATTACTCCAAGAATATTCATTAATTTGGCACCAATTGGCAGGAACTGATCACTACATTAGGTGTCTCAAGTTATTTGTTACTCTCCCTCAAAATGACTTGTTAGAAAGCAGTAAGTAGAGAACTGAATGTAATGATGCCTCTGGAAACATTTAGGGGTTGTAATTTTGATTTACATCCCAATGGCAATTAATGTCAGCGAAATCAGAGAGGTTAGAGGTGTAAAACGTCGAATAGGTAACAGCAGTGTAGGACTGTTCCTTATAGTATATTTTCAAGTGTTTTGTCTTGTCTAGTTTTAACTTACTCAAGCAATTGAGGCTTCTCTAGGGAGCCTTTCCCACAGTCTGGCATACCTCGCCATTAAGAAATATTTCCTTCTGTTCATTCTAAATTTTCTTCTGCTTATTTTTATCGCATTAATTCTACTTCATCCCCTGGGAACACTAAACTATTCCTCTTCCTTACTGGTGTTTACACCCTTCAAATACATGTACATGATTATTGTATCCCTCCTTATCCTTAGTCCTCATGCCTTTCCTCCCTCTTCTCCTTAATTTTTCCTCCTTAATTGAATCTCTCCAGTTTTGTGACATCTTTCTGATACTGGGGCACCTACAACTGAGTTCATTATTTGAAAGGAGTGGCCTCACCAGTGTCATGTAGAGATGAACTAGTATTGTTCTGGTCCATGCCATGATGTGTTTTTATGGGGAATTCCAAAACACATTAGCTTCTCTTGCTGTCTTATCTCAGCAGGAGCTGAATGTAGTCTCAATTCCACAAGTTCATGCACTTAGAGTTAGGCATGTGCCTAAGTACCTTGTTGAATTGGGGCCACATATATGAAAGGAAAAATGGAACCTTTAGTGGAGGCGAGAGACTCTACAGGATCTTTGCAGCAGTGAGAGAAATATATTGTCCTGAGCTTGACATCTAACTCCATTTAATTTGGTGGTTACATTATGAATACCATACCTTATTATTAAGGGAAAATATTACTCTTTCTAATCAGTTATGTGCTTTGCACGAAAATGTGCTAGACTGAATAGCTGAGGAGGTCTGATGAAACAATGTGCTTCATATAGTTTTAGGATTTCATCTCCCGGGAGATGGGAGCCTTCAGGACTAATGAAAACCATAAATTTAAAAACATTTTTTGTATCTCTACAGTACCTTTCACTGAAGGATCTCTGAGCACTTAAAAGTATATTAATTAGTTAAATCTCCCAGCAATCCTGTGGGGGAGGTATGTAGTATTGTACCCATTGATAGATGGATATGTAGATTGCATTAAAGCGAAGGCCAACATGTTCTAAGTGACCACTGATTTTGAATGCCACGGTGCCCAATTTGAGTAGGATGTCTCAAGTTGGACATCCGAAGTCAGTGGCTGCTTTTGAAAATTTGCCTGCGTACAGCTTGTTTAAGACCCCAAAGTGACTCTCTGGTAGATCTACAAACGAAAGCCTTGAGCCGTGATCCCCAGTTCTCAGCACTACCTAACACTTTCTTCAGAGAAATTTGCTTATGCATTCACCTGACTTCTTTATTGTGCAAGGTTTTATTAAACTCTCCCATTCCTTTCAGTCACTGGTTTGTAATGCACTCTATTAATTCTCTCCTATTAATTGTATAAAATACAACTAACCTCCAAATTCAGGACTAGAATTCCGAACCAGTCATTAGGTAGATTAAAGCGAATGTGGTAGGCTTCTGAGGTGACAGTTAAAGCTTAGCAGCAGGTTAGGGCTATTTTTTCATAATCTTTTCTTTAATGTTTTTATTAATGAAGGATAAATGTTTGAGTCAAGTTATTTAATTCATCTGATCACTCTGAGGAGATTACTTTTCAGACAATTGTCTTTTTCTTTTTTTTTCAAGTTCAGGATTTTAAAAAAAAGGTTCAGAGCAAAGTTTTTCTTAGACTTTCTCATACTAACAAATAGTTCATTTTTTTTTTTAAAAAAAGTTATATTTAGTGGAAGTCAAGAGGGGCTCGTGTGAGAACAATCTAATATTCTGCAAGGTGTGTATGATAGGTATCTTATTTTCCTTATAAACTAAGAGTGGGTAAATGCTGGTAGATTGATTAGGCTGTAATTTTTGTCAGAGTAAGTGGATGAAACTCCATTGAAGTCAATGGATCTGTGCCTAGGTACACCAGCAGGGAATTTAATAGATGAGCTTTAATAATAAGAAAAATGTAGCCCCTTTATAGAGCTTTTTTTATGAGGATCTCAAAGTGTCTCACAAATATTAAGTACTGGATGGTGCCTTTAGGGTCTTGCTCCTGTGTTGGTGGTGGTGGTGCAATGCTGCATTGTCCTAGTAGGAGCTCCAGAAGCACCATGCCTGAAGAGAGACACAATTCTTACTAGAGATCCTCAGCTGACAGGGAAAAATAGCTGCTGTGCTACTTTTAAGAGGATGCAGCAGGTGCCCCCCTCTTCTGGCAGGTGTAGAAAAGATGGTGAAACCATAGCCCTAATGCCACCCTGTCTATTACTTCTCAAGTAAGTGCAAAGACTGTGATCTGGGTTGGCCACTGGGGTAAAGCTCCATGGGAGTAAAGGTGGCTGACTTGATCCCCGAGTTAAGATTGCTGAGGCTGGCTTATTTTTAACTCTTTTATGATGAGAGCTTTCGGTGTGTGGGGTGTGTCAAATCCCGTGCCCCACCTGTAGAGGATTAAAGAGCATTTTAGCTATTTATTTCCTAACAGAATCCTGAAGATGCTTGGGCCTACTGTGAGCAAAGTGTGTGTAAAATTGGGGTCAGGCATTAGGATTGGATGCTTTGAGATGATTTGGTGAGGCTGGGACCATTGGCAAATGATCTCTTTGTATTATGAATCCCCATTCCTCTAGAAAGTCCTAAGGAAAAAATACTTTTATAGATGGGGTAACTGTAGAGAGAAATTGAGTCCAATATTATGGACAAAGTTGGGAATAGGAAATGGTTAGTCTGAACATCATCCACCTTTTCATACCTGCAAGTTACTGTCTTTACCTAAAGAACGAGGTCTACCAAGAAGCAGAAGAAAGCTGTGTAATTTGAGTGAACTTCAGATAAACATCTAAATTTGTGGCTTACATCCTTGACGAAAACACACCTTCATCTTTTACATGTTTGCCTATCACTGGCTGATACGTTTCAAAGTTAACACAGATTTAATTTACATTCCCTGGGCCTGACTGCCCTCTCAGACCAGTTCTACACCAGTTCATCTCCATTGACTTCAGTGGAATTACTTCTTATTTACGTGTGCGTAAACAGAGAGGAGAGGAATCCATTTTATTGTTTGCTCTTGGTATGCACTTTGCACAGTACCCGAGGTTATGGTCTTCTGTACTGTACGGAGGCTGGATCCAGTTTTTGCATCAAGGCCCTTGAGTTTCTGTGGCATTCTGCTGAATTCTGTAGTAAAATGGGAATTCTGTGGCAGCTTCAAGTAAATTCTAGTTTAGTCGCTTGTATTGAATCAAAAATGTGTAAATGAACTATACAATCAGTACAGTAATCCTAGTAGTTTATGCTACTATCGAATACAATTGATTTTATGCTTCCTCTACATTTTTAATAGGTCAGAGAATTCTGTACTGTTAATGTATAGCTATATTTTAGAAGTTGCCATGGGGAATGCTTAAGACTGGGAGTAAGGAAAAGTATACAGTGTGGTTTGCTGCAGAACTAAAACAGAACCCAAGACACAATGCCACCTCTGAGTTTAAGAAAACAATACATCTCTAATCCCGAAATAAAACTTTTCATTTGAATATACAGTTTACTGTTGTAGACTTAGAACTGTTAGAACTGTTAAATATTTACATTTAATAATTGGGCTTCACCATTTGCAGAGCATATACTCAACTTCATCCTTTTCTCCTGTTTTTTTTTTTAACTTTCAAATTCTTCTTTGGATTCTGAAATGTATTCTGATACTGATTTTTGTTTTCTTCCCATTTTAGTGTGTCAAATATTTAAACCGTTATCTGCTAACAGCTTGAAATGTGTACATGGTGGGCGTGAAAGTCATCAGTATGTTCAGATGCAGACGGACTTCAAAGTTTGTTTATTGTGTGTATCTTCTAGACTAATTCATATAGTTTCTTCAATATGCACCTTTGCATATACACACATACTAATTTATTATCATAATACTTATATCTCATGCAATGTATTGTATTTTCCTAATAAAACAAGTTATTTTAATATATTTGATGCAAAAGTAGGGTGAAAATCAGAAAAAAAAATACTTTTTGAAAACTGGGATTTTTTTTTATTTTTATTTATTTTTTTTTTTTGGTAAAAATTGGTTTAAATTGAAAATGAAGGGGCTTGGCTATTAGGCATCTCACTCCCATTGAGGATCTGACAGGCTCTGGCCAGGGCCGGCCCACAGCATTTTGGCACCTGAGACGAGAGCTCAAATGATGCCCCCATGCTCTCTTGCTTGGCCCAATACTTTGAAAGATCTCAATTTTGCCTTCTTCCTGTTCTCCTCCTCTCATGGTGCTGCTCTGTTACCTACCCCAATAAAGGCTCACCATAAATATTTGTGTATCTCAGGAGAGCTCCTTCCTGCTTAGATAGAAAAGCTTCCTTTGCCTGCTTGCTTTTTCTGAATGCTGCCTCAGAGGAGCATTTTCTTTCACTCATGACTGCTGCTGTTCTGTGCCAGCTATAGTGGCTCTCAACACTCAGTTGAAGGGGAAAAATAAGCAGGCTAGTAGCAGGTCCTGAGTGCGGGAAGACGTCAGCTTCTTAAGGGTCTAACTGGCTCCTACCTGTCAGTTGACTGCTGTTCTCCTCAAGTGGGTTCAGGGAAGCAGCAGGAAACAGGAAGCTCCCTGAGAAGCTGGGGTTAATCAGTCCAGGCTCCTGGCGGTGCTAGAGAGGTACATAAGAGGTTCCTCCTCCTCTCTCTCCCTGCAGCTCCTGCTTCTTTCTATTCTTCCCTCTCACCTTTTCTCCTGCCTGCCTGTTACGTCTCTTGTATCCTCTTTCTCCAGCACAGCACTCCACCATCTCTGTGCATCTAGAGCAGAGAGAATACCTGTGCACCAGCAGCAACGCCATTTTCTACCCTATGGGTCTTAGTGGTGCCCCCGCACAGTCTGGCACCTGAGGCAGCTGCCTCAGTTCACCTCATGGTAAGGCCAGCCCTGGATCTGACTGTCCCAGTGTCCCTGTCATAATATCCAACTCTGCATCTTGTATCAACACATCAGCTAACCATTTCTGCAATGCCAATCACAGCTGAAAATAGTTAACAATATAGGCATTTGAATGTTCATAATTAGGTTTCAGATTTAGCCTCCCACTGGGATGAATGGGACTTGTCACATGTCTCAGAGAGATTCTCAGGAAGATGATGCTTCATTGGTTTATAGTATCATAGAAACAGAGGACTAGAGAGATCTTGTGAAGTCATCAAGTCCAGCCTCCTGCACTGTGACAGGACCCTGTAAACTTAGACCATCCCTGACAGGTGTTTGTCCAATTTGTTTTTAAGAGTTTCCAGAGATGGGAACTTCATAACCTCCCTTGGAAGCCTATTCCAGAGCTAAACTACCTTTGGAGTTGGAAAGTTTTTCCTAATATCTAACCTAAATCTCCTTTGCTGCAGTCCTCCTTTGTTAAGTCCATTACTTTTTGTCATACCTTCAGTGGACATGGAGAACAGTTGATCACGGTCCTCTTCATAACAGCCCTTAAGATATTGGGAGACTATTTCCCCACCCCCCCAGCTCCCTGCATTCTTCTGTTCTCAAGACTAAACATGCCCAGTTTTTTTAACCTTTCTTCATAGGTCAGGTTTTCTAAACCTTTTATCATTTTTTGCTGTCCTTTGGAATTTTTCCCAGTTGGTCCACATCTTTCCTAAACTGTGATGCCCAGAATTGGACACAGTACTCCAGCTGGGACGTCACCAGTGCTGAGTAGAATAGGACAATTATATTCAGTTATTTCTTGTTATTTGTCAATGGTAGCACCCAGAGCACCCAGCTGAGGTCAGAGCCTTATTGTGCTTGGTGCTGTACAAACAGAGTAAAAAGCAGCCCCTGCCCTAAAAAGCTTACAATGTAAGTACACAGGTCAGACAAAGGGTGGGAGGAGTAACAAAAGCACAGAGAGAGAAAATGATGTTCCTAGGTCACATAGCAGGACAGTGGCAGCGCCAGAATTAGACCCAAATCATCTGACTCCCAGTTGAGTGACACTTCTGCTTCTGGAAGGTTTTCTTCACAATCATGAGAGGTAGAAATTAAATATTTTTTTAAAAGAAAAGTTAATTTTTTCTCTAAAATTCCTCAGTAAGGGATGGATTCTGGAGCAAATTTTGCAGCTGTGAAATAGCAAAATAAATGGGGCCTTACATATGGCTAACAATTATGGCTATTGAAGGTATGTTCTGAATATTTCATAATTGAATGGCTATTCACTATTTTGTTAGCCTCATGGGTGGCCATCAAATTAGTTAAACCTTTCCAGGACTTCAAAATGGCCTATCATTTTCTTTCTGGATAATAAAACATCCATGAATGGTTGAATTCACAAAATTTCATCTTGAGAGCTCTGAGGCTGAAAGCATATTTTGAATCCTCCTTCAGTGTAAACATAAGAGTTCCATGAAACACAAAATCAGAACATCTCAATCATGGTGATACTTTCTGTATTTTGTCTTGACCTTGTGTAATGTTAGACAAATGGCATCATGGGTCTAATTCATGAGTCAGGGTAAATTACCCATGTTATATTAAGGTTTGTTGTTCTACATTTTATAATATCATAGAAGCTTCAGAGATAAAAAATGGATTAGGTTGTTCAGTCCCTCCTCTTAAATGTGAAAAATACCTTTACAATATCCATGGTCTTTGTTTTAAAGAAACAAATGTTTTATTTTCTTCATATTTTTCCCTTACTCTCTCTGCTTTAGAGCTAAAATTTAGGGAACAAATATAAACGGAATTTAAATATGGCACATCCAATCAGAATGCCAGAAAGGGAGTATTGTCTAGGGTTTAGAGCAGGAGACCTGCAATTAGGACCCCTGGGTTCTATCCCCAGATCCACAACTGATGTGCTGATTCTGTGTGGATTTAAATTATGCAGCTGTCTCTCTCATTTATACATTGCGGATATCCTAGCTACCAGGAGCAAATTAAGCCTTGGTGTAAGTATGCAGAACTTCTTATAATTTCAATGGGAGTGCCTCTTGCTTACACCAGGGCTGAGTTTTCTCTTTGTGGAAGAAGCATGGACTGAATTGTTGTGTCAAAAATGTGGTCTGGTACCAAAATCTTGTCTAACATATGTTTACTTTCTAACATAAAAGATTACATTAGACGAGGATACTGGCAAGACTTGCTTACACAGATGCTATTGGTAGTTTAGATAAATAGTAACACCTAGGATGCCAGATGTTGTGATTCATCCCGAATACTTGCCAAAATATATTGCATATTACATCAAGAGCTACTGGTTATTTATTTTTCAGCCCAGTAGAATCCCTAATTGCCTATTTCTCCACCTTCCCTATTATTCTCTCTTTGTCTCATCTGCTTTTCTTCTCCCTGCATTCATACTCACTTTGGCCCGAAGGATGGAGAAATTTTATAATTCATCCAGGGTTCAGACACCTTAGGCCAATGGTTTTCAAGTTTTACTTAATGTTTACTGATGGCTACCAACTCATTTCCCATTTTCCTATTGGGGGAGTGTATGTGAGAGGGGAAAAAAAAGAAAACCTTTGCCAAAAAACGCTCTGTGGTGGATATTAAAATAAGTCAGGTAGCAGATGTCCAATCCAAACTTTGGTGGGTAATTAGCAGATTCAATATCCAAAAGAAGCAGGTAATTGTTGTGATTCATGAATCCTTTGCCAGGGCAGATACTTTACAGCTTGCAGATATTTCTCTAATGAGGGAGGATATCATGAGCCCTGAGCGGTAAAACACTGTTTTCTTAGTGCTTGAGAAGAATGGCAGGTTTTTTCTTTAGGGATGTTCTTGGCATAGTCTGTTCTTGTTCTTTTCTTTGTTATTTCTTGGAAATCTTCTGAAAACTATTGATGCAGTATGCAAATTAATACAGGAAATGTAATGTTAGGTAAGTGTAATGGACCTCTTATTCAACGGAGTTTTCTTTCTTTTTTTCTTCTTCTTCCTGACATTTAAATCAATGCAATTGTATACTTTCTCTTCAGAAAGTCTAAGGGAAATACCATAAAGATTAAGTTGTAAAAGGAAACTGAGAAATTAGACAAGTACTAATGAAAATAAAGATACTGTTCCCAGTCAAGATACACAACATGAGAATGATTTGCTAAGGAGTAAAAGTCTGTCTTTGTTATTGCTATAGTTAGGGGTTTAGATATGGAAAGAAGAGAATGGAAGATGGGAAAGAAGTTATAAGATTATCACTCCTTCTTTCTTTTCTTTTCAGTATAATTTCAAAATACAGTGGGGAGGAGTCAGGAAACCTACCAACCAAAACACTGAAGAAGCGAAAAGATTACAAACATAAAACTGTTTAATAAAAGATAGATTTACTACTGCATTTCTGTACTGAATGGCACAGTGTGTCCACACAATATTATGAATCATGACTTACTACATTGGCTAAACCTGCAGTCAATGCAGACAAAAATATTGGGGATTTTTGGGAAAGCTGATGAGATGAGGGTTTTTTAAAGGAGATTCTGCTGAATATAACTGCTTCTGTTTAAATAAACCATTGGAGAAGGGTACAAGAAGAGGAACCCAACAGCTTGTGTTGGCTGGTAGCATTTGGACACTTTGAATGGAAAAGCCAAAAGAAAACTGCCTGGAGATGATTTTCAAAGTGCTCTTTGCTTTCTATTATTCTCTCCTTTCTCTGTATCTCTCTTCTCTGTTGCCTTGAAAACAGTAGGTCTGATGTAAATCGGCAGTCTCTCCACTGAAGTCAATAGTGTCACAATAGTATAACTGAGAGACCAAATCTCATTTATTTCACATTCTTTGTCTCTTTCCTATTTGCCCTGTGTTATGTTGTCTCTTCCCCTTTTCTTCCTCAGACTCCTGTCCTTCCATTCTTTTTCAGCCTCTCCTTATTTTCCAGTTAATAAGTATAGTACCTGTATCAGTCATTGCCATTACTATTGGCAAGTATCTGCTGGCTGGTTCCATTTATTAACAGGAGTAAAATTTTCTAATAGAGCCCAAAAAATCCACCAAAAAGAAAACTAGTCTGTACTGGTGACAATGAGCAGAGCTACATGAATAATTGATTTTTTTCTGTCAGTGGCCAAACTGGGAAGAAAAAAAATCAGTTTGTTTCAAACTGAAAATGAATATTTTAGGTTTTCTCACTAAAATGAGAAAACAACAAAAAAATGTTTTGGTCAAACAAAAAGTTTTCATTGAAAACAAGTTGTCATTTCAGAAATGTTGATTTGAAATGAAATGTTGAAACAAATTGTTCTAACATTTCTGAAAGTTTTATTTTCAAGTTGTTGTGGGAGGTTTTTTTTGTTTTGTTTTTTTGGCAGGGGAGGTAGTGGTTGGCCACCACTATTCACATAATTCAACCCATATTGGTGAATAGTTTCAATGCCCCCAAAATGCATGTTTGGCAATTTACTATTTGCTAATATTTTTGGTCCAGCTGTAACAATGAGGGCATGGTTTGTAATATGGAAGCTAGACCTGGAAAGGCATCTTCTTCAAGAATTTGGAAGGGAGATATTTACTGAGCCATGCATCACCACTTCACTGTAGCTTCATGCACCTTTCATTGTATTTTCTTTGCTGTGTGTCGATACTTTCACTGACTGCCTATAACTTCATGGGGGAGGAGAAGGCTGGGTTGTATTTGCAATGACTAGAATTGTGTGGAAAAGGGCATTTTGAGTATTATCCAATCCTACCTATTTTTAAAGGGTGTCAGTTGTACTAATACAGAATAATGAAAATTAGCAGATTTATGTGCAAAACATTCCAGTTCAGTGTGAATATTGAGTTACAAAGGCTAATGAGTTCAGCAAATTGTACCACAGAATGACTGAAAAAAATCTTTCCTGAAAAGATAAGATGACTTTTTCTATATGTGTGTTATATCATCCTGGCAATGTTTGTTACACTATCAAAAGTCATTTTCCTTCCAACATTTCCGCAAGGGTCATAACTAATATTTCACCCATATCAATGCTCTCATGTTCTCTAATTGAATAACAATATGAAGAAGCATAGAGCGGCAGAAATTACACAGATGAATCCTGATGTCTTATGCAAGGCACCCCTCTATTACAAGGTAGAGAAGAGAGAAATTTATTGCAAGGTTTAGAGTGGTGGAACTGGGTTATGTTTGAAAGGAGATACAAGGCCTTCAACAAATCTTTGAAATTTCTTCTCTGTAATTATCCTGGACTGGTGATACAAAGGATGAGGAGGCTCCACTGTGCTGTCTTACCCATAATGGATGAACTACTTTCCAGTGTATTTGAACCATTGTATTGTCCGGGAGCTTTAAAAAAATCTATGCTTTTGAAAATTGCTTGCCACTACTGACATAGCCCTCACTTTTATACATATTTTCCTGCTCTGTGGTAGCTGGACCCAGAGACTCAGCATCTTCAAGAATTTGGAGGGAAGATATTTACTGAGCGATGCATCACCACTTCACTGTAGCTTCATGCACCTTTCCATAAACCACTCAGATCTACTATAAAAAAGTTACTGAGGCAAAGAACAATGTTTCTGGTTTGCTTGAACCAAGAATTTAATAGTACTACTATGTAAAGAAACATGGGGGGGGGCATGTGCTTAGAGAGTTCTATGGCAGTTCTAACTGGGCTGAGGATGAAGTGGTCAGATCCAAATCTGGCTCAGATTTAAATCAGGGTTTGGGAGTTGACTTGACCATGCTGAAATCTTGTGAGATGCTCATGTAGATCTCATGAATTTTCCACCATCCAGATTCTCTTGATGGTTTATAACTCGCTGCATTTCATTCTTTCCTCTTTGAGTGTCATGAAAAAGAAGTCCTATAATAACCTCCCAGATGGTTCAGCTGTGGTGAACTGTGAATGTTTGACAAAGCTTATAATGCTTTAATTGAGCATTGGACTGAACTGAGGCATTTTGGCAAAACAAAGATAAATGGTCTGTCCTCTCTGTTATGTTACGCCCAGTGCAGAAGAATGAGGGGACAAAGAGACTGGGGAAGTACAGACAAAATAGAGCCCAGAGTTTTAAAAAAGACAGTGAGAGCTACAGTGAAGCTGGGCTATTGTTCTGAAGTTCTGCTAACATAAGGCAAAAGTTGTCTGAACCACTGGCCCACCAGTAGGAGGAAGAAGTGTGCTTGACAACTGTTCTACATTACAGATGTAGTTATCATGGTTTCCGTGTCCAATATGGTTCTCCCCACCCCCAAACTGTCCTAGCAAAAACCATGCTATAGATTACTCTCCTAGCATGGTTCTAGCATAAGCATTGAAGTTGTATCCATGCTGCATGTGAAAATAAACCTTTGTACTTAATGTATGCATCCTTAATCATGTTTGAAAACGGCTTGTAGAGGGGATAAATTCTTTGTCTTTGCAGTGGGGCTAGCTGATATTTGTGCATACAAGACTGGCATGCATATAGTGTACATGATTACTGTTCGGACAGTTTGTTTGCATTCTATGCTGCTCTGAATGGGATTTACAAAGACCATGCTATCCAAATAAGTGCTGGTTTCTCTGTTCCCGAAGAAGCAGCTTTCACAATGGAAGAAACAATTGCTCAGAAACAGTGTACCCTCTCTCAAGAAGTGCTGACCTATAAAAGAATAATTCTGAAAAAGTTTGCACTGTTTTTACAATACTTTTGATATTTTATGCAAGCTGCCATCTAATGGAAATAATGACCTCAGGGACATGTGTTTATCTTGGTTTTAGCTCCCTTAAAATACATTTAGCCTTTAGCTTTTCCTTAGGCCAAAACCACATCAAATGGGCCAAAGATGGAATAAACACACACATATATACTCCTGAGGTCATTATCACTTCATTGTTGTTTTGCAGAAGAAAAGGAAAACAAACTCTATCTCTTTGCATTATTTTCAAAGCTCAGCATTCCCAAATGATGGTGTGGGAAGCCTATTAAAAATGTTTTCTCTTCAGAGAGTTTTATTCTTGCTTCTTTTCCATCCCACCACATATTACTTGGATGCCCCACTTTGTTAGTGCTCTAAATACATCTCTAAAACATTGAGAAACTTGAACCAGAAGTTGCTGGCATGCAATATTATCAACTAGCATCCTCTATAAACTAAGATTTACAGATGGAGATAAAGATGTTAATAGATTTACAAATTTTAATAAAGAAAACAGTTATGGTTCAGTATCTATTTCATTTGCAATAGAAGTCCTGGGATCCTAGATGAAAAAAGAAGTCCTTGATTGATATTGGGGGAGGGTTGTTATGGTTTTTTTGGGGGGGAAATGGCAAATAAATTCAGCATCCCAAGACTGCTAAAAGATCTCTGACCAGTGCAACACATCGGGCCTGATTCTCTTCTCATTTACATCTTCTCCAAAAGATGGCACTTCGAGCAATGAGGTGCACCCCCGCACCTTGCTTAGAGGCAAGAGTGCCACTTACTACAAACCTTTATTTTTAACTTGGTCATATCCTATCCAATCATATTTACCAAGACCCAGCTCTGTTTTCTTTAGCCTGTGAAAGTTAAATCTCTCATAACCTGATGTGGTACAGCTGCAGGCATTAAAAATAAGAAAACATTGCCATTCCCCCCTCATTACAGGCTTTAGTTTGGATTTTAATGGACCCAATGAGGGAAAAAATGGTTTCTTCTTTGGATAATGGAATGTACAAGCAAAGATTGAAATGCTGTCTGTATTGAAGTCAATGGCAGGTTTCCCCACTGAATTAAATGGGGACTAGAATTTCATTCTAAACCGTAAAGATGTTTGAACTTGATGCAGAGATACAGGGGAAGCCTGTGAAGCAGGGCCTGAATCGCTCCAGCGAAGCAGGCATTTAATGAAGCCATTGACCTCGGTGGATTTGTTCAGCGATAGACTTAAGCACATGCCAATGTTAAGCCCATATTTAAGTGCTCTGCTGATTCAAGGGCTTAAAGATGAGAGTAATGTTGTCAGAATGTTGGGCAAGGAAGATAACCCTAGCAGCTGCACTTTGAATGGATAGGCAAGTGTTATGTGGGCATGGTAGGGGAAATTTGTGCTCAGGAGGAAGACAAAGTAGCTGCAAGAAGTCTGCGCTGAAGAGAAAGGTTAGCTTTTTATTTAGATGCAGACCAGACTTGTCACTAACAGCTGCTCTGAGATAAGAAGATCATCTCAAAGAATAATCTGAGAGCCACTGAGCAAGGTAATAAAAATAATAGGGAAGGGCTCCCTAGGCCAGATTCATCACTGATTTACACTTTGTGCAGTCCCATATAAAGCAGTAGTGAATTTGTCAGTTTTTGTTCCAGATAGTTCAGGAAAAGAGAGCCTTGGGGCTAGAGGGGCAAGAATTTACTGAACAAGAAAATAAAAATACTGATATAGCTGATTGTAATGGAATTTTGCATATACTGTTTGAATATATGGTTCCTCTGGGCAGCCATGAACCTTCCCCTCTGTGGGTGTTAAAACTCATTAAAACTTTTCCTGTGTGTACGCTAACCCTAGACAAATCTATCTGTTTATCTGCTGAAACAACTACCAGCAATATAATTCCTTTAAAACTAATAACTAACCCTAATTAAAAATGTGAGGTTTTCGTATCCATTGTGGAGATTCTAGCACCAAGTAACATGATCTGTGAAGTAGATGCAACAAACAATACTAATCAGAACCATGATTGTCAACGAAGCTGGCTGAAGCACCATCTTTCTCCCTCCCCAAATACATTCTTTCATTCCATTAGTCTTTCAAGTAGATGTGTTTTCATTTTTCAAAATTGTCTGATACTTTTATCAAAATTTTACTCTTACTCATTTTTCATGTTTGTCTCCTAAATGTCATAGTTTGAAAATGGAGTATTTCTGTTTTGAAAAAAAAAAAATCCTTACCCTGTGACAAAGGTGGCCAGCCATAATTGGCAGTGCGAACCCTTTATGCCTCCTCCAAACCTTGCAAGATGATGACCGAACAACCATAGAAAAGGATTAACGGTATAATGATGGATAATCAGACAAATGCAAATAGAGAAGTTCAATAACTGAGAATGAAGGCAAAAAGAGAGGTACTATAATGGAATATTTGAAAAAGAGAAACAAAAGGAGCAGAGTATGATGGCTTCAGAAGAAAAAGAGGAGTGAGATTACTGAACACAGGAAAAAAAATAGGTGCAAAGACTATATATACAAAGAGAGAGATCGTCTCAATAGTGATCAATAGTAGAACATAAGGAATAACACCAAAAATAATAAATCAATAGGATAATGCTTTTTGTTACTGTTGAAAAAGTTTGAAAACAACTTTTGTATTTTAGGACCAGTTTTAGTTTCTGAAAAGTCTGTTTTTGACCAAAAGTTTTAGTTTGAAACATTTTCACCAGCTCAAGTTGTCACAATTTGCTGTAACTGGCAACGTTTGGTAGTGAAGATGGTGCTTTCCTTGGCTAAAACAAATCCATGCTGCAGCTTCTAAACCATCATGTAAGTTTTTCTCCTGAATTTGGTGGCAGGCCAACATTAATGCATTCTGTTTTCTGTCATTTTTCCAAATTCCCTTGCATTTGTTTTTAAGCTGAGAAAGAACAATTAAAGATTGACTAATGCCATTTATATTGCAAAAGAGTCACCTGCTGTTTTGAGTTTGGATTATCTGAAACTCTGGTCTAGAAATTGAGCTGGAAATTGTTCAAGAGCAGGCTTTCTTGAGAGAAGTTCAGTAGTTCCATGGATTTGGCTAGGTAAGAAATATTTCAAGAATAATTTTTCTTGTGGTAGCTGGGTATCTCTGCTTCCAGTCTAAGGTGAAACCAATAAGAAAAAGGATTTTGCAATAATTTATAACTCACCAATTAAGGTAACCAATTTTTCTGAATCCTCCATATAGGTTCAGTTTTGACATAGGTTTAGTTTGACAGGTGGGCAAAAGTTTGATATGTTGTATTTTATCTGAACCACATGGCTTGCCTTCCATATATGCTCCTTTAATTTCTGTGTTTTGGGGGGGTTGTTTTTGTTCTTGATTTTTGCTTTGAGAACACCTCTCCCTTCCTATTTAAATGGGACCACATAAAACATTCGCAGCCAAACCAGAAATCACACACAACCTACCCGTTTCAAATAAAAATTCAGCCAGACTTTTTTCACACACACTATGAACTCTGGATCAACTTTAGTTTTGTGTCAACGCTCATGGCTTCATGTGAAATCAAGTCACATGGTGGCAGCAACTGAATTTTACTTTGTCAAACTAAAACTCAAGCTAAAATTCTGGAGGAGCAAGAAGTCATCTCACAAACTGGAACTGATGAAAATATTTACATAGCTCTCCCTATTATCTGAAATCTGACTTTTATAGGACTCTATTTGTGAACAGTTAAGGGCAAGATGTTTAAAATCTACCACTTGCCTTCCCATACTTCTAACAAAAAAAACCTAGCATAACTCTATTGTCTTTTGTTTCATGGTTTGTCTCTTGAGTTTAACATCTATTTTTGTGTCAGTCATCACTCGCTATCACTTCGCTTATTTATTGCTCTTTTAGATTGGAAAGGGGCAGGGACTGTGTATTTTTCTCATATGTCTGTGAGGAGCACTTTGGGTGCTAAATAAATAATGTGGAAAATGTAAGGAAAAAATTTACAAAATGGTAGCCAATTTCACAGTGTGGGGATTCATCAAAGTTTGCTTTGCTCCAAGCTGTGAATCTCTGTTTTGCTAAGACATGTTGTGAACTCATCCCCTTCCTGGGATTTGGCTTAATTACTAATTTAACACCACTTATACAACAACTCCAGCCCAAAGCTAGTCCCAAGGCTTGGCTCTTCCTAAGGTTCCTCCCAGAGAACTGCTGAACCCTGGACCCTATATTCCTTCACTCAGAAGGCCACTCTCTCATCTCCCTTGCATCCAAGTGTGATTAACAAACTGCATGTACCACAAATGAACCAACAGAGCTTAAGTAGTCTCTCCTGGCAATATTCCAGCATCAGCTAACAGACTATGAAAGTGCATACAAATCTCCTTGGTATACAATATTTAACATATAACTCCAAAATTATTAGCTTCAAAATCCAGTTTGATTCATGCACCACAGTGGGTCATTTGGATGAAAATGAATTTTTACTCACAACTGGGTTTCCAGAAGGAAGGTCTAATCTTTAACACCAAGATCATCTGGCACCTTTAATCTTCTTTAGGGACACATTGTCAAAGCTTCAGTAGGGATTAGCTGCACAGCCCATGTTAGAGTCAATAGGAGTCATGTAGTTAGATCACTGTGTCCCTATGAAAATTTACCTCTTAGTTTTTTAACCTATGCTGCCTCATTACGCAGAAGTGAAGAGGATTCCTCTGATAGTTTATATGGATAGCAGACGTGCCAAGTGTTTTGGGGGGTTATTTTTGTGTGTGTGTTTTGGTTTTTTTCTGTATCTCCTTTTGATTAGCTGACTATTTCTTGTTAAGCAATAATGGAAAAACATTCCTTCAGGGTTTCTTTCAGCTACAGTCATCTTTTCTGTGAAAGTAAAAGAGGGAGAATGCAAAGAAGATCTGTCTCGTGAAACAGTTATCTCTTTGATTAACATTAGAAATTCTGCTAGTTGTTTTATCAAATTAATGTAACTTTCAAGAGGCGGAAAAGAGCAATGCCGATTTGGAATAATAGACTTTAATTAGGGTGAGTGTTGCTGTCACAGGACTCTGTCCTGTGTGTGTTTTCAGATCTTCCATCATCACAGTGTCTGAAAACTAATTACCACCTTTAAACTGTAAATTTGTATTTGAGATATTGACAGGAGAAATATACCATGAAAGGCTCTCCTTTTTAATTGCATCTTTATACCCCCTCCTATATGCTTTCTGCCAGTATCAATATTCCTCCTTTGATCTTTCTTTCTTTCTTTCTTTCTTTCTTTCTTTCTTTCTTTCTTTCTTTCTTTCTTTCTTTCTTTCTACTAGAGATGAGTGAAAGCTGCTAAATTTGGATTTCAATCTGTGTTTCAAACACCTCAGTGTTGCTGGGTTCCTGGCTCTAGAGCAGGGGTGGCCAACCTGTTGCTCCAGAGCCAAATGCAGCTCTTCAGAAGCTAATATGCGGCTCCTTGTATAGGTACCAACTCCATGGCTGGACCTACAGGTGCCAACTTTCCAATGTGCTGGGGGGTGCTCACTACTCAACCCCTGGCTCTGCCACAGGCCCTGCTCCCACTCCACCTCTTCCCACCCCCTCCCCTGAGCCTGCCGTGCCTCCGCTCCCCACCCTCCCTCCCAGAGCCTCCTGCAGCCCATGAAACAGCTGACTGGAAGGTGCGGGGAGGGAGGGAGAGGCGCTGACTGGCAAGGCTGTGGGTGGGTGGGAGACGGGAGAGCTGATAGGGGCTGCTGATATATTACTGTGGCTCTTTGGCAATGTACATGGGTAAATTCTGCCTCCTTCTCAGGCTCAGGTCAGTCACCTCTGCTCCAGAGCTTTGTCTTTAGGTCAATCCCTAGCTATTTTATTTCTCTTAGTTCCTAATATAACTTCCCTCATACTTCTCTCTCTTCCTTTACCCAGGAGCTAGCACTGCTAAGTGTCATTGTTTTGTGTCTTGGTAGAACAGTCACTATACAACTGCCGTGTGGTTTAAATCCATCTTATTTGGAGGGATGTAGGGTCAAGAGGAGAAGGGGCCAGGAAGTGGTGGGAATCACCAGAGGAACATGAATGACTACATGCCAGTGAGGGCACTCAGACATCTTTTCCAGGTGCACCATGTACCCCTTCATGTGCCTGATCAGCTTTGCTTTGTTAGCCCCAGCTTCTCCCTGCTCTGCTCTCTTTGGTGTGTTCGCATATACCAGCAATGCTAGATTTGCACGGCCAGTTGGATGGTGGCTGTGTCCAGTGCAGAGATATAAGAAAAAAGAAGGCTCCTTGTGTATTTCTCTGCCTGAGCACTTTTGCACATGCAGCACCAGCTGCAGTCTGCCCACAATGGAGAGTAAGGTAGTTACAGGCTTAATTCGTTACCTCTGTCTATGTCATGAGAGATCCTGTAGGTTTACTTTTGTATAGATGTTTAGTACTCGTATCTGTTAGGTCTACCTGAATGCATGTTTAGTTAGTTAAAAAACAAATCTTGGATCAGGGATCAGATTGGTTGGAGTGGAGAGTTTTGTTATTGTTGTAGGTCGTGGAAAACATCATTGATGCTGATGGATATAACTATCACCCTTCGCCTATAATAACTGTAAGAAACAGTTACACTCCTTTATAGGAACTCCTCTTCCTGCGCGCCCTCCACCCCCCTTAACAAAGACATACGCAAGTCCACTCAGAATTAGAACTACGTGGATGGAGAACTTTGTTTTGAGGAAAGGTTGGTGGATGGGGAAGGAAAGAGATGGGAACAAATGGAAAGGAAACTACAGACAAAGTCAGGACAAGCACAGTGTTATGGTGGCTAAAAGTAGCTTGGGGCTGTAAGCAAAGAAATTCTTTCCTATTGTTTGGCTCCTCCTGTGTTTTGGGAAACAGGACTTTGTATGTTGCTTGTAAATAAACAAGACTGCATCATAGATTCATAACTCCACGATCAATTTCTTTTCCCAGCTGGAACAACCTGCAAGACCCCCACATTTTTGGCTAGCTATTTGGGTCAAAAGGGGTAATGTTGTTCAAGTTAGTCACCATCCCCAGTCCAACAGTACTTGTATGTGTGTGTTTCTGCTAAAATGATCAGAGATTATATAATTTAAATGCTAATATTGTCAACTATGATTAAATTTCAGAATCCACACTAGGATTGCCAGGTGTCTGGTTTTTGACTGGAATGCCCGGCCAAAAAGGGACCCTGGCAGCTCTGGTCAGTGGCTGTTAAAAGTCCAGTCGGTGATGCAGGCAGGCTCCGTACATGGCTCATGCAACTCCCAGGAAGCTGCCAGCATTTCCCTGTGGCTCCTAGGTGGATGGATGGCCACGGGGCTCTGCATGCTGCCCCCAGCGCCAACTTAGCTGCTCCCATTGGCCAGGAACTATGGCCAATGGGAGTTGAGGGGGCGGTTCTTGCAGGCACAAGCAGTACGCAGAGCCACATGATCAAGTCTCCTCTTTAGGACATGGAGGGAGATGCCAACAGCTTCCCGGGAGCCACGTGAGGTAAGTGCTGCCTGGAGCCTCCACCCCCAACACCTGAATATCCTACCCCAGCCCAGATTCTTCTCCTGTACCCCAAACCCCTCATCTCCTATCCCACCCTAGAGCCCGGACTCCCAGCTGTAGCCCCCACCAGCAAATGAGCTAGGGTTGGGGAGAGTGAGCGACGGAGAGAGGGGGATGGAGTGAGTAGGGGCGTGGCCTCATAAAAGGGGTGGGGTAGAGCAAGGGTGTTCGGTTTTCTGCAAATAGAAAGTTGGCAACCCTAATCCACACCCAATCAAGATAAATTGGGCAGCTCACACTTCTCTGAGCTAATGAGTCAGCTCTCTTGCCACAGACTCAGGTGAACAGCACTACATGGGGTTATATTTGGAAAGTTTTATTTTCAGCTTTAAGGGACTGAAACTTGACTTTGTCAAATGAAATCTTATTTTTTTCCAGGATAGATGCAAGAGAGGCATCAGATAGGTATTAGTTAAACATTACCTAAATACTAGCTTACTCTGACCCCTGTCTACAATATTATAAAAATCAAGGTAACTCAAGTATAGGCAGGCATACTCCATATATGCCATTGCACAGAATTCTTAACTTCCTGCAGGTAATTTTTCTTAATGTGACAGCAGGAAGAGTTTTTCTGTCTTCATTTTATTAATTCAAGCTAGAATGACTTAACTTTTACTTGCCCGAAATGGGACATGAATTTCAGAAAATGCTGAGCACCATCACTGTGAAAGTCAGATCACTTTTAGGTGTCTCATGTTGGGCACCATAAAAATTAAGGAGCAAAAATACTATAATATGTTGGTCACATAATTTAACTTCACTTAGTGTGTTAATGAACACATGGTCTGAAGAAACATTTACTTATGTAGATGGGGACAATATTGTGGTTCAATTAATTCCTAACAAGGAAGTTTGTCTGAGAGAAGTAAAATTGGATTTGATCATGTTTTGTGTTAAGATTTCTGTTCCTTTTTTTTGTTCTTTGGGGATAGATGATTTTAAAAAATGATGTAAGGAACACAATTATAGTTATCATGACTTTTTTTTACACTGGATAAAGGAGTCAGTGAAATATATGTATTATAGTTTCAATTCCTGGATAAAATTCTGTCTCATTGTAGTTGCAAACTTTATTTATGGTGAAACTTTTTCACCTGGAAATTTGCTTATTATAGAGTCTTGTCAAAAGTGTCTTTTTTTTTCATACAAAAATGTATTGGAGCTTGGTGCATACCCCACTGAACATCAGGAGGAATATTTACTTCTGGCCACAAAGGAAGCACTCTCTTTAGAAATCGGAATTCTGTTATGCATTTAAAAGCAATATGTCTTACAAAATAGGTAGGCGCTTTCTGAAGCAGCACAGAGGACGTAGGGTGCTTGTTGTCAAGTGGGAGTTCCACACTTTGTAAACTTCTGATTGTAAGTCCTAGGCTGTTACAGAGATAATCAGCCTCCGGAAGGAAGGTGACAGTTGCAGTGCTCACATCCTACGCTACTGTATATGCCTTGCTGAGCAATCCGCTAAGCATCACCCATGGCAGTTTGGAAATGTCATCTCCAGAGCATCCCAAGAGAAAGAACCTCAAAATGTAACAGGAAAGGAAGAGTCAGGAAAAGGCAGTGACTAGTTTTTCTATTTTAGGCTGGCAAAGGACGAGGGCTTTATTTCAAAGTGTTATATATACACAAAGTGACAGAAATATATATATTAAAATGTATAAAACCAGTTATTAGAAATCCTTACTACTGTTTTTTATTCATTTTCAAATCCAGTACCCATTCTTTTTCACAGCCAGTGCCCATTAAAATCAACAGTGGGGACTTTCCTAAGTATTGATCAGGCCCATAAATAAATAATGATCATCCTTACTTTAACAATCATTTTGTTTGTGCCTTGTATAGTCATCATATTTTCATGAAGTTCCATATGCAAACAATAGGTCTTTCAACAAGAGTTACATGCTTGTATCTAGAGGCAGAGTTTGCCTCTGATTTGCAGATTTGAGTCCAGAGCACTACTAATTCTACAATCTACTTTTGATATGATATGTATGATACTCCGGGGTGCAATCCAGGGGTTGTCACCACTGTCTAGCAACCTTGAGTACCTTACGATGCTATGCTGCAGTAAATCGCAACCAGGGCCATTCACAAACAGCCAAACAGCATGCAGGTCATACCTGCAGTGTCTGTATAACTGCATTCTGCCAACACACTCCAGTCGCATTCTGGCTTTCACCGGCCTTGGTTATCACTTGCAGGATGACTCCAACATCCAAAATCCAGTCCTGGATTTTGCCCCCCAAAATTAAGTTCAGTCCTGTCCAGCCCTCTCCTGAACAGTCCAAATATTGAAGGTTCCTTGCCCCTGTAAGGAATCAATGGACAACAGTTTGTGAGTTCAAAGAGAGTTACCCCCACAGTTCAGTTTAAAGACAGCACTGGATTAGTTTTGATTAAAGAATAAAAAAAAGTTTATTTAACCACAAAGAGAGAGATTTTAAGAGAATACAATATAAGGCTTTAAATGTAGAAATGGTTACAAGAGAAATAAAGATAAAACATGTTTAAAGTAACTAAAGCTTAATATACTAGACTTGTTTCAAGGTATAATCCTTACCACATGTTCCCAGCAATAGGGCTGACCAAATTCTAAAGTCAGGATCTGCCCCCAAAGTTCAAAGAGCTGGTTCATTTTCTCAGGTGAGAGAGAAAAAGAGAGAGAATTAAAATCTGGGGTGTTTTTGCTGTGGCATTTTATAGTCCAGTCACACTGTTTGAAATGCATTTTCTTGAGGGTTACCCCTAGATAAACTTCCTTCCAGCTGTGAGGATAGAGACAGTCTCATGGTGAAGAGGTTCCATGATGTTGTTTGTTAAAATATAAATCAAACTGTACCTTCCCCGCTTAGCTGCCAAAGAATAGTGACTTCACCGGTTATTGCCTATCAACTTTGATGACACCTGGCTAGAGGCATCAGGTTGTCCTTTGTCTTTGAGAAACTTGTTTACCCACTCCCAAGCTAGTCCGATAAAAACATTTTAGTCATAATTTCATCTTATGTTCATAGCTTTACATATAATGTTGATACTGTACATTCATTTCACCATGATATTATTGACCAGTGAGTTATGCATTTTCAAATGACACCTCACAAGGCATATTCTGAACAAAGTGTATTACATTGGTGAGAATACAGGGGTGCATTCTGTCACATGCTGAAATTTTGTTATTTCACCAGACTGGATCTCGTGTTAGGTATTAGATTAAAAACACACACACATCCAGTTCAGATCAGCTTTGGAATGCAGGGGAAAGAAGACGTTCAGAGATGCAATGTAATTTCTAATAATTCACTTTTTACAATTGCTTATTTAAACAGTTGTGTTAACAGTGTGTGTTAGCCTTTTTTATTTTATTTTAAAATAATATTTACCTTTGTTAAAAATCTTTGATTTTTCCCTTGATTTTCAATGACTGATTGCATTTCCTGTGTCCTAAACCACAACATCAGACTTTCTATTCATCATTCTTGTTTGAATATTTAAGGCATGTTTTGATTTATGTAATTTACTTCCCCTGTAGTTCAATGTAGTTATTAGGATATCTTTTTTATGCCCATACAGCTGGCAGGAGATTTTTCTTTAAGTGTAACTCCATTGTTGGATTTATCCTTTAACCTTTGTCAAGAGGTAATAAACATTTTACAATTTTGGTGTGATGATGATGATACTGATCTTGGCCATCATGTCCAGACAGAAGTATGCAGGCAATATATTAATCTTTTAAATGCTGATATTTTTGATAGGCTGACTATTTTCAATTCTTGCTCACAGGCTGCTTGGGGGATAGAGAAATAGGAAAGGAAATTGGCCCGCCAACTCAATGAGGAACATGGAAAAGGTCAAAGTGAATCAGGTACAGTACTGATTTTTCACAGAATGTAAGAAGGATTTAAAAACCTCATTCTTGTGAAAAAGATTGTAATAAGAACAGGAAATGGCATGAGATTTGAATCTTTAGATAACGTTGTAAAGGGAGATAGATAAATATGGGTGAAATGTCACTGGCAAAGAAAAACATTGAGAGTCTAATATGAATTTTGAAATTGGCACAGTATGTCAGATTCATGTTGGCTGACAGACCCACCAGTATTTTGCGTTGCTCAGCTGCTTTGTTTTGATTGGTAATTTAAAAATAACAATGACCACACATGGTTTTCCTGCAGTCATTAGTGGCTCTAAATATATAGCAAAATAGTAATGATTATCCAGCACGATCCTTGTACTATGCATGGATCTAGGATCTGTAAGAGTATCTAGGAAAGATTGTTGCAGAAAAACATGAGTAGTTACCCTTGCACCATCCATTCATGATCCTGGGAGTTCTCCCGGTATAGATTACTATTAATTCCTATGCAATGGTGCCTCAAAATTCAACGTAGGGGTCAACATTCAATTGTAGGCAGATGCATCTCAAATCAATGGAATTTATTGCACTTGGTTACAGCAGATCTGAATTGGGCTCACTCTGGAGACTTTCCATGGACTTCAGTAGACTTGGAAGAGGTTCTGAGTACATATGATGATAATCCAAGGTCTGAGAAATATGTATGCACTTAGAGTATCTTAGAAGGATAATATTCACCCCCTTTATGGAGGATACTATGCAGCCTCCCTTGTATAGCTCTCCCCAAGGAGCTGATTTTCATTCTAAGTAGGGATTATTCAAGTCACTCGTTGAATTGATAGTGCAGAATTGCACAGAATTAATTGGAAAATTGGCAGACTCCAGCTGCACTGATCTATGTACACCTCCAGCCAAGGTAGAAGAAATGCTCCTTAGATTCTTGGCTTCAGAAGAAGACTAAGGCTGTAGCTAACATGGACACCTGCATTCAGGAAATCTTAATTAAACCTCCCTGAATACAAATTACAAGATGAACACTGAAAGCATTTACAGCACCTGGATGCCCATGCCAAAATGTATTAAATTTTCTAATTTTCAAGGGAAATAATTTGGTTTGAAACAGATTTGAATAGAGACCTAATGATGTAGGCTGATCAAATGATTCCATTGTTTTAGTATTATTCAAAACTATTGGCTGACGTTCTGTATTTATACCACTTGCACCACTGAAGAAAGAGCTCAGCTCAGTACTAACTGGCCTGTTCTACACTAGCGGGGAGGGTAGACCTAAGATACACAATTTCAGCTTCGTGAACAGCGTAGCTGAAGTCGATTCATCTTAAGTCGACTTACCTGCCGTCCTCACAGCAGCAGCGATCAACAGCGGGCTCCCCCATCAACTCTGCCTTGTGTCTTTTGGCAAGCTGGAGTTCCAGAGTTGACGGAAGTGCCTCTGGAGATCGATTTATCACGTCCTGATGAAATGCAATAAATTGATCCCCAGTAGATTGATCTCTACCCGCCGATCCAGAAGGTAGTGTAGACAAGGCCACTGTATGATTTATGTCAAGTGTTCTTTGTGTACCCAGATACAACATACCTGCTGTAATACAGAATGTATCCAGGTACATCCTAATAGAGCGTTGATTTCAGTGGGAAAATACCAGAATACAGCAGGTGAAAAAGAAGAGATTACAATCTTTTACAAAGGAGTGACATGTATTTGATTGTTTCTCTTCGTATAAGATGGTTGAGAAGCCTTCTTCAGAAGAGCTAGATGGATCCTGATAAATGGAGTAAAGAAGTGGAGGAGTGCAACATGGAGAAGCTGGAAGTACTGTATCTTCTATCCTGGCTTCAGACTCTCAATTCTCCTGTGAACTCTTATTTTAGTAGATCTGCATGTTATGGCAAAATATGCCACCAGAAACATGCCATGTGACTCTTACTGACCTCAGTAAGTGTATAACCAACAACACTACATGGCCCTTAAGTGATGAGTCAGTACCTTACAATGCCAGGTGCCACAAAAACTTTTAAATGAAAAATATAATAGGCCATATTTTCCAACAATGTGTCTAAAATGCATACCCAAACATTCAGTTTAATATTATTTTCACGGATGTAGCTGCAAAACCACCAAATGGCCAGAGACTTTGGGAAACTTCTGAGGAAACCTCCAGAAGCTTGAGGCTCAGGCCAAAATCCTGAGGATAGGACATATGCCAAATATTGTATAATGTTTAACCAATTTTATAAGGCATGCAGGAAACATTCCATACTTCACCAAACTGCACAGAAGAAAATCTAATCCTGATGCGTGCTGTATGCAGTCCCAACTCCTACTAGCTAATTGTGCCATCCCCTCCAGGAAAGAGCAGAGTTCACTGTTTATTCTTTGTCTCTCCTTCCTTTGAAAAGACTCTTTCTTTGGTCATCCTTGAACTTTGCATTCATTCAGGGGTGCTGGAACAATTTGTATAGTGGGGATGCTGAGAACCATTGAACCAAACTGTAAAGCCTGTATATGATGGAAATCACTTCAAGCCAGGGCGTATGGTAGCACATCCAACACCCCTAGTTCCAGCACCTATGTGTTCATTCAGATTTTGCAATGACTGAATGGAGAAAAACTTGCTATATTCAACTCAAGGACCCAAATCCATCCTGGGTGTAACTTCATTGACTCCAGGTCTCCCTGCTGTTCCTGCTGGAAAAAAAAGCTTTTGAAAATAAATATTGAAATCATCCACTTAAGAACATGCTAGCGAGTCAGAGAGGATGACCTTACTTTCAGTGGCTTCAACAATCCACCAAAACAGAAGTGTTCTTCTTTCATCTTTTAATCAGATGAAAGCATTTTTATGCAGGGCTGGCACTAGCCATTAGGTGACCTAGGAGATAGCCGGGGACAGCGAATTGGTGGCATCGGCGGCAATTCAGCAGCAGCTCAATGCCTCTTCCACTGTCGTCGGCATTTCTGCAGCAATTGCTCCTCACCAATTTGGCCGCCGGTGGCAGCTTCTCAGTGGTGAGAATTTTTTTTTTTTGCTTCACCTCTTAGGGCGGCAAAAAAACTGGCCCTAGTCCTGTTTTTACAGCCACTTTTTTGAACATTTCTGGAGGTACCACCAAAGGATTCAAAGTCCTCATTGACAAAAGAGACTTCTACCCATTTATTTTGATGGTTTGAGCCTTTTTAGGGCTGTTTCGAATGGAGCTGTTTCAAAATTTCAGAGGTTAAGTGGAGAGTTCACTAACTGAAGAAAGAGTATCTCTGTTTGGCTCTCCATTTCATACTGTATATAATATTACACAGATGATACTGGACACTAGCCAAACTGGCTATAGCATGATTCCCTCTGGCAGATGTTGGCAGAGTATCTCCAGGATGGTGTTCTCTCTCTCTCTCTCTCTCTCTCTTTCTCTATATTCTGTGACTTTCTCCCTAGATCAAATGTTTTTCTGGCATAGCATGTCCAATGTAATTAATAACACCATTTCCTTCAAGCCTACACTTTTACTTTCATTAGACTTCTCATCTTTTGGAAGTTCTTACTTCTACACTGCCTTTGTGGGTTCCCCTGGCAAGTCCCACTGCCAAAGGGAAAAAATGTATGTCATTGAATATCTAAGGAGACTTTTTACTGTTTTTGAATGGGTACGAAGTACATCTTTAATTGCCAGCTCTGAAAGAAACTCCTATATGCCAAGAAAACGTCGTGAAGTTCCAATAAAGCTGGAGTTCAGTTTTATGAGCTGAAAACTTAACTCCATATGTGGACTATGAGATTTTGGCTTTAACTTGAAGGCCTCTAAAGGGCTGGTTCTCCATTACCTATCAGAGCTTCTGGCTCCCTTTATACTCTTGCCCCTTTGACCAAGTGGTAGACAGAATTTGGGCCTTGCAGGATAGTTTCCCTTTGAGTGAGAAATCGGTGAGGCAGAGTCAGAGAATTTACCTAGTGTAATTAGTTTATTTACAAAATATCTCTAAGGTCCCGGTTCTCTGACTGGCAGCAGGAGCAAACAGCATACAGACCACTCTGTAGCTGCAGAATCCTCAGGCCAGGCACCATGGCCCAATCCCACAAAACATTTCTGTTTGCCTCCAGGGACCTGCATAGACTCTCTGCTGATTGTCTATGCAACACTTTCGTCCTAGTCCCCACCCCTGAATTTGAAACATGGGAAAACCCCAACAGTGCCACACTCCCCTCCTTGACTGCAGCTGTTTTTGTTATTACACAAAGGAGTTTCAGCCGAGTGCTTAATTCACTTTATGGAAGCCTGTGATTCCCTTTGTTGCCAAGACCCTTTGACTGTGTCTACACAGCCCCTGGCAGTCAGCCTGGGTCAACAGGCTCAGGCTCACAGGGCACATGCTACTGCACCACAAATAGCTGTGTAGACGTTGCACCTCAGACTGGAGGTTGGGCTCTGAAGCCTAGGGAGGGGGATGGGCTTCAGACCCTAAGCTCCAGCTTCAAAGTCCTGTTTACACAGCTGTTTTTAGAGTGCTAGCACAAGCTCAGCTAGCCCAGATCTCTCAACACAAGCTGGGAGGCTCACTGCTGCTGGCTGCGTGTAGACATACCCTTAAGGGTCATTAACACCTCTCATAACAATACCGTCCCACGCTCATAGGTATGAGTGGATGAAGCTATTTGAGATTGTGCAGGGATGAGACATTGCCTGTATCTTTATTTCTGCGGCCACATGGTTGCGGAGAGACTTCCCTTTTGATCTGAGAATCAACACAGTATAAACATTTTTTTTTAAATAACATTTTAAAAAACCTTTCTATTTCAGAAGGCTTTTAGTATTTCATCTTCATTTTAAGTATGGTTTTATACTGATTTTGATTGTTTTAATTTTGTATTTTGAAGTCATTTTTTTCTGTATTTCTTTAATTGTAAAGTGTCCAAGATACTAGATAAGTGATATGTATATATTACTGTTATGGATTCTGGTATTCTTCTGATACGAGCTTGAATGTGCATTTGACAAAGAGGATTTTGTCCTACTGCTTTATACTATTTGTTGCCATTTTTAATGTGCCAAAAATTTGCAGAGCCAATAAAATGTTAATTATAAAATGAAATAGGCCACTATACAAGTACCTAGGTTCGATAGCACAGGAAAATGGTGAACTCAATGACAAACTCATAAGCAGAACTGGAAAGGCATGAACTACATGGAGAGAAGTGAGCATAGTGATCTGCAATAAGAGAATGCCTCTCCAATTGAAACGTAATATATACAAGATGCTAATTAGTCCTGCACTTTGTTATGGCTCCAAATGCTGGGCACTGAAGATGAAACAGGAGCAGATCTTGAATACAGTGGAAGTTAAAATATTCAGCTGAGTGCTTGGAGTTACAAGGATGGACCATGTTTGGAAAGAACAAATTAGGGGAAGTGTGAATGTGATACCTGTGATAGAAAAAGTGAGGGAATCCAGATGGCTTGGGCATGAGAAAAGAATTTTGGTGACTATATAGGAAACAGGATGTTAAATTTAGAAGTGGAGGATAAGAGAAGGGTTGGAATACCAAAACCTAAATGGATGGATAGATATATGTATATAAAAGGATGTGATTAGCTGCAGAGTTTCTGACAAACTGCTTCAAGACGCACTGGAATGGAGAAAAAGTAGTCAAAGAGCCAATCCCATATAGATGGGACCAAGGTTAGAAGAAGAGAAATAATGCGGCCTACAGAAGCAGAGAGAGAAATCTTTACCAGAGAATAGTGACAGTACTTGCGGATACAGGTATCACAATTTTTAATGGCTAGCAGTCCAGCAGCAGTGGCAATGGGCAAGGTGATTTAAATAAGATAAAAACTGACCTAAAACTTGAACTGAATTTTGTTGGAGGTTCATAAAGTTTTATATATGTGTGTGGCCAACTTCAAGCATAGGCATTGGTGCCAACTCTACCTAATATATACACTCACATAACATATATCACCCTAGAGTCTGTTCATGCTGCATTTCCAATTGGAAGTAGTAGTAGAAGTAGTAGAAATCTTTTGAGAAAGCCTGTTCTCATGACATTTTCGACACGGTTTGGTAGACTCAAGAGGTCATGAGAGATATTTACCTCAACTTTAACTAAATTATATCTGGGTAGTAGTCATCTGAACAGAACCACTGAGCCTTTTGGCGATTTGAACATCACTTGTCTCCATCACCTTATATCTTAGTATTATGTTATGGCACAACTGGCTAACATGATGGTAAGAAAAGAAAATACACAAATAAGACGTTATGAAGATCTTTGAGCAAAGATTACAGTTCCACCTTGTGCATTTTAATTCTTTCTTGTACAAGCTGAACAGCTGATTAGAAGTATGAACCCAAGATCCAGTCTCAGCTTTGACTGACTTTTCCTGGGAAAAGTTTGCAAGGTTGAATTTGCTAAAATTGGTGACATCTAACGTTATATGGATCTAATTCATGCTGTTCATTTTACTGTTAACCAAGGGAGAGATTCAGTGAAAGTTACTGTCCCTCCGTTACACAATAATTCAGCCCAACTAGAAAATCTGTTATTTAGGAGATAATTATAGTTTGCATTTGATATTACAAGGGAATAAATGGCTCCTTTCTGTATCTTCAGAATGTACCTTGCACATTTATGAGGCCATTTATTGCCCAGTGTACTTAGAACTCAGTTAAATTATCACTCCTATAGCATATCTACACTTTAAAAAGTGAGTGTTCATCCCTTTCTTTCTTTTTTTTATTTCTCCTCCCTCCCCTTCAGCTGCCAGATCTGCTGAGGAGCTTATTTTCTTTGTGTTGCTTTTCCAATAGAGTTAGAGCAAATCATATTAAAGGAGCAAAACATTTTGCATGTTAATGGTTACTGGGTTCTATTAGCTACTTGATTTTAATTGGTTAAAATTTTGTAGTTTCTTTTTTCCTTGGGGAAAAAAATGTGCTCTTGCTACAATCAATTTTGTTAAAAGGAAAATTAATTGCTGTAATATATAAAGTGAAGTGGTTCACTTACTAAAATACTTTATTCTGGAGCCTAACCAGTTTACAATATCCTATTATGTTAAAATCACCCAAACTTCAGATTCCCTCCTATACATGGGAAATAACAAGTTAGGTATGCAGTTCCCTTTGCTTTCCTTCAAGAAACATGAATAGAATGAATGACATAGGTAGAGCCTGGATAGCTTGCTATGTAGATTGATATAAAAAGTTTCTTTTGAAATGCAGAAAATGACCCATCCCTTATAATTTTTCATTGTACAGTATTGTCTTATAATATATGTCAATATGGCACAGGCTTTAGTTTCATGACTTCACTCTCTCCCCTGCCACAGCAGCCACAGAGCTGAGGCTGGGAAGTAGGGCCATCTCTCCCTGGCAGCCACCGTCCAGGGGAAGTCGCCTCTTTCTCTGGCTACTGCAGCCTGCACATCCCAAATTCCCTCCACCCGCTCTTCTCACCCCACTGTCCCCTCACACCTACTCCCTACTGCCCCCCAAGGCCACCACCTCACCTTACATGTGCGTTTTCTCCAGGGTCCAGGCACCTAATTAGTAGAGACGTGCCTGTGCGTGTGTGGTGGCCCTTCATTCTCTCGTGTGTGGCTGTCAAGGTGTGCACCTGAGAGGGAACCACCTGGATGGAGTGTAGAACCTCTGCTGTACACCATTTATACTGGCAAAGCATCAAAGCTGGTTAAGTTGTCCAAACATGGAGTTTCATGCCTAACTAACCTGACAAGGGGCATTTACATCCTTATGGGGCTTTCAAAAAGGTACTAGATGTCTGTGAACCTTGGGAAGATATTGCATGTCTATTTAGGTGTTGTGGGGATAGCTATGCGGGTAGGTGCTGTACAGGGATTTTCTAATGGTGTGGGAAGGAATCTAACGAGAATTAAGGCGCATAACAAGCTATCAAAGATTTTAGATGCTGGTGTCGAGTCTGTGCTACAGAGACTGCTTGTGAGGTAATCCCACCCTCTGAGAATAGAAAGACGGACAGTCCAAGAAACACAGATGGAGGTATTAAAATGATATTTTTTTAATCTAATAAAGGTGTAAAGAGGGGTAAGGATGGGTATTGCAAAGATGTGTACTACTACCCGAGCTGGAAATGACACTGCCAGCTCGAACAGTAGACATACACTAAGGCATGCCCACTGTATACTCATGCACTGTATACTCAGCTCTCGGGTAACAGTTTATCATTCCAGTCCCCCTGTTCCATGTTGAGCTGGACTGACTGGAGCACCAATGTCTCCCCTTAGAAAACAGCCTTTTGGCCTTCCTCTCCGCCTAAGCCTGCCAGCTGGAGCTCTTCTCTCCAGCCTCTGCACATTCAGTTGCCTTCTTCTTTACTTCATTGAAGAGTGTCCACCACTGTTGATTAATTTCCTCCAGCTCTCTGGAGCCTAGTGTTTATATCTCTGTCCCTAATCTCTGTTTATGGCTTACCTGCAGTTAGGGGGAAGTGGTGTGCTGGTGGAACCTTTAGTATCAATCTTTGGACTTTTTCCTGGAAGGGGGAAAAAGTCACCTTCCTCCAGACTCATTCAGATTCAGGTTTAGTAAATGGCAACAGCGAAGCAAAATTCCTTGGTTTCCCCTGCCCTTATTATCAAGTAGCTCTTATCTGAGTTAGGGCTGCTGCCAGTTTTGATATTTACAGGCTAAAGAGGTTCTTTTCACAGCACTGACAGCCAGCAAGTAGAGGAAGCTAATTTGTAAAACCAGGTCTTTATTTAACCATGCTATTTAGAGTAATACAACACACTATTTATAATTATACATCAGGTAAAATCGAGAGTCAGACAGAGCCTTTCAACTGCTCTAATGCAACTCATAGAAATCTTTTCCATGGGGATCTGATGATGAGGCACTTTGGTAACACCATCCCCATTTCCAGATGCTGCCTATTTTGTCACTCACGATTATAGATGCCTTTTGACATGCTCATTTCTTTGTGTAGATCACAGTGACTTTAAGTCAGTAAATTTGTCTTTGCAGATCAGTCTCCTAAGACAAATGCAGCATTACTGTATGTGATTCAATTCTGAACATTATTAATACATTACTGGGAAATATTTCTATTATGAATACTCTTATATTTGGTCAAATGCAACGCACTCACAAAAAGAGCTAGTGTGATGGCATGTGTGTGTTTATATGTACAAATGAAGAGAATATGTTTCAAAAGCTTTTATATATGAAGCATGTATGTCTATATATGAAGAGAATAAGGTTCAAAAGCACTGAAGATAACATACTGGCAGTGTTACCTATTATATTTAATAATGCCTCCCTACTAATGTCAAACACAGACTCCACAGTGCACCTCATGCAATCTATACTGTTTTAATCACCATATTTCATTAGATTGGAAAAGCAGGCATGTGCTAGCAATACAATATCTCATTACATTAGATTAGCATCAGTCTATAACTTTAGCAACAATTCAAGCTCTTTAAAAAAAGAAAGTGAAATGGGTAAATTTTGGCTTATTTGATGAGTCACTGAAGGGAATAAGAACCACTTTGGCCACAGCAATGGTAGTCCCCCGCCCCCCTCCACCTCTCCCAATAGTTTTCTCTTATGCCATAAGCATTTTGTGTGCAAAATGAAGTTGTTCCATATCCGACAAAGGCAATTAAAGGAAAAGATACAGTACAAATGTTCAAGAAGAGCCAGTAACTTTTCAGTAATTGTCTTTAAACCTCTACATCTGTGTCTTCAACATATTTCCATAAGGGACCTTCTAAAACAGCTAGAGAAAATCAAGAAAGCTCCTTAAAATCCTTTATTCTTTAGCATAGGCAGTAAAAGAGGCACACAGAGAAAGGGAGCCCATGATCTTGGAAGTGGCTCTACACAGGGTGGAGATTAATTATTGTCTTGACTGTTGACAAAGTTTAATTACTTTTTATTATTATTATTATTATTATTTATTATTTATTTGATTTTATTAATTATTTTTTGTTACTATGTAAGCAGTAACTTTTTACTTCCTTGGTCCTACTGTGATCCTAGCTTTCAGTGGTAGGATCATGATAGTGGTGAGACATTCGAATTTTCTGATCTGGCAACTTCTGCATGCTACTGGCCTTGGGAGGAAAAACTGTACAAGTGTCTCTGCATGGTACAGGTGATACCATGCAGAGACACTTGTAGCTTCCCTGGAGCAGTGCCAGCTATTGAGAGGATGAGCCAAGGAAGCAGGTGATTAGATACTACTGGTTAAGTGGTTCAGAAATGGAGTTGGGGCAACCAGGAATGGAGCCAGTAAGGAGGAGCCTAAAGGTCACACACTCACTTCCATGTGCTCATCTCGATTGGGGAGTAATTCCAAACAAGGGCTGTGCTATTCTGTAGTGTGCTAGTATTTTGGTCCCCACTCTGGTAATAGAAGTAACCTATTCATTATTTGTATTGAGCTACTGATGTACAGAATGTTTTACAGCAGTACGATACATCTAAGAAAAGGTATTTCGTTGAATGCTTTATAATGTGTTCAGTAGGGGTTGCCTACATCTGTCTTTCTGGAGTCATAAAGTAATTACATAATAGGGCCAGATCTTTAGCTGGGTGTAAATTGGCACAGCTCCATTGAAATCAATTGGGCTACACTGATTTTACATCAGCCACAGAATCAGCCTGTTGAGTGGTTTTTGGAAATGGCCACATAATTTGTGGTACCTGATATCACCCGAAGAGCTAACAAAAGAACTTTAAAATTCCAGAAATAGGATGAGGCTAGGAAGCCATTATAACTGCTGCCTATGTCAGTTGCAGTTTCATTAAAAAAAATAGGTGTGATTAAGAGAAGGTATAGTAGCATGAAAACAGTAACCAAGTGCTGCTGAAGAGTTGCATTCCTGAACACAGACATGATTTTTTTGTCATGTCTCTGTTCTCTGTAATTAAATTTTCATTGAATGATTGGGTCTGACTATTATAATGTGATCACTTACACTCTTGTGTGTAATTGATTAAAACAATAATGAGTTTCAATGAACAGGACCCCCCACCAGTAATGAACTCCAAGGAATTTCTAGGACAAAAATTCATTTGAGAGGGTGACAGACATAAAGACAGATTGTCGTAAGCACAAGCTCTGTGCACACCTATGTATAAATAATAAATATATCACAGGGAAATGTCAGGTGCTGCAGTATTGCATGATGTGGAACTAATCTGCATACCAGTATGTTGGAAGAAAAGTGGTCTTAAAAATCATACTAAATGAGCTATTCACAGAGAACAATTTTTCTGGTGAATGTAGTTCCTCTTCTACTTGTGATTTATTCACAAACAGATCTAAATTTCATGAATTTATTATTTACTAATGAAGTACATGAGTAAAACATTTCAGCCTGTACTTTGATTTGGGACTATAAAGTGTGATTATATTTTTTGAGTATTTGGACTGTGTGCTTGGATAGGTAAGCTGCATAGTATTGTTTCTGATTTCTGAGTGGATGACACAAAGAGCTTTCAGGATGGCTACCAAACATCTCCAATACAAACATTTCAAAGTATTCTCATTCCTTGAACATTACACCTAACAAAAATCTACTTGTGTTGTGTTTGCCGAAAATGAGTAAGAGAGGTAGCAAATACTATCAAAGCTAATTCGTAGCTTATATTTGAACAATTGTTTGTGATATTCATCCAGCTCTAGTAAAAAAAACAATGCATAAGATAGATCTGATATGCCAGGTTTATGGCGTCTTTGCACCACTAGTGATTCTGGCACTACATTTTATAAGACTGTGTAAAATTCTGGTCAAGTAAACTGTACCAGAGTTTCAAAAGATCCTGTGGTGTCCAAATTGATGGAAGTTTTACCCTCCAGACATTTTAAATAAATAACCTCTCGCTCCTAATCAGTCATTGTGGGCAATACATTTAGAAAACGGTCAAGAATTGAATGCAACATCAGTTAAAATATTGTCTCACACAGCATCCTTTTTCTTCACCTAAAGTTTGCTTCTCCTTCCTTAATCATCATTAATAACTAAGCAATCAGGTAGCTATTTACTGTGAACAACTACCTTAGAAACAATGATACATATTTTCATGTGACAGTAAATGATGCTCTTTCAATTGATTACTGACATATACTCACATAAATATGGTTATATTTCTTTTCTGTATCTAAATCTCCCATAACAATCATGACTTCCATAGACAGTTGTGTTCAGCCAGAACAGTGAAGCTGTCATCCAGTAGTAGGAAAATTGTGAGTGCATGAGAAGGAGCTAACTTAAGCACTGGACCTAGACTTAGAACTCTTTCCTGCAAATGATAAGCATGAACATTGGCTTCACCCTTGCAGAGCTAAATGAAACCCCCCTTTTCTTTGATTTAGGTTTCCCACAATAGTTCTTCAAATAGTCTGTTCACGCAAACCCTGTAATAAATGAATGGGAATGAACTTTTATGAACACCAACCCAGCCAGTTAGTTATACAGTTTGTCTTGGTGGCTATTCTCTGCTTCCTTTACCTGTAAAGGGTTAACAAAGTCCCCCAGATAAAGGAAAAGGAGTGGGCACCTGACCAAAAGAGCCAATGGGAGGAGTAGAACTTTTTAAAATTGGGAAATGAAATCATACCTCAACCCCACATTAAATCAAACCCCAAATATATAAGTAATCAGGGAATATCTAGGAAGACACAATAACCCTAGGGTTATTTCTTTTATTACTTATTGGCTTGTGGATTCCTCTGTGCTAACCCCAGAGGCTTTTGTTTTCTTGTAACCTTTTAAACTGAACCCCCAAGAAAGCTATTTTGGGTGTTTAATTTTTGGAATTTCTCCTTTAAAATCTAGCAAAAGCCTAAGTTTCAGATGTATTTTCTTTCTTTGTGTTTTTAATAAAATTTACCTTTTTTAAGAACAGGATTGGATTTTTGGTGTCCTAAGAGGTTTGTTCATGTTGTTTAATTAGCTGATGGCAGCAGCTAATTTCCTTTGTTTTCTTTCTCAGCTCTTCCCCCGGGGTGTGTGTGTGTGTGTGTGTGTGTGAGTGAAAGGGCTTGAGGGTACCCCACAGGAAGGAATTCCCAAGTGTGCTTTCCTGAGTTCTAAAAAGGGGTTTTGAATTTGGGTGGTGGCAGCATTTACAAGCCAAGGTCAGAAAAAAGCTGTAACGTTGGGAGTTTGATACAAGCCTGGACAGTCTAGTATTCATTTTTAGAATTTTTGTGGGCTCCCACTTTTGTACTCAGAGTGCCAGAGTGGGGAATCAGCCTTGACAGACCCCCAGTCAGGAGAGCACTTAAGCTTGTGCTTAAATCCTGTTGATTTGAATGGGATTTAAGCAGCATCTTAAATTTAAGCACATACTTAAATGCTGTCCTGGGACCCTGAATGAGATTATGCCAGTGCATGTAGTTGGGCACGTGTTCAAGAGCTTTGCTGGATTGGGGCATTGCATTGGGATCCATTCTTGAATTTGGTCACCATATAGGAGGTGGGTGCGGAGGGAGAAGAGAGAGAGAGAGATCTTTCTTTCAAGGTATTTCCTGAAAATAGAAAAGGGGAGGGGGAAATGGTGGTGTTCCTATTAATCTGGGAGGTGGTCAGATATGGTAGTGATGAGGACTATATAAGACGATACGCAGATGGATAGATTCACGTCAGAGTTGCTATTGTTGCATGTGTCTGAATTATACTGTAAGCTTCTCAGAACAGGGAAGTTGTTTTTTTGAAGTACACCACTCTACAAAGCATAAATAAGAGTATTTCCAGTGAGATGAATAATACATGAAGTTGAGGGGGGAAAAGGTGGGCAAAGGAGGCATGGAGGAGGTGGGAAATTATGATAATATTTTCTCAGTGCATAGAATTTTTGTTTGGCTGGAGCAGCATATTTCAGGAGTTGTCCCCCTTCCTCTAGATTCTTATCCTCTTTTCTACTTGAATTTCCTTGGAAATATTTCACTGTTCAGCTTTCAGCAGGGACTACCTTGAAATCCATGGTTCACCCATTCTCCCTGGGGCAATGAGACCAGGATTTGAAGCCAAGAGGGGCTTTATTCAACTTCCACTCCTGCCTGAGCTTGTAGCAGAAAAATATGTATTATCTTAGAGATGCATGCACTAATCTCCAAAGTGAGCATATAATCACATTGTCCTCTCTTTGTCCTTCCTCTCGTCTACCTTTCCCCTTATTGCCATACCCTTGTATTTATTGTCAGATTAATTTAGGCCCCAATCTTGCAAATGGAGGAACTCATGCTGAGTTCAGTGGGACTACTCAAGAGCAGAAAGTTACTCACATGCATAATTATTTGCAGGATGGAGGCTTTAGGCCTCAATTCAGTAAAGCACTTCTATGTGTTGAACTTCAAGTACATACAGCACTTAAGTGCAGCCCTACTCATCAAAGCAGTTTGGCACGTTTAAATCCTAATGAAGTCAAGAGGGCATAGGCACATGTTTAAAGTAAGTATGTGCTTAAGTTGTTGGGTTTTTTTTTAATTGAATCAAGGACTTAAATTCTAACCAATCTAGGGCAAGAAATCTGTCACCTGCCCCTGTACTCCCCCTCCATGGTCCCCCAGGGGCACCCTCTTTAGGTCTTGCCTCCTCAGCCATCACCTCTCCTGGGTACAGACCTGCCTCTCTCTCCCTCCTCACTGGGGTTTTTCCATGCTGCTCAGTTTCCTGCCTACAGTGTGGTATTCTCAGCAAGCCAGACTGCCTAAACAGGGCAGCATCTGCACTAAGCTTTCTCTCCATGGACTATGAACTGGCAGAAGTTAGAAAGTATCACCCAGCTCTTTATAACCAACCACATTTATTCTTAAAGTTGGGGTTTAAATTCTCATTGAGTATTTCCTAGAGCCCCAGGGCTTGGGGCTTCACCCCCATGGGCATAGCGAGGCTCAGGGCCTCAACCCTGCGGGAGGCACTGGGGCTCCCACGTGTTTGAAAATATTTACTGGAGTTCTGCTCCGGACAGCTCTGGCTGAATTTAAGCCCTGCTTAAAGTGAAGTGATTACAGAGAACGCTTATTAAAATCAACCAGAGAACCTACAAACATGCTAATAACCTTACCAGAGACCCTCTCCCTCTCCTCATTTCCCCTCCCTCCCCCCATAACTTCAACAAGGGCTCTGGCTTCAGTCCCACAAAGGGGTTTTTCTGTGGTTCGGAGTTCCTAACAGCCTTCGCTCTGAACTAGCGCACCCACAGATATGTTAGTCTTTCCTTTATACAGCATGGGTCTGTGATTGAGACCCCAGGAACAGGCAATCTGCAAATAATGGTCCTCTCTTCAAAAGGCTGGCTTTTCGGATAACCAGAAGGTGAAGGATTGGCATTCACCACTCCCTAAAGATTCCCCAAGCAAACTACTTGACACTATTAGTCCCAATAGTCCATTCTTGTCTGGCACATTGTTCAATACAGTCCTTTGACATTCATAACACTTCACTAGGTTCACATCACATCACCACCCAGCAAGGTTATATACAATCCAGGCACATAATAATACATAACCTTTCCATTTAATACAACGGACTCCAAAAATCCTTGAATTGAATTCAATAAGCTTTTTCATAGATATTGCAGGAAATTACCATATCTACCACACTGTGATCTGTATTTTATGGCACTATGCATGTTTATGATTCCCTACTATATACGTAAAAATAACAACAAATGTAATATTTTTATCAGCTTCAGTGCATGTGTTTTACACACTGTATTATAGATGGGCCTGATGCAAACCCCCATTGCTTTGGAGAAATTCAGAAACAGATGTAGATCCATACTTTGCAACTCAGGTCTCTCTAGTTCAGGGACCTCAAACTCAAATCATCACGAGGGCTGCATGAGGACTAGTACATTGGCCTGAGGGCCGCATTACTGAAACCTTTTCATACAATGATACAAAAGTATAGTCGAAAATGAAAAAAATGAAGAGTAATATAGTATGCTATTAAAAGCCAATGTATTAACTTTTTAAAAACTGTAATTCAAAGAGGGTTTTCAATAAAATATAAACACTCAGTAATGTTTGGAGCTTGGCTGCCAGTACAGTTGGTGCCTATGGCGGGCCGCAGGAAATAACTCTGCGGGCCGCATATGGCCCATGGGCCGTGTGTTTGAGACCCCAGCTCTAGTCCATTTATTGACATTAAATACTCCAGTTAGAAAAGTCAAGAGATAAGAGAACTTCTTTCACTATTTTCACTTCATTCACGTAGCTGTAATAAAACTGAAGACATGCAAACTGAAGCTCTGTTTTAGGAATTCATTCTTTAATTTTCATGTCAAATAGATCTTTTAATGATGTTCAGAGAGTTTTTAAACTATCCCATTTTCCCTTCAGCTCAATGTTTAAGTTTGCCTAGTGGTCAGCATTCTAAGTAGTTACATGTGAACATAAAGATCATTACATTAAAAGTGGCACACAGCAGGATTCCCCAATAGTCAACCACCAGTAGAGATTTTAGGAATCCTAAACCATTCAGGAGTTGAGAAGAAACCCAAAGAAATCATGGCTTCTGGTTGAAGAGAACTGATTTTTTCCACAGGAGAGGTAAATTAAACATATATGTTTTGCATAATGAAACAGATGACAAACTGAGCAAGCTGCCCTATTAACGAGCCTAATAAAGCTAGAATGCATACAAGCAGAGAGTGAGCAAGGAGCAAAGGAAATCACTCTGATCTTAAAATTTTAACAACCAATTTTCTGGGATAGGTGAATTCTTTAATTTTCTCTAATGGAAGGTGCAATTTGAGTTAAAAAGGCATTGTCAGGTTAAGATGTAAAGCTTTTTTTAAGCAACTTATTCAAACCTGAAACATATTATTACTGGGATGAAAATATATCAGTGTTAAAACAGTTTCAGATTTATAGATGGTACTTTTCAACACTAGGAAAGAGACTGTTGTGAAACAGTGAGTCTGTTTTGACCTAGTCACACATAACAGGTTTATGCTTCCTCCTTAGCCTGTTTATTTTCTCCTTTGAGTTTTTAACTACTATCTTTCCTACCATTCACTTTGCTGGAAGTTGCATATAGGAGCTGATCCAAAGCCCATTGAAACTAATGGGAGTCTTTCCCGGGATTGCAGTGGGCTTTGGAACAGGCCAATGGTAATTCAGGGCTCACTCCTGCAAATTGTTGCATGCCATCGTTGCATGTCCATAACTCCCTCTGAAGTCAATGGGAACTGACAGCAGGTTTCTTCCCTTAGGGTTCCACAATGAAATTCAATGTATTGATACTGAGCTAGCATCTAACAATAGGTGTTTTTCAACAGTAGTATATTGGCAAACTATGCACACCTTTGTAATCTATATTGTGATAGTACCTAAAGGCCACAACGATTCCTCTGTGCTACTTGCTGTACAAACATATAGTATATGACAGATCCTGCCTCAAATAGTTGTCATTTTTTATACTGTTCCCATCCTAATAGTATCTGAGTGCCTAACAGAATGTAAGTCCAGATTTTGGAGAAAAGATGATTTTTTTTTCCTGGTCCTCTCCTCTTTCCTCAGGAGGGTGGGCCGATCATACTTTAAAAAATATGGTGACAGTGGCAGCATGTGAACAAGCAACACCAGGGTAAAGTAGTTATCCAATAAGACAAAGTGATTTTAGTTTATTTTCCATTGTTGGCTATAGCTGAAAGACTCAAAGACAATTTTTGCCTCTTGGTACTTTTTCTCATTCATAAAGAATTGCAGATGATGAATAGTTGATGAACGGTCTGAGATTTGGATTACTAGCTTTTTTCCCAATAAAATGTACCTTTTCTAACTAAAAGAAACATTATTATTATTAATAATAATAAAGATAATAAATTGATTTACAGTGCTAGAAACTAATCCATTGGTTTCTCAGCAATACATAATAACCAAGAATTGATGAACAGAAACAAATGTGAATTAATAAATACAGCATTGAACCAGTCCATGGGCTGCTTCACAAGGAACGAATGTGTTGTGTCTGAACACAGTTGGGAAAAAAGTTAGCTGATGCGATGCTGAGCATGACCTTGCTATCAGAATGCACCAGGAGTGACGTCGTTCACCATATTGTCAGCTAATCAGGATTAAATTGTGAGGTTTGATCATGGTTAGCAGACAAGAAGCTGAGTATTTTTTTTTCTGGGTCTACAGTAACTGCAGAACATCAAAACACTATATGTTATGTGTGTAAGTGAAAGGGATAGGCTGATGATGGCCTTTCACTAAAGAGAAGGAATATAGTTCATGATCAGATATCCCTTGGTGTTTACTTCGAAAAACATACAATTAGTTTAACAAATTTTACTAGGGGTCAGTTTGTGATTTCCTTTGAGAGGAAGCTCCCAAATTCCTATTACACACAGAAAATTGCTTGATTTTTAAAGTGAATTTTATTATTGTAAACATGCAAACACACATACACCCTAATTAGAGCATTATTATTTTTAACATTATCATGCAAATTGAATTCCAAATTGGTCTGAGCCTCCAGCATAGCTGCATGTTAAATGAAGTGTCTTTACTTGCTGTTCCACATTTGAATATGACTTATGCATTGTGTGTGTTTAATTCTGCACAGAGATCTTTTTGCTAATGGGTGAAAGGAAATCAATTTTTACAGTGAATCCTCCATTAAAGACAAATGTATCAGGGGTCATTCTTGATCCATATATTATCATTGTTTATTCCTGGGGGGTAGGGTAGCTCTTAAGTTAGGAGAGAAATTTTCCATTAGGACATAATGCAGAAGTGCAAGACATAAAAGCCTGACATCTTAAGGCACTCTGGGAAAGTGGGGAATTTAAGTCATTACAGAATCACAGCAAGGTCTTGGGGGCCTCTGCCATAATGACTTGGTGTCATCTATGGTAAAATGGAAAGTAATTGTCCAGGGGAAGGACAAAAGAAATAAACTCTAGTTATCAATTTATACCCGTTACACAAAGAGCCAACATTAACGGAAAGTGCCAATAAGAGATTCTGGCTGAGTCCTGCCTCTGAACTTCAGTGGGAGTAATTTTATTTTTTAAAGTTGGATTTTTCTCTTCCTCCCATTCTTTCTTTAGATCTAGATGTTTTGTTTTCATGCTTGCAGGGAGAAGGGGAAAAGCTTCAACAATGTTTTCCCATCTGTAGTTCAGGGTATTGCACATAGGTCACAGACAGAGCAGCTACATGCAACTTGATCACTGAATAGCACCAAAGGTAATTGATGAAATGAAATAAAATAAAACAAATTGGGAGAAACTTGCTATGAGGTTTCTAAAGCACAGGCCTTGGAGCTAGCTATGTCTTTGAAGTTTTAGGTTTTATTATTATTATTCAGTGCTGATGGGATGGCGTTCTGAGTCCATGACCTATGTGCAGTCCCTTGACGATGGGAGAGACCAGAGAGGCGTTGTTGTGAGTGTGATCATTAGGTATGAAGAAAAAGAGACTGATCTAAATGAAACAAAATGTCAAACCTCTTCAGATTCAGCTGTTGTTGTTGTTGTTGTTAAAGACAGAATAAAATAACAACCAAGAACTGATAAATTCCCACACTATTTTTTTCACAGTGAAACTAAATGTCTCTGTTGAATTAGTCTGCTAAAGAATTCAGAAACCAGCTGTTTTGTTTTGGATTGGATGGCAATAATATTGAAAGGAATCTTTTCATCCTACAAGATAATCAGCCCAATCCTGCTTTCATTTAAATCAGTTTCCAAACTCCCATTGATCACAATAAGAGATGGATTGGCCCCAGTTATAGTTGTCATTTCAAACTGCTTTACAGTTATTAAATGTTACATAACTGCTTATCTGGAAAGAGTCGCTAGATATGAACATCCAAAATTTTTGCTGCTGTTCCTACTTATTATTGTAGTACAGTAGGGCCAAGAAACCCCTACCCATTGTGGTAGGCACTGTATGCACACATAGAGACAGACTGTGTCCCAGAGGTATTACATAGACAAGACAACACAGGGTGTAGTAGTATTCTCATTTTACAGCTGGGAAGATGAGATACAGGAAATTGAGATCCACCCACGTGGAGGAGCCTACAAACTTCAGGTTCAAGGGCTGGCTGCACAAAGGAAGTTAGATGTTGTGGCGATGAGAGTTGCAGTATCTAACTTTTAGGCACTTAGAAAATCACTGAGATTCACAAAGCCTAGTTGGGAGCACAGGGTCCCTATGAAATGAATGAGGAGAAATAGGCGCCACAGACTGCAATGCATGGGAGCCAGCACTCCAAGCAGCTTCCTGCCTAAGCTAACCAACAGGAGATGCCAGCCAAAGGGGGCGTGTGTGGTAAGCCCCATCCCCACAGGGAGACAGGCTTGTAAATCCAGGTGGTAGGGAGGCCCTTATCTCTGCTAGCTGTTCTCAGAGGTGAACTCTCTCCTGGAGCTGTGTGCATATGCTATTTTAATAAGAAACTGAGGAAGCAGAAGACGTGGTGGTGGTAGTAGCAATGCCCAACTTTAACTTTTTAGCCAGTGACTAGAGCACTCACCTGGGATGTGGAAGACACAGGTTCAGTTCCTTAAGAACTGGATTGCAAAGTCATTCTCTCTTAACTCATATTTCTCTCTCCTCTCTCTCTCTCTTCTCTCCCCTCAGCCCAGAGACTATTTATCTGCAGTGGAACAGTCCTGGGAGGTGGGAGACCCCTGTTCAAATAATTTTTCCTCCTCTGGCATCCTAGGTGAATGCTCTTGCCACTGGGGTAAAAGTTATAAGGTGGGGATCCCCACCTGCACCCCTTCCACCTCCCTCTGCCCCTCTTGCTGAATTTTGAATGAGACCCAATCTGACAGGCAGCCTCTCAGCATGCCCACCGGGTTGGACTTCACATGCGATTTTGGCAGCCAAATGCCTGTCTTCCTCTGGTATGTGAACTGCACTGGGTGTCAGGTGGGAGACAGGCATCCAGAGGCCTTGACTGAGGCAGTGTTCAGCCAGGAGCTATGGGTCTGGGCACCTCCAGTGAGATGGCCATGCACATGGTGTGCATGCCCACGGGCTGAAACATAGGTGCCCAGGGAACTTTCACCCTGAAAATGTAGGCAACAAATGAGTCCAGGTGCCCACAGTATTTTGTGGGAGTTTTTGCATATCTCAGTGGTCCCCAAACTGGGATTTAGCTCTGGATGCACAAAAGAAGGTAGGTGCCTAAGTCCGTGTTGTAGGTGCCTAAATGACTTGCCCAAGATCACACAGGAAGCCTGTGGCAGAGCTGGGAGCTGAATCCAGATCTCCTGAGTCTCAGTCAAGTGCTTTAATGACAAGATTATCTTTCCCTTCTCCAGGTCAGTGAACAGCACATTCAAAAGTGGGACCCTCATCTCTGGAACTCCGCTTTAAAGGTATGACAGAGATGGAATGTATTGACATTTCATGCCTGGTGTAATGCCTATCTCTTTTCTCAGGCTTTTGCTTGAAGTGGGTTGTTGGGGGTTGAATGGACAAAGGATAAGAGTGTGCTGTGCACACACACACAAACACAATCTAGGGGGAGGAGAAACAAAGTTTGTGCCCTCTGGATACTAGGCTGATTGAGAATCTGTGTGACCTTCCTGCCATTGGTACACCCCATGTGCCATTTTTTGTGTGTGGGGAACAGTGTTCAGCCATCTATGGCAGCTAGGTGCAGAGCCTCCTCCAAGGGAATTCTCACCTGGCTGGGTGTGGGATTTTTCCAGTCTTTCTACACTGCAGGGGCTATCGCAAGTGCTAGGGCATAATCCTGCCAAAATGTTTAGAGGGCAAGAGTCAATCTATGAAGATATTTATTGTGGGTGGCATTTTCAAAAGCATCTAAGGCTATGTCTACAGTACCCTACAGTTTACACTATAGGGGCATTTAGCAGAGCACACCAAAGCGCTATGCTATATCACTCCCATGTGGGTTCTGCAGACATGAACTGAAAGGTTCCTGGTTCTCATTAATGCAATTCTGTTTGACGAGGACTATGTTAATGCAAACTCGGAACCATTTAGTTCGCACCTGCAGCCTCACACTGGAGAGTTACAGCACAGCACTTCGGTAGGCACTGCTATTCACACACCAATTGTTCAAACTGCAGGGCAGTATAAACAAGCTCTAAGGGGGTTAAGTGCCCAAGTCTCATTGAAAGCCAATGTGCTTGTGTAGTACTAGGGTGACCAGATGTCCCGATTTTGAGGTCTTTTTCTTATATAGGTTCCTATTACCCACCACCCCTGTCCTGACTTTTCACACTTGCTGTCTGATCAGCCTATGTAGTGCCTAGCAGTTTAGGCCTCTGCGCACTGCTGCAGTACCTGTTGTTTGCACTGATTTCAAGCGGGGGTGAAAATCCTGCCTTTCCTTGTCTATACTTGTTGAATCTTAAGTACGTATAAGGCCTAATGCCCTATTCTCAGAGACATTTAGGCCCCTAACACAGGGGTCTCTAAACTTTATGAGACAAGGGCCATATTAGATTTTTGAAGGGGCTTCATGAGCTGAAGTGACTGAAAAATTTCAATATATGCAAATATATGCAAAATCCCCCCTTAGCTCCTCCGGCTGCTGCTGCCCCACCCCCTCCTTTTGCTCCTCTGGCCAATGCCACTGGGCACTCACCCCTCCACACATGGGGCCGCCAGCAGCTGCTTGTGAGCGGCGGGAGGGGAGGGAAGCGGCGGCCTCTCCACAAGTCTGCTCAGCATCCCTGCTCAGCTGGAGGGCCGGACAAATCGAAGCCGCAGGCCGGATCCGGCCCCCAAGCTGTAGTTTGGAGACCCCTGCCCTAACTGATGGGAATTAGGGGCCTCAATACCTTTGAGGATCTTAGGTGACTTGTCTAAGAATACACAACTAGTCAGGGTGACAAAGCTGGGACTAGAAGTCAGTGAGCAGGTCCCCAGTACTTTGAACTAATCATGTAGATTTGCTCCCATTTCCATTTTAGCTGCCCCAGTTTCCAAATTGACCCTGCTCCTAGGTTTTGAGACACTCTCACTCAGCGAACTAAGGAAAATTTGTCAGTTTCAAGGTTTTTTTAGACTAAGCAAGGTGCACGTAGTCGCTAAATTGTATCTATCTAAAGACTAGCTTTTCTATCGCCTAACTCCTTCTGACATACTTATTTCTTATGGTGTTAATTTTTTAAAAAATCCCAATTACTCAGTATAAACAAATGAAGAGGAAGTGTGTGGTTTCAGTCTGATTCATTTGAACAGAAGGTAGGAAACATTAGTATTGATGCATTCCAGGACTTGCTAGCGAAGCACAACTAAATTTAGCAGCCAGTGATATTGATTTGATTAAAAATGGTTTAAGACTTGTAAATGTCACAGGAACTTAGCAAAATGAACATTATTAAATCCTTCTGGTGATGGGGAAAACTAACAAAGGGATTTGCAGTGGTTTCTGTAATTAATTGTTCTGTCATGATTTATATTAACTTACAGTACAACTCCATTAGCTCAGACCTGTCATCCCTGCTCAAGGAACCACCAAGTAATCACTACCACATTAAAGAATAAATTAGTTTTTGGCTGGGAGCCTAGTTGTAGAATGTTTCATTTGTGTCTGCTGTAGACATATGTACCTAATAAAGTTGGGAAGAATGAGTTGAAGTCTGTATATATCAATGTCAGCCGACTATATTTTAGAGACAATATGATCAGCATTGTTCATTAGGGATAATTAATCACTTTATTTCAATTGATGTGCCTCCTGTTTTGGTGAATGCCTTTAGGTGAACCATGAAGTAGAAGATGACTGAAAATAGGTAGGTCTCCCAAGATCATTATTCCCCCTTTGCATTTTGTGGCCTGTGGTTGTAGTAATAACTTCATATGGTTTTTGTTAACACTTCATTACCCTGGACTTGGATAAATTATGCTCTTGATTCCTTCCCACTTGCAGACACATCGGTGAAGCCAAGGTTTAGCTGCTACTCACAGTAGATTATGGGATTTGTAAGGTTCTATCAAATCATCTCTGACTTTGATAGTTTGAAGATGTTTTAAGTGGCTTTTCTTTTGGTTTGTAACAGCTTGCTCAAGAAATTCTTTACATTTCCACATAGGCTGTAATGGCCTTAGGAGTTCACATGCTAAGACTTTAACTGATTTTTTTTCCTGGTCCTGGATAAACTACTTCAGTACCCTTGGGGCATTTCAGTGCACAGCCAAGAAGTCAGCACTAGTGCTTTAAACATGTGGCTGCTGTTCTGACGGGTCATGTGGTCAGACAGGCATTGTGGTCAGACTTCATGACTTGTGAATGTGCATCACCTGTAAATCCTCAAAGGGTTGTTAGTACCCTTGAAGCTCTTAGCCTTTCAACTAACTCCTGAAATTCAAAACACATCCTTTATTAACCCCATTATTTGAACCAGTACCCTACCCATTCCCTTAAAGCAGCAATGGCAGCCGCACTGACAGCCTCCTTGTTGTTGTTGTTTAGTATTTATGGGGTGCTGCAAGGATCTAGTCCTGCTCCCACTGAAGTCAATGAGAGTTTTGCATTAAGTGCCTACGTTAGGACCTGTGTGCCTAAATGTGAAGCAGAACAAGCTTCTGCTGCCCCATGGTGAACCCATCCAGGGCCTCGATGACCCTGTAACTACAAAAGAACTGGACTTGGTCCTAGGATGGTGTTGAAGAATGGGCCAGTCGGCCTTCCAGCAGGGTGACTCCAGGTTCATGGACTAGCCCTAGTATGCAGAAGACCAGGACAGCCAATAGTAGATGAGTCAGCATCCTGCCCTCTCAGGGGGAGTGAGCTGGCCTGAGCACAAGGGCTGGAGTAATGAAGAGGACATTTTGACAAAGCTGGGTGACATAACTGATAGTTTGGAGCGATATCTCATTCCCACCAGGCAGCTGCAGCTCCTAACAGTTCATATCCTCTGAAATGCTTATAAAATATGCAAAGTGTTCACAGGTTCCACTGGTCATTGATTACACATCATTTCACATCATTGTATTATATGGGGATTCCTGGTTTCTATGAGAACTCCCAAGCCAGGCCCCACAGGAGTACACTGGACAGGGGGGCTGTGGCGGGTCTGGCCCCGCAGCCCCCCTTTGTGGCAGGGGTGGGATGGGGCGTCAGACTCTGACCACTCTCCAGTCCGTACACCCGCCTCTCTGCAGGCAGACTGATGTGGCCTAATGGTCTGTCCTCACACTATCAGCCCTTGATCAAGGTTGTGGGCCCTAACGACCAGAGTCCATATAGTGCGCCTCGTAGTCTCAGGGCAGTTTGGCCCAACAGCCAGAGTCCATGTACCTTCCCCATTTCAGGCAGGGCAGAGCGGCCTAATGGCTCGTGTCCAAGTAACTCACCCCAAGTATCAGGGCAGTGTGGCCCAATGGCCAGAGTCCATATACTGCACCCCTTAGTCTCAGGGCAATGTGGCCCAACAGCCAAACTCCAGATACCTTCCCCCTCGCAGGTGGGGCAGTGCAGCCTAGTGGCAGAGTAGTAGGGGGATCCAGGCTCACCCTCTCTACCGGGTCCTGCCCCATGACTCGCCTAGTGGCAGGGTTCCCGTTGCCCCTAGCTTGGCGGGGAGCTGTGCATCTGTGCGGCTCTAATGCTGTTTGTCTCTAAAGTTCCCCTGGGTCACTTCTACCATCAACATCGCGTTCTCCATTCTGGGGCAGGGGTCCTCTGGTCCATGTCCCTCCTGTGGAATCCTCCATCTGGGCCTCAGGGTGCATCCTGGCTTGGCCAGCCTCTTGATTCTGGAGCGCTGGCTGTCCCTCCTCGGGAGCTGGCAGCGTGCCTCCTTCCCCTCCGGTGGTCAGTCCAGACTGAGCACCTCTGTAGGCTTTTATACCTAGTCTCCAGTTGGAGCATACTCAGCAGGGCTTCCAGGGTATCCCCCATGGTATTCATGCAAGGTCGCTCTGCCCCGTCACCGGAACACAGAGAGTCAGGACCCAGTGCAAGGATGACAAGGTGACTTTCACATTTCCTCAGCACACAGGGATTTTCACCTTCCTCTGCTGCATTCTATAGGCACCTGAAGTCAACGTTAGCGGTTAGTTCTTGGATAGTATTTGCAGTGGATCCCCTGACTTGATGGCCGCCCTGGCTGTATTTCACTGCCAGAGCCCCAGGATGAGGAGCAGTGAAGAGAAGCACTGACATTTAAAGTGTTCCAAATGGCTAATCCATAAATATTGTTGCATCAGCCAGTTCTTTTCTACATATGCCGTCGTGGGCTGGCAGTGCCAATCTACTGTTTATGTGGATTATGTTGAAACCAGCTGTTTTAAAATAACAGTAATGATCCCTTGAGTAGAAATATGTGGGCTGACCTAAAAGTGACATGGCAACACTTGACAAAGGGGTCCAGAAGAGGATGGTCAGTAATGGAGGGAGCCGAAATCTATTGAGTGGGGCTGGAAGGAGAAGAAATGGGCCAGGTCTTCTCTTCATTACAAATGGGTGTAAACTGGGAACAGAATGTGTCCCAGAACCAGTAGACGTGCCTGTTTATTTTCCAAGTCTAAGGTTTTCTAGAGTGATTTAGAAGAGATGGGCCTTCATCCCAAAATTTTCAAAAAGTTCAGGTGGCTATCCAAACTTTGTCGCTTGGGTTCATTAATCTTGCACAAATTTACTGAACCACAGTGCTGCGGTAGTACATCAGTGTATTCTAGAAGGAAAGTGGAAAGTAGAAAATCTTGAGAGAAGATCAGTTTTCAGGAGGTTTCTAGTACATGTTGGATTTGGCAGGGACAACAAAACTGTGAGAATAGTTTTTCTTTAAGATATAGATCCCAACCTGAAACTATGGATAGTCTTCAAGTCATTAGGGAGCCAGGGTTTGGATCCAGGCTTTTTTCTCAAGCCCATCTCAGAATTATGTTACCGTTTTACTTTCTTGTCCCAGCCATAGCAAAGCACTGCCTGTCGCACTGGTAATTCCAAAGAACCTATCCTAATGATATCTACAGCTGAAGTGCAGAGACATACACACTTTTTTTAAAAAAAAAAATAAATCTCAGAAACGTTCATGATCAAGTTCAGGTCAGTTCTTATTTTATCTGAACTAACTCATTCCTGCTTATGCCAAATTGGTTCTTGGCTGTACTTTTCCGTTACTAAAGCTGGCTGTTTAGGTTCGGGAACATGTTTGCCAAGTTAGCAATTGATATGATCAAAATAAGCCAAGTTCTCCTCTTGTGACACTTGCATAACTTCCATTAGTGTCAGTGGGTCCAAGAACACTGCAGTCCTTCATGTCAAAGGAAGCAGGGTTTGGCCTGTGGTATTTTACATTCATGCAGGGCTGGATTAAGGCAATCTGAGGCCCTAGTTATAGTGCAACATGGAGACCTGTACCAACAGCCCTGTCCTCACCCTGTGGCCATGGCTCTGACCTGGTGTGTTTGAGAACCTCCCTGAGAGGCAAAAGCAGCAACCTGGGGACCCTTTATTCTCTTTTCCAGGAGCAACAGCAAGGGTCCTCTCTTCCCTTTGAGAACAGGGGGGAACAGGGAAGCGAGGCAATAGCAGGGGGTCCTCGTATTTACCCCCTCTGCTGAATATATCTTTTAGTAGGCGGGTGGGTCAGGCTCTCTTCACTCTTCTACCCATGGAGTCCTCTGCTGAGATAATGTTGCTGAAGTCCACCAGAGGAGTGGATCTTGGAGTTAACACCGCATTGAGATGCATGAGGCAGTTTGCACTTCTCAGAGCTATTGTTTCAGGCTCTTTGCAGATTCAGATACATTGGAACATTGGTTATGCTTAGTTCACAATTTTCTAGCTTTTCTTTGCAACTGTAAGAACTAACTGTAAGAACTAAGCACCCTACAAAAATGCAGAAAATGTGAAATTCATGATCAATGTTGCATTTCTCAGCCATTATGATATACCAAAAATAAAGACCAGCAGGATCTTATAAGAGGGACAAGGCAAGTATGCCGTACTTATTGCAAATACCGTCAGGAAAGTAAATCACAAATCCTAACTGTAGTCTTTACTTAACACACACACAAACACACAAACATTCATTTCTATAAAGTTTTGCAAGAGTATTATAGTTACCAGCCTAAACGTTGCTTGTATCTAGTTACTGGTCAGGTCTCTTGAACACAAGGATGGAGCTGAGCCTTGTCAGATACGCATCCAATGCTCCTGGAGGGTGGTTGCAGAACCAGACTCGACATTTTGCAGCCCGAGCCCAATCTTTATAGTGATTTGTCCCCATTCACACCCCTGAAAAATCCACACCCCTGAAAGATTTAGTTACACCAACCTAACTCCAGGAGTAGACAGTGCTAAGTCAACAGAAGAATTCTTCCATCAACCTACTATTGCCTCATGGGGAGGTGAATTACCTACATCGATGGGAGAATCCCTCCCGTCAGCATAGGTAGTAGTGACTACACCAAAGTGCTACAGAAGTGTAGCTGTAGTTGTGCAGTGATGATGCTGTCATGTTTTAAGTGTAAGTAAGCCCAAAGATTTTCATTCCAGTTTCCTCCACTTGCATCCCTCCTTTGCTCACAAGCTGGGAGCCTCTTCCTCCCCACCTGGCTGCCGACATCCCATGACAAGCCAGACTATTGAGTTCATCATGGTTGGTGGTAAAACTTCACAGTGAATGATACCTGCATTGTCCTTTAATTATTAGCAACTGGGGCTGTCTGAAGCTTGAATTAATCTCTTGTAGTCATAAGGCAAACAACACAATAACAATGAGACAGTATTATGAGAATGAATTATTACAGGCAACTCCCCCATTCTTCTCAATCAACTTGTAGCCTATGCAGGGTTTTTCTTGGAAACAAAATAAGTGATATTAATGTTGCTGTTCTATATTATTATTCTGCAATCCTTACCTTTTAAGACTGGGCCGCTGGTTTAGGCATACCGGGTATGCCCTAGTTTTTAAATGGAACACAGTTCAGTGCAAGCCAGTCAGGTTTTGAAGATATAAATGTAACCATTCATCATGCAATAATTGATCCTGTCACATGTAAACATGTCATTCTGGCTATTCAGAGTCACAAACTGTACCCACATAAAAATGGAAAGATTCCACACTGACGATCTAAGGTTTTTAAAATGTGATACAAGGGACCTGGCCCTGCAACTCTGGTTAAAGGATATCAAGAAGTGGGATCCCTTGGCTATTGCCTGACAGACATAGCCTTGGCTATTCTAACAGACAATGAAGTATTGGTTGGTCCTTGCTATGAAGAGCTTACAGTGTAAACTAGATATAACAGCCGGAATTAAAAGGCTTACATGACACTCCCAAATTTTGAACTAAATGGGGAACAAAAGCCATATGCGATCCAAACACCCCAGAGCTTTGGGGGAAGTCATTTTGCAGTGTTCTACAAGCAACTCTCAGATCAGATACTTCTGGGCATGATCTTGGAAACAAAATCTTTAAGAGACAGTATAGTAACCCAGGACAGAAGCCTAAAGCTAAAATAACTAGGAAAACCACTTAAAAGAGGCTTTCCAATGGTGTGGTTTACATTGATGTATATGAAAATATTTGGAAGGAAAAAGTTGACACTGATAAACTTAAAAAACTAAGTATACAACTTCCATAGGGAATTCCAGAAAAACCTACTAGTAAGTTGCCTGGCAAGTGACAGGGAAGCAAAAAACATGGCAAATTTAGATGAAGTGATGTCTGTGAAAGTGGAGGGAAAATCACACACCGGGAGAAACTGTACCAGTGAGACCAAGGCTATAGTCCAAAAGCAGCAGCAAACTGAGAAAGTCAGTGGCGTAGGAAAAATTATAGTTATTGCTGAGAGGCTGTGGTCTGTCATGCTGTATGAAAAACAGTAGCTGTCTGGGAAAGAAAGCTGTGAGTTCAGGCTAGTAGAGAAGTAGCCAGCAAAGATAAACTGATACCTATGGTATTGCTGAAAATATTGAACCAAGCCGACTGCATGAGAGGAGGAGAAATTGGCCTGCTGAGCGGGGCTCCTTCCTAGGATCCAGTATGAAAGAAATACAGGGGAAAGCTTCACAAAACTGAGTGAACTGCAATTTAAGAGCTAGATTTTTGGCTGTTCATGTGGAAGGTGGGGTGGGGAGAGGTTCAGGGAGCTTTTACTTCCCTTTCACACATCAGGGCAGGTACTCATGGGAATGTATACTGCATCCTATTGTAAGAGGCTTCTGCTGCACGCAGAATTGCTGACCCCAGACATTCAAAAATATGAATGAGTGAATCAGGACCACTGATAAATTATGAGGTTTTTTTTTTGTTAAGTAGTTTTGGATTCTTTATTTAACTTCCATGCCTTCAGGGTACACTCAGGTCTCATTTTCAGGCTTTTCTCTGCAGTGATGAGAGTTAGAACTGTACTATTTTTAAAAAATGAAGTCTGAGATTCTCTTGTCTTCCCATGACTCCAGGAATGGAGGCTTTAATTAAAACACAAGCTATCATGACCCATGATAAAAATCACAATTGGTGACATGGCATATGCATTGCCCCAAGGCATTCTTCCTTGGCACTATCCTCCACAGGCAGCTTGCCCCAGATCTTGCTAGTTGGCAGCCCACAGCTTTGCTCTAATGTGGAATAATAATGCCACAACTTCTGGACTCAGGGAGTCCATTTTTACTATGGTAAAGTAGGAGCAAGTGTACACAGGAGTAACACCTACTCCTAATTTACTCTATTCAGAATTAGATTCTGCAGGAATTGTAAGTAAGAGAATTAGATAAATTCATGGAGGTTAAGTCCATTAATGGCTATTAGCCAGGCTGGGTAAGGAATGATGTCCCAAGCCTCTGTTTGTCAGAGGGGGGTGATGGATGGCAGGCAAGAGATCACTTGATCATTACCTGCTAGGTTCACTCACTCTGGGGCACCTGGCATTGGCCACTGTCAGAGGACAGAATACTGGGCTAGATGGACTTTTGGTCTGACTCAGTACGGCCATTCTTATGTACTGTAAATAGAGATTAATAGTAAATGGCAAAATCAGCCAATATAGGTCCCAAACTGCCACACAAGTTTCTCCTTGTCTTTGTTTTTCAGCTACTACAGACACAATTTCTGTTGCAGTTTTCTTTAAACCCAGTATGTTTTTAAATGATCCCTTCTCTCCATTGTAAAAGCCTTGAACACCCTGTCTTGTAATAGCTAGGCATCTTTTGTTCTATGCAGCCACATGAATTGGCAGATTGCAGGGAAGTGATCTCCTTCTGGCTTGATTACACTTTGTCTGTGGCTTATTTGCAAAGCAAAAGGAAAACTGCTTGAAATTCAGGTACTAGACGTAGGCTTTGTCTACATTAGCACCTTTGACCGCAAAACTTTTGTCAGTTAGGGGTGTGAAAAAGCACCTCTCTGAGCAACAAAAGTTTCACTGACAAACGCGTCAGTGTGGATAGCATGGAACTCTCACTGACATAGCTTCCGCCGCTCATTGAGGGTGGTTTAATTATACCAGTGGGAGAAAATTCTCCGTCGCCATAAAGTGGCTACACGGAAGACCTTACAGCAGCCCAGCTGCAGTGGCACAATGTGCCGCTGTAAGTCTGTAATGTCGACATAGCACAATCGACTTAAATTCTCCCAAGAACAACAGGGAGCGGAAGGGTGAAGAATGCCTACAGCCTTTGCTCCATCCCCCCTCTACACATACAGATGGGACAAGTTGGGGCATGTCATAATTTGCTGCTGGACAATACCTACCCCAGAGCAAGGCAAAGCAGGGGAAGGTTTGTGACCCAAAGGTTTTTCTCTGAAGCACAGTGCCTCCCAGAGCTACTCCTGGGCTCACACAGTTTACTCACTGCTAGGTTGTGCTTAAGGGCAGTCTAGCCCACTGGTTTTTAGTGACCTTCCCTATGTTGATTATCTTATCTTCTTGCTAGTTGCGCTGACCTATTTTTCATTTGGCAATATCAGCTATGGTTTTATCTCTTGTGCAGTAATACCCTCTTCCCATGCTGTACAGAGTAATTATATTATGTATCTCAGTTGATAGATATTTTCCCCAATAAGAACTAGAGTCTGAGAGTATGGCCTGCGTTACTACACTGCACAGAGAAAGCAGCCTTAGGAAATGGGGCAGTTGGCTAGGATACTGCAAGTCCCAGTGGGTAAGATCCTGATCTCAGTTACACTGATGCAAATCCAGTGAAGTCAGCAGATTTAATGCAGATTACACCAGTATAACTGAGATCAGAATTCACCCCACTGTATGCTGGCAGCCTGGTCGGCCCTCCTGTAAGGGGAAAAAAACCACGTCTGACGTCACTGATGTGGAAACATATAGAAAGCAGCATCAGGCTGAGAGAATCTTCCCTAAGATGCATATATAAATCTACTGTACACCTTCCTAAAAAATGTATCTTGTCAGGAAACTTGGAGCAAGTTGCCGGATAATTTTGGCACCAGATACTAGAGTGGAAAATATTAACAGCCTGTAAGAAATTCTGGCTTGTGCTGCTGTAGGGAAAGCAGCAACTGGCTGGGATACAATTAGTGTAGGAAACTCCAGTGCTCCTCTGTGGTATAGTACTGTGCATTGAGAGGGGAAGTATTACAAAATAACGTGAGCTTTTGTGATCATTGAGAGACACATAGTGACTGAAGCCAAGCTGAAAAAGAGCACGATGGTAACTGTCTGATCAAAAAAAAAAAGTCATATTAAAAAAAAAAAAACCTAAGTAATCCAAGTCAGAAAAAAGAACAGTTCACCATATAAAGATGTGATAGCTAGAAAACAGCCACGTTAGGAAACAGGAATATAAATAGTCATGTTAAACGAGAAACTCTCCAGCTTCCCCAGTTCAATGTACATGAAAGAGGAGTATTTCAAAAGCATTCAGTGTTGGCCTGACTCTGCTTCCATTGAAGTTAACAGGCGTGTTTGTCTGCTGACTTTGATGGCAGAGTTAGACCAATGCTTGAGTGCTTTTGAAAATCCCATTTGAAATTATTTAGATAATAAAACACGAATCCAAGTGTTTATGGTGACAGAGTAATCTCTTCACACACAGATAATAGTGGCTTTGTTTCTGTTAAAAGTCCTATTTTGATTCCCTCAGTCTGAAATTGCACCCAGTATTCTTGTGTGGGTCTGTGCCAAAGGAAGCTTTGTTGTCTTTAAAAGTTTGAGGGAAATCATAAAGATGTTCATAAAATAGGACAATCTGAAAAGTCAGATGTTTGCACTTTTTGAAAAGAATCATGTTTTTGCCATGTCATATTTAAAAAATAAATTGACTCAGAAACTCCACATTCGGTTTGATCTGTTGTCCTGCCACAAGGTCAGGGTCACTTTTATAAAGTGTGGCGGTCTCATTTTTGAGTTATTCAGCTTTTTCCTCAAACTTCTGAGAATTCTGCTCTCCATACATCCAAACATACATTTTTTTAGGTGTTTGCTGCTGCTGAATGTGAATGCCTGCGGTCAAGCCCTTAGTCTATCTACATAAAAACTGGTAGCGTATAGTGCAGGCTTTTTAAAGTCCACAAGTGGACTAGTAGTTTATAGGCACTAGAAAAATTGCTCCAAAGTGGATACTCTTCATTAATGCTAGTTCTCGGCTCCAAATTGTAGCAACTTTATACCTATGTCAAGTTTTCCAATATTGATATAAAAACCACTTGAACAAAATCCCAATCACAAACTTTATTAAGATTAAGTTAAGGTTCTGTATAAACCATTAATTGACAATGATGTTATTTGAACATTCTTCATGTAGTTACTGAAATATGTCTGAAAGTTAGGAAATGAAAGGAAATCATCAATGTTAAAAAAAGCCTTAAATCAGAAAGTAAGTAATTTAGATCATCTTAGTTTAAGATGCCTACTTGCCAGAAAGTCTGGAAATATGCATTTAAGGTGTTAACATGAACTTTAACTCTATTTGTAACCTTATCCTAATGAAAATTTTCTTTAGGGAATATTAAGACTCTGTGCCATTTGGCTCCATAAACCTGAGGGCTACACAATGGAGAGGGGTCGACCTAAGATACGCAACTTCAGCTACGTGAATAGTGTAGCTGAAGTTGTAGTACTTTAGGTCGACTTACCTGGCCATCCCCACGGCGGCGGGTCGACCGTAGCCGCTCCCCCACCACCTACGCTTACTCCTCATGCCGAAGTGGAGTACAGGCATTGATTTGGTGAATGATTTATCGCATCTAGATGAGACATGATAAATCGATCCCCGATCCATCGAGCGCTACCCGCTGATCCTTTGAGTAGTGTAGCCGAATCCCGAGCAGAGGAGTTGAGTTCTCTAATGTAACGCTCTTTCTTTTTGAGCCACAAATGAGGATCCATGGGAAAGAAGGCAAGGCTAGAGTGCTGCCATACTCCACTGTTCTCTGGCTTTTGGACCAGCCACATAAAAATGCTTTAAATTTACCTTGGAAGTGAATCCCACCCCTACTATTCCCAAGATTTGATGGGGCATAAAGACTTACAATCATTTTTGCCTGTTCTCACATTCTGCATGAAGTGGAGTAGATTCTGATCTGAGGATATAAGCCACTAAAGGGTAAGCCACATGCAGCAGAATCAGGGTGTCCCACTTCCTTCTTGTTAATCTTGCAGGCTAAATGATAAGAATATATGCTTATCACAGACCAGAATTCTGTCCCCATAAAGCATGGTGGCTACAAGCTGTGTTCAAAAGAATAAACAATCTGCTACACCATTATCAGCATGAGCAACCAAAAATATTATAAAGACTCAGATTGCAATTTATTAGTCCTGGAGAATCTGAGAAACCACTGTTCTCCTGAATGTACTAGCAAATTTCTATGTAAAACTTCTCTCACTTTTTAAAGCACTTTTGGCACATTCAGGAATAGTTTTACTGATCAGCTTGGTTAGTTCCACAATATTGCCCTGATCTTGCAATAATTCACAAATGTGAGCAATCCAACTGAATTCAATGGGACTACTTAAAATTCTGTGCATAACTCTTTCCAGGAGCAAAGCTTGTATTTGTTTTCTTGTTAATAGTTATTGAAGAATATCAAAGAGTTCAGTGGATAAGATCTTCCAGAATGACTTGTGATTTTTAGATGTCTCCATTTTTGCATGCCAAGTTTGAGTTACTCTAAAGGTATCTGATTTGTAAAGGGTGAGAGCCCTCAGCACTTTATGAAAATCATGTCCCTTTAAGGTATCTCAGGTAGGACATTCAAAAATAAACACACCTAAAAACATTTATCACTGTGGCAAATCATGGCCCAGCTGCAGCAGTTCAGTCTGGAGACACAGCCAACAGCTTTGTACTATCCCAACCTTTTGAGAAGGGCCTTATTTCCTCCTTGCCCTTCTGCCTTTATTGTGAGAAAACGTCTTTCCCCTTTGGTCAATATTATCATCATCATTCTTCTTTCATGTGAAAGTTTGTTTTTGAAAATTAAGCCACAACTTGGAAATTGAGCACAGAATTTCTTCAGACATTAAAATGGTGATGAAATCAGCTGCTGTAAATACACTAAAAATGTAAAAATCAATTATATTATTCCTGTCACTGCTTTATTTTATAAACAAAACATAGATGTAAATGTGATTCGCAGATAAAGCCAGGCTAGAAAAATCCCTGTATTTTTGTTATTGTTTTTCATTTATAAAGTAAATATTTTAAGTGGGTGTTCCTGATTTATTTACATTTTTTTAATTAAAAGAAAATTACAGATAAAAGATGCTATAGCAATCATCATTCTACGAAAGCAAAATATTGCAATGTAATTAAAAGGACTCTTCAAATTATAATTAGATTTGAAATTTAATTATGACTAGAATACTTTATCCTTATGAGCGACCAACACTTTCTTGATACATAACCTTTATTGTAATTTTATTACATTTATGCATAGATCTTAATCTATGGACTAAATAAGATCATCAGATTTCTAAAAAGGCTTAGAATTGGACGCAGAAAGCAACACAATATTTTCTTCTATATATGATGTAATTGTTGAGTTGTATGCTTCTATTGGATTGAATGATTTGGTCTCTATTCAGGCACAGCTTCTGTTGACAAAGAGATTTGGCCCATTGCATTTAGTAGTTGCTGAGCCTTGCCTTCAGGTATAAACTATATAAAGAGCAAATTCCAGTTAAGTGAGTTACCACTATGGCCTGCTAACTCTGGTTAAGTCTCCTCTGCAGTTGTCTGCAGGTCACACAGGGCTAGATCCAGAAAGGAACTTATCTTGTCTACACTACTGCTTAAGTCGGTGTAACTTACTCCATTCCAAGATGTGAAAAAGCCATCCCCTGAGCAACGCAAGTAACAGTGACCTAGGTGCTGTCCACACCAGCACTAAGTCAGCAGGAGATGTTCTCCCACTAACATAGCTTCTGCCTCTCCTAGAGGTGGAATAATTATGCCAACAAAAAATCTCTCCCATCGGCATTGTGCATCTTCACCAGATGAGCTACAGCAGCATAGCTGCATTAGTGGAGCTGTGCCAGTGTAGTGTGGTAGTGTAGACTAGCCCTTAGACTCAGCATTGCAATAAGCCTACATTTTAGGCATTCTCTGCCACTTACTAGAATTCAAAATTCTGAATCATGGAGGATAGAGATAGGCATCTAAAAATAAGATTCACAGAAGTCAGCAAACTGAGTAAGGAACCACCTAAGCTAGTCAATAGGAAATGCCAAGGAGAAGGATAGGGCCTAAGCCTCACCCCTGAAAGGGAATTAGGTGCCTGAGAGAAGGCACCCCCACACACACTTGTGATTTGCAGCCATGAACCCTCTCATGGAGTTAAACGCCTAAAACAGGTCAATTTTTTATTGCAAAAGTCATTTCTCACAAAAATCTTAGGACTGGCCTGGTTTAGATTCCTTTCTCACAAAAGGCTGAGTTTAGCTGTGACTGATTTACAGTCCTAGTAGGTATTTTCAAGTTTCTCTCGTGAACATCTGAAATAGTACCAGCAGCTGGCTCTCCGTGGAAAATATAGTCCCAATGATATCCTGCTCCTTAAATATGTAGGTGAGAGACTCATTGAGGTTGCCAATAAAAATAAAAGAAGGCTACTCTATATCAAATGTTGACTGTTCCATTGTATCATATTTGCCATTTTAAATAATAGCTACTTATTATCTTAATATTATTTTAATGTGTTAATATTTCTTCTGATTTCACGGAGAACAGGCTGAAAAAATCAACCTGCAGAAAATATAGGAATAATTTTCTGATCACTGTAGTTTAATTTTATATATTCTGTGTTTGTGAGTGCTTTGATCGTCCAATTTAATATCTGTGCTAAGTCTTTAATAGATTTCTCTTTACTTATACATATTTTCCCAGTGCATCTCTGTGAGAGGGTTGGATAGATTTTCTACAGTAAAAGGACAAAGTTCGCTATTTCAAATACCATCAAAATCTCACGTTTCTAATTTAGTGTTGTATTTCAGTGCTTCCTATTATGTTTGTATCATGATCAATAAATACAGATTTTGTCTTTTGCCAAGACAGAGTGACCCAGATGAAGCCCTGCTGCTAATTAAATGTATCAATTTTCATGAACAGAATTTAAACCATTTGATATAGTTGGGTTAATATTATTATTACCATTTTGCAGACTGGGAAACTAAGGCAAAGAACTGTTAAGTTGCTTGTCATTGGCAGAGTCAAGAATAGAACCAACATCTGTTGGCTTCCAGGCACATGCTTAGTCCCTAGACCAGTGCTGTTTTAGGGCTTCACTATGCAGTGCATTAGTCCACAGTAGAGGAGTGTAAATGCTACTGCGCACTAACATGTTGTACACTTACCGATCTGTGTGGATCCTGCTGGTGCACACTAAAGGTTCCTGGTGTATATCAGTGTAGTACGGTTTAAAATGAGACTACATTAATATGTCCTAGGAAACTTTCAATGCACACCAGTAGGATCCTCATAGGCTGGTTAGTTCACAACGAGAATTTATAGCCCTCTACTCTGGATTAACTCACCATGTAGACAGACTTTTAGATTATTATTAGCAATTTTCTGCCTAGGTACTACTGCACCAGGCATGCTAGTATCAATAATGGCTCTTCTCTAAGGATGTTTTGGGCAGCTAACTTTTGGGAAAAAAACAGCTTCAGACATAATTGTACAAGGAAACTAGTTAGGCAAATTATTAGGCCCAAACAGGGAGATATTATTAAAGAGTTGGGGAAAGGGCTATTAGGTCATATAGTATATCCAATAGCCACCAATATAGAATTATTCCTGAAAGTAAATTCTTCAGTCAGACCAAACAATTGTAGTATGTTTGCCCATCCTGCACTGAACTGGGCATACCATTGTCTCAGAGTTGAATAGGCAAAGTATAAAGATTTGAGTCAAGTATTCTATTTAATTCAGTCAAGAATATCATATCATCATGATTTTTAACAAGAAGAAATTATTGGGCAACTTCAAGGGAGGGCAGGAAATGTCTTGGGTTCCCTGGAAATGTGTTTTTAACACGCCATCAGTTTAAAGCATAGCAGGCCATAGGACCCTGTACTGCAGGGGCCAAGCAACCCAGTCACATTACTGGTGGCTGTCATCCATTCAATCTAAGAAGAAAACCACTGTGGCCAATAAATAGCTTTTAAAACTAATCTTCAGTTGCATTAGCACCAGGGATGAAATAAAACTTCACTGTTATCCCTTTCAGTTCCCAAAACTTTGGTTAAAACACTAAGCAAATTCGCACAATTTCAAATTTCCTGATTTCCTGATTTCCTGCAGGACTGAAAACAGAAGGGTTGAAATATCACAAAGGGAATACAGGTAAGCTCAATAAATTTGCAGCCCAGTTTTCCCACTGGTTGAGATACTTAGTCTGAAGAGTCCAGGGAAGCTGATGTTACCCAGATTTTTGTGTGTGTCTCCAGATCAGATCTGAACACAAGTCGTCTGGAAATCTGTCTATAACGAGCAAAAAATTATATAAAATATCCGCTGTGTTCAGATCTACTGTTCAAATATGTAACAGAGTTTAAAAAGTTATAAATGTGACCATGGGTGATCACTCCAAAAATGAAGTAATCCAAGTCAGGTTTTAAGAGTGAGAGCCTTGATCCTATTATAGTACAGTAACTCCTCACTTAAAGTTGTCCCGGTTAACGTTTCATTGTTACGTTGCTGATCAATTAGGGAACATGCTCATTTAAAATTGAGCAATGCTCCACTATTGCGTTGTTTGGCTGCCTGCTTTCTCCACAGCTGGCAGCCCCCTATGGCCTCCTCTCCCCACAGCACCTTCTGCCCACTGGTAGACCCCACAGATCAGCACCTTCGCCCTCCTCCCCCCACCTCCTGCCCGTGGCAATCAGCTGGCTTGCGGCGTTTAGGAGGGAGGGAGGAGGAGCGAGGACTCAGCGCCTAGGCTCCTGCTTCCTCCCCTGCCTCCTGAACACCTCAAAACAGATGATTGCCCTGGACAGGAGGCGGGGGGGAGGATGGGGAGCCTGCGCACCAAGTACTCACTTCTCCCCGCTCTCTCCTGCCTCCTAAATGCTGCAAACCAGTGGTTGCCCCAGACAGGAGAGAGGGGAGGAGTGAGGACTTGGTGCGCAGGTTCCCTCCTCACTCCCCTGCCTCCTGTCCGCGGCAATCAGCTGGCTTGCGGCATTCAGAAGGCAGGGGAGGAACGGGGGAGGAGCGAGAATGTGGCATGCGAAGTATAGAGGGATGAGGTGCGGGGAGAAGATATATAATGCCTTTTGTCTGGCAAAAAAAAAAAATTCCCTGGAACCTAATCCCCCATTTACATTAACTCTTATGGGGAAATTGGATTTACTTAACATTGTTTCACTTAAAATTGCATTTCTCAGGAACATTTCTACATGTTAAGTGAGAAGTCACTGTATAAAACTCGAATTGAATTTTCCTATTGGTCCTCTGTAGTTTATCTGTTTAATTCAAAGAGATGCCATTATAACTCGGCTTGGTGCTTGCATGAAGCAGTATTAAATGTTGTACAGATTCCTGCAGTGTGATTTGCTGGATGATGTATGCACCCTAGCACCATCCTCAAACTCACCCTGAAGCAGAGCAAAGTGGGGATGTTTCAGAGCCAGAAGCTCTGTTCTTTTGCATCCCCCTCACTCAATAAGCTGTACTCCACTGCACCTGCAGGGGCAGAAGTGCAAATGTAAAGCGAGGTGTCATCAGCATATTGAAGACACTACCGCACCTACTTTTTCACTGACTTCCCCATAACAGTGCCGATTGAACAGGCAGGATAATGAGAAGGATTAGGGCACTTGGTTGGTGGATAAGGATCAGTATAAAAATGGAGTTGTTTAAACACTGATAGCTTAATAGCTCTTTGAAGATAACATCAGAATGCCAGGCCGAGCTATTTTCAAATGACATTTTAGAATTTATTAATAAGAACTTAAAAAACAACACAAAAGCCAATAAATCTCAATTTAACTAATGGAAGCAGGAACAATTAACTTCTGATGTAAACAACTCCAAATCCATTGATTTCAATTGAATTACCTTCAGTTATGACTGCAGTGATATAGGCTTGTAGTCCTTTAAAATAATTTTTAAATAAATCCCAGATTTTAGAATTGTTTGAACAGCTCATTCAGATTGACTTGCTGATGTAAAAGGCATAGTGCATCTTTGATACAAAAGATTTTTTTGTTTACAGTTATATGTACAAAAAGTATCTCATGACTGTTTGTGGTAATCTGTTCACACTAGAAGTGTTCACATGTCCATCCCACATTCTGTTTGAACTCTCTCTTGTTTACAAAAGTTTCAGTGATCCACCCATCAAGCAGAAGTAATTCAGGATGTTTTAGGTGACCTATTGTACATCCATAAATATTGAATAGCAAATAGACAACGTAGTTTGCTTATGAACAACCCAGAGGTGGAAATATGTTTTCACAAACCATTCATCAAACAATTTCAAATAAATACATTATCTGCAAAAAATAGTTCACTCTGCTTTGCTCCAGTGTATGTCTGGAGAAAGTGGTCCTGGCCATTGAGATCTATCGGACTCACTATGGACCACAGTAGATCAGTCCACTTTTGATTAGCAAGTGGTTCTTAGTAGGCTGAAACCAATATAATAGTGAGATTTTTTTCATTTCAATCCAACCTATGTAACTAATATAGTGGTCTGATCATTCCGTTGACTTTTTTCTCAAATGTAATTTGTTTGAATAAGAAGAAAAGAACAGCAGAGTCTCTTCAGACTATGCTCTTTATATGCCAGTAGCACATTTCATCTGAAGATCTCAAAGTATTCTACAAATTTTGACTCACAAAATCATCATCCAGTGAGTTAGGTGATAAGTGGAAATAGAAGCTGGCAATCCCACATCCCAGTCAATATGCTACACATTAGAAATATTACCCCATGCTTCCTTAAATATCTTCATTAATCACATTTCAAACCTGTTGCTGTGTGTTTATTATAATATTTCCTTTCTAATTTGAGTTGACCAGCCATTTGAAATGATGCTACAGTAAGCCCATTACGTTGCCCTAATTGTAACCTATTTGTGTTTTCTCTGTTTTGTCCAAATTACTCAAAAATTAATGAGCTTTCCTTTCAAAGATAATGTATTGACCCTGTTTTTAGTCATGTTTTTTTGGTCTGCTCCATCGCTCTTTTCAAGGTAACCTTGATGATATTGTTATAGCCATTCATTATCATTTTTTATGCAGGAACTATCTGTATTGATTTGACTGTGGCCTTTGATCCAATAAATCACAACATATTGCTATCTAAGTTTCCCTCAATTTGGCTGAGTTTAACTACAGTAGAATGGTTCTCTGGCTACATTAGTGAGCAAACCCCACTCATTTTGTTTAATGGTGTTGAATCTGAGGTGAAAATGTTACATGCAAAGTTACCTCAAGAGCTAATTAGAGGGCTTTTACTTTTTCAGTTTTTATTAATGACCTGTCGACACTGTATAGTTCATGAAATATTCTATACATCTACATGCTGATGTTGTGACCTCGTACACAGTAAGAGCGCAGATAAGGTATCAGACCTTGACTGTTCTAACTAGGGATTTATGGAGTGATTTTCGCAATTTAAAGACACATTTTTTTCCAGAAATAAATTGGTTTAGAATCATGATAAAATGTAAGACATGTAATTACAGGGAGATCTCTTGTCCTGTAAACAGGATTGTGTGAACTGGTATAGAAAATAATAAGGTTTCTTTGCCTCAAAAGAACTTCTGCCATTGGGGGAGGTAAAGGGTTTTTTTAAAGGTTTTTCTTTGACAGAACAAGGAGCAATGGTCTCAAGTTGCAGAGGGGCAGGTTTAGATTGGATATTAGGAAAAACTTTTTCACTAGGAGGGTGGTGAGCACTGGAATGGCTTGCTTAGGGAGGTGGTGGAGTCTCCTTCCTTAGAGGTTTTTAAGCTCAGGCTTGACAAAGTGCTGGCTGGGATAACTTAATTGGGGATTGGTCCTACTTTGGGCAGGGGGTGACTAGATGACCTCCTGAGGTCCTTTCCAACTCTGATATTCTATGAAAGGAGCAATTTAACAAGTCTGCAAAAATCTAGACCTGAATGATCCCAAAGTTTGGGTCTATTTGCATCCAAGATTTTGGTTCAGTCTCTTTCATGGATAGCAGTCAGTTCTGTAATTCAAAACTGGATGCAAATTTGCCTAAAGCCCCAGGGACCTTGGTTCAGGACGCTCTCTCTATTTATTTTTCAGGTTTTGAAATGTTCACATAATTTCTTTTCATGTTCAGGTTCCAGCTGGAATAGGAATCATAAGACTGCAACAGCACAAGAAAAATTGTTCTCAGGGTACTTCTGGCCCAACACGAAAAGATTGTATCAGAGATCTTGAATGAGAGGCCGCTTGTGCTACGTTTTGCAGGCTCAAGAGTTTCAGGGAGAGTCAGAGAAGCATCGGAACTTGGTTGGTTACGTACGTAAGCGTCAGAACCTTGCAAGGCTACCTCACCATTGGCACAGAACACACGTCAGATGCCCAGAACACATGCATGCCCATTGGGTCAGTCACGAAGTGCTGCACAGAGTGTGTACAGCGCAGTAGGTTTTAAACACTGTGGGCCAAATTCAGACTTAGGGTAAACAGGTGTTCGTAAGTAGAAGTCTTTTGGGCCAATAAAGTGGTGACAGACAATATGATAAAGGGTAAAATAATGGAAATTGCCAACCTGGAACTGTACTAGCACGCTGGTCACTGGATCACCAATTAAATCACCCAAGAATAAACCTGAAGGGCAAAGCTGTTCCTAATTGATATATTGGGGATGGGCCGAAGAAAACTACATGTCTAATTAACCCAGTAGCCGAGAAAGTAGAAAAGGCACAGGAAGGAAGTGTTTGGAGGTGGGGCAGAAGGGGAAGTGGATGATGGTTAAGGTAACTCACACACACACACTCTGGCCATAGGTGCTGGAACTAGAGGTCCTGGGGTTGGGGCTGGACCCCCTGGCTTCAAGTGGTTTCCATTATATACAGGGTTTACTATTTGGTTCAATGGCTCTCAGCACCCCCACTATACAAACTGTTCCAGTGCCCCTGACTCTGGAAGGCTTTTCAGAGTCAGAGCCAGAAGACATCTGTTGGGGAAGGTACCATCTGTCTCCCCGCTCCTTTGGCTAAGTGAGCTAAGGGGTGCATGCTACTGTAAATACAAAGCCGCAGAATTTTGTAAGGGTGGTGGGAGAACATAAATAAATTTGACCAGAAGAAGGTCTCCGGGCAGTTTGTGGCTAGAAATGAGACCGAGCATGGTGACACTCCATGTAAGGGCCAAATTCTGTTCTCAGCTATCCCGGGGTAACCCTGGAATAACTCAACTGTATCAGTAGTGTTACTGGCTTTCCATGTGTACACCTGAGATCAGAATTTGTCCCATAGCATTCAGTGGGTATACAATGGTGCCAGAATTTGACCCATTTTGAAGTTAGTGGGAATTTTGCCACAGACTTTAAGGAATGAGGATTTGACCCAATGTGTGTAATTTATATGCTGAGAGACACAAAGAAACATAGCAGCAAAAGTGACTAATCAGTGTGTGTAAACTAAAGAGGTGGTGGTAAGGATTCATCTACACCTTTGCTGCTTTTCTACATGTATCATCTTCCTTCCCTCCCCCACATTGTCAGTTAGTCAGCTTGCACACTCACTAGTGGCCACATACCAATGAATGCTATACAACCTTGCCACTTCCTCCACATATAAGGCACTTCTGAATTTGACCAAATATTGTTCAAAATTATTCATATGTATAGATACTTGCCTCTCAGAGCACTTGTGTATTCTGAGATCACCCTATCGTATTGAAGGGCAGAGGTGAGTAGTGTAGTATGCTTTTCTGCCTAACTAGATAATTAGAGCATTACTTTTACACACACACACACACACACATACACACACCTGCGCTCTGGCAATGTTCTGTCATAAAATGGGTATATTTCATCATCTGCAGTCAGTTTTCTGAATATAATAATCATAACAATAGGTGTTTTTATCAGCATTAGACTCTTCTGTTTGCAACATTACCAATAATTTTGCTTTCACTCTATAAATGTTTACACCATTACCATGTTTAATAAAAAAAAGAATGTGAACGACATATTTAATGCTAAAAAAAGAAAAGCATATCCACTTGCAAACTTTGCCTAATCTGTCAGTAGCTGGTACAAGGTTGGTTGACCAATTTAGAAATCACATCAAGAACATTTGCATTGCATTGGTGCTTAAAATTTAGATCTTTATTATTTGGCAGAGAATGGCTGGACCGTTGGGAAGCAGCATGGTTTAGGGCACCACACTAGAAGTTGGGACCCTTTAAATGCTAATCCTTGCCTTGCCACTGTCTTATTGTGAGCAAATCACAACCTCTTTGTGTCAGTTCCATCCAGCGTATAAATGGGCATAATATTTGCCTCACTGGGTTGTTGTGAGACTTAATTATGGAATGTTGGACAAAGCTTGGGAATGTTAAGTGCTAAGTATTTTTTGCTTTGCAACTTGCAATCTCTCACTGCATTTCCCGTAGGGATAATGCTGAGATTTTGAAAATAGCATAAGTGACTTAGGAACACAAGTCCATCAATGGGACTTTCAGTGGGACTTGTGCTCCTAGGTCATCTAGCTGATTTAGAAAATCTAATTCAATATCTATTTACAGCTAAACAGAGCTGTTAACAGAAAGGGTCCTTTGTTTTAAAAAATAGTGAGCCAGTTCATATCCCCAGTTTATTTCACAAAGGCAGGAGTCATTCACTGAGCTGCCTCTGTAGCACCACCACCACTGCCACCTGGACCTGGCAGATACTTCTGTACATAGTAAATCATTCCTGCTGGAGGACACTAGACATGTCAGAGGTAACAGGAATGACAGAGACTAGAAAAAGACTTTGAAGACCTAGCAATGATTATCACCTTGCCTTTGGTCAGAGGAATCTTCCCCCCACATTTTAAACACATAGAGTAGCCTTGGGGTTGCTCTGGACTTCTTGATGTTGCTGGACACTCAAATCATGATGGCTACAACCCTCCTTCCCCCCCAGTCTAATTGCTTTCAACTACAACTAACTAGAAAACTGTGCCCCTTCTTATCCAACATGAACCCAACCATAGTGATCTATGCCTTTGTTGCCTCCATGCTGAATGATGGCAATCAGTGTTCTTAGGCTTGAGCCCTAAAAATTTCAAAATCTTCATTTATGCCAAAGCCACTTCAGCTGCACCAGCTGGCAAGAGCCCATCACTCTGAGCTTTGGGCTCCACTCACAGCTCGGATTTCCTATTAAATTGCAAATCAGATTCAAGGACTTCAATGGAACTGGCTCAAAATACCTGAGTACACCTCTTTAAAAAAAAATCTGAAAATGATCTGCCCTCAGAAAAGCTACTTTATTTAGGAATTGCAAAGCTGTCATGGGAGAAAACACACACCATGTTTGAAAATTTAAAAAGTCAGCCTCGGAGACTGGCATCGTGAGCTGATCAGAGGTTGGAGACTATGTTTCAGTAGTGAATGAGAGATGCTAGGAAGGGGATAGGCCATGAAGGATCTTGAGTGTGAAGACAAGTAGCTTATGTTTGATGTGATAGAGGAAGGGGAAGTCAGTGAAGGGATGCAAAGAGAGGAGTGACATGGTCAAAGCTAGAAAAATGATTTTTGCAGCAATATTCTGAATGGCTATGTGCAGGGTAAGATGGCATTTGTCAAAGGCCAGAGAACATGATATTGCAGTGACTGAGATGCAAGGGGATGAAAGCCCCAACAAGACTTTTAGAATGTATCTTAGAGAGTTATGCAGAAAGAATTTGCAAGATATAGACATAGTCTGGATGAGATGACCTAGCAAGAGGTCTGAGTTAAAGATGATGCCAGTTAATATGAGTTTAGGTTTAAAGACACAGGTTTGGCCTCTACATATGCTGGCCACACTGCGAAAATTCTTTAGTTTAATTTCAGTTTATTATGCAACAGATGTTGGTTCTCTCCTCAAAGTCTGGGTTTTCCTCCTGAGATTTCTTAGAAAGAGAGTGTGTAAAGGTAAATTGTTCTAATTACTTAACCTACACATTTGTTGGTTTTCCTTCCGTGTCTTTTTACATACTTCTTCCTTCCTTCTTTTTTTATCATAATTTATGAGGAACTTATCTTTGCTGCAGTGCTTTTAGTTTCAAATTAATATTGTTGTAAATCACAGGATGTGCACAGCAACGTGAACCATTGTGATTGTTATATCATGACTGCCAAGGGAGCATTATTAGTACACGCTGTCTCATTTTTATATTGGTTAAAAAAATCAAAATTATGGTGCAGCTTCTCACCTCCTGTAAACTGGTGTCACGCCATTGACTTCAATGTGTAGCTTTCTTGATTTACAGCAGCTGAGAATTTGACTATATATATAGTCAGATAAAAAACTATGTTAAATTTGAGTAAAGGCTAAGAATACATCAGTGAGTGAAAGTTAAAATACATTACAGGGGTATTGTAATCAGCCCCAAAACAAGTAATTCAGAGTTAAGGATAAACTTAAACATGTTAAGGCACAGAAATTCACAGTTAAGGCATCCCAACAACTTGTGCCCTGTAGTGACAGCATGTGTTAGCATACAACTATGATTACTGCATTTGAGCATTTGTGGTTCCTGGCTAGAGTAACCTGATATTTAAAGATAATCAGTTTTTAAATATTTGTTTTCCTCATGGTGTTGCCTCAGAGTAGAGCTAAGCTTCTTTTGCTGCTATACCCATGCATTTCACACTTCACCCGCCTTCCTCCTTCCCCACACGTCCCCATTGTCTCTCCCTGACTCCTCCAGTATCCTCCTTCCTCTCATCTCCCCTATCACCAGAAAGAAGCACCATGGAGAACAAAACGGGGGCAAGAGGGATAAAGTGGCTGTGTGGGGGAAAGTCATAGGGGATATGAGGGAATTAGGGGGAGAGAGTAGAGATGTATGTTGGTCTGGGGAGAGAAGCCAATGCTTGGGGAAGAGAGCTTCATTAGAAAGCAGAGGGATATGGTGGGGAAGCTTAGTCCATGACTCCCGATGCCTGGACTTTAAATGATTTCCCTCACACCCTTGTTTCTGCATCCCTGGCAGTACTGCCTCGGTGGGCAGAAGTGCCATTCTAGCCTGTAATGGGAATCCTTTCAAGTACAAGATAGCATGTGACTGTGCACCTTTAAGAAACTAAGACATTTGAGGCCAAGTAACCTCCAAAGAAGAATTCTTGACATGAGTCTAGTCTCTCTTTTGTAACTGATTCATTTCAACCAACTGACTTATAACATGCAAATTACCTGCAGAGAGAGTGTGATAATTGGTTGTTATTTCTTATGTCACAATGATCCCATTGCAAAATGATCTAAGGTGTTGACTGAACTTTATCTATAGTGTATTATAATCCAGACGATTAGATACAATGATCATTAATAACTTAGCTTAATTACAATCTGTTTCTTCATATGTACTCTGTGCATGACAGTTCAATGAGTTTGAACTATAAGGAAGTTTTAAGAGTCTGCGTTATTCAATTAAGCTAATTTAGGACCAAGAAAGGCCTGGTACAAATGCTAAATTTCTGAAAGGACCTATTTTGAAATTAATTTTAATTCATAAGCTCATGAATAAATTTAAACTGAAAATTCATTCTGTACTCAGAGTAAACGCTGAAGTTTTGGGGAAGATCCACTGTATTTTTCATGCATAATAAAGAGGCTGAATCACTGCTTTAAGTGCAAAACTCAATTCAACCATCTATATAGAACAGCAACTATTGTCTCAGTCACATACAAGCATGAATGACTTTTATGAGACCAGATGAAATGCTCCTTGAAGACCATGGAGATTCTTCCACTGACATCAGTGGATATTAAATCAAGTTCCTTGTTGTACAGAAACCACTGCTTTAAATGAAAGTTTAACTAAATGAAAACTAAAAACAAACTGACCTATATTTTCTCCTGTGTGGGTAAACCTTACAAATGGCACTGAACAATGTACAAATGTTCTTGCCACTCTTTCGCTGGGATTGTTCCCCCTTCCTCTGAGGAAATAGCTGGAGTTTAGGACCCAGAAAAGTGCAGATGTTAGGGGAGATGCAGAGCACTATTATATTCTCATTCCTCTTTAAGAGAAAATTTAGAGTGTTAGTCATGAGCCAAATTGGACCCATTTTAACTGAGAATAATGAGAATGCTGGAGAGGAAGGAATCCTCCAGTTTTTCTGTGATGCCTTCACTCCACTTTCCCTGATCCTCCAGCAGTTTCTGTACCTGGAAGGAAAAGGGGTGCTGCTGGACTAATGTTTCAGAGGCTGCTGAATTCTGCTGCTTCCTTCTCATGCTGCTGCACTGGGGCATACAACACGACAAGAATAAAGCAACAAATAGGGTTGGCATTGCTCAGAGTGTGGCAGGAAAGGACAGAGTAAAACTCATTGAAAAATGGAAATGTTTTCAGGTAAGGTTTGATGCAAATATGTCCTTTTCTTTTCCCAGAAAATCCAGAAAATTGAATACTTTATCTAGCCCTAGGGCTCATGCTGTCTTCCACCACTGGAAAGCTTCCTTTTGATGAGTTATTGTTGTGGGGGAGCACCAACAGCCGGACCAAGACAGCCCATAGATGAACCTTCACAGCGCTCCAGATCCCCACTTGTGCTTATATTTTCATCCATCTTCAACTCTTTTTGCTTGCTATGTTATGTTGCTCTTTCTGGATCTTCACATTCAATTTGAGCCTGCTATTTAAAAAAAATGTATTTTGAATTCAATCTCGAGCCATGAGATGTGGGGTAAGTCCTATGGTGTTTTCAAACCTGGCTACTAGTTCCACTTCCCTTTCTGGTGACACAGCATGGCTCTGTGAACTCAGATGAGCAAACTGTGCCTCGAGGTTTGTGATACTGTTCAACAATCAGGAAAAGCACATTCACTCACACCTTAACCTTCTCATACTTCAGGGCTTGAGAGCCTGCAGAAATGGCTTGCTGTAAAAATGCACAAGTTTTTAATTTACATTTGAACAAGTTCACAGAGCTCTGCTAATAAGCCCATCTTCCTAAAATTATGATGAAACCATTGTTAATATCAACAAACATGGACAATGAAGTAAGTAAAACACAAATACTATAGAGCCATGGAACTCTTAACCTTGTTGAAAACCTGTGCAAAAAGGAGGTTAAACAGAAATAAATAAATAAAACTCAATGAAACGTAGTTTCAGCCTTTTAGAATGATATTGTCGATAACAAAGGGGGCCTAGACCTGCTTGTTATACTCATGTGAGTAGTATCATTAACTTCCTATAATCCCATTGTGTTCACATAAGTAAGGCAAAAAGATTTTGACTCCCAAGGGTTAAAAACAAACAATAACTATAAAAAGATTCATAGTTGCTTAGGCATGGATATGCATATTTAAAACACAATAAAAACTCCCAGCACAAACGCAGTAGCTAAACTTCAAACTCTAAAAGGGCTCAATCCAAAATTGTTCCTGAGTTATAGTGAGCTCTAAAAAGTGCTTAAACCAATTAGCTGTTTTTTACACTCTTTATATTTTATAAATGACCAAAGAGATTTCTTTGAAAATGTATTACAAAAAAAAATCACTCCCAGAATTAAACCTTTTGTGGGAAGCCTTGCCCTGGAGCTAAATTTAATGGCTGAGCTATAAAGCACTGAAAATTTTCATAAAGGGTTTCATAAAGGAAACATTGACCCTGAATCTGAGGAGGTCTAGCAAGCACCACTATAATAAACACAGGGCCTAGTTAATTTTCACTTAAGAGATGTATGACATTTGAGTCAGATGTGGTTACTTTATGTTCACTTTAACCAAATGTGTCCAATAGAGGTAAATGTTAAGCAACTGTGTAGAAGTCTAATGGAAGTTATAGCTAGTCCTAAATTAGACTGAAACTCCTTAGGGCAGGGGGGACATGTCTTACCATGTGTTTGCATAGTGCCTAGCATAACTGAGCAATGGAGTCCTGCATTACCTACATTTCCTTGTTTCTGTGCTTTCTAAAGCCCACAAACACATACTGTAGGAGGATGCACACAGTTCATATCTAAAGCAACTGCGCTGATAGAGTGTTACACTGGAGACTCGGTTACAGCTGTTCTCCTTGCTCTAATCTTTATCCCCAGAAAATACTAGAACTTGGACCATAAGATAATCTATCTTCATCTGACTTAATAATTTGAAGTCAAAGTTAATATTTTAATAGTGGTTTCCATCATAATTTCAATTAATTAGGTATAGCTGCATATGTATCTATAAAATATAAATATATCATACACATATATATGGAAATACCATATTCATCTCTCTCTCTCTGTTTTTCATGTATATATGAGAGAAAGAAATCCTAGATCATTGGCATAGTTTTATCTGAATTCACTCAGGTATCAGCCCTGCTTTCATGATATATTTCTAGCACTGCAGCCCGATGGTTCTGTTTGTGGTTGCTTCAGCATCAGTATTTCATCCAGAAGAATGAGGCAAAACCTCATATAGGTCAGTGCCTCATCTTGGCCAGTGAGGGATGCTCTTGTACTGAAAGACTTTCACTTGAGGGCCTAGAGTATCCCCTTTTCCCCCCCACCCAATCACAGACTTGCATTCTACTGGCCTGCAGCCTTTATCTCCTATCCTGCAGTACTGCTAACATGGATCTTCAGAAACATATGATTTTTTAAAGCATCCTATGTTTAGTTTTTCATTTCATATCTTAATATAAGTATGAATTAGCTCAAAAGGGCAATCAGAGGGACAGGAAAGTAGCAGCAGATAGTTTTCATGCTTATATTTACCAAGCTGTTTCTTAAATGTAAAAGTTAGTTATACTTTAACTATGAAATAGGAGAACAAAAAGTATGTTCTTTCATTTTAGCTTATTTGCTGAACACTTCTTTTCTTCATTTTCAATAATGAACTGTTCCCTTATGCTTTTGTCTTTATTTGGTTATCAGTAATGCATTGTGGAACTAACAATGGCCCTTGTTTTCAAATACTTTGCAGAATAATGCAATTCATCCATATGGAATCTTCGATTCATAAAAGTATTGATGAAAGGTGGGGTAGATTTACTCAACTCTTCGTCATAATATTCCTATTTTGCACATGCTAGGGCATGCATAACAAATGGCCCTTAATGTAAACAACTCAGATACTGAGCTTAGTGGTTACTATAAGGGGTCTGTTTGACGTATGTATTTCTGTTTCTATGGTATATGACTCATTAAACTCACTGTGTGTGAGTACTGTTTACACTGCTGGCTGTTTTGATGGCTTGTGTCTGAATACTTCTACTCAACCTGAAAGGTATTTTGTCTGCTTTAAGGCCCAAACCCCTCATACATTTTTTCATTTTAAACCACCTTTTGAAGCTGGGGGGTTTATTATACGAAGAAAAGTAACCATTAGTCTTTATAGACATTGGTTTGAGCCAACCCAACTTCTGTCCACAGAAAACAAACTGTAGGACAATTCTGCCTTCCCAATTTCTCCAGCCTCATTAGTTCTCCATAATGAAAGTGCTCTCAGTGCTGCTACTTTCTGAAAGAGTAACGTACTTGTAAATGATAGTTATATAGACCACACTCGTTTTTACCCTACCCTCATGTTCATAGTCACCATGATGCCAAACACCTGAATCCAAATGATCTAAATTAAAGGGCAGCCAAAAACATATTTTTAATGGATTAACCTGTTACTCTATCATGTTTTATCATCAAAACCACTCAGATCGGCCTTTTGCTTTGACAACAGAAGAATCCTTTTAATTGGAATATTGTTGAACCACCCTCTACTATTTTTGACATAGAATATCATGGTTGGAAGGGACCTCAGGAGGTCATCTAATCTAATCCCCTGCTTAAAGCAGGACCAATCCCCAATTAAATCATCCAACAGATTTTTGCCCTAAATGGCCCCCTCAACGATTGAGCAGGGCAATGTTTAAACCACTGAGCTATCCCTCCCACTCCCCAGAGGGCCCATGCAGTGCCATGAATTTAATTGACTCTAATCAATGGGTATGCAGCACACCTAGTCAGTTTTAAGTGGCACACTTGTGGCCTGTGTTTTATTCACAGTGGGTAACAACAAGGTGCTGATATTTGCTAGAATATACTTCCTTGGTGTTGCCCTCTTTCTGCTTCATACTACTACCCCTCTCCATTATAGCCGCTGAGTGAGATATTCTTACTTTTCATTATAAGTTTAAAAACAGATACAGTTTTTAGTTCAATGCTTATTTTTTGAAGAAATTCATGAAATGAAAGTGAGGGAAGTGCGGTATGGTTACATCAGGTGACTAGAAGTCAGGAAATGTGGGTTTTATTCCGATTGATTCAGTGTGACTGTCGTCAAGTCCTTGGAGGTGAAATTTTGTGCTGACATACACTCTGTGCAACCGCAACCTCATTGACCTTGATCAACCATGTTATAGCAGGTAGAGCCGGCTGCTGAGGTTGCCTCCTGCTCCCCATCCTATAGGATTGCACCAGTCCCAGATCAGTTGCATTCAGAATCCTTGGTCATTGAGTTCAACATTATTGTTGATTTGTGAATAGGAGCAAACTGTGGCTCTTAATCTCTGTGTATCTGGTTCTATCAATTGTTAAAATAGAAAAGGTAGCTCCTGCAGCACCTAGCTCCCAGGGCTGTTGTGAGATTCAAAAAATATTTGTAAAGCACTCCAAGGTCCTTGGATGAAAAATGCTTTATGTGCGCAAAGTATCGTTATTTGTTACATATCTCACCAAAATATTTTTATGGCCCTTTGATAACTGGGACTATTACTTGTTGGACATGTATCTGTTCGTAGGGTTGTCTTATGTATTGAAATGAGAATATTAATGAGTTTTGTGATAATTTTTTTTTAAAAAGAAATTCCTACTTTTTTTCTCTAAAGCTTTTTGGACTGTATAAAAATCAATATATAAGAGCTAAGTAGTAGTAGTAGTTATATGTGTTAGTATAAGTATTTTTATTATTATGACTTACCTAGTTCTACACAAAGGAATGTATTAAGACAACTTGGGAATATCATAATGAAAACTCTACGTAATAATTCTTGTGTACCTGAAACAAATTTGTCAGTAGGGATTAATTGTTGCATTGGGGAATAGTTACTCAGAACCTTCATACAGACCACAACACTTTATGGAGCATTAACAAACTGAGGCCAGGGGGAAAGAGCATCCTTCCTCTCACAAATATTTTATGGATTCATGCATACAAAACTTCTGACATTTTTGAAAAGCTCCCTTTTATAAGTTAAAGCCCCACCTATCATCTCTGACTTATATGACCCGCTTTTCTGCTGAAATTAATGTATGCAGACAGTAATGATGTTGACATCGTTACAAGGGTACTGTTTACAAGAATGAATCATTCCTGCCCTGGGTCTCCTATGCGCTAACAACAAACTAGATTTTCTTCAAAATTTTGCATGCACCTTGTTTTATGTTCCACATCCACAGATGAACTTTCTCAGGGTGTTTGATGGAAGGAATATCCCCACTCCCTCTCCGTTCATTCTGGAATTCCCCTCGTTCTGTCTTATCCAGTATATTGATGCATCCCAAGACTTGTTCCACATTGACAGAATTGCTTTAGGTCATGTTCCGACTTACTCCATGGGCACAGAATAGCTTTTTGGGATTTATCTTTAAAGCTGCTCTGAAAAACTGACACAAAATATTTTTACATCCAAATGTGCAGATTCAGCGAAATCGATACATTTTCCGGAAACAGTTCAATTTCAGTGACATTCCAGTGGAACCCAGGAAGGCTTCCCACAGAAACCTGCTTGATTTCCTGCCAGCTCCCCAACCTGGTTCCTTGGCAGCCTGCCAGCCAGACTGCCTCTCAGTCAGAGACCACAGGGTTTCCAGGGTCCATGGCCCAGAGCGGCCTGCCGGGCAGACAGCAGTGGGTCCATCCGCTTTCATGAAGAATTTCAAATGTTTTGGTTTTGTTCCAAATCAGAATGAAACCAAATTTGAAATCCTGGAATGTTCCAAATCATATTTTTTCAGCTCTATATGTTACCCTACTCCATATGTAGTGTGTTTTCCTGACATTAATACCTTTGAAGCTGAAGTACAGTATCTATGGAAATAAAATTATCACCCTATTATTTATTTAGTTATCTAGCAGGAGCACCTAGAAGCACAACTCCAGGATCAGGGCCCTGTCATGCTAGGCACTGTACATGCACATAATGAAGAGACAGTCCTTGCCCCTAAGAGTTTGCAGTCTAAGACTAGAGAAGACAGATGGATAAAGAAAATATTTAAGAACCAGAGCTGAGCAAATAGTGTGTAGCAAATAGTTGTTCATGTTATGCTCTAATAATCTGTTCATCAAATATCTGCAAGTAGACCACAGTTTCCTCAACTGTATTCATTATAAAAATTACTCAATGAATATTTTTGTGAATGCTTTTTACTATGTGATTTCAATGCAACTGTTCAACATGAGAATTCAGTTTGAGCATTTATACTTGTGAGTAGTTACATAAGTCACATGGTATTGTCTCTGTTCACTGACTGGATGACTTTTACTGACAGGAGGGTTAGAATAAGTATGTGTATGTGTATGTCACCCGTGTAACTTCTCCTCCTGCCCCCAGCTTGCATGTGGGAGCTTGGGAAGGGATTATCCCTTTCTAAGGCAGAATTCCTTCCTAACCTCCTCGCACCCTCTGTCCCCCTACAGTTCTGCACTGAAATGCCTAACTGGCACAACTAATTGTGTCACAATCCCAATAAGCCTGAGAAGAAAATCTTGTACCCATTTCATAGATGGGTAAATGAGGAGAGAGAGGCTACATGGCTTGCTCAAGGTCACAAAGGTTGTCAGTGACGAGATGAGAATGGAATCTGGGGTCATGGCTCTCCATTCCCTGTTCTAATAATTAGATGTACTTTCTTGGGGGACCTTTTATCACCACTATTAATTTTATTCCATTGTCAAGAGCATCAGGCACATGTGGTTCTGAGATATCAGAAGAGAAAGCATAGGAAGGAGTTGTACAATCAACTGTAAATACGTCCTCCACTTTGCAATATGAAAACTATCAGTTCTTCTGCCCCATTCTCTCATAGAGGCCATTTCTTTGCTAGTGTAATGTGAAGTGTTTATGTTTGTAATTTTCTACTATTGTCAGAAAAGGAGGCATTATCCTGCCTTTTTGTAAACGATAATATATCAGTGGCTAATATATTAGCAAGCAGGTTACTCAGAGAACACTCCCTGGATGCCAGTGTGTGAGTTTCTCTTTACCTTTTTCATGGCTTTTCCTTTTTTATTTTTCATTTTCTACCACTGAGTAATATGCAGCCCCACAACGCTGGCACAGAGAGACCTGATGAAAGTGAACATATAAGAAAAATATTAGAGGCCTGTCTCTTCATATGCAGACATAATGCCCACTGACACTAATGGGAACTATGTATGTGTGGAAGAAGAGTGTGGACCCTTTACTTAATAGAGCCCTTAATATGTTTTAGTGAGCCATGGTGGTGTTCTAAATATCATGAAACCCAGAGGAGATGAGGAAACAGCCCACGGCACTGATGAGCTGGATTCATTGCTTTGAGATGGATGGCTTTTCAGGAATATCCCAGCTTCTCTTTCTCCAGTGGAAGTGGTTGTATGTGTACTGATCATTTACACTAATGAGGAAAAGGTAAAGAGGATGGACATAAAATTGGGAAATGAAACAAGAAAATGCAATCCAAATTGCCAGATTGTCACACATAAAAACATCCAGTCTAGAATTATTTTATATATAAAGAATATGTCTGTCTTTTATTATAAGTCTAGTCTAGCTTTGCTTTACATTGTGGTCTGTTTTATGAAAGGAAAATGTGAAAATCTACTGATAAGCCAAAATAGTGGTGGGGGGGGAAACTTTATAGCATGTCAGAGCTATTTATTATTATTATTTTTTAACCTTGATTGAGTTATAATACTGAACATATGTATCCTTGGCCTTAATCACCTTGTCGAGTTAAACTGTATTTTCAACTTCATTTACATGACACATGATCTAATGCTGGAGAACAACAATACCATTGTAGTGCTAATTGAAAACTCTGAGCTGTGAGCCAGAAGAAACCACTGGTCTGATTGCTGAGGGTCCCAGGGAAAGGGATTTATTCCCACACCTGCAGTTGGTCCATAACACTAACATTGTTACCAACATCTGGGTCTAATCAGCACAGAGGCCTTGATATGCTGCTCCTGTGGCACATAAATTTAGCATTATATTCATTTTAAGGCCCCCTTTTTCAGTTTTTTAAGGACAAGATAGATTCATGGCTCCACAGAGTCTAACAAAGTCGAAACCACAAACAGAGTAAGTTACTGCCAGGTTTCTTAGACCTTACCTACCTAGTATATGCCACTTAAATAATGGGATTTTATGCTCAGCTCTGGCTTTCAAAAATGTGTCTCCACAGAATGCAGAGTTCATCTGCAAAACTATATTTAAGGTAAAAAGCAAATCCTCTGAAGGTAGCCAGTTTGCATGTATCAGGTTTTATTGTGACGTCCAAGATCTATCAACCCCTAAAGTGCATGTGTGGTAGTTGTAGTTCAAGCAGTTCAGAGCAAAACTGGCAGTTCTGTTTAGAATGGCTTTTGACCATAGGTCCAATAAGGGAATTGATTACATACCATAGTCAAAATAGTCTTTTTGAAAAATGATGTAATAGCCTTTCTAAATGTTGGTGAATAATCTGGTATTTCCAGCTCAGAACGGCATAGTTTGAAGCCACTGGCCATGCTTTGAGTCTCAACTTTACTTTTCCAGCCAATAAAATATTGCTCTGGTATGGCTCCTTTGTATTGCCTTACATCTAAAGAGTAATGGGAAATGCTAAGCTCTGCCTACTTTTATAGGATGCCCAAGGCAGTCCCTGAAGTATAAAAGATTGTCTAGTAGTGGAGAGGACACTGCACTGGTATGCAACAAACATGGGCTCATTTCCCACTTTAGTCAATGACTCCCTGAGTGGGAACTGTACTTCCTTTCCTAACAGAGGTCTTGTGAAGATAAAAATCCATTATTGTTTGGAAGGTGGGCCATATAAGTAATCAGACAGAATGAGAGACTGTGCGTGAAAAGAAAGTAAAACATTAGGACTGATGTCTGTAATGTGGATCAAAGAGCAAAAATTTACCCTTCATTTGTTGTAGGTAACAAATTATTATTCTTGCAAACATGTTCCCTGACTATATTTTCATTGGAAATACTTAATGTAACTATAGGACGTGAAATGGCTTTTTTTTCCCCTGACAGTTTTCAATTACAATGTGACTTTAATTTCTGAAAAAGATAAATCTAGTTACACTGAGAGAGAGGCTTGTTCTGAGCACTAGATATTCCTGAGTTGTGATCCTGACTCTGACACTGACTTTTTGTGGCATTGGTCACTACACTTAACCTCTTTGCCTTGATTTCCAGATATGTACACTAGCTATAACTACTTCTTATACAGAGATATTATGAAGATTGTTTAGCTAATGTTAGAATAAGAAAAAGTGCTATGTATGTGCAAAGTATTATTACTTTTTGTCAGTTTCTTGAGTATTGTTATGTCATTGGCTAAATGTAGGATTTCAGAAGTAGCTCTCAGGTTGGTCACTTTGCTATACAGACAATGCTGTCCACTTCACAAGGAACAATGTTTATGATACAAACAAATTCTGAACTTATTTAACCTACAGAATCCCATCAGTTTCAGTGGAATTGTATGGGCATAACTGAGACTGGAATTTTAAAACTAAGGAAAAAGTGAAGTGGAGGAGGGGTCATATATAGAAATGAAATCTAGCTATGGGGAAATAAACATATTGGGCCAGATTCCCGGCTACTGTAAATTAGCATAGCTCCATTGACTTTAGCTGCAGCAATTGACACCAGCTGGTGATCTGACTCACTGTATATGATCATGCAGAATCTGTCAACTAATTTACCATAGAAATATATTTTGGCACTAGAGATCGGTTTTGGAATTATGCCGATTTATTGGCTTTGAAGGGTTTCCAGCAGCGAAGGACATTTGTAGGGCCTGATTCTACCCCAGATTTTCTCCTCCCATCTCCCTTCAAGCCTCACTGACTTCTTATCAGTTCTGTAATGGCTTGGCATGGAGCTGTAACCCTGCACATCCAGCACATGAAGGGGTGCTGAGTTTCACCAAAGTCGGTAAGAAAGAATTAAGCTTTAGGGGGCAGGGAATGATATTCAAAGGGGAACTGCGAGGTAGAATTTTATTCATCACAATGAGAGTTCCTGCTGCACCATTTTCTGTTCTAACTAACTAAATTTGTGACCAGAATGAGCAATTTAAATTCCAATATATGTGGCCTAACCATGACCTCCATATTCAGACAGAACTCCCAAAAAAATCGATAGGAGTTGTGCTTGAGTAAGAAATAGACGTGTAGGATTTGGGTCCCTGGTTGTATGTGTGAAAGAGACCCACTGTAGTCGTTTCATCTTTTTCACTTATCTGCATTGCTGTGTTATTGAAAGTGGTACTTCAGTGAATTAAATGTAAATGTAATAACTGACTTGTCAATTTTGATAGGCCTTTTCTCCTAGTTATTTCTGTAAACAAGGGAGCCCAGCAAAGTTAAGGAAAATTGAAAAGGTCACAGCAATGCTGTTGATTGATGCCGTTTCTTTCACGCAACTGCTGAGGCCCTCAGATGCCTCACTTTTTTGCTTAACGTAATAAAAATGGTATAAACATGTAACCTAATCTCACAACATTATTAACAATATTTAAGACTTATTGTGCTATTATATAATTAAATTGCTTTACAAACACATATTAAGAGTATATTATTGGAAATCATCAGTTCCTATTAATACAGATACAAGAAAGATATAGGGAACCATATTAGAGAAATTCAAATTGAAGGTCATATCAGAAAGAACACATCTCATATCCTTTCTCAAAGCAAAATAAAAATGGTACCATACACTGAAGAGAATAAAAGAATGAAACACAATCTACTGGAATTTCCTGATCATGTCTATTTTCATGTGGGAAACACAAAAATGTGATCAAATACTAAATATGTTATATTTTAACCAAAACAGCTTACTACATTTTTTTTACCGTTCTCGATAATGCGATACCAATAGATCTCATAGGCTTTTTAGGTTGTTGGTTTTTTTAGATCAAAGCATGACTTATTAAAAAATTATGATTTCTTTGTCCAGAAATCATTTTGTATCAAAAATGCACCATTTCAGATTTAACATATATTTGAAGTGGAAATGGACATTGCATCAGAATGTCATGACAAATGAAACATCTAGATTGCCAAAAGAAAGAAATTATATTAGGTAAAAATTCACAAAAATTGGTTTGATGTTTTCTTACAGCTCTAACACTGGGGATCCACAGCTAGGTTCCAACCCTAACATTGTCTTTACTGGGACTCTGCTAGGTGAAGTAATCATCCCACATGGAATTGATTGCAGAATTGGAGAATTTTCTAGAATTGGTCAGAATTATTCATTGCAATTAAATTATCCAATTAATTTAGGGTTTTTTTCTGCTTGTCAATCATTTCTAAATGGAGCCTAGTTTTTGTGACTGTACCTGTGGTTTGCAAATATTCTACAAATAGTTAATGTGAATAAATTTCAGCCTACCTGGTGTTTATAAATGGTGCACTTTAGCTATTCACTTTGTATGTTATTCACGGAATGTGATTGCTCAGCTAAATGACAGTTTCTGATCCATTAGTGGATGACCAAAATTGTTTAAGCAGGAGAATTAAGAGTAGCAACAAAAATCAAGAGTGAACAATGAATAGTGAATACCTTCATGCAATTATTAATACAGGTTGGGATTTTCAAAGGGACCTAAGGAAACCAGATGCCCAACTCCCATTGTGTCAGGATTCTGGATGAAGGTAAACAGGGCTAGTAGCAGGAGCTTGGGAGCCAGGAACTGAAGCCAGGGATCAGAGCCAGTGTCAGAGTCAATCTGAGGGTCAAAGCTGGAGTCTAAGTTAGGAGTCTAGCTGAGGGTCAGAGCCAGAGTCATGAATCAGGCATGGAGTGAGCATAAGATATCAAGGTCAGTGTTGGGGTTTGGGCGGTCATTCTGAGGTAAGGATCCAAATTGGAACCAAGGTCAATACCAGAAGTTCAAAGCCAGAGAAGAAGAGCAATCATGACAGCTAGCTGGGGATTCATATTGTTGCCTGGACATTTCCTGGTATACTCCATAGGCTTATATAGGGTCAAGGAACCAATCAGAGATCTCTAAGACAGCTGTTAGCTCACTCTAGGTAGAACTTCCTGTGGCATGCAGTGTCTGTGAATTGTAGATCTCAGGGAGCGGCCATGTTACAGTTGCTTCTAGGTGGCAGTGTGAGGATGTTCGTTATCAGGTAGTTTTACTGGCTCATGTTCAAGTCCCTCCAATCCTTACATATTGAAATAAGATTGTTGGGTACTCATAGCCTTAGGCCTCTGAAAATCCCAGCCATAGTTAATATGACAAAAAGCCATCCCCCAAAAGGTTTAGATGGGGGATAATACATGAATGTTCAGAAATAATTACTTTTAACGGGTACGGACGTCAGCTATTCAGTATTCAAACAAATGTGCTCACCACAGCTTTATGAGGTGGGTCCTTGTCTGGCTGGCTGGAAGAAAAGGGGTTGTTGTCCCTTTTACAAATGTATAGATTCCAAGGCCACAAAGGAACGATTGTGATCATCTAGTCTGACCTCCTATATAACACATAGAACTTCCCCAAAATAATTCCTAGAGCATATTTTTTAGAAAAACATCCAATCTTGATTTTAAAGTTGTCAGTAATGGAGAATCCAGCACAACTCTTGGTATGTTGTTCCAGTAGTTAATTACTCTCACTACTAAAAATTATTTCCAGTCTGACTTTGTCTAGTTTCAACGCCCTGCCATTGGATCCAGTTATACCTTTGTCTGCTAGATTGAACAGCCCATTATTAAATATTTTTCCCTCATGTAGATACTTGTAGTCATTAAGTCACCCCTTAACTTTCTCTTTATTAAGCCAAATAGACTCAAGTAGCTCAATCTCTATAAGGCATGTTTTCTAATCTTATTCTCGTGGTTCTTCTCTGTACCTTCTCCAATTTATCTCCATCCTTCCTGAACTGGATACAGTAGTGGTCACATCAGTGCCAAATGCAGAGGTAAAATAACCTCTCTACTCCTAGTCAAGATTACCATGTTTAAGTATCCAAGGATCACATTAGTTCTTTTGGCCACAGTGGAGGCTCATGTTCAGCTGATTATCTGTCACAACTCTCAAATGTTTTTCAGAGTTACTGCTTCCCAGGATAGAGTCCCCCATCATGTAAGTATGGCCTGCATTCTTTTTTCCTAGATATATACATTTACATTTAGATGTATCAAAATGCATATTATTAGCTTGCACCAAGTGATCCAGATTGCTCTGAAACAGTCACCTGTCCTCTTCGTTATTTAGTACTCCCCTCAATTTTTGTGTCATCTACAAACTTTATCCATGCTGATTTTATGTTTTATCCCACATCATTAATAAACATGTTAAATAGCATAGAGCTAAGAACTGATCCCTGCAGGACCCCACTGGAAAAGACCTGCTTAATGATGATTCCCCATTTACAATTACTGAGACCTATCAATCAGCTATATTTTAATCCATTTAATGGCTGCCATATTAATTTTGTATCTTTCTAGTTTTTTTAATCAAAATGTCATGGAGTACTAAGTTAATGCCTTACAGAAGTCTAAGTATATGACATCAACATTATTGCCTGTATTAACCAAACTTGTAATCTCAGAAGAAAAAGATACCAAGTTAGTATGACAGGATCTATTTTCCACAAACCCAAATGGTAGCAGAGGGGAGGAAGGTGGAAAGTTTACCTGTACAGAATGCGGGGAGGAGCAGGAAATAGTCCAAGTCAGGGTTGGGGAGAACACTGCCCTTCCAGCTGTTATTTATACCCCACTCAGTACTGGAGAAGCCCTCTTTTACTATGAATGGGCTGGCAGAACCCATCATCTCACCAAGAGTATCTAAAAAAGCACCAGCTCCCTTAATGATCCACTGTGGGCATTGTTAGTCACCTTTTCACCTCGGGGGCTGGGAAGGAATTTTTCCCTCATCGCCGGCTTGGCTGAGGCAGGGTGGGTTTTTTCACACAGAAAGTTTGCAGGTTAGGTTATAATATCACAACATAGTAAGCACAACTTGTGGCCAGGCCCCCATGCAGGTATTCTGTATGAAGGGACATAGTTATTGGATAAAATGGACTGGAAAAGGATTTGAAGGAAAGCCTCCTGTAAGAAAGCTGTGAGGTGGGGAAGGAGAGGCTCCTGTGTCTGGTACAGTGAGGAGTCAACCCCCTCCTCCTTTTCTATCCCCCTTCAGCCTCCTGGAAGTGGAGTCCCAGCAACAGGCTGGTTGGCACCAGGTTGGGGATTATGTGGAAACATTAAAGGAAATGATGATGACCTACACTGTATAATTTATTGCCGGATGCTCCGATATTTAAAGCGAATAAAGTTACAGCCTAATTGAACTACATCCATTGCTTCCTGACTTTCTTCTGGAGTGGCCAGACAAAATTCACAAACCTGATTTCTTCAGGTATTCAACCAATTCTAGTCTTTGCATAAAATCACAGGGATTTCTGTTCCAAAACAGGCCAATGAGCAATATAATCTGACAGCCATTCTCTTTCACTGAGGTGCAAAACTCCCTTAATGTACCTAATTGCACAATGCTACTTTATTTAGTATAGCAGTATTGTTGACTGAATGGAAGTTTGCTAGAACACAAAGTGATAATTTATCTTAATTTGCAGTGTAGATCAATCTTGTGTAAAATCCCATGTTTTCAAACAGAAAGGGTGATTAAAACCTGAAAGGCCATTATTAATTGAATCAGCTCCATACTATGTTTGCATTTATCGTTTAAACATTGTGTATAATGTATAAATGATGGCAAATCTATTATATTGATAGAAAGAGAAGAAAGAAAATGCTTCCATGTGGTAATAATTCTTAAACCTGTTATGTAGTAGCTGAAAGAGCTCATGCATCAGAGCTTTCATTATGATGGATTTTAGCAAATGCTACATACTATTAGAGCCATCTTATTACATAGCAGTTTTACTTGCATCATCTATCTAATTACTACATGAAATTATGGTTCCTAGACAGCTGTTCACAACAGGATATTTCTCTGAAAAAAAATTTTTTTGCTTCAAAATGTAATAGTAAATAGGTTTCCTCCTCCTTCTTTTGAAATTTAAGTTTCAATTTTGGGCTACTAATGTTATCCTAGCCCTGATACAGCAACTTACTTCTTAACAAGAGCACAGAAGAATTCCTTCCCCGCCCCCCTTAAATGTGCATGTTCCTGGTGCAGCTTAAAAACTTCCATAAATCAATAAAGTAATTGCTGCATAATGACCTATTGTTAGTGAGCGTGCCCAGAATGATGTCATTGGGGGGTAATGGAGCTACTGAATCAAAAAAAATGGCAGCTGTTTCCAATTTATTTGAGAGTCAGTTGGACAGAAAATTAAATAAACACATAGACAAGCAGGACAAGGGCAAGTCCTTGCATTATTCTTATGATAGTTTTAATTCAATCGCAGAAGTCAGCAGGCAGCTGATATTATGGCCCTGAGTTTCATTAATTGCCTGTCTCCTATCTCAGTCAGACTACACATGCTCATTTCATCATTTTAAGCTTTTGTGACTCAGATTTAAAAAAGACCAATGAAACAAAGATGAAACTCTTTCATTCTCTCCCACTGCCTCTTCAGTCCTCACCCCTTTCCCCCTTTGCCGCATAGCAGGCTATCAAGGAGATGTATTAATAGAGAGGAATTTTAATTTCTTCTTCCATCTGTCTCCATGGTGCCTTACCCTCCTTTCTCCAGGATACACAGGAGAATTTTTTTTAAGAAAAAATCACTCACGTGTCCTTTGGGAAGCCCCCTAAAGTTTCGTATTCACTAGGGAGAAATAAAAGTGCCACCCAGCTCACTACTCTTTCTGCTTTGACTAGACGCTTTGATGTGCTCTTTTGAAGTTACTGGCTTGAGGCTGCATTAGAGAAGCATCAAATGTAGCCTTAGCAGTGAGTGTGGAAGCTGGTAGCTTGTAGTGGTCACATACTGAGCTGCATGGGCACCTAATGTTTACAAGACGCAAATGACAGGAACCATAATAGCAAGTCCCACATCACGGACAATTTACTTCTTTGTGCAGAACACTGCCCTTCATCTCCCACTGGTGATTTATTCAGAATTCATCAGTGTGCACAATATTGTTCACTCCTTGAAATTCCCATTACACCCTTATTTGGGCACTCACACATGTACCCTTGAAATGGGTCCTAGAATTGGAACAGCAGATCCAAATCTAATCAAACTTTGGGACCGTTTGGATCTGGATCTGTACTCAACACTTAAAGTCAATCTCAATAAAATGGATTTGAATTAAAACACTGAATCTGAATCCCTTTTAAACCATAAAGAAGATTGGATCCAAATCTGAACTTCACAGCGTGGGCTCACCTGTGCTTCATCATTTAATATAAGGGTAAGAATTAAGAGGTTTATTTCTTGTATTTCAGTCTCTTCATACTACAGTCTCTGCACATCTGTGAAGCTTAGCCTGGTCTACGGTGGGGGAGAGGAGGAATCGACTTAACATACGTAACTTCAGCTATGTGAATAGGGTGGCTGAAGTCAACATATTCAGGTCAACTTACCTTGGCATCTTCATGGCACTGAGTTGCTCCCCGTTGACTCCACTTGTGCCTCTCAGAATTCCAGAGTCAACGGGAGAGTGCTTGGGGATCAATTTATCATGTCTAGATGAGACGCGATAAATTGATCCCTGAAAGATTGATCTGTACCTGCCGATCCAGCAGGTAGTGTAGACCTGGCCTTAGTGTGTGTTTTTAAGTTTCCTGGTTCTTGCTTTACATTCACTGATACATTCTATTGCTTTCTGTGTTATCTGTATTGAGTGAAATATCCAGGTATAGGACAGTCTTGCATTTGTCTCCCAGCTGGAGGAATCCCTTTCCATGTTATCATTACAGCTCTTTTAAGAACAAACTTAAACTCTTCCTTTTGACTGATTACTTTAATTCAGTCCTAGAAGTTGCATAATTTGATTGCATAGGGCCCTTTGCTACATGTGAAAGGTAACTTACAAATCAATAAATAATAGTAATAATTAAAATAGTTGTATGCAGCAGAGGTCTAGGTGGAAAACTGGGTTATTCCATTAACCTTTTACATCTGGAGACTAGAATTTCAAATTTGTATTAGGTTACAAGTGCAAATGAGTTGGTCTCTGGTGGAATGTTGTCCACATCACTAACCACTGCACTGTTTGTCACAGTTCACCATGAATGACAGCATAAGGCTCGAAGAATAACAGATCTTTTGCAGGTTATAAGACTGAGATGCACTGGCAGATTCAACACCTTCTCTCACTGTGCCTGCTTCTAGCCAGAACTATCTGTGAAAACAAACCACCACCCCTCATCATTAAGTGAATAGCCCTAATATTTTGCTTTACAAAAATTGCACTGGTAACATTTTTGCCAGCAACGAGATGGTTTTATTCACAATATGATTACAGATAGCATACAAGAAGCTTATCATAAAGGTTAGCATGTAACTTGATCCTGGTGTATAAATACACACATGTGAACAAGATATCTGACAGTAGACAGCTCTTTAGTCTAGTATACAAAGGTCTCACTCAAGGTCTGATTACAAGATTCAGTGAGTAAACCTTCCGGTGATTAAACTTGGTAGTCCTCTCTTCTCATTCCTTCCAGCTTCCTGCCTGCCTCTGCTCCCCATCATTCATACATTTGGTGGAAACTCTATTATTTCTGCTCTGAGGATGTCTGAATGGCCAAAAAATAGGAATCTGAAATAAAAAACATAAATATTACAATTTACCACTACACAGCAGCAGGGTGAGATATTAAAGTCCAATATTATTTGCTGTCAATTATACCAACAAGCTATTTTGAGCTTCAGAAATACAAATATTAACTGGAAACCCAGATACTTTAGAATCAGAAATGATCAGAAAGTGGTAATTATTTTCTGCAAATATTTTTGGAAGAAATAAACCTTGTTAATTTTTTCGACACTTTTCAGGGAAGTGTTTTTGGTTTTTGAAGGGAGGGAAGGGGTTGTTTGTTTATTTTCTTTTATGGGATTTTTTTTTCTTTTTTCATTAAAGAACTGAAAACCAAACATTTTTCACTTGCTAGTTGTTTGAAAAGAGTTAATGAGTTTTGGTATTTCAATAAAAAACTGGAAAATTTTGAAAAAATAATTATTTTGACCAAAACAATTCAACCAACTTTATTTTGAATCATATTCACTGCCAGCTCTCATTTTTTTCCACAGCTTCTGAACATTTTCTTAATTCAAAATGCATTGGGTTTCCGTTTTATGTCTGCGGGCATATCTGCTTTGGTTGAACCAGCACCAGCCGCACCTCTTTGAAGGCTATTTGTTTTATAAGTGTAATATTGTACATTAGATCCGAGTAGACAAGGAAGGGTGCTCTGTGTGTGTGTGTGTATGTGTGTGTGTGTGTGTGATCAGAGTAGGCAAGGAAAGGCTCTGTGTGGGTGTGAGTGTTCATGGGTATACAAAGCAGTATGGAACTGTCTCTTTGCCTTTGTATTTTGGGTCAAGTGTGCTGTGTAAGATTCTCTTTGTTTCTCAAATATATGATGGGTTTTTGGTATTTCACATCATTATCTGTTAAGCTAATCATTTTATTACCATGAACTTTACATGTAACCCCCACACACAGCCTTTCCACAATTGCTTTATTTTGTTTCCTACAGTTCTTTGAGTACCTAAACATTTTTGTTTTCACTTTCAATTTAACATCACATCTCCCTACCTGGAAAGTGCTCTGAAAAATACCATAAGCAGAAACACCTAAGAATTTATCATGGCCTATGCAAGTCTTTAAATTCTCAAAACAGAGTCTATTGTGACTTAAGTAGCTTTGTGCTACTTAACAGAAGAGAGACTCTTACCAGAATAACTGATTTACTCAGAAACAACTGGGCATGTAACCTAGCCAGAAGCAGAGAAAGAATTAGTGATATTGGTAGCAGTTAGCAACAGGTTTTTTTAACCAAGCTTCATGGCCTCACCCGTTCAGACAGACTTAGCAGTTCCTCAACTTTCTCCCTGCTCTTACTGCTTTACGTGCCTTATCGCCTATCCCATACCTAGAATCCCTTTATCTGTGGCAATGCCTCCATCATCTACAAGGTGGCCAGCATTTGAGCACTTGGACTGAGGTGTCTGCTTCAAAAATACTTAGCATTTTTAGGTAATCCCTGTGGTTTGTGTATGAGCCTGAATGGAACGGGTATCTATTCAGTGATTTTTACAGTATTCTCTTTGTACATCCAGACTTTTTCTACTGCTTTCCATTTTTGGTTTTCCTACTTCCTATGTCACTTTCCAGTTCTGTGTGTTCATTAGGATTATAGCATTGCTCCCAATCATGTTAATGTGTTGTTATTGGCTTCCCAGTAAAATTTCCAGGGGGAAGTAAAGCCTACAGGCAAGAGGCAGAGATTTTTTTCCCATGTGGAGACACCATACATTCCAAAAACTGGTGCCAGACTCATCTTTATGAAGAAAAGCCTCCAGGAAACCAAAGTCTCCTGCTTAAAGCTTGAGGACTGGAACGTGCCACTCTTTTGCAGAGGCAAGTGGATGGACTTGCTGTGAGGGAAATATTAAAAACCAAGCAAATTTCACTGCAGAGATTTTCTAGAATTAATACTTCATCTAGCTCCACTTAGGATGCCTCATTTACAAGTTTCAGGTCTACCTTTCTGATAGAAATTGCAATAGTTCTGCATAAAGGAATGCTAAACAACAGAAACATTTTGTTAATGTATAAGTGATGAATACCTCATCCAGAAATACTTACACTGCAAACCAGCCAGAATACCACTTAGCTGTAAACACTAGAAGACTAGAACTTTTCCATCCCAGGAGAATTTTTAAGATTTTAGAAAAAAAATTCCTGTCCCAAATGGAGGCAAAATGTCAAAATCTCAGAATTTTTCACAAACAAAAAATCTGAAAAAAATCATTCAGATCAGACCAGTTGAGACATTTCATTCTCGTAATTTCTAAATGTATTGACCATTTTTTGCTTTTTGTTTTTATTATTATTACCTTAGATTTCAAAACAAAAGGTTGTTTTGTACTAAAAAATTGAACTTTTTATTTTGGAAATGTCAAATGGAATGTTTTGACAATTTCAAGCTTTTTTTAAAAAAAAATGTAAACAGAAAATGCATTGAAACTGACCCATTCATATGAACAGTTTCAGTTTTGACAAACTGGCAGTTTCCAGTGAAAAAAACATTTCATCAAAAAATACCTAACAAGCTCTATAAAAGTCACGATGAATAAATGAGTATACAAAGCATTAGGGAAACTGTGGGTTTCTCATATTAGAGTGGCTACAGACTAACTTTTACCAGCTTTATTAAGGCTTTGTTTGTTTGTTTATCAAACAAACACGTTTATTATCTGATGTGCCTTCTATCTTGAGGATATATCCTGGCTTGACAGTGTAATAAGTCTTATTTTCCATCTCTAATGTCTGTGACTTAAATCCATTCCCAAATAGATTAAAAGATCAAAAGCAGCTCTGATACTGAAACTGTGACATAAATTGAATACAGCCTACACATGACACACATATTCTATCCCTGGATGTTGATAGAATGGGTTCTATGCCCCCTCCCCACGTTAGTGATTTCAATTCTGGATTTGGTCTTGGGTGTAACCTTATTTTTAAAAAATAAAAGTTGAGAAAGATTAGCACTGCTGATTTGCAACCAAGTTTCATTGTGGGGGAGGGGACACGTAATTTATTTGGGAAATCTTTGAGGAAATATGCTCCTTTTCACCCTTCACCCAGACAATCGCAAGTTCCTCAGTAGGTGCTTCTCACTTTCACTGACAGCCGTATCTTCCCAATGGGATGACACATGTCCCGAAACTGTTTGTGAGTTTAAAATAGTTGAACATGTCTTGTGAAATTTAACTTTAGTTAAAATAAAGTACATGATGTCTTCTGCCTAGGAACAAGTAGACACCCTGTTTAAAGAATTATGTCACTGAGCTTGCCTGTTTGTGAGCAAACAATTGTCAAGTGTATGTTTAAAGAATTTTAAACATACACTTGACAATTGTTTGTCACCCTGTTTAAAGAATTATGTCACTGAGCTTGCCTGTTTGTGAGCAAACAATTGTCAAGTGTATGTTTCCAGTGTGAGAAAATATTTAATTTTTATCATGGTTTTTAATAACCATGAAGCAATAATTTTCCAGATTTTGTTCATATGATGTGATGGGAACAAAGAGATCTTATGTTCAAAACATGTTTTCATTTTCTTCTCATTATGGGAATTCAAAGCAACAAATATTTCACTTTCAAGATGTCCCAAGGCCTCTTTACTCTGGATTTACTACTGTAGACCCTTTCATACAGTGCTCCTGTTTTTCTGTTTTTAAGTGACCAAAAGAGGATGGTGCACTGAAGGTGGGATAAGAAGTAATGGGCTTAATCTGCAGCAAGGGAAAGTTAGGTTAGATATTAGGAAAAAGTTTCTAACTATAAGGATAGTTAAGCTCTGGAACAGGCTTCCAAGGGAGGATGTGGATTCTTCATCACTGGAGGTTTTTAAGAACAGCTTGGACAAACATCTGTCAGAGGTGGTCAAAGTTTACTTGGTCCTGCCTCAGCACAGGGGCTGGACTTGATGACCTCTCAAAATCCCTTTTATGAGTCATCTATTTCCCGCATACTTGAACTCTATTGTGTAATGTCCTGATGATTTTCCCTCCAGATATCTGAGCAGGGCTTTAAAATAACTGAAGTTTGCTTTTTTTGTTGTTGTTAATTCAGGTGCAGATTTTAACAGTGCAGGTGACTGACCATTGACACATCTTACCAAGGGGATGTGGTGGATTCTCCATTACATGATCAAGATGGGTGTCTTTTTACAGATACGCTGAGGTTCAACCATGAGTTTATTAGATTTTTTGCAGGAATTACTGACTGAAATTCTATAGCCCATGTTATGCAGAAGGATAGTCTAAACAGTGTCTTCCGGCCTTAAAAACTGTCAATTGCTAATTAAATGATTAACATTTTGTATAAAGGATATCTGTGTTAGGGCTTAAGTTGATGTAAGTTACATTGCACAAGGGTGTGAAAAAGCCCTCCCCGCAAGCGACGTAAGTTACATCGACTTATACATTGTCTGCACCTCCTTATGTCAGTGGGCGACTCTCTCCTGCCGACATAGCGTCCACCTTCTGCAGAGATGGAGTAATTATGCTGGTGGGAGAGCACTCTCCCATTGGCATAGAGCATCTTCACCAGACATGCTACAGCCACACAGCTGTCGTCTCTCTTGGGTTGGAATCATGTAATTCTCCCATTCTAGACTGGGCTCTTGCTGCAGTTCTCTATGAGCAGCCATGATTTAGCTCAGCCGGTCTGACTTCTCTTCAGCACCTGCAATTCTGCTCCCTCAACCCACCATCCTTTTTAAAGCAAATATTATTTATTTAGAACAAAAGCATTGAAGAGAAAACAGACCTTAAAAAGGATAAACCAGTCTACACGCATGCCTGTTTTTCTCATAGCTTAAAATCCCTGGATCTGGGGAAAGACTCAACTCTTTCAGACTCCTCTGCAGAGCCTCTCTGTGTGGCAACCTGTCCACTGATCACACCTGACAATTGACCCCCACTTTCTTTTCTTTTCTTTTTTTTTTAAACAGTGTATAGTCCATTGATCTATTAGGTCCCAGCATTGAGGGAACAGTCACTTGGGCCTGGGCCCTGGGAGTAGGCCATTGTCTTGTAATTGCCTCCTCAGTGTTTGCTAGGAGGCTATCTATCTATTGTTGTGGTGTTGCCTCCCTACTTTTTTTTTTTTTTGCCAAAGCCCCCTATTAAGCTAGAACAATACATACATGCAGGAAAGTCTTATAATTACTTTTCCCTTCTGTGTAAGTGAACAGTATCGACACAGTAACAAAATGTTAACACGGTATGACATAAAATTGCCAGTAGTTGCAGACTTTTAATTTGATATTGCAATAGATATGTGATTCCTGCCAATCTCTGCTAATTTGTATTTCACATCTTTATAGTATTTATAAGCATATGGAATTCTGTGCCTTTCTATTGTTATGTGTAGGGTCCTGAACTAAGATTCACTGTGATGATTTTATAGTCCAGATGGGTTTTTGTTTTCCCTGCCCATCCCTGTTATCTATGTTAATCTGAATGTTGGCCTTAGGGGGCTCAGATCTTCATATGGGGGACTTTGCAAGTCACATTTTCTTTGTGAATCAAGAGTGAAGTGCACAATCTCTCTGAGGCAGCATGGATTGCTAATTTCTGGGTTTTTTCATGTACATATATATTTTCTCTCTCATGTTTGCAAGCGTATGTACACACACAGAGATGCTGTAAGCTTTTTATAGTTAATAGGACCCTTGGCGTTTTTAAGCTTTAGTTTTGAAGACTTGTTTGTTCTATTCTGCCTCCCCTCTGTTGTAGTTTGGTAAGTGTTTGAGGTTAGTTTAAGTGAAGTTCTTTGTGATCATTCTTCATGAAGGGTACCATAGAAGCAACACAAACTGATTGATTGGATTTACGCCTCCCTGCTATATTCTTCTTTTCACTGATGTTTTAAAGGAATGGGAGTGAATGGCTTTACATACTTCATTGGGATTGCATAACTTTGTTGTGCAGCATAGTTGCCAACAAAGTTATCTTCACATTCATAGCATCATAGGAGCGTCCCATTGAGATTAAATATCTCATTTCCAATGATAGCTTGTTTTTATACTTGGAAAAGACCAAGATCGTGAGACTCTTCACAGTGCACCCTTGTGGGAGGCAGCTATAATTTGCAGCGAGAAGGGAAGGCCTGTGCAGGAAGAGGCATGTGCCATGTTCTAGTAACAACAGTCACAGATAAGGGTGCTCTCACCTAGCACCTCTTGAAGTATTATGTCTGTTCCTGGCTTCCAAGGATAATGCCATAGGATGGCCGATGAATATCAGTGCACACGCAAGTAAACCACCTATATAACCTGCTGAGAAGGGGACAGAATAGATGGCCTAATAGATCTTTTCCAGCCCTAACATCCAGGGGGACTGTTTCTTCATTTACAACTGTTTATCAGCCCAGTGAGTCACAGAAAATTTTTCAAATTTTTAAGGAAAAGAAATAAAATAAGAAATATATATTCTTGTAAAATGCAGTCTACTCAGAGTAATGTGAGAACAGGGCAAATAAAACATCAGTCCATTTTTGTTTATTAGTAATTATCTTTTATGAAGGAATATTTTAAAATCCTTTGCTATTGGAAGAACACTACTGTGCTGTGAATCTAGAAAACTCTCCTTAATGATGATGGCCGACATTTCTAATAATTCTGATCAGCCAGGGTGTCTATAACCTTCTGAGACATGTTATCTCAGTCTATGATCTCCTCTGATCTCATAAACTTGGCATTTTGTGTTCATTGTTCAATATTATTCCATTAATGTTGCACGGGAATAAGTTTCATCCTCTGGATTGCTCACAAAGAATATGCTGCATGTCATATTCATTCTAACTGCTGTATGATAGGAAACTTGAGTGACAGTTTGTTTCTGTTCCCTGATTGTTTGAACACATTGTATGAAGAAGGGCAAGACATGATCAGGTTGCTATGCTTTTGAACAGGTGGGAAAAATTGGTGGAGTTAATAAGCTAGGTCAGCCAGTTTAGGGAATGTTTAATTAATTTTAAACCTCTTCTTTTGCAGGCTACTTTAGTCAGGCTTTGCTGAACACACCCTTGCTAGGAATATTAGACTATTGTGTTCAGATGTTAAATGGAGTTTCTCTCACTACATTCACACAAATGTATGGGTGCATTTTCCAGCCTGGAAGGGTGAGGCCAAATCTTTGTCTGGCATATTTAATAGCCTTTGTTAGCTGAGTTTTTGTGTGGGCCTAACTATGAAGGGTGCAGTCAGAACCCAAGTTCAGCCTCATTTTCTGTTAATGCCAGTGTTGTGGTGTGAGTTCTTGCAGCGCAGTCCACTTGGGGCTGTGTTGTGTTGTCCCATAGTCAGTAATGCTTCATAACCAAAAACATTTGTTGAATTTTCTAGTCTCTAGTTTTGTGACCCCTTTGCTCCATTCACCACAGCCATTGTCGTGAAGTATTAATTGGGTGTTGATGTAGATGTGTGGACCTAGCTGGGAAGACCATAGTCAGGAGGACCATCAAATAGTCTCAATTTCATGGCTTTGGCTAGAACTCTGGGCAGCATTAGGAGTCCCTTTGGGGGTGAAAGTGCATATATAAATACAACATAATAAAATAATGTTGTGTTTTACTCAAAGGTTTCAGGCTTCCAAGAAAATTATAATCATAGTCTGAGAATGAAAATGCCACCATTTACAGTAAGTCTAATTATTATTTCCCAGCAAGCTTTCAAAAATGCATCAGTTTGCAAGAGGAGTATTTCTCAGTAAGCTGTCTCTTAATTGTTTAAAAAAATTATTGATTGGGAACAGCTTGGTCCTATAGAGATAATCCTGGACCACCCAACCATGGTTTTTACCAGGTCCAATTGACTAAAGAATGCCAGAATCCTAGGGTTATCGAGGAAGGAATTAGTGTCTGTGCACTAGAGGCTGTTGATTAAGATATAACTCCAAAAAAAGATGTTCATGGTAAATCATTTTAATATTTAAGCTACAATTCTCCATTCCTTTTGCTAAAGTATTTTGTAGAAAGTGCAGTGTTAAAAATAAAAATGCAGACATTAGAAAAACCCACATTGCCATGATTATGCCCATATGGCATGTATGCAGTATAGGCAAATACCGAGATTTTGCTGAAAAACACAGAAGCAGAACAATCCAAGTGACAAAACTCACACATCTTTATAGGTATAAATTGATAAGCGAACATCTAAACCATTAAGTCATTCATCCAATCGCAGAGGTGTAAAATGACAGTCTGATTGCAGTCTTATGCAAACAGTCATACTGCAGTGATAATAGAACAAGGACAGAAACAGTTATTTTAAAAGTGAAAAGTCCTGAAAAGAGGAAAAGCATGCAATGTAAAAGAAGAAAGAAATTCTTACTAACTGTGATGTTTTACTTGCATCAATGGCTTCTGTGATGGGACTGTACTGGCTATACAATCTAGAGCAGGAGTTCTCAACCTTTTTCTTTTTGAGGACCCCCCACAGCAGGAAATCCGGTCCCTGTTTCAGTGGAATTGGAGGATGGGATTGCCATTGGAGAAGGGCTGAAGGAGAGGGCATGTGCTGTTGTGCTGCAAAGACACAGCATAGGGTGACCAGATGTCCCGATTTTATAGGGACATCTGGTCACCCTAACGCAGGGTGACAGCATGAACTTGTGGGGATTTTTCACATTTGCTGTCTGGTCACCCTAACACAGCAGGCTGACAGCATGAACTTGTGGCATGGGACAGGTCATTATGGGCATTTAACACATGTAACAATGGGGCACTGCCCAAATGGAAGGAGGGGCTTAGTCTGGAGCTAAGTTGCTGAGGCTGGAGGGGCAGTCAAGAACTGCTAGAGGTGGAGTTTCTTCTAGGCATCTGGCATTCATGCCCTGTTGCCTTTTACTGTTCTTTGCAGTTGCACTGGAGTTCTGTACATGCTAATGAAGACATGGGATGGATCACTGCATTGGAGTGAAGACCAGGTTAATTCCTGCCTCCGCAAAGGCTGTAAGAGTTGGATATAACCTAGCAGAGCGTGCCTTCCCCTAATTGTGTTAAACAGAGTAAAGCTGTTATGAGGCCTGCTTATTTGGTGTGATCACTTCTAGCAATGTGCACGTTCACCACTAAGAGAAAGAAGCTGTGCCTAAGATGAGCAGTTTGTTGTATAACTATCTTTAGTACCCTTGCCTGTCCTGTGCAAATTGCAACAATTAGTGCTTCCTAGCTCAGTCAAATTTCAAGCAGTTTTCATTGAAGCACTCAAGTGTGCTTTCCCTCAATGAGGACAATGTCCTGCCAGTTTTCTACTTCCAAATGTAGACCAGGTAAAAAGGGAAACAAGTTGCAATATTTTTGTTTTTATTGTTTTTTGGTGTGTTTGTTTTACTTTCCACATACTCCAAAACGGCTGGGATGTATTTACTCAAATTTTCCAAGAAAATTCACTTTCAGGCAGAGACGAAGCCTAGAAAATTTGAACCGGGTAGGTGAAACTTCGCAAAAGTTATGAAAGACAGAAAACAAGGGGGTTATTCTGAAAACACTTTGACAACCTTAACTATGGTAGTTGCTAGTGAAGCACCTATGCCACATGCTTCTCTGTTATCACAGGAGCTAGAAGTGCTGATGCAGTAACAATACCCTACATGCACTTATACTGAACGTGCTTTTAAGCTAACAATTATCCAGCATGAGCCAATAACGTTTTTGTAAGTTACATCAACCTGGGTTTTTTTCAGAGTATAATGTACATTTTCAGACACCATCCAGTTTAAAACATTCATCACAGAGAACAGAGACAGCTGCCAGAGTGGACACTGAATATTCTCCTAGCTGCAATAATAGCTCCCAGGATAATTATTACTATCATTGTGCAGAGTTTAAAAAAAAAAAGTCCACCGTAACAAAGTTACAGAACATAGGGATCAGTCTCATTAAGGAGCAAAGGGGGACTTTATGAAATATATTTACAGAAACAGAGAGCAAGAGAGGGAAGAAAAGAGTACTGTGTCAACTCCGCTAGGGAAATAAAAGAGACAACCAGCCTTATACCAACAGAAAGAGGCATAGAATTATCAGAAAAACAACTATAAAGACATTGTAAATCAAACAGCATAGAGTTTAGAACATCAAAACCACAGAAATTTTCATCTATTATTAATTATGATAAAAAATTCTATCTCAGAATATTTTACACAGCAGCTGTTGCCAAGAAAATCTACATCTCCTTGAGTAGAAGAACTTTAAATCAGACCCAAATCTTTGAGCCTGTAGTGGAAATAGTGTAGATATTAATGAAGCATTTCAACTTCCACTGTTCATTTTTCAGTTGTTTAAAAATATAGGTATAAAATACAAATGCTATTTTTATTTTAGTTTGGTGTTATTTCAATATTTAACTCTTAAGTGAGTGTCTTGAAGGTCAGAAATCTCTTTGTAATTAGGTGATGACCATTAGCCCAGGCGGATGAGTATTCAGTCCTCTATCTCCCAGCCTCCTAAAGAGCAATTTAATTCTTCTTTTCATTTATAGTAGGTGGAATCTGAATAAGAACATTTTTAAAAAAAAAAAACAGTAAATTTATGATCCACTAGCCTAACTCCCTCCTCCTATGAAGCTCATAAATGCCAATACCATCAGTTAAAATTACTCTGACTGAGTTGCTATTGCTTATCTCTTGCCTACATATATATTTGTTCTAAGGACGTGATTCTGCATTTGGATGCATGTGGGCAGTTGCGTGCATCCATTGTCTTCCGTTGGACTTTAAACACATGTGGGGGTCTGCTAGTATGAATCAGATTGCAAAACTGGGGCCTAGATTTGCATCTTCTTCTGGGTCTCTTCACGCATGTTGTGTTGTCTCTACATGTCTTAGATGGTAAGCTCCATGAAGCAGGGACTGTGTCAATGTCTGTGTCTGATGTAGGACTGAGAACAGCAACACAAATAAATAATTCTAACTTCTGTGTTGGAGACTAAAACCCTCTATCCACAGAACAGGCAGAAGCAGCTGGAATGGAGACTTCCTCATGCTATTCAACCAATATACTTCAATGTCACCTAATGGATCAACTCTAAAGGTAAGAAGATATTTCAGTCTCTGTATTCATTCAATCCTTGGCCTCTTTGCCAGCAGGATTTAGAGTGTTTTAGACCAGTGGTTTTCAAACTTTTTTTCTGGTGAGCTAGTTGAAGAAAATTGTTGATGCCCTCGACCCTACGGTGCTGGGGCATGCGAGGGGCTCAGGGCTGGGGCAGAGGGTTGGGTGCAGAGGTGAAGGCTGTGGGATAGGGCCAAGAATGAGGGGTTTAGGATGTGGGAGGGAGCTCTGGGCTGGGACAGGGGGTTGGGGGTGAGTGGGTGAGGGCGCTGGGCTGGAGGTACAGGTTCTGCGGTAGGACTAGGGATGAGGGGTTTGGGTGCAGGCAGGGGATCCGGGTTGGGGGAAGGAGGGGGACTTAGGGCTGGGGCAGGGGATTGGGGCATGGTCTTACCTCAGGCGACTCCCAGTCAGTGGTGCAGTGGCGATGCTAAGGTAGGCTTCCTGCCTGTCCTGGCACTGCAGTCCGTGCTGTGCTCCAGAAGTGGCCAGTAGCAGGTCTGGCTCCTAAGTGGAGGCATGCAATCAGCTCCATGTGGCTCTCACCTTTATGTATCACTCCCCTGGCTCCCATTGGCTGGGAACTGACCAATGGGAATGCAGAGCCAGTGCTCAGGATGGGGGCAGCGTGCAGAGCCCCATGACCTCCCCACACACACACCCCAAGAGCCAGACCTGCTGCTTCTGGGGCACAGCACGGTGTCAGAAGAGGTAGGGACTAGCCTGCCTTACCTGTGCAGCACCACCAACAGGACTTTTAACAGCCTGGCAGTGGTGCTGACCAGTGCTGCCACAACCCAGTGCCTTATATGCCATGACCCAGTACTGGGTCGTGATCCGCAGTTTGAAAACCACTGATTTAGACCACTGACTGTGGTTTCAGAAAATTTACTAGTGTGGCTCTGAGTTGTGGAGGGAGAAGACAAGGCATACAACGATATCATCACAAAATTAATTTGATGAAACAGAAGACACTAGTTGATGGATCATAGCATAATTTTGAGGTGAAATACCAGTTATAGTGAACAACAATAACCAAGTCAACTTTTATGGTTAGTACTGGACACTTAAAGGGAGGGGATCCAAGAAGTAAAACACTCACATCAGTCAAGAGAGTCATAGAAGCAGTTCACCTGGAAGAACTGGAGTCTGTGAGCTTATTGGAGTTGAAACTAAATGACAACTTTTCAAATGCTTGCAAGAACTGAAAGGAAACATTTCTGACACTGATGTGAGAACATGTGACACTATTTGCCCTGATTTGGATGTTCGCCTTTTTCGTGCAGAATACAGGGAAGCTTATAAAATACCTGACCTAAAAATACAATCTTTGATCTTCGGAAGAAAATGGGGAGCAAGGAATGTTTGTCAGTTAAGTGCTACAGTGCATTTTGTGATCGCCAAGCCTTGATGCTGATAGACTGAAGAACGTATCACAAACCTAATGTCTCTTGCTGCAAAAATCATCAGAAACATATTCTAGACGAGGAATTTTCATAGTGTGGACCATATGTTAATATAATCTCCACTCCCATGGGTGATGGTGTGAAAAACCTATCACTAATTTGCATGTAAGATACAATATTATTTATTTGTATTACAGCAGTATCTGGGGTTCCAACTAGTTGCCAAAGCAATGTTCAAACACATAGTAAGAGACAATCCTTAACTAAGGACCTGATCCAGTGCCCATTGAAGTCAATAGGAGTCTTTCCCTATATAGCCAAAAGATAGAAGGGGAAACTGAGGCACATAGCATTCAAAGTGACTTGTCCAAGACTGCACAGTAGATCTGTGGCAGAGTCAGGAACAGAGCTCAGTGTCCTACTCAGTGGACCATGCGGCTGCTCTGACTTCAATTGCTTAAATGAAAAAGTAACATTTAGGAAAATATTTATTGTATTTTTAGCAGTCTTTTAATGGGATTTTAATAGCTGGAGAGAATGAAGATCGTCAGTACCATGTGGCCAGACAGCTGTCTGCAGACTACCAGTAGTCCATAGACCACAGTTTGAGAACTCTGTTCTAGGACAGTTCAATCCTTTGTTGTGCTTGTGGAACTCCCATTGAAGTAAATAGGACATGAGCATGTGTACCTAAGGGCAGAACTTAGCCCCATGTGTTTCCTAAACCATAGATGATTTGGAAGCTTATGAAATTGCATCTGTCACGCTTACATAGATAACTATAAGAGCAGAAGGGTGTCCCTTCTGCTGGTCAGGGATAAGATCAAGAGTGGATCATGTGCATGCATTTATAAATGTAAGGGAGGGATATAAATAAATAAGCTCTGCGATCAAATGCAAATTTTACTTTTAGTCACATTGACTATGGAGGACATGGTTCATTTTCCAAGACACCATGAGGCCAGTGATTCTAAGGGAAGATGGGCCATATGTTCAGAAGACCACAGGATCAGATTTTCATATGCTAAGCACCCACAAAAGGTGCTGTATTTTCCAGCTTCTATTTTGTCTAAATAAGGAGCAAATTTGCCAAAGTCCTTAGCACCAAGGAGCCCCTACTGTGACACTTATGGCTGATTGTTCTGTGAGAGGCTCAGCTCTGTTGAAAATCTGACTGCTTGTTATGGGACTTAAAAGGGAATCCTGATTCTGGGGTCTGAGCTCTTTTGAAAATCTGGCCCTAGGAGACAATTGTATACTTTGCTCCTTGATTTAGGTGTTAAATATACATCTAGGGTGAAATCCTGATCCCACTGAAGTCAAAGCAAAACTCCTTTTGATGTTAGTGGAGCAGGATCTTCAGTCCTCCAATCTGTGCATCAAATTACTTAGTATCGTTATTCTTCTCCTGTCCTTCTTACTTGCATGCTATTATATTCAATTTTCCAATTAATTGTTTTATCCTTCTTTACATTGTTCCCCTTTTGGTATATATTACGTTGCCTTTGATGTAATATACATCTCCATGTCCTACTTTCAGAATGTAAGCCTCAAACTTCTCAAGTGTTCGTTCCTAACCTTTGAATAAAATAATTCTTCCAAAACAAAAACCACTAGCAAAACCAAATGTCAAGCTAGAGAAGGTTGAATCTCAGGTAGTTCAGAGCTTAGCTTCAAGTTCGCTCAGATGAGAGCACCCAGATATTTGGACCGCTACCCCAAGCTTCCGGGAATTTATTGAACCTCTGGAATTTGCTCCTTGTTAAATCTACTGAATCTCTGGAATTTGCCTCCTTGTTAAATCTAGTGGAGAAGATAACAATCCAGATCAAAACTAGAAAGAGCAGAGGTGCACAAAAAGTAATACCAATGTAACACTCAACATTTCAGAGCCTCCACAAAGGGGTTATGTTCTGTTCTAGTAAAAAAAGAAGTTACTTCAGGGACTGTTCTGTATTCATCCCTAATCAGAAATTAGGACTTACCTATTCTTAGGGGACTAGGGTCCAGATTCTGCCCTTATGCTATATGCATGCACAAGTAGTGTAGAAAGAAAATGGGGTAGAGAGATTTCTTCTTCCCACATGAGCAGGGTCTTTACCTAGTATTCTGGAGAAGGTTAGGACAGGACCTTGACTTCGTTACTGGCTGAAGCATGGAGTCATGGTCAGGCATTCAGCCAGCTAGTATCTGTGCAGCAGGCACTAGCTGGAAGCATCCATAGTACCTTTTCAGAGGAATGGTAATGCATTCCTCGCACTCCTATAGGCCTCCCAGAGCATCCTGGCAGGGTGGCTCTGGACCTAAGGCGTTCCCAGCATTGGTCTGCTTCCCTCCTCCTACACAGCTACCTCACAGAAAGCTAGTATCTTGTCCTCTTATTATTAGCATAATAAATTAGGAAGTGTTTGTAGGTCTTGCAATGTCATGCATTAAAGGGATAATAGATGATATGTAGATTAAATACTACAGATCTGTGTCATAGGCAGGTAGTAGCATTCTTCTGCATTGGATCATGAAGTATGGCGATATCTCCCATACTTTTGAAAATTGAGCTGCCCTTCAGGAAAATTTGAAAAAGTCATGCTTCCCCTGCAAACCCACTCTATGTTGTTAAATACATACCTGTCTTAATGTGTTCGCCCTCCATAATGACTCTTGGCTAGTTCTTAAAGTCCTGCTAGGGGGTATGCCCCACACTTTGTGAAACATTCATCTGCCTAGTTACTTCGTAATCATTTGATATCATCCAGTTATTATATTTTTGCTTAGAATTATTCACAGTTGAATGAATTACAATTTGTGAAGGGCAAACCCTTGAAAGTTCAATTGTTAATTACCCCCTCCCCCATTTTGTATGCCTCTGCTGCTCCCCCTCCCAACTCCTAGTCCCTGAACTGGAAACTGAAATACCAAAATATCACAAGAAAAATGATCATAGTATTTCAGATTAAACCATAAACAGGAAATATTGGAAATATTGGAGTCAGCGTGTTCTTTCATGAATTCCAGCCCAGTCTCTCAACCAAGAAGCTTTATGAGTTTGGATAAACATACAGGACAAATTGTGTACTGGCTTACTGTTTGCACAATCCCATTGCCTTTTGGAGTTGCAGTCAGAGTACAACACAAAATTTGGCCCAAAAACTTCTGATGCTTAACCAAACTGAGCTAAACTTTCCATGAGCCTATCACTAATGTTTAATAAAAGACCAGAATCCTTCCAAAACACACATGTAGGCTTTTAGTAATGTGTATTTGGGTTTGCTAAATAGATATGTTAAGCATTATTAGTAACAGCATATTATTTGGCTGACTAAAACAGCATGTGGGGCCAAATTCAGACTTGGTGTAAGTGGGCACAACTTCTTTCAGTTGCAAAACTACAACAAGTCTGGTCTGCTTTGTTATTATTTAACATTTGTTTTGTTGTAGTGCTTAAAGGCCAAACAGGTCACGGCCCCATTAAATACTGTATAAACACATATAAATTACTGTACATTTTCTTTTTTAACATGTGGTTAGAATCAAGGAAACTGACTGTCAAAATCAGACTAGCTGCTCCCCAGCAAGTCCTGTGGATATATTGGGTGAAATCCTGGTTCCATTGGAATCAAATCCCTTATTGACTTCAACAGGACCAGAATTTCACTCATTCACTTTTCTGACAAAAAGTTTTTTACTCCTGTAATCCCTGCAGAGCCAAAAGGATTATTATCCTATTTTGACCCTTATATCATAAGTAAAATTAATTGTGAAATTCCACAATATATACATTAGTGGTGATGATGAAAGGAAACCCAGCCTTGATGTTCAAATCCCAGAGTGAATCACTAGTGCTGACAGTTGGAAAGTAAAAAACATCCTTTCACTTGTAAAATGAGTAAATTTGATATGGAATCACCAAGTGAGAATTAATGGAGCTCCCCCATATTGTCATTTTTACAGGCTTTTTTTTTTTTACTGTAACCACTTCTGGGCCACTTTATTACTATAAATATCCACTTCATGCAGAAATGGTTTCATATGCCATTCAGGAGTTCCTAAATAGAAGCTTATATTCTGGAAATTTATTAAAAGAAAAATGTAATTTGGTTGGATTGCTATTTTCTCGATTATCACAGTTAAAGATGGGAAAGATTTGTCTGGTCAACAAGTCACCTCCATGCAAAGACAAGGTACAATACCCAGTAGAGAATGTATCCAATTTTACACTGATATTGCATTCACAGTAACGAGCATCTTTCTTTCTTTCTTTCTTTCTTTCTTTCTTTCTTTCTTTCTTTCTTTCTTTCTTTCTTTCTTTCTTTCTTTCTTTCTTTCGTTTCAGAGGCTTCCAGGAAAAGAGCAGGAGAAAGATGGACAGTCATCAGGAAGCCTCCTGGCAATTCAATAAGAATATGCAAATAATGTCCCAACTTTCCTCAGGTACGTCAGTGGGCCCCTAAAGCAGTGCTCTTCAAACTTTCAGCGCCGCGGCCCCCTTTCGCGCTCCCGACTCCGCTTGCGGATCCCCGGGGTATGTCCGCCGAAATACCCCGGGGTATGTCCACTTCCGCTTTCTTTCGGCGGCATTTCGGCGGGCCAAAAATAGACCGCAACTTCAGTGGTCTCCCGGGAAAGAGCGGCGGCGGCACAAGGGTCTCGCGTAGCACCAGGGGTGGTCTCGTACACCCCCAGGGATGCGCGCACCCCAGTTTGAAGACCACTGCCCTAAAGGAAAGCAGGAAAGTAAATAAAATCCTTTCTTTGTACAACATGTGATTTTTTTTTTCCTTGTTCTTTGCTGTCTTCCCCTACCCCTTTGGTGCAAGTGCTGGATTCTTTTAGAACCACAATCATAGTTTTCTCAGAGTTAATTTCCTTTAGCTTCTCTCTTTTCCCGGTCCTAGTCACAAAAGCAAAGGGGCCAGGGGAGGGGGGCAGCAAGCTTGTTGCTAAGCTCACTCTGATCCTGTTCTAGAGATATCTGAGGTGTTAATCTTGTATGGTCTTTTGATCTGGGTAATGATAATAGGTCATTTTTCAATATTGTTCCTGGTTCATTAATATGTATGTTGAATGCTTCAATTTTTTTCTTTTTTGTTCAGGAAGCACTTTGAAGCTACCTTTGTAGCCTCTCTCTTGCTTCAGGCCTAACTTTGACTTCTCTGCTGTTCACTGTTTTCCCTTCCATTTGATGTTTTCATCCCCACAATAGCCACTTATCTGCTCCTCCTTGCCACTATTGCAGTGTCATCCTTTTCTCTTCCAGAGGAAAATTCCAAGCAATGCCATCTTGGGCTGCAATCTTATTCTATCTAACAAGCTAAGCCTGGCGTGGGGTAGCTAATACAGATAAGAAACAGAGAGAGCAACAGAAAATGATCTGATGATTCAACAAGTATCATTCTCCTCTTTTAGGATATGTCTACACAGGGATAAAAGACCCACAGCTAGCCCCAGATCAGCTGACTCAGGCTCTTGGAACTCAGGCTCTGGGGATGAAAAATCACTGTGTAGAGGTTTGGGCTTAGGCTGGAGCCTGACGATCCCAAAGCTTAGGTTCCAGCCCAAGCCTGAATGTCTACACAGGGATTTTTCAGCCCCAGCACCTGAGTTCCAAGAGCCCAAGTCAGCTGAGATGGGCCAGCCACAGGTTTTTTATCCCTGCGTAGAGATACCATTAGTCACTGTGAAATAATGTCCCAGCAAAGGGTCAGAGGGACTGTACGGCTGCAGATATTGTTTTTCAGACGAGATATAAAGCACGGTTGATCACACATGATACTTATTGGAAGAACAGGAGGTGTAAAATCTGTTGTAATGAACCAAGTCAGCCTCCCTAAATTCCCCATACAGTTTATATTGGCTAAGCCATTCTTCACTTATTCTACTAAAATTTGTTCTATAATGTTGCTGTGCACTCTTAAATAATTGCAACATTGCACCCTATCAGAGGGTGAGGTAATATCTGTATAGCTTTTTAAAGCACTTTGGGAAGAAAAGAGCATTAGATCACTTTGTTTTTCTTTTTCTTTTTGAATACTCCCTTCTGCTCACCATCATTGGGGCATCTTGACTTTCCTTTGTTCTGGCTGGAATTGTTTCTTTTAGTATGACGTAGTGTATTTTTTGGCTTACCAATATTCTCACTGATCTCAGTTTGTTCTTTCTGTCTTCTTCTCTACTTTCTCCATATCAGCATAGTGTGTGTACACCCATGGTTAGTTCACCCAGAAAAACTGAGCTACGTGGTGGTTTTTGCTTTTTTTTCTTTTTCTTTTTGTCTACTGAATAATTTGACAGCGTTGTTGACACAATGTCTATGATCACACAGTATGCAGTGCCTCAGCCAGAATGAAAACCCAGCTGGGATCATCATGACATCCAGTCTATTGATCCATCCACCAGAGAATCATTTACATTCCTTACTAAATTTGTCATGTGCAAAAGTGTTAGTTCTTTTTCACATCGCCTATTTCCGTGGTATCACAGTTTTAAGTTGCATCAAATCATTTTCACAGGCATGAATACAGAGCAGTCTGTGAAATAGACAGTGACATTATAAAACCTTCTAATAAATTAAGAAATGGACATGTTGCTTGTTGCATGCCAATAGATAAATGCATTAGAGCTGGTTAGGGATGTTCTCAGGACCAGCCTTACCCTGTTCTAGGATTCACTAGAGGGAAAGTTCCGAGGGGACAAAAGAAGACAGTCTCTGAGGGAGAGAAAGTGATCTGTGGGAAACAGTTGACAATTTGTGAAGCAAACCTAGACAGCTGTATCTTGGCGAGGCCTGAGATGAGAGTGCCAAGGTGCAAGAAGGACTGGCTCTTCACTCCCCTCTCAAAATACGGGGCTGTGTGTGGAACTGTATGTGGAATCAAGGAGTGCTCAGGGAGGAAACTACTTATTGAAATAAAAAAAGACAATCAGCGTCCCATTCTTCTAGTCACTCTAGAAGCACACGGTAACAGAAGGCCCCTGCCCTGACAAGTTCATAATCTAAGCAGCAAGACAGACAGACAGACATGGTGGAAGAAAAGATTGGGAGCTGAGGCACAGAGAGACTGAGGCCTGGATCCTCAAAGCTATGTAGGCATCTAATGGCCATTGAAATCAATGGGCATTAGGTGCCTAAATACCTTTGAATATCTGGGCCCAAGTGGATGCCTGATGGAGACTTAAGATTTTTCAGGCAGTCTGTGGCAGATCTGGGAACTGAACCCAGATCTCCTAAATCCCAGCCCAGAGTATTAACTAAAAGATCATCCTTTTTTAAAAAAAAAAAAAAAAAAAAGTTCATTCCTCAAGGGAACATGGATCTTCAGGAGGGGGATGGGTAATTTCATAAAACAAATAGGGCAGTGCATCTCTGTACCAGAACTGTATTTAAAAATGAACAATATTTAAAGACTCCTCAAATATTTAAAGTCAAATCTCCTGATGGAGAAGATATCAGGGGAGGCAAGACAAGAACAGGACAATATTCAAACACAGATAACAAAATTACCCTGGTCCAAATGAAAGAGTAATTTAAATCTTACTTATAGAAAATTTGTTATATTTAAATTTCACTTTATCTTCTTTAAGTCTTTTATGCACTAATTCTTTGAAAGGAAGACTAATTAAGAAAAAGATCCAATTGGCAACTTTATTAGTTAAAAAATCTTTCTTCTTTACTGCTTTGGTCACTATTTTGCTTTCTTATTCGTTTGGAGATTTTTTTTCCTTCCATTTATTGAAGAGACTTCAGTTGCCTAAAACCTTTTTATTTCAGCTCATTTAAATATATCAGCCAGTTTCTAGACTTGATCATAATGAATACAATTAAGCGCAGGGCCCTAATAAGAGTTGGGAAAGAGCTTTTATTTTGACAAGGCAGGAAGCGCCAAATTAAGAGAATATCTGGTAACCCTCTGAAAATGTGAGTTTGGGAATTTCTGATTGTAATGAATTTTGTATACAAAGATAATGACTTGCATTTATATAGCCTCTTTCCACTCAAAGCATCCTAAAGTATTTGTGCAGTATGTGTGAGAGAGAACCAGTGAATATTTATGTGTGTATGTATGAATAAGGTAATATTATAGTGTAGCAATATCTATTCCATAGTTAAGGTTGCAACTTCCACTGCATGAGAGCTTTTCTCCACCCTCTAATATCCACAAGCAAGGGACTATTGATGTCAAAATTGGTAGAGTGGGTCTAGGGAGAAGGTAGACTTTTCCGACCAAATTTGAATTCTAGTGGGCTAGGGTTTCCTGAATTATTACACCCCAGTATGAATACCCAGTATTTATATAGTGCTATTATCAGGAGATCGCAAAGCACTTTACAAAGCAGATGAAGTATCATAATCACTTTACAGATGAGGAAACTGAAGCATGGTGAGCAAAGAATAGAACACAGGTCCTAGTCTAGTGTGCTATCCACTAGGCAACTTTGCTTCCACCAAAGTTTTAAAAAAGTCTAACGGGTCTGTGCTTTTTGTTTTGTTTTATTTTTTGGTTTTTTATGTTGCAAAACAAAGAGGGAAAGAGAGTTGAAACTTTGATTTATTGGACTCTTAACTGAAATCTCATGGACACAATCAAAGTTTAGTTGGTTAAACTCTAATTTTAAAAGTTAAGATTTTCTGATAGCAATGATGGAATAGCCCTTTGGCACTGATGAGATCGGGGAAGAAGCTGGATGCCTGACGTAGACCGAAGTTTTAAAGAAAAATGTCTCTAGCTGTTCTGCTTAGTGAAAGTGTTTTGTTTTTAGTTGGAATTAAAGCTGATTGAAGAATTATTTTATTTTTTTCAGAGGAGAGAAAATACAGCTTTTGAGAAATTTCTCACAAAAACTGTGTCCTTTTTTCCTGGCCATCTCTTGTTAGAACTCAAAATGTAATCATTAGTGTAAAGTAATCATTAGTCAGTCTCACACCCACTGGACAACTTAGCAGGATCAGTAAATCCCAGCAAATTTATGTCTGGTCATCAGACCCCTGACAAGTCTATATTGGGTCATAGAGAGAACAGGAGATTGATTTGGTGTTAATTATTATTATGCTACTTAGGCATTTCATGTGGCTGATGATCCAGTTCTGGCTTGCTTGCAGGAGGTGAGGAAGGACTGGCTGGACTCCAAAGAGCAGCCTCAGCCTAGTTTAAATTTTGTTAGCATTCACACCATTTATTCATCCCACAGTCCACTTATTATGAACACAGTGGCAGTATTGCCTAGCAGTTAAAGACAGAAGGACTAAAAGTCAGGATACCTGCATTCCATTCCTTTAGCCTGCCACTGACTTGCTGTGTGACTGTTGTTCAGGTCAAGTAATCTCTCTGCCTCAGATTCCTTCTGCCTGATTCTTCCATCACTTGCACCAGTGTAGCCACATTGTCATCAGTGGAGTTACTCTAGATTTACTCTGCTGTAAATGAGAGCGCAGTTTCGCCTGCTATTTGAAAAAGTGAATGGCATTCACCTGCTTTAGAGAGCCTTTTGAGCTCCTTGGGTGAATGTCACTAGCCAAGGTACTACAGAAGTGTGAAGTGTTATGACTGATTACATCTGGTATTTAATTCCTGGTTTGTTTAGCATTGATTTCACAGTTACAGAAACAAGGGTGCAGCTGAAATGGGAAATCGTAAGGAGGGATGTTTTTGGACCAGTGTGTTAAGCAGAACTGACCTTGAATAAGGGCATGGCTACACTTGCAGATGTAGAACGCTTTGGGTTAAACCAGCCTTTGGAGAGCACAGTAGGGAAAGCTCCACAGTCTGTCCACACTGACAGCTGCAAGCACACTGGCATGGCCACATATGCAGTATTTACAGCAGCGTTGGGAGTGGTGCATTATAGGCAGCTATCTCAGTGTTCCAAATGGCTGCAATGTGCTTTTCAAATGCGGGGCAGGGGGGTGGAGTGTGACAGGGAATGTGTTGTGTGTATGTGAGGGGAGAGAAAGTGGGTTTTTGAGGTGCTGAGAGTGTGACAGCAGACTGTCTTGTAAGTTCAGATACTCCTCCCCCCCGCCTGTCTCTTACTCATGAAAATATTCCTCAGTAATGATTGCTCTGTCCTGGAGAAGATAAGCATGTGGGCTGTCAGAAACAGAGCTTTGAAATGTCATATCCGTATTCCTACAGCTGATTCCAAAAAATTGACAAGAGTGGCCACTTGACTTTAGGGGATAATGGGACGTTTCTGGAGGTCAGTCAGAGCGCAGTAATGCAACACCTTGTTCACACTGATGCTGGGGCATCTCAGCCACGGAGTCAGGGTGCTCTACGTGCCTTGCCAGTGTGGACAGGGAGTGAGTTAGAGCGCACTGGGCAGTTTTGGTGCACTCTAACTTGCAAGTGTAGCCAAGCCCTAAGATGCACAGTCTCTACGGAGCTATATAAATGTGTTGCACTGTAGAATACATAGAAATGTCTTGAGGTCTCTCCCCTCTCCTAAAACTTCAAAAATGGGATAGGGTATTTTCATCCTTCAACATTAGAATTGTCTCAAGAATCCACTGCCACGTGATGTCATATAGTCAGATACTGAGAGATGAATAATTTAATGACTGGTAATAAAATTTGTAGCCATATATGCTAAAATAACCTAATTGCATGACAGATTCAGGAAGAAATTTCTCATGTACAGCTTTACATAATTAGCCAGGTGGATTATGGAGAATGAGGAGTTGGGGGCCACTTTGCACTGAGGTATTGGGAATTGACTACTATGTTAAATCAGACTTGATGGACCTGTGGTTTGAACAAGTATCACAGTTGCACATTTCCAAGAATTTCAAAGAGTTTCAAAGAGGCAGGGTATCAGAGAAATTAAGAGGTACTGGTAAACATTCTCTATCCAAACATTTCAGAGGATGCAAACAACTTTTGCAGAAGCTGGGGGGAATGTGCCAAGCTGATGGATACTATGGCTGGGGGTCTTTTTGTGCATTTTAAATAATGTTTGAAAGTTATTAGAACTGTGTCTGGCTGCTTTGTTAGAAATGGTGGGGAGTAAAATGTTGGATTAAAAAGAATTGCATAACAGAGGAGTCTGTCAAGTTAGGGTTCATGTGCATAGTCAAGGGAGAAAAGATAAAGCTTCAGCTGAGATTTGAAATGAGATAGAGGGCTGGTGTGACAGAGCTATGGAAAGGCTCTTCTAGGTTAGAAGAGCTACAGGAAAGAAGGCCTTTGCTCAATTCTGTGGAGCTGTGAAGGGGATGTTGATGCCAAAGAAGGGGAGATCACTCTGTCACATACTTTGCTGAAGGTAAATATAGACTGGTGAGTAGTGTGTGTGTGTCAGAAGGCCTCACTTGAAGCAGGGCAGTGGTAGTGAACTGCTAAGCAGATGATGTCTTCCTGTCCTTCCAAACTAAGTTCTGACTGAAGTTTTTCTATTGTTCTCTCTCCATGGCTATTGGCAGCAATTTTAGCTGCCTCACACCCTGACATAATAGTAATCACATCTTCTCTCCATGCTCCAGTCAGCTTCTCCCTTACTAGTGGGATTCGGGAGCGGATACTTTATCAATGTGACAGTGTTACTATACATTTTTAGATCTCAATTTCTTGGAAGGGTGCCCCCAAGAGCCATAATGTTCTGTAATTGTTCAGCACACCTGTTTCCAAATACCTCAGTGTGAAACTATTTGTTTTTTCCTGTGAGAAGACTATAGTGCAAGTTCTGTTAAGCCTTTGACACCCAGCCAAGAAATACACCATTCATTTAAACTTGAGCATTCATTAAAAGGCTCTATTCACAAGGAAAAAAAAAACTTCTCCTGTAGAATTTTAAATGGAATTGAGTGCATTAAAACATCATCCAGTCCAGCACTGCCTCTCATAGCCATGGGATACAAGAGCTTTCAGTGAGCAAACATTTGTATGAAAATCATTGTAGGCATAAAAGAGTATCAGAACTTTGCAATATGAAGTGAATGCATAAAGTGTGAGGGCAAGATTGTGGCCTTAAGCCATTGCCTGCATTTGTAGGATCCTGGGGGACCACAAAGCTGTGCATTGTGACTTCTCCCAGAGGCATGTGCCTATAAGCGGGACAGCATCTCCAGGGGCTCTGGAGGAATATCACCTTGAGAAGCCTGTCATGCACCTGTTTTGAGGATGAAGTGTATGTTCTCCCTCCACTGGCTCAGCTCCTGTGACTGGTGCTGAATGGGTCAGGGCTAGGTCTTACCCTCAACCCTGTTCCTTTGTAGATCCCAGTTCCAACTATGATCCTAGTTCTGTGCCTGAATCTTTATGCCTGTTCTCCATCTTCACCCAAACAGAGCTAGGCATATCCAAGTCCACCAGTGAAATTTGTGTCCTGCCCTCCCTTACTCAGGGGAGTAAAATGTTGTGGGTGAGGGAAGAGTCACCTCAGTAAGGACTCCATAATTTGGCCTAAGATTAAACAGATGTCAGGATCACGGCCATATAGTGGAAGCTCTCAGGGCAGAGAGAGTTATTGTGTCTTTCAGTATGTTTCTCCAGTGCCTAGCACATGGTGCTATTGTGGTCTCTAGCCACTATTGTAATACAAATAATAATTATCCTTATTTTAGGGTAAAATAAACTAAAAGTCAGGGTGTAAGGCACAGAGACTAAAATCCAACTCAGGTCATTACTTTCTTTCTACGAAGAGAGCCCTGGCAGTTTCAGTGGGATATGGTATTCTTCTATACATCCTGTTTTAATGTCTTGCTTACTGTTTCTATGCTAGTGAAACAGCTGCCGCATTTCACCCCAGAAGTGGCTGTAGTTCAGTGGTAGGTGAAGTCAGAGATTGTATGAAAGAAGTTATTTAAACATAAGGTGGTTATTATTAGTATAGTCATAAAGTTTTCCAGACTTTTTAATATTCAGCCATACAGTTTTATTTTATCACCTCCTGATGTAACAGAAGAAACAGGACTACCTCCAAGGGGTTTACAATTACAGCCTCCCTGATTTAAGACATGCTGATTGCCCAAGGACATTCAAGGGGTTAAATACCTGCCCATATCTACTCTTTAGGCACTGAGAGGAATGCAAGTTTTATTCTGGCTACCAACATAGCTTAATGGCAGGAGTAATTAGTGCAGCAGAAGCTAACCAAGTTGCATTCTAAATGTGCTTGTTAAACATATGTATTTCTTCTGGCTGGGATGGTAACTGTGTGTATATAATGCATATTTATATGTGCCCTGGAGCTCTTCTCTTCTTGTATAGGACTGGTGTCTCATGAGCCAACCCATGCTCAGTTATCTCACCCTGGGGAAAGCAGCTTATTCCCTATGTTCAGTAAACATCTTGATATTTCATACTTTCCCTGAAGATGTCAAAAAGTAATGGAGGTGAGGTGTAGCAGAGTTAGTCCCTTTTTAGAAGGCAGGAACTGTACTATTATTTGAATAAAGAGCAGAATGTATATCATCAGTTGGAATGACCTTTACTGTAGATTGAAAACAACAAAATAAGAAAAAGCAAAAGTAAAATCTCAGTAGGAACCACTCTATATATGTCTCTTTTCACAGTCCACACTGAGCTTTAAGAATAAAATGTCTGCTTAACTGTGCACAGATTAAGTGAAAGAAATATAAAGCTGCAGCATACAAACCAAAGGCATCACAGCCTGACACAGCTAAATACACCATACTCTGCACAAATCGACCATTAGCTCAGGTTCACAAACATGAGCTAATTTACACAAATGCCACAGAACGCACGTTCCACCATGATTTCAGCTGGGTTCTATGCAAATTATTTGTACAGCCCTAGTAAGTGCATGTTTGGCCATGAGATTAATTTCACGTGGCTCAGAAACACTGTTATGCACCCATTTAATGATCACCTCTTTCAATCTATGTCTTACCCTCAATCCTTTTCCTCTGTAGAGCCTAGTTCCACTATCCATAAGGTTCTCCAAAACCTCAGGGTTTTTTTTAGGTACATCTCTAACTGATTCTGTTTGCAAAGAAAACCTCAAACATGAACTCAGTAAACGTGGTGCTAAAACAAAGGGGCCTAGCAGAGCCCATGGGGAAACCAAGCTTAGAAGGCCAAGCTCAAGGTGCTCAGCCGAGCCAAGTGACACACATGATCCTGTTTTGAATATCAAAACAATCTAGTCTGAGTGGGAGAACTTATTTTGTGGGTAATGATTGGACTAGTACCACTAGCCTATTTTCTTACACTGACCCTGCAGATACTCAGATACTCGTGTGAAGTTTCCTGCCCAATGAGCATTTTTATGCACACTCCCACTACACTATATTTTTTTAAAAAAATTAATCTTAAAATGTCTAGCACTTACACACTCACTCCAAAAGAGCATGGTTTTCACAGCAGTACTTTTCAGTAACATCTCTTCCCAAACAAATCCACAACCAGATGAAAAATATTTAGCAGTGGTTAAAACCAGATTATGTTCAAAACAGTCTCGTGATTGTGCTTATAAATCCAGTGAGCGAGCAAGGGGGAAGCACAGGAGCACAGACACATCCTTGCTCACAAACCAAATAAAAAGTTGAGATTCTTTATTAAAGAATTTAATGGTCCAGAAAGGCTTTGGCATGAAGGTGATGGAAACTGAAGTCATTTGTTTATCCATGGAACAGGTACGACACCACTCCAACAATATACCTCTCTTATGAGTTGGAAAGACCACCTGTAGGGATGAAAGGGCAGTTCAGTCTCCAGGTCCATTGAATCCTTGGCCTCTCAGCTGAGAATTCCAATATGGCTGCCAATGAGTGCCAGTTGAGTTGGCAGTTTTATGATGTAGATACATATCCAAAAGGGACTTGACTGAGTAAATATTATTTTAATAAAAATTTTCTGGTGTATATAAAACTCGCTCTATGCTTTGGAATTACCACTTCAAGTTTTGATGTGTCGGTGGAGAAATGGTATAGTGGGACGGCTGCCCCACTCCTGGAGAACAGGGGTTAAAGGCAGCCAAGCTAGGCTGATTGGGGAAGCAGCCACAGCTGGGGCCATGCCAATCAGGGCCCAGCTGGCCCTGATAAGAGGGCTGTGGTCCAGGACCTGGAGAAGTCTCACTATAGCCTTGGAGTGGGAAGGGCTAGCTTCCTGGGGGCAAGGAACCTGAAGCATATCAGTGCTGGGGGAAGGCAAAGGGAGCTGGGGAGCTACAGCTGGGTAAAACCTCAGGCTGAAGGCCTTGTTGAAGGCCTACAGAAGTACTGGGGCTGCAGAGATACATCCTGGGAATAGGCAAAGGCGGCAGGTCCCCTAACCCCTTGGCAATGATGAGTGGCCATTACAGACTGCAGCTTGCCTCAGTGAGTGGGGACTAGATGATGACTGGCAGTAGTTACTGAGGCAAGCATGAGTTTAGAGGGCTGGGGGTTTCCTGGGAAGGGAAAACCAGAGTAAGAGAGTACTGCTTGGGCAGAACCCGAGGTAAAGGGTCACCGGGATCCAGGAGGGACACAGGGCCTGAGGCAGGTGCGACACCAGCCAACAGAGGGCACTCTGGAGCTGGAGTTGAGCTAATTCCCAAGATGACCAGCAGGAGGTGCCATGGCAGTGAGTCTTTGCTCTGCTATAAATGGTATTACAGGAATAGGTGGGAAAATGCTACACTTTGCAGAAAATCTACCCAATTTTGGACTGAATTCTTTTAATTTGCTTAATAGGTTATACAGCATATATAAATGTAATATTCTTTTACACCAAAACATAGGATTTGCTATATCAGATTACTAGGTAATCTGCCTTCAACAAATACCAATACTTGATGCTGTGGGTGAAAAAAAATGTAATACACCGTGTCAATGATGCAATGCTTTGTGTGGGGTTAAAAATAAAATCCTTCCTGACCCTTATGACAATCACTTTGTGCCCTGAAATATGAGATTTGATCACCTTTATTTTAGCTCACATACTATCAGTGTTGCTGATCATAAAATTACTTTCCTTCTTGAAATTATTTCCATTAATTTTTTCAAGGATCTGTTGCATTATATTGGCTTCCAACAATTATAAATGATCATGCTTAGCATGTATATAGTGCTCTCTATTTCAAATCACTCGATAAACTCATGCACTGCTGTGTTGTGGATGTCACTATTTCCAGTGTGGGAAACTGAGGCATGGAACTCACAGTGGGAACACATGTTAGCACTAGAATTTACAACTGATCTCTCCACTCCTAATTATCTCTCTTCTGTAGCACTGAATAAAGTAACACAACAAGATATTACAAGTTTCAAACTGCCACGTCTCGGTGTTGATTTAAATTCCATTGGTCTAATTGGCCATCTGCACCACTTTAGACAGAGCACCAAATTTAGCCCTTTGATGAGCATATAAACTCTTGCTTAAGACAATAGGAGTTATGGTCAGATTACACCAAGGCAGGATCTATCTCAGAGAGAATATCTCTCAGAATAATGAAGCAGACTGATTCTGAGTGAAGATCAAAAGTTCCACAACTGCTGGCAAACTGGTATTTCTTTTCCTCTGCCACGCATCATCAATGTTATTTTTTGGGTGGATTAAAATCTCAGAGAGCTGAGTTTTCCATTACGTGTTCTTAATTATTAAAATAGGCCTGTTATACTGCTTGAAAACTAGTCTGTTTAGTTGTACTTGTTACTATAACACCAGGCTGACTTATTGCTTCAGCCTAGTTGGTTAAACCGCAGTATACGGTAGCAGCCAGCCTAGCAGTGTCATGGCATTAAACAAAGGCAAAGCAATCCGCAGTTAACAGAATGAATGGAACAATTCACACTGTTGTACACAGATATAGAGGTTAAACCCAAACACATGAAAAAGTGATGCTGGAAGCACTTGGGAACAGCTGGGCCAGATGAATAACTCAATTGGATGCCATGAGGAACAAATTAAACAACTGATTGGAGACTAGGCTGCTCCTGTGACAGACACTTTAATCAGGAAGTCAAAAGCTGATTGACAAGATGAAAAGCTGGATGACATGAAAAATGGAAACAGAAGGAACAACACAAGAAAAGGGCACCCTGGGTCAGCATGCTGACAAAAATAATCAAGTACGACAGGCCATAATCCAATCTTCGAATGTTTGGCATGGTGCTAGTTATGAGGGTCTGCAGCCAAGAGAAAAGAAAACTATTATTAAGCGAAAGAAATTATCTATCTTTCTAGTACTCAACTAGTATATGTTCACTACAGATTTTCCCCTCACATGCACGCATAGCAGAAATAGCTGTCATTGGGTTTTATGGGATAAAAGTGAATGCGTTATTATATAGGGAAACAAAGTGGTTTTGTAGCACCGTTAAAATAATTCATTGCATTTTGAAAATCTACATTCAAATGGGTGCTGACATTGAGTAGGTATAAAAGTAAAGGCTATCAAAGTGCACAGGTTTTTTTTCTGCAGCTGAATGCAAAGCTGTTCCTTTCAGGTTTTCTACAGGGACCTGTAGTGGCTAAGCTCTTAGACAGAACAGCTCTGTTACAACTGCTAACTGGAGAGGATATGAAATGCTTTCAGTTCATATTTTTTAAGACCTACTTACACATGCACAGCTCAGTTACATCTCCCCAGAATCAATGAGTCTATAATGGGATAATTGAAAGCAAAAAAATAACTTTTAATCTCTGCATTTTAAAGCCAAGACTTTTTTTAAAAAAACAGGGGCCCAATTCATTAATTCATAATTAGGAACCAAGTATGTTGCCTGATTTTCTAAAGCATTGTGCATCAAAGAGGAGCTTCCAGGGCTTTTGGATGTAGGTGCCTAAGTGTGGATTTAGGAGCCTAACATTAGGCCTCCATTTATGAAAGTCTTGTCTTAAGTGCTTTAGGATAGAGAGGGAGGAAATCTATTATTGCTGTTGGAATATGGCTCACTGGTTTTAAAATTTCAGTAAAATATTTTGGGTGGGTCTTTACACAATGTACCTTTCCAGAAGAAAAAAAGTTACTAATAGAAGGATAAGAGAAATAGCAAAGAAGAGGTTAATAATCACTTTTATTCCTTTATTCTTTTTTGATGTTTTTCATTTTCAATATTTTTTCTATCATCTTTTTCTGGCTTTATTTTAAAATTTCCTTAGATCAGCTATACTACTGGTCCTTTCACCTATTCCTCAGAAGCTGGGCAGCCATTTCAGTAGCAGCATGTATCCACTAGCCAATCTCTATTTCCCATCTATTGTAAAAAAAAACACCTTTGCATTGTTCCCAGTTTAACATTTATCACGGACATTGGGTTAAAAGATGCTGATGGTCAATAAACTGTTGCTGAAAGAGCAAGTTGATGCTTCAGGAGGAAACGGTTAGTTTAAACAGCTACATTTTGTCCTTCTGTCTCTTCTGCCCCTGACAATTGCATGTGTGATGCCGTTCTTTGGACTGTACCTCTAAGTATTCTGCTTATGTCCACAAAAAATATCCATTTTACTATCTCAGTTGCTGCAATCTGTAAAAGATGGGATGCACTATATTGTGCTTTCTCATGGAGACTTTACTTTTGTTCTTTTCTTGTTTTGTTGTTCCCTTACTCACAAATAAAAGTCAGCCTAATAGGACAAAAGTGTACACTTGCTCTTTGTGTATGTAAAAACATATGAGAAATATGTTGTGCCCTTGGTTCAATTCCTAGTGACCAGATGTTTCTAACATAAAAAAACACCAATACATTTGAGAGTAGTTGTTTTCTGTGTTGCTCACCAAAGATGCCAAAGTCTTTGCATAGACACAGGAACCATGGGCATCGTTTGGGAGGGGTGGGGGCATTGTCTCCCCTCCCCCCCAGACAGAGGCCCAGGCTGGGAGCAGAGCGGGGTGGTACGGACCCGGAAGCTCACTGCCTCTGCAACTGGATGCTGCCTCCTGGATCCTAGTGCCAATCATCTTCCCCTTCTACATGTGCTGGGTGCCATTTGGCCACCATCCTGTTTTCTTTAGAATGGTTAGTGCCCATTGCGAGGAGGTAGGGCAAAAAGATAGAAGGGGTAAGGCAGAAAGCGGGGGGTGAGGTGGGCCTATAAAGTGACAAGGGAGAGTAATGTTATGAAAAGTTTTTAAAAAACAGTATATTCCAGAAGAAATACACAGTGGAGATTTTTAAAAATGTTCCTTCAGATTGTATAAATCTTTCACCTATTACTAGGATTTATTTAAAAGTAGACAGAATACAGCATATCTCATAGCTGAATCTGACATAGTTAGAAGGACATACCAGTTCCAATCCTCCAGCAAAAGAATGGGACTTATGGGTAAGGAGTGCAGGATCGGGTCTAGAGAAGCAGTCTGGGGATCAGGAGAAATACTTCCCGTGGAGGGATACATGTAGTGTGCTGGATAAGATTAGCACTGAGTCTGGATGTCTCACACACTGCTACCTCCGTGTGTTGCCAGTAAGCCACAGGTGTTCACACAATGAGTAGGTGAAAATGTGATGGTCAGGGGAGTTATGGTGTCCGTGACATCACAACCCTTCACATTCTCTCTTTGATTTACAGATGGTAAAGGCAGAATCATCAGCCCAGTTTAGCATATTTACTCAAAGGGCAGCATGTAATGTGTCACTGGAAAACTCATAATCACTGATCATTAATATTGTTGTGTGGCAGATATGTGGGTAACACATGCAAAATTACAAACATGCTTAAAATGTGTGCTAGGCAGGACATAAGGTACCACATCCTACACAAAGGAATGTGATTCCACCTGCTTGAATGTGACTCCAAGGTAAACTGAGAGACATTGGAAATCTATTTACATAAAGAGTAAGTAAAGCCATCAGGCTAACAAGGGGAGGAACCAGTATAAAGTCTTCATCAGACTGTATGGCATCTTTTCCTAGAAGGACAAAAGGAACTTTATTTGAGAATACATTTTAGTGGTTTACTATAAAACTGGGGTCTGAACCTCAAATGGTAAGCAATCTCATCAACATATTGTATACAATTTTACTATATTATAGAAGTGTATACACTAGTGATTAATATTGTTGTGAAATATATGCATTAAGATTATATGAGGAATTATGGATACTCATTAATATTACATTTTAAAGTCTATGACCAAACACAGGAAGAAACAGGTTTCGTCCCAGACAGGCGGGAAGGTACCCATCTACCTGTCTCCATGTAAATTTATGGATCAAAACAATAGAAGCCCCATTTACATACAAATTAGCAAGGGGATAGGAAGTCAACAGAAAAGGAAGAACAGAAGGACATCGTCTTGCCTCTTGTAGCAGGGTCAATTAACTTTAGGAGATATACTCAGAGACACAAAGCCATTTTTTGTATCCCTCACTTGTGGAATTCAAGGGGCCACAGCTCTTGAAATCACAGAACATTGTGAACTTCAGTCAGGGGGCTTGAAGTCCCTGGGAACTGAATGTAGGTGGGACACTTGCATAGACAAAGATTGTAACTTGCTGAAATCAAGATTTAGTTTTAGAAAGACTCAGTGAGGCAGAGTGGCCTCCCTCTGAGCTTGATGGGAAGGGACCACTACACGCCCCCTGGTGGGTGGAGCCAGGACAGCTCCATCCCATGCCAGAAGCAGAGGGGCAGGACAAGAAGTATAAGAGGCTGGCCCTTCAACTCAGTTGGGAGGGAATCAGCGAAGGAGGCAGATGTCTCTAGTCCGCTACAGGATTCCAACCCCACTACCAAGCTGTGTAGCACCCTGACTCCTGAGGAAACCAACTGCAGAGAGGAGCTCTTGGGCCTGCCATCCGCTGCTTACCCCAAGGAGAGTGAGGACTCTCAGACAACAGAGCCCTGCCAATGGACTGTGGTAGAAAGGAGCTCAGGGAAATCAGACATTAGTCTGGTTGTACTGTCGCAATACAAGTCTGTGTGTTTTGGCAGGATCCCCTCTGATCCAGTGGCAGGACCACCCACCACTATTAAGGCCCTGGGCTGGGACCACCCACCACTCTTAGGGTTCCCTCTACCTCTCCTGCTTCTGACTTCACCCTGGACTGATGGCCTTTGTGTTAGCAGTCTGCCTTAGCCGGAAGGCTGAGCTAAAGACTTCTCATTGCTGTGCCCTGCTAGAGGGTCAAAGCTGCAGACTGTATTACTTGCCAGAGCCTTGCCTAAATCAGCTGCGTGATGTAGTGAGGCAGAGTGGCCTCCCTCTGAGTTTCATGGAGAGGGATGACCACAGGCTACTACAAGCAAATTTTTCAGGTAGCACTTAAAACTATTATTTTTGTTTAATAAGTACATTTTACTGTAAACCAAATTCAGTGCTGTGATTGAAATAAGAATGTTAGTTAAACCCAAGTTAAATTAATGATCTGCAGTCTGTCTCTTTAAAGAAGCAATGAACTTACTTTCTGTTAGTGTTCAGTGAGAGAGCTGGACACTGCAAGGAGATGTCTCTGGGGTATTTGGGAGTTGGGGTTCACTGTCTGTTACTTGCAAGGCAAGATCTGGATTGGCAGAGTCCTGAAGAGTTTGCTGGGGAGGCAGACAAGCTGGTATGTCAGGGAGTTGTCTCACAGTTTGGCAATATCAAAACTCTCATTGGCTGAGGCTGAGAAGAGAAACACAGAAATTCACAATTCTGGGAACCCTGCGAATTGTCCTAGTTGAGGATAATTTGGGGGAAATTCAGAACTAGGAGGATTTTGGGGTCACAGTGCAAAAAAGTAGCTGGGCTGTAGAAGCCAGGGTGCATCCTGCATGTTTATATGTTGGCTGTAGGTGTCAGGTCTGTGACCCATAGCAACGTAGCATTTAAGGCACCCTCAGTAACAAGGCAGGTGGTAATACAACCCCTCAGTTGTCTGGGAGGAGCCTCAAGGTGTCACACTGAGGCACCCTCAACCCCAGTTGAAATCAGTATGAGCTGTGGGTGCTCAGGGCATTTCAGAAAATCAGGCCCAAACTGTCTCAGTTTTAACACCCCAAAATTGGAGGCATCCAGAATCAGTGGTAACTTCTGAAAATTTGGCTGATGGTGTCTTTCATATTCAGGCAACTTGGGGCCAAATCCTGTTTGCCTTACTCGTCAAAATAGTCCCACTGGGTTTTCTCATCAGAGAAAGATGAACTCATTTTGTTCTCAGTTATGACAACGAAATCATTTCATTAACCACTGCAGTGCCATCTCCATTTGGGTGGAGCACTTTGCAGTGCCAGAGAGGACATAAAGGATAAAACTGCACAGGGGATTTAGGAAAACAGAAAGAAATCACCTGAAAGTACCCTAGGATTTGTAAGGACTGTTAGTGGAAGGCAACATGGTTTTATGTCTCATCCAAACCATGACATCTGTACCTCACTAACACCATGTTAGGGGACAGTAGTTCAGTACTGACTCGAGCACTATTGTGTCAATCAGTTCTACGTGTCAGTCTGGGAGACCGGCCTTTTCCTGTTCCAAACTAAGTGTCAACAAGAAATATGCGTCACTCTCCTTGAAAAGGTTTTGCAGAACAGCAACTGGGAAAGTGGCTTAAATACAAGACTTGGAGCCCTGCCTTTATCAGGCAATGGTGCCAGCACAGACCATGCAGTAAGAAATGGTGGTTATGCATGATATATCTCCCTGTGTAAATTGCTAGCATGTGCTGAATGGTGAATTCTTGACTTTTTCATGACACTAAAAATGAGTCTAGGATGGTAGGTAAGATCAGTGAAGGTTTTGCCCATTCTCTCAGGGCCAGAAAGATGCTGGTGGTCTAGCTTAGGAAAGAAACATATTGCCAAAACATAAACTCAAGCAGAGGTGCTTGCTTGTCAACACTCCGTGAAATGTATTCTTGAGACAGAATTTTTATGAACACATTGGTTCAGCGGTTTTCAAGTTACCAGAAAGTTCAAAACTTTACTTACACAGTTCAACTTGCTTTTACACTTGTGAAATTATATAAAGACTTATTTTTAAAAAAAAGAATTTGGCAATTGATTAGTCCGCAAGATAACATGATCCAGTGTAAGGGTTCTTAAACTTTTTCACAGCATGGACCACCCCTAATATGCAAAAACATATAGGCCACTTCCTTCCACTGAAGATGAAGTAACATCCCTGTGGAAACTACAGACATTGCTTACATGGAAAAGTGATATTAGGAAAGTATTTAGTGTATTTTTAGCTGCCCTTTAATACTACTTAGTAGCTGGAAACAAGGAGTAATGTGTGCTGTTGAGAGCTAATGTACTGATATGCATTGGCAAAAAGACTGAGAGGGCGAATCAGAAAGTGGCTTTAGACCATCAACATCTCCAGCCATTTTCTAAAAGATGAAGAGTCAGTGAAGTGAGGGCATCCAAGAAGTCTGGCCCAGATGGTAGGAGTTGCAAAGGAGAAGGCTCTTGCACAGAAAGCTCTAAGATTTTGTCAAGGGAAAGCAGAGGCCAGTGACAGACAAGCAGAGGAATAGAAAAGTGGAGTAGAAAGAGAAAAGTCCTGTGACACAGTCTGGAATAAATCCTCTAAATCACCAGGAATAAATATTCTTCAATGAGAACTTAGTTGCTGATTTTCTTAATGAACAATGCAGGATAGAATCCAGTTTACTCCCCGCTTCGTAATTTGGCTCTGCAGGGCTAGCAATAGAAAAATCTCTGTTTTTTTTTAATCAATAAACAGAGGTGTTCTGCAAACTACATGGAGCAGATGGGTAGAAAAGGAATCCTAAAACACTTCTCAGAATAAACAAAATAGTATCAGGATCTCCTTTCAGTGATCACTTCAATAGAGCTCACTCTGGTGTGGAATATAGAAGCAATTTAATAATGTACAAAGACAAAGACAGTATAAGGCAGGAAGTGAAGAGTCCCAAACCTAACTGAAACAGAAAAGGGGGTTGAGTAGGTAGAATGCAATACCTTTGCTAGAATTTGTCAGAAGAGCTAGGATAACCCCCTAATTCTTTTAAAGCCAGACATGAGATCTTAGTGATGCCAACTCTTGTGATGTTATTTCAAGTCTCAGGATATATGGTGTTTCTCTTAAAGTCTCAGATCCTAGAGGAATTTGGTGACTAGCTCAGTTCTCATTTTTTGTAAGTTTCTAGCTCTCATGACTGCAGAAAAAAAGCTAGAAAATGTGGCCCAAATATGCCCCAAAAGCTCAAATCCTAGAAGGCAAATTAAAAAAATCCACATTTTTTTAAAACTCATGGTTTTGGGGAGGCAACTCATGATTTTTGAATGCTTGGGGTTGGCAATACTGCTTTTATGGCAACAGGATATTAGTCCTTGTGTTTTACCATTCATCCAAAAGATATTACCACTAGCAGCATGATATCTAATCCATCTCAGGTATTTCTAAGGGTACAGTCATGGTGTTATCTCAGCTTCCTAGCACCATGCAGGATATTTTGATTCAAACACGCTGGGACATTGTACCCATAATACTTTATGGAAATATGCTTAGGAATGTATATATGACATAACTGGAATATGTTTTATGCTTGTTTGATTTCAAGTAGCCTTAGTAAGACATTTGGGCAACTTCTTTAGAAAGGAATTTGTGAGTAAAGTGCCCAATCAAGAAACACTTAATGCAGAATGGATCTTGGAAGGCTCCAATCCACATAAGAAGTCTACTTGAGGACATTCAAGGTAGCATGTGAACAATGGCTGCTACCTGTAAGTTCTGAGTCATGCATGATCATGTGACTTGCCCATGTGACTCTAAAACTCCATCTTGTAGTTGGGATTCAACACAGGGGGAAGGAGGGGTGTGGCCCCACAAGAGAAAGTCTATTTAAATGCCTGGGAGACCCCTCCATTTTGTCTTCAGCTGGCTCAAAAGATAGCCTCTCTACCCCAAAGGACACCTGAAAGAAACTGGAACAAAGGACAGTAACCATGGAGGTGTCAGTGATTGCTGGATCCAGACTAGAAGGAGATAGTCTGTAAAAGAAACTTACTGAAACATCTCTGAGGGTGAGTTTTCATCTGTAATCATTTTCTTACTGTATTAGGCACAGGCATGCATCTTTTGTTTTATTTTGCTTGGTAATTCACTTTGTTCTGTCTGTTATTACTTGGAACCATTTAAATCCTACTTTTTGTATTTAATACAATCACTTTCTATTTATTATTTAACCCAGATTATGTATTTATACTGGGGGTGGGGAGGGAAACAGCTGTGCATATCTCTCTATCAGTGTTATAGAGGATGAACAATTTATGAGTCTACTCTGTATAAGCTCTTGTATAGGGTAAAATGGATTTATTTGGGGTTTTGGACTCCATTGGGAGTTGGGCATCTCAGTGTTGGAGACAGGAACATGTCTTAAGCTGTTTTCAGTTAAGCCTGCAGTTTGTGGGAAGTTGTTCAGACCTAGATCTGGGTTTGTAGCCAGAAAGCGTGTCTGGCACATCCAGCCAGGATTCTGGAATCCAAGGTGACAGGGAAAGCAGGGGCAGAAGTATTTTTGGCACATCAGTTGGCAGCACCAAGGGAGTTTCTGTGATCCAACCCATCACCCATGACACAGAAAGAATGGTGCTGTTTACCAATTCATTGCCACTCTTTATTGTAGCACCACCGGCTATCTTGGAATCTAGTATCCAGCTAATAATCCATTTTAGGTTATGAGATCTGATATGACGGCAGCATGAGGTGGTGTGTTTAGATGCATTACACCTGCCCTAGTGCTAAGTTAGAGTCCTCACTGCTTTGTCTGAGCTTCTTATTCCAACACAGTCCCCACTGCAGCACTCTAGCAGTGAAACTTGAAACATACCATGTCCAAATAGGTATTTATATGTAATCATGGAAAGTTATGCAGCACAGTACTTACAGCAGTGCAGGTTTACTTGCAGTAAAGTGTTTTTATCCTCCTCAAATTAAGTTATTTTTAATGGGAAAAATGCTCTTATCTTTGGAAAAAGCTGCTTCCTGGGTGTAGCCTGAATTCTGTCAAAGGATCACTTGTGAGGTGCGTACAAAAGAAATGTTTTCTGTTTTTTGGGGTTTTTTTGTTCCTGTTGCTCAACACTGTAGAAGGAAAACACAATCTAGCGGCAGCTTTTATGTCAGAACAAGAACCTTATGGACCTGAACTTTATAAAGCTAAAGCTTCCCCTGGGAGATGAAGGTCTGGGAATCAATAGATCAGTCAACAACTTTTATCAATCCGCAAGAGCTATCTTTCTTTGGATGTCTGAAAATAAGATCAACATAATTTTGACGCGGGGGATCAGAAGTTGAATTTGTCAACTTGTAATGCACATAAATGACATAAAATAGAATCACTCTTGAATTTGGGCCCCTTCAGGCTTCATGTTGGTTGAAGAAAAAAGAGCCAGTGGTTTCTTTAGTAAGAATCAGAGGCAATATAAATATTCTTTGATCTATGACATTTTATGGAGTTTCCAAAAGAAACCAGTTCATTATTTAATTATTAGGTGTGTTGATCATGTAAAATATAATTGGCCTGGGGCAAATAGCACTGCAACCCTGGGAGCTGGCTGACTGAGCTTGCATAATATGCTCTTTTGCCAAGTATTTTTTCCCTGTGAAAACTATAAGATGAATTAATGCTACCTAATCTTTCTTCCAAAGTTTCAAAAATTACAAAAAAGACCTAAAATGTAGATTTTCCTGTCTTCCCTGTCACCATCTCACACAAGCAAGTAGTTTGCACACAGAAGAGTTCGTAGCAAATGTAAATATTGTGATGGGCAATTATAACTTTGTTTAGCTAACATCAGTTTAAAGAAAAGACCGTCTGTTTAAAATGACTGCAATTAATCTTCAGCTTTGTGATGTATTCCTCAGTGGTACATGAAGCAAAGAACCTGTGTCTCTCATTAGCGTTCCATGCAACCCCTTCGGAGTGGGTCTGGATAAAGGAGGTAATACAGAACCAACCAGGATACATGTAGATCTCATCATTTGCATAGATTTAATGCTGGGTGAAAGTGACAGAGTTTGTGGGGCGGGGGGTTACAACATTTTGTACTCATAAATAATAGGCTATATAAGTTATTAAATGACAGATTTTGTTCAAGAAATAGTTCTTAGCATTGCAAGCTTTCTCTCTATGGATGTGCCTAAACTTATTCTGTTGTAGCTATTTTCCTGCTAAGAAGCAGGAAGTAATTGAAATTAGTACTGAAAAAAATTCATGACTCTTCTTCTCATGACTCTTACACCCTAGGTTTCTTTTGTGCTAGCTCAGCAGTTTCTTACATCTGGGAAGGACAGGTTACTTGCATAGTGTTCTGAGAGATTACATCATTGGGTGGCCTGAAAAAGAACCAGGCTGCCGAAACATTAGATAAAGATGATGAGAGAAAACCAAGACAGAGAGAAACTATAATGCTCAGTGAAAGTAGTCGCTTCAGATCTTAGGAGTAACCTTTCTTTACATAAGAACAGCCAATTTGGATCAGACCAGTGGTTCATCTAGCCCAGTGTTCTGTCTTCCAGCAGCGGCCAATGCCGGGTACCCCAGAGGGAATGAACAGAAGAGGCAATCATCAAGCGATCCATCCCATCATCCATTCAGCTTCTGCCAATGAGAGGCTAGGGATACCCAGAGCACAGGGTTGCATCTCTGACCATCTTATCTAATAGTTATTGATAGACACATCCTTCATGAACTTATCTAATTCTCTTTTTAACCTTGTTATAGTTTTGGCCTTCACAACATGTCCTGGCAATGACTTCCACAGGTTTAACATGCTCACCATAAAATTTCTTATAGCTTATTCTTCTGGGGAGTGAAAGAACAAATAGCTTCCTTGATTCACTCCAATTTCCCTAGAAATCCAGTGGTTGTCGGAGTATGGTCTAGTAATTATATGCCAGCAACAAAGCCTCCACTACTGGATACACCAAGAAAATGCCTGTAAGTGTGCTCTAAATTTCTCTGGAACAAAGCTGAGAAGAAGTCTGGTTAACTTTGAATCACAGGTTTCATTTATAGTGAAGAAAACTGGCTAAATTCTGTCATCCTTAATTAAACAAACCCTCCCATGAAAGTCAATGGGAGTTGGGCGCCTGACCGCCTTAGATAATCTCAATCTCGGCATTTTAGTTAAATGATAGTGACAGGAAAAACAAACAAATTCTAGGCTTACTCACATCTACTGTTTCTTTCATTGTCTACCAGCCCAAGGTTTTCCTGATAGCAAACTGTTGGTGATGACTGCAATAGGGGCCATGTGCAAGTAAAACGTTGTCAGTGTAAGAGGTCTTTCAGGATACAAAACCAAGACGGAGTTCTGTCTTCCACAGGACTGAACTCTATTTTTTAATCTAAAATGGGCCTCACTAACTATCGTGTACAGCTATGTTGAGAAAGGAACAGCTGTCCATCCCAATCTATAGACTGTCGTGGAATAACGTTTTCTGAGCCAGACACACACAACTGAGCCACGTTGGTGATTTGCTAACAGAGAAATCAAGGCTGGAAAAGGATATGCCCATACTCATCCAGCTGTTGCGGAAAAACCTAGATATAGCCAGTCGTCTCTCACATTAAAACCTGCTTGTCTATATTGTCCACTTCCCAGAAGCTGATTATTATGGGAGAGGGATATAAACAAACAATGCATGTTACTATAGCTACTCTCTCATGGCCAGAGCAGCCTTCTCCCTGTTTAAAGTGCAGTCTCAGAAGAGCAGGTTGCTGATGAGTTTGAAGCAATGTTTCTTCCAGGGGGCCAAGTTTCTCCTTGTCTACTGTACTCCCTTAGAGATGCCAAAGAAATGGCAGGGAATATGCTAACTAAAGTGTTTTCTGCAGAACTGACCATTTCTTCAGAGAGCTTAGCAGGCAGAATGCCTACAAATGAATAATAATTCTGAAATTCTTTGTGGTCATTTAACTGAAACATTGAGGCTCCTCAGGTAGCACAGTGGATAGAAACATACTGAGGGTCCCATCCCATGCAGCAGTTAGTGTTCTCTATGGTGCTGAGCCTCTTCCCACAAAAGCCAGTGGGAGATGAGGATGCCCAGAACCTTGTGAGATCGAGTTTATTGCCTTGCCTTGACGTAAAAGAAAGCCCTTTCTTTGCTATATTCCAGTGCTTGTGGCTATGGAGGTTGGCTGCCTTCCTTCTAGTATCTATTCTGAAGGGCCTTTTAGTTCCTTTTAGCATCAGTGTGGTCAGTGATTGACAACTTGCTCCTCCCATCTCCCAAGAATTAGGCATGCAAAGTAGAAAAAAATAACTTAAAATTAATTCACTAATTCTGTGAATTAATTTTAGTAAGGGTGTCAGTCTTCCAAAAATGCTGGCGATTTCACAGTTACAGCTATTAATTTTAAGTCAGATTTTGGCCCCTGAAATACACTTAGGTAAAAATAAAGTTTGGTTAATTCAGATTAGAGTCCGTACTCTGGGAAACTTATCTAAACCATGCCAAACCTCTTAATTGTTGTACGGTTTGCACATTACTAATTGTAATCATCATGCTTAGCACTTAGCATCTTCAAAGTACTTTGCAGATAGGGTTGATCATCATTATACCTTTTTCAGGTATGTAAATATTAGTAACCCCAATTTAGGTATGGGTAAACTGAGGCACAGTGAAGTGAAGTGTCTTGCTTACAGACAATAAATGAGCAAGAGAGATGAGAGAAATTCTGGAATTCCTGGCTACCAGTTCAGTAATAATGATAACCTAACTGTTTTCCTCAGTAGATCTCAAAGTGCTTTACAAAGGAGGTCAGTATCATTATCCCCATTTTACAGATGGGGAAACTGAGTCAGAGGGGCAGTGACTTGCCTGAGGGCAGAGGCACAGCTGGGAATTGAACACACATCTCTTGAGTTCCAGTCCTGTGCTGTCTCCATGTTGCTTCTCTAATTATAAGATACTGTTGATACTCGTATCTGAGAGATTAATATGCTTTGGCGAGCAAGGGGGGGAGGGGAAGAGAAGTTCAGCATACTGAAGTTTGTATAGACTCATCAGAACTTTAAATCTCACCCTCTGTTCATGTTACATGAGTTGGACAAACAGTGATTTTCTATTTCTTAAAAGGTTTATTTGCAAAACAGCTTGTTGAAAATAATGGATCTAGTTCCCAACATTGGTATTTTAGACTTCACTGATTTCAAGGGATTTTCATAGTGGAAAGTTATTGTACGAGAGTGAAGAATCAGGCCTGGTGTGTACAACAACACAGATTCAAAATAACTAATAGACTAATGATGCTTCAGACTTCAAAAAATTAAGCAAAGAAACTATTTGAGCTGGGAACAAAAAGAAGCTATTAAAACATTCCCTCTGGTATTTTTATTTTGTTTACTCATGAGACCTGGCTCATGCCCCTCTGAATCACATTTAGTCCATATTTGGAGAACTCTGCACTAGTTAGCATACTTAAACTCAGGCAAATTTTAGATCTTTTTTTAATACACTGTGTGCTTTTCTTATTATTTTTTCTTTTTTTCTTAAACAATTTAAATCAGAAAGTTGCCCCTTCCATTTGGCTTTAAAAACATGACCAAAAAGGGATCTAACTGCTCTGGTCAATTAGTTGAAACTAGCATTTCTCTTGGTTTTGTTATTGCTTGCTGGTCAACACATTCCATTCCACGTGTCTTCTCTTAAAAAGAAAAGTCAAGTCTGTGCTGTCCTTGAGTTGTGATGGGGGGAGCCTCAAAAAGTTTGGACTTTAGGCATTTTACTTGAACTGCCCCAAAGTTTGGATACTGTCCCATATTATTCAGGTGTGCAAAACTGGGCTGGAAATCTCTAGAGTGAGTTTTCTCTTCAAGTGTCGAGTACTTCCTGCTAAGAGTTATGGAGGACATATTCCCAAAAGCAGCAGCCTTTTTTTGCATATTTTGGAACTTCCACTTCTGGCCAGAAATCAGGCATACAACAAAATTAACAATAATGGAAAAGCATTTAACTAAATAGTGTAAAATTTGAAAGATATATAAATAAATGAAGTAGTACAGTTTGGGGGCAAAAGGATCAGGGCAGGTATTCTGCTTTTTCCAATTGGTTCACCTGTCTTATTTTTACTTTAGAAGTTTCAGTAAAGCGCCTAAACCCTACTGACATCACTAGGATTTAATCAAATGTTTAAAGTTAAACATATGTTTAAATGCTTTCTGTAACTGGGCCAGGAATTAAAGAGCCCTATCTAGTTCCCTTTGAAGCCAATGGGAGTCTTTCAAATGATCTGCTCTGATGTGTAGTCAGTTGTATTAAATTGTGACCACTTCTTCCTGCTGTTAGCATTTGAGAGTCAGTGTAGCTGTGGGAGAAAAATGCTGAGTCTGCTCGTGTGCGTCCATACCTCTCAGCCTGCAAGGCTCAAAACTGAGACAAACACCTAAAATGAGGTAAACCAGAAAACAAAAATTATTCATGCAGAAAACTTAAGGTTCTGTAGGACTGGTTCTCCTTGTGTTAATAACTCTTCCTGTAATCTCATTTTCATGACTCTTAATTCTGAATCTCAATAATCTTCAATCAGAAAAGTGGAAAGGATACCACATTTGTGTGAAGTGTAGGTAATTTTGGGACTAAAATGAGTGATGTCCCTTTAAATGAGGGATGTTTTGAGACAATACATTTATTAACTAGTTCTAACTGCAGTGTTAAATTCTCAGTTATAATTTTGCAGCTCGGCTGCCGCCAATGGTTTGCACAGGACAAACTAAGGGCATAATTTGAAAGCAATGGCGGTTGAGATTCTCAAAGTAGCAGTGTTTTCAATTCTTGCAGTTTTATAGAGAGTTTTGTGATATTTTGTCGTCTTAAAGCCCAGCTCCTAGCTTACCTGCTAATTTAACCTATTCCCGAGGGAATTTTGCACCAACAAATTAAAAATTTTGTGCACAATATTTTAAAATTCTGCAATATTCTGCTAAATTCCTGGTGCAGCTGGTTGGGGCTCAGTGAGGTGCGCGTCCGGGTGTGGGAGACTCATCAGGGTTGTCCAGGTGCAGGGGAGGTGGGGACTCATCAGGGTGGGGGTATGAGTGGGAGTGGGGTTCAGTGGAGGGTGGCTTGGCTTCAAGGGGAGCGGGGACAGATGCAGAGGAGATGGGCTTGCTGGGGTCCAGATGCAGGAGGGGTGGAGCTTGGTAATGGGGGGATCTGAGTGCAGGGGGCTCAAGGTAATTTTTTTCTAGGGAAGCAAAGAAATCTGCAGGGGACATGAATTATGCGCGGGTCCAGTGTCACAGAATGCCCCAGGAATATTAATCCAGGCAGTCACACAAGAGCAGCTGGGCCTAGAGTGACCAGATGTCCCAATTTTAGAGGGACAGTCCCGATTTGGGGTCTTTTTCTAATATAGGCTCCTATTACCCTCTACCCCCTGTCCTGATTTTTTCACTTTTGCTGTCTGGTCACCATAGCTGGGCCCCATTTCAGCTGCCTGATTGGCCAATCCTGTTGGGATTAGCAGATCGGATTTTAAGATCAGCAGCAACAGCAGGGCACTGGCTATTCACAGCATTTGCCCATGGCTCAATAGCTCCAGCACCAGCTTGTTCTGGTCCTGCTCCTCTTTGATTCCAGACATGGACTCAGCCTTGCCTCGCTCCAGATAACCCAGTTCTGATCCCTGGCTCAGATTCTTTTTGTCTGACTTCTGTTCTGACCTTTGACTCTGGCATCTGGCCTCTGACTGTGATTCTGACTCTGGGTTCTTGACTCTGGCTGTGACCCTTGACATTAATGCCTGCTCTGACCACCAGGCATGACTGTCCACATCCTGGTTCCTAACACTGGGGTCAAATTATAATTGTGAGTTTCAGTTTTCAAAAAAAGATGATTTGTGCGTGCATCAAAAAGCTTGAAAACATAGCCTGACTGCACCTTAAGAGGTCAAAATCCAGAAGGCAAGTTTTTATTATTTAAAATATTATTTTTAAATGATTTTAATAATTTTTAGGACCTAACTCATGATTTATGAATGCTTGGTCTTAGTGATACAGAAGGATCTTGAGGGCTTGTCTACATACAAAAACTATATCAGTATAATTAAAGTGGTACAATCCCCAGTAATGTGAATGCAATTATACAAATAGAAAGATACTCTTGCAGGTAAACATTATTTCCATACAAGAAGGGGAAGAAGCTATACTAATAAAAGAAATTTTTATACCAGTATAACTGTGTGTACACTAAGAGTGGTACCAAAATAATAATATTGGTAAAATATACCCCTGACTGAAATAGTTATACAACTTGTACAAAAACTGTGGGTAGATCACAACTAAGAGAGTCAGATGTCTCTTACATTAAATTTGATTTGGATGTATAAGGCCTCGTCCACACTTGAAAATTGTACCACTATAACTACTTTGGTTAGAAGTGTGGGGTTCTTTTTAACCACTATAATTGGTACAACTCTTCGGTCTGGTCTACATGTAAAATTTAGGTCACCATAGCTAAATACGTCAAAAGGTGTCAGATGTCCACACCCCTGACCAACAAAGCTATGCCCCCAGTATAGATACAGCAAGACCTAACCCCCAGTATAGATACAGCTATGTCAACAGACAAATGCTTCTGTCCATACTGGGGGACTAAACTGCTTAACTATACTAGCATAGTTAAAATGATACAACTTTCTAGTATAGACAAGGCATAACTCCCTGATATCTGATCTACATACAAACGTGTACCATAGTAACTAATGTATACACTGCTGACTTGCTTCAGTGTGGATACTATCTCTGCTGACAGAAGGGATTCTCTTGTCAGTATAGAAATTCAACTCTGCAAGATGTGCTAGCTAGGTCAATGGAAGAATTCTTCTGTTGACCTAGCACAGTCTACACTGGGAGTTAGGCCAGTATAGCTATATCTCTCAGGGATGTGGATTTTTCTCACCCCTGAGAGACATAGTTAGACTGATGTAAATTCCTAGAGTAGACAGGCCTAAATCTGTTCTAATTCACACCTTTTTCTATTTCAGAGCAAGTTTGTGTGTAGGTACTTTTATTCAAAAAAATTCAGGTGTACACTAAAATAATATATGATGTGAATTAAAATGAACATAGTTATTTTAGTGAATGTTTGTGTGTAGACTAGCCTTTAGGCTCCAGTGAACATTCAGCTTGAAGTTTCACAGGTGTTGCTGAGAAAAATCACACCCCAGATGGCTGCAGCTATGCCAACATAACCCTCATTGTAGACACAATCATGTCAACAGAAGAGTGCTTCCATCAATGGAGCTAGCCTCATTTGGGGAGGTTTTGTTCCTGCCTGATGGAAAAACCTCTTGGTGTAGGCTGTTATGCTTCAGGACCTATGCTGTTGTAATCTCTGTAGTGTAGGCATATCCCGAGAGAAGAATTAGGCCTGCAGAATCTTCATTACTGATACTAATGTACAAACCAGAAAAAGCTCAGTGTAACATTTAGATTCCAGGGTGTGTTTGCAGGACTGATAATAAGAACATCATTTTAAAAAAAATTAAACAAAGCAAATTTGAGCCAAAACATGACAGTTAAATCCCCATATAGGATATTTGTTTGCCTGCAAACCATTCCACCAAACAAAAAAAAATTGCATATATTGTATTATAAGTTAGCACTGTACTGTACAATGAAGTGATCCATTTTCTAACTAATCAGGTCCTGCTCTCTCAAATGGTCACTCGGTGCTCTCTGAGGTAGTATGGTCATCTGCTCCAAATGCCTACCAACTTCCCTGTGAGAATCATCTTTGATTCTGAGTCAATGAAACCAGGATAGAAAAGACTCTGCCCTCAACAGAAGACCTGTTGATGTGATAGCTGGAGAATGTGAACAGATACCTATCCCTCACAGGCATTCTACACTATAACATGCCAGATTTGTCTCAGGATGGAACATCAAGGAGGCGCATAATATGTTTTCTAGTCTCTACTCTGTCCAAGCAACAGCATGAGAACTAACCTACCCAAACTCACTGTATTAAGTCCAAGAGAAGAAGGCATATATCATATTTTACATCATTTTCCACGTCAATAGCCATTGCAGTTAAGACTGCCTATTGACAATCTGCCTTAGGTACTTATATGGCTGCCATTATCATAGCATGAGTGCCTCACAATCTTTTAACATATTTATCCTCACAGCACCCTGGTGAGGTAGGGAAGCACTATTATCTCCATTTTATAGATGGGGAAATTAGGCATAAACAGACTAAATGTGACTTGCCCACAATCACACAAGAAGTCTTTAAAGAGGAGGGATTTGAACCCAAGTCACCTATTTTCAGGTGAGTGAAGGGGATGAGAGATCTAAGGTGCAGAGGAGTGCTCTGGGCTGGGACTGAGGGGTTTGGAGAGTGGGAGGGGGAGCAGGGCTGGGGCAGGGGGCTGGTGTGTAGGGGTTGAGAGCTCTGGCTGGGGATGCAGGATTTAGGGTGGAACTGGCTATGAGGTGTTTAGGGTGCAGGAGGGTGCTCCGGGCTGGGACCGAGGGGTTGAGGGTAGGAAGGGGGATCAGGGCTGGGGCATGAGTGGGGGCTCAGGGGTGGAGGCTCTGGGCAGTGCTTACTTCAAGCAGCTCTGGAAGCAGCAGCATGTCCCCCCTCTAGCTCCTACGCGGGGGTGCAGCCAGGCAGCTCTGCATGCTATCCCATCTGCAGATGCCATCCCGCAGCTCCCATTGACCGCAGCAGCCAATGGGAGCTGTGTCGAGAGGCGCTTGAGGTGGAAACAGTGTGCGAACCGCATGGCTGTCTCTTCCCATAGGAGCCAGAGAGGGAACATGCCACTGCCTCCAGGAGTTGCACGTAAAGCCCCCAACCCTGCTCACCGGCTGGAGCGCTGGAACAGGAAAGCCCCTGATTCCACTCCCTGGCAAGAGCTGAAGGGCAAGATTAAAAGTTCTGCCAGGTCGGACATGGCCCGTGGGCTGTAGTTTGCTCACCCTTCCAATAGACACTACTGCAGTATTCATAAGTAAGAAGGTATCTTCCCTACCTGTCCGTGGGACAGATTTCTCATATTAGTAGGGGCCATGATCACAGGTGCTGGCTTCCTCTGGGCATCAGGGATGCTCAAACTCCAGCTCTGCCCGAGGCATCGCTCCCATCCCACCCCTTCTCCCAAGCCATCATCCCTGCCCCACTCCATTCATCTGCCGAGCTTGCACTATCACCACTCTTCTCCATCACCCCCACCAGCACCTTCTGCATGCTGTGAAAGAGCTGATCACACTGGGCGGGAGGCACTGGGAGGGAGGAAGAGGAGTTGCGTTATAGGGCTGCCAGTGGATGGGAGGCACTGGGCATGGGGAGGGATAGATCAGGCTGCCGGTGGGTGCTAAGCATCTGCTAATGTTTTTTTCTGTGGGTGCTCCAGCCCTGGACAGCCTATGAACATGATACTTCAGAGAAGAGCCAACTAATAAACTGCATCTGAAATGATAGTTGGCTGCCATTGGTGAAGTTGTATGATAACGTGACAGGCAAAATCAGATCCCTAGCCAGACCACTTACAGAGCTTTAGTATGTAAAAAATAGTAATTTCAAAACAACACCTCAATTAAGGATAAAAATAATTCTGAAAATAATACACTGTTTGCAAAGAAATATGCAAAATGTCCCCAGTCAGTTCTTAAGCAACCACAGAGCTGTCAAACGCACAAGGTAATTTTGCTGTTAATATTGTTGCACATTATAAATATTAATTGAATAACATTCATCATTAGTTTCATTATTGTTCAGCCACTATTCCCCTTCTCCCCGCCCCCATTTAAATTGGCAAATAATTGGCTTTGTTCTGTTCACTTCTGTTCTCGTGAAAGAAGATTAATGTTGAAGGGGAAAAACGAGTACACAAAATAACTAAAAGGGTTTAAGCACTATAACAATTGTGGTTCTAAGTACATTGTGAGTAAAGTTTTAAGCTAAGTAATTAACTATTGGATAAATCAAGCACCAAAGGGGATTCATGGCCCTTTGAACTGCTGCCCAGCCTGAGATCTGGCTCCAGCTAGCCCTCAGCGCTGAGGAAAATATATCCTTACTGCATGTCACACTACCATGGTTAGAGGAAGATGGTCTGGAGGCTGTGACCAAAGATGATACAATAGCTGAAGAAAGGCAACAGGCTGCCTGTGGGTGAGAATGCTTGGGCTTTATGTCAAGAAAAGCCAAAGGATTGTCATGAGGGCCTTGCCACCAATAAACATAGTTCATTAATCGCCTAGTGGCAGAGTTACTAGTTACATCACTTATTAATATTCAGTTTTTTGAGACTGGGACAAATCCTGAGAATTGTTATGCTGGGCTAAATCCCAGGTAAGTGCCTTGATTTTAGTGGTGCTCACTTGGATTTCCTGTGTGTAATTAAGATCAGAATCTGGCTCTCTGCTCTTATTGGATACGCATGTTTTTCATACAAATAATATTATTTTGCACTCTTTTAAGCAATTAAGTCTGTGAACAGAACTTTGAGGTAGGGAAGTGTTATATCCATTTATAGATGGGAAAATGAGTGCATAGAGAGAGTAACATTACTTATGAAGGAGAGACACTGAGTTCGGTAGAACCCGGAGGAGAACCCAGGTATTTGGACTGCAGTAGTGAAATCTTGGCCCAATGAAGTCAGTGGCAAAATTGCCATTGATTTCAGGGTATGCCTGGAAGATTTCATCCCAAGTATCACACTCTAACCAGGTCGCATATTCTCTTCATCCCTGGACCCCTAGCTCCTGAGTGGAAGAAAGTGCATACACCATCCTGTATGGCCATAGACCAAACCATTCTGCAGTTATTTCTAGCAGTGTAATTCATGCTGATTGCTAGGTTTCACATTACTTTCTCCTTCATGTTCTAGTGAAAGCTAGTCACTATTTCACTGTGGAGAGTGTAGCAAATCAGTCAGTGTCTATAGGAAGAAATATTTCTCTGAGCTAGAGGCTGGAACCAGCCCTTCACGTATGCATTGTCACTGGAAGTATAATGCAGACAAAAAGAGAGCAACCTCATACCAGTTGCTGTGAACTGAGACTTTGGTTGAGCAGTCCTGTATCCCCCTTCCACACCTGATGAGAATTGCCTTTGATATCTGGAATTACTTCATTCACATGCATAGTCTGGGTAGGGGTCATGGAACAAAAACAGCACCTCTTTCCACACCGCAGCACACTAGTCTGGGTGATATGTACAATGTATAATCTGGAGGGATGTGATATACCAAAGAGAACATGAATGGATGATGGTGAATTGCCTTCCACTGATTACGTGGTCAGGCAATAGAAGGTGGAACTCTTCACATGTCTACTCAGGGTTTGCCAATAAACCTGGCATGACTGATCATTCAACATTTCCTGTGCATACTATAAAGAATATTCTGACTCTTACAGACGCTCATGTGCATCAGCGGGAGAAGGTCTTCTTTATATCTGACATATTAAAAAATCTCACCAAGTTCCTATGTCCCCACAGTCTCCCTTCTCATTGTCTGGGAAGAACCAAACAAAGCACAGTTATGGAACAAAAATAGCAGAGGTATGGCCATTTTCATCACTGTCCAATTATTTTTTTCACGTAAGAGAATTTAAAAAAAAAGAGGGCAATAATTGATACATAACTTTAGGGCTGTGTGAATCCTGGAGGAAACAATGTGCAAACAGGGCCATAAAATGCAGATCTTGACAGGAAGTCGAATGCAGAAGGATGGCTTTGAAAGAACCCTTGGAACCCAGATCTCTTTACTCATCCTTAGGTGCCCTTTTGCTACCACCAGCACTACCCTGAACAATAACCCAGCTTCCTAACGTGAATGTCTTTATGAGCAGAAAAGAGTAACTGTTGCGGGGAGAGTGGCCAAGAGTATGTGGGAGGTTTACTGTGCCAACAGTCTTAGCTCTTGTTCCCCAAGATTTCTCAAGAATGGGCTATGAAGAGAGCCGTGTAAAGGGGTGAATCTGTACTTGGAGCTGACTGATTATACTTGAATCAGTAGGCACCCTTGTGCATATTACATTGGTGACAATAACAAAGGCACAGAAACTCAAACTAAGAGGGTACTCCTCACATGGGCAGGATGGATAATTGTGGTGTGAATGCAACTTGAGCAGCTGTTTTTGAGATACTGTTTTGTCTTTGACGTTTATGCATATGAACATGTTGGATTTCTGAGCACAAAATACTCACTTATCAGAAAGAATGCCTGGAGGCTATATTAGGTAGATGCTTGTGGTTGAAGTACCTTTTTGATTAGTAGATTATATATGAGATGAATTTTGTGTAGGTCTGTATGTATCTATTTCAAACAACAAACTCCATTCTGTTTTGTGAATGCCATTTTGAATGTAAACTATGCTACATCTTCACGACTGTCTTTACCTCCATTCTGGTCTGGGATTCCGGGGGGTGTTGGTAGAGGGCTAACAGTGTAGAGCAGTCAAGGGTCACTAACTTGAAGGTTCTTGGAGAAGCACCCAAGGATGATGTGTTAGTGGCTGCCCAAGGAACTATTTCTCCCAGGCAAGTTTGTAGCTAAGCAATGTAGATAACCTCTTGGGGGACTTAAAGCCACTGAGGTGACTTACCTGACTGGGAGACTGAAACTTTAAAGAAGGAAGGCTCTCTGACAGGCTATTTAGGTAGAGAGTAGATCAGAAGCAGAAGGCAAGGCTGTGCAAAAGGAGATGTGTGTCTTGGGACCGTTAACTCACTGACCCAAAACCTAAATGGTCCTTGGAATCGTAAGGACACTGCAGGGAAGGTTTTGTGTTCAGAGTTTTGTTATTTTCTAGACATCTGTAGATCTCTTGTGCTTTGGTTTACATCAACAAGGACCAGATCTGTGCACTTCTGCCCACTGCAGTGGGCGAGAGCAAAGCAGTTTATCAGCAAAGACCTAACCAGTGGTGATTATAGCTTGATTTTTATTCAGAGGAGCACACAGATCCTTCTGATTTCAATGGAGGCTGCAGATGGTCAGAGCCTTTGAAAATCAGGCTTCCACTGCATGACTTTCTTAAAGAGCTCCCATGCATTTCAGTGCTAGATAAAATTAAAGGTTACTAAAGTGGAGAAAGATATAACGAGAACCAACCACTGGAAGTTAAAGATAGACAAATGCAAATTCAAAATTTAGCATAAAATATTTTAACAGTGAGGGTGATTGTTCTAATGGTTAATCTACCAAGGGAAATAGTGGCGTATCTATTGCTTGATGTTTTCAGATCAAATCTGGATGCCTTTCTGGAAGACTGGCTAAAGCCTAACATAAGTTATTGGACACAATACAGGACTAACTTAGTGAAATCCAGTTAGACAGGAAGTCAGACTAGAAGATCTAATTGTCCCTTTGGTTTTAAAATCTATGAAAATATGAAGTGAAATTATCTATCCTTTAAACCTCTCACAGAGAGGTTGTGAGGCATATTTAGTTACCATCTGTAATGTACTTTTTGTTTGTACTTACGTACTTTGAGAGCTTTTAATCCAAAGTTCTCAAAGTATTAGGTACAAAAAGGTTTTAAAGGAGCAGTCTCTGTCACACCCTCACATACGTGTCAACCCCAATTTGTTGACTTTCTGTACAAGCAAAGGTGGGTTTTCATGGGAATTGCCATCTGTTGCACGGGAAGGATTATAATCAACAACAAACTCTTCTACCTGTTTACCTAATACCAGCATAATACCAGACTATGTCAGGATTGATACGAGTAGCCATTATCCAATGTTGACCAGCAGTAAATGAGAAATCAGAACGGTTGATCAGTGTATATTTATATAATGTAGTCGAGGGAAAGGATTTGGAAAAGTGGATGTGAGAGGAGAATGGTGCGTATGTAGGAGTGGCGCACAATTACTGACCTGTGATGTGGCGTGTTTAACTTTTGCTTCAAAGTGGAAAGAGCAGAAGATCTGCAGCTGATGAAAATGTGGATATGGCCTGGTTATCTTGTCTCCTGAATTCCACCCTCTGCCTGAAGGACACAATGATTTATTATTTTAAGCACAGATGGATACTTATACTCCTTAACAGGGGGAGTTGTGCAAAGCATAAATGAGTGTGTATCTGAATCATATGAGCGTTCAGGTGTGGTGCCTTTGCTTGCTTTGAAGATGTTAGTTTTGTATAAACAAAGTTATGACAGTTTGGAAGCACCCACGGAGGAAAACTCTCATGCAAATACATATCTCTTTCCTGAAGGTATGCACAGCTATTTGTGAAAGTGCATAACTTTCTATAATTATTTAAGAGGCACATTTGACCAAAGTGCCTATCAATATCAAACTGAGGGCTGGATTTCTTGATTTTGTTTTTTATTTATTTACAAATAAAAGAGAATCACAACTAAATACAAAAAAACTAGTATTAATGCAACAAAAGCTAGACACGATTCCACTGGTCACATTTCTCCCTCAGTACATAGCCATATTACACACAGTCCATAATATACTGTATTGGTTTTAGTCAATACTGCAAAATATACAGAACTTGCAAGGTGACCAAGTTAATTGTGCAGCAGGAACCTTAACTATCAACATTTATTGCTTTTGGCTAACTGCTTAATGAAAGGGGTTGAGATCCTCACCCCACTTCAGCCCCTTTATGAAAGGTAAAGGGACTGCTGTGGTGTAAAGATCCCACTGTGGCTGGGATAGGAGTCCCATATATATAAGTCCCATATATAAAAGACATTAAAAGCTCGGCACAGAATTTATTTTGAATACAAATGAAAGGCTAAAAACCACACATCTAAATCTTAATGCAAATTATGGCTTTTCAGTTTCTTCACCATTAGCTTGAACCTCTCCAGATGAGCTTGTCTAAAACAAGGAGGGTTATGGCACATATCCCAGTCAAGCCTGGCAAGGCTTCTGAAATGTCTCCTTTCTTTCTGAGACAATTTGGGTGGGAATGGCACTCAGTGAAAATCCCAAGACCTGATGCCACAGCCTGCCCTTTTAAAGCATAAAGATGTACAATGTGCATTCTCTTTAGTACTGTTCTCAGACACAAAGTATTTTGAACATCGGACTGAGAGAGCCATACTGGGAGCCATGTAGTAAGAAAATTAAAATACTCCAGGAACAGGCTTAAAATGTTTTTCTTTGCTCAGACATATCACTTAAAAGACATAGCTTCCAAAGATAGAGAGATTCTATCAAAAGTGATTAGTGATATTGCAATGTTAATATTACTCAGAAGTTTGGAAACACAGACTTATAGTTGGCAAAGCAAGTAGTGAAAAGTAAAAAGCCCAACCTTAATTCTTCATCTTTGAGTTTATCCCTTTAAAAAACCATTTCTGGAATCAGTCAAAAATTTTGAAATGTTAAATCTTGACTAAAATTTCAAATACAGAGGAAATACCATGAATTTTTTGCAAACTTAGTTTTTCGTACAATATTACAGAACAGTTTTCAGACTTGGCTTGATTTAAATCTGAAGGAATTTTACAAAACAAGCCAAGTTTGAAGTTTAACATTTAATTGATAGTCTGAACATTTAAAGTTTTTAAAGATTTTCATGTATTTTTATAGCTCAACTCAATTCTAGAATGATGTAAAAGAGCATGGGGTTCCGCTTCAAATAGTTCTCATTGGTAAGTACCAAAGTTTGGGGGTTTTCATCTTTTTTTAAAGAAAAGTGGACAGAGGTTAGGCAGCTGTCTGAAAAAAAGAATTATGGTTGGGAGAAACAGTCACCAACACTTTATGAAATTAAGCAAAAAGAGCTTCAAATTGTTAAGATCTACAATATTGCTACTTTCCTATTTTAAAGTTTATTAAATGCATGTATAAGTATTAAGTGTAAATTACATTTACACACACTTTAAGGTCCCTTTATTTAGCCACAGTGGTATAAAGTGGTCTTAGTGTAAATGAAAATCAGGCTCACAATATTTTATTTAGCTTGTCTTAGGATACCTTATCTGGCCTGTTTCTGAAAACTCCGTTTCACAAAGGCTGACAGAAAGAGAGTGCCTTTTTTAGACATGAAGCCAATATCTAGATCAAAAATCTAGTGTGACAGTGATGGAAGAAATCCCTTTACAGAGGGGATTGGACTCATGAATCAAATTTGTGACTAAACTTGCAGCTTTCTGTGGTGTCTCTTAAATAGTTAAAGGTGACTCATGGTTCATATTTTGTTTATAGTGAAGAATATAGAAATACATTTAAAATAAAAGGCAGGACGAACTTATTTAGGGAAACGTCGACTGCCTGATGCATGAAAGTTACACCCACATCACTCATTAACGTTAATGGGAGTTGTACGACTAACTCCTCACACAACGCCCTGAAAATCTGCCTCTAATTCTCTAAGGAGGCAGATGCCTCACTTGTATAGGACCCCTGCCAAATCCAAAGCACTGAAGCTGAGCAAGGGTAATCAAACCTCCTGCTTCAGAGCGTAAGCTAATCACCGTGGGGCTTGGAGAAGGGATTTTTCCTCATAACATTGCATGTTTGGCCTGCTGCATTGTGGGATTCCGCCTTTCTCTGAAGCACCAAATGTGTTTTATGAATAGGATTTACTCAGTCTTTTCCAAGTGCTGCTGGTCATCCAAGGAAGTTCAAAATTCTCTGGCAGATGTATGCGTCAATTCATTCCAATTTATTAGCCACATTCACTATGGATTACAGTTTATGGGGCCTGTTTCTAAAAACTCCTTTCACAAAGGCTGACAAAAAGAGAGGGACCTTGTTAGAGATGAAGCCAATATCTAGCTCATAAAATCTAGTGCTACAGTGATGGAAGAAATTCTATTGCAGAGAGGATTGGACCTAGGGTGACCAGACACCAAGTGTTTTGTGAAACTGTGAAAAATCAGGACAGGGGATTGGGCGGGAGGGGCGGTGATAGGAGCCCCTATAAGAAAAAGATCCCAAAATCGGGATTGTCCCTATAAAATCGGGACATATGGTCACCCTAATTGGACCCATGAATCAAATTTGTGACTAAACATGCAGCTTTGGAAAGAATAACTTACTAGAGACTTAATAGACTTGAACACTTTGATCCTGAGTTTCATTTACACCAAGACTGCTTTATTCCATTCTGGTAGGGCAAAGGGGCTGCAAAGTGAGTATAAATGTAATTTTAAACCAGAAAGATCTAAAGGGGTTTTAGTATAAATTAGAATCTGACCCATTGTATTTATTCCTTGAAACCTAAAGATCAGTCATCCACTCTTGTACACTGAAATCCTAGGTATCACACTACTACACACTTCTTTTTATTCACCCTTCTTTTGCTTCTTTTCTCCTGTTCTCACTGTCAATGTTTTCTTTCTTTCTGGCTTGTATACCTATCTGAAACGCAAGAAAAATTTTAATTGGAAAAAAACCCTTGTTCTATGTATTATGATAATTGAAAATTATTAATATGAAAGAAAAAGTAATAGTTAACTAATATGTTTTACTTTGTGGCATTATAAGGTTGACTAATTTTTGGTAATGGTTTTTATTACTAATGCCTTGTAGCAATAAATGATCAAATCTATTACACATGACTAACTATATCATTTATTGCTGTCTCTGTGATTCAGCTATGGCTAAATAGTTTCCAGATATTTCATATTCAGTTATACACTACAGTTAGACATTTTGTATTCCCTAGTTCTGAATAATAAAGTCAGCATATAAACATAGCATCATATACATTATGTAGATACAGTGCTGATAGCGGAAGACTGTTTGTTTCTTCTCTTTGTGGCTCCGCCATGGACTTTGCTGTGTATATTCATGACCAAACCACTTCAACTCTGTGCTTCAGCTTTCCCTTTTATATCAAAAGTAACACTCTCCTCCTTTTGTGAAGTATTTTGATACTCTTGGATGAAGGACACTCTCAAAAAACCAAATGTTATCAGCTGTAGGGGTGGCTTTGCTAAGTCTGTTATTAAATAACACAAAGAGTTGCTGAAAATTGAGAGAGCTTGCTTGAAAATAACAAGGAAACCTGTCTTCAGCAGTCTGACCTTCCTCATTTCCCTTTTTATTACAATTACAAAAAAGTTATGACTGCATCTTTGGTGCATTAGAACCAGAAGCATTTATTTGTCCCTTATGGAGAAGCAAAATACTATATTTCAAAAATCAGCTAAGGACAGCATTTTTTCATTTATCTTTTCCTTTTTTAAAGTCAGCTTGGTAATTTTTTCAGGAAGAATAGGATAACCCAGACCTGTGAATATGAAAATGCAAGGTAGAAAGCAATACAAATGAAAAATTGAGAATCCTGAAGTATTTTCCCACAAATTGCAAAACAACAAGTGCAGTTTCCTGCACTTTAGAATATTTTAGACATGACTGAGGCAAACTCAAAGAGGGGAATGGGTGACTAAGTCCTGCTCTACACATCTTATAGTGGCTATAAATATCTCAGTTAGGGATGTCCAGTGATTTTAGAATTTCACCAGGCTGTTAAATATAAGGGTTGATTAATTTTAATAAGATTTCTATCATAAATAGGTTTAACTCTTTCCAAATTTTGCCATCACTGAGACAGTCACCTTCATGTGGCTTTTTGCTTTAACGTAACTATAGCTAGTATGGGACAGGTGTATACTGTGGCATGTTGTTTTATTTAAACCCACTTGTCAATGTGCAATTTGCACCTCCTTACCCAGGCATAGCCCAACAACTCCCTCAAAACATTTGCAAACCTTGTCTCTCTTGCCAACAGAAGTTAGTCCCATAAAAGATATTACCTCTTGCATGTAGTGAGTTCGTTCATATTAAGGCCCTGCCTCAACACCAAGGTTGTAGAATACTAATTTAACTATACAGCAGTGTTAGAGGTATGACCTCCTAGTGTGGACCTGGCCCTGGTGTTCCACAGGAAAAGTCTGTGTGCTGAAATATAGCCTTAAAGAATTCAACTCTCACGATGCCTTGGGGAAAGAGGGAGAGACTTCCTCGTGCAGGGACAGCAGGCAGTGGATTCCATTTTGGGAAAAGGAATGAGATTGCTGCTGTGCAGCTTTGTCCATAGCAGGCAGGGGCAGATTCACCAGGAAACACACAGTGCCCCGACAACATTGGGCCCCAGGGCTGGACACTTGGGCAGCTCAGCACCGGTACACCCTCTGCGGGGAGGGTGCTCCACGGGAGAGGGGTTGGGGTGGGGGTAGAAGCTGTGGGGGGCAGGAGAGCAGGGAGGGAGGTTCACTTGCAGCCTCAGGGGAGCAAGCAGGAGGTGCGGGAGGCAGGAGCACAGTGAATGCTGGCCAGAGGGCTCAAGAGGAGCACAGGGCAGCTGTGTAGCTGGCCAGAGACACAGCACTTTGAAGGGGAAACTGCCCCTTCTCTGAGGCTGCGTGGCTTCCCCCTGCTCCTCTTGAGTCTTCCAGCCAGTGCTCACAGGGCTAGATTCAGAAAGGGGGCTGGGCTTTAGGGGCTGCAGCCCAGGACTCCGGGGCCCACTTAGCCCTGGGCTGCAGCACCTAAAGCCCTTGTGTTCTGGCTCTGCCTGTGGGGGAGGTGGCTCTGAGAGCTGCGGCCAATGGGAGCTTTGGGGGGCGGTGCCTGCGGGGCAAGCACAAGGCCATGTGGAGCCACCTGAACTCCCCGTACCAAATGGGAGCTGCTCCAGGTAAGAGCTTCGCACCCCGACCATCTGCCCCAGCCCTGAGCTCCCTCCAGCTCCAATTGTCAGAGAGGTTGTGCAGCTTGTTGCCTTGGCTGGACTGATAAACAGAACCAACAGAGACCTGTCTCCAGCTGCAGATCTTCAAATGCGCCCACACAAGCATCTAGGACTCTGAAATCCAGAGGAGTGTGCACTCCAGGGTGGGGTAAATGGTAGCAGTGTAAATGCCAATTACATAAGTTTCATTTATTACTGTGTATTCTGTTTGTTAATTGATTTTATTCAAGTGCCCCCTGTGGATTTAAATTAGTAGTGACGTTTAATCTTAGACTGTTATACCCTGATTTTTTTTAAGTTAAGTAAAGGTGTGTTAACTCTAATTTAAGTATATTGGGTGTATATTATTTATAATTGATATTTTTGAGTTACACCAATGCCACAGACTATATTTTTATTATTTGACTAGCTTTATTCCTGGAGGTTCCAAGGCACACCATTGAGTGTATACAGGGGCCAGCTAGGTGGAGGCACCGCCAATGTTAAGTTCCTTTAGAAGTAAAGGGACTGCAGCAAAGGAGTGAATAGAGGATTCTCACCTATCCAACAGCACCACTGGGATACTCAGGATCTTCTTTAATGTCAATAACATCGGACACCCCAGCACACAGGTGAGTGTTGCCTGCTCCCAAGAAACCAAAGGGGGAAAGAGGGGTTACATTTAATATCTGTTTTATGATAGCATGCCGCAGCCCACTCTGGATGCTATGTACAAACATATATGAAGTTACGATCTCTGCCCCTTGATAATCATATAATCTAAAATTTTTGGTGCATTCTGATATGTCCTCACTAAAATCATCCAAACACCCTGGTTTATGTCAGTAAAATTTTGCAGTGGAGAAACTTTGGCACATCCTGATTTCTAGAATGCAGTAACATATCGGGGCCATGTTGTTCAGTATGCCTGTTTATCTTGGGTTCAGCTGATGTGCTACAGAAATATGTTAGACCCTTAATCCCAGTAGGAAACTGAAACTGTGAGAAAGACAGAGTCTGGCTGACCTCCTACAAGAACAAGCAGCAAATCCTGCTGAGAAACAGCAGTAGCAAAAAACATAGGGTATTACCATAGAATTCTGTCTTGGAGTATGACAACTGTTTGAAAAATGCAATGATGGAAGAAGTAACTGCTACGCCCTCCCACTTCATCTGTGTTAAGCACATAACAAATGGTGTATTGAAATCTATACTGGTAATAGTGTCAATGAGGGATCAGGATTATACATGATACTTCCTCAATTTGTTATGCCTCATTAGCATTGTGGCTTATTACATAGAACTACACAGTTCCCAGGCATTCCCTCCTGGGTTGTCCTGATGGATAATGGAAATAAAGAAAGGAAAGGCACGGGTGACACACTGCTCTCACCACATTTATCAGGGGTATAGTTAGCTGGGTTAGGTATGCTTCACATTTTCTACCAGAGTCACATATTGATCTGAATTAATAGTCGTGCTCACTTTGTACTTTTCCAGATAGCACCATCCACATCTGAGGCTAATGAATAGACAACCTTAGTCTCAAAATTTATTATACCTAGAGAGAAAGCAGTAAATATGGTGGTTTACATCAGAAATCCAGAGCTCCCCTCAGTTTGAGCTGTTCTCTGCTGCCTGTTTTCATTGGAGGCAAAATGCTATTGGTATGTAAATTTAATTGCTACATTTGGCTCTACTGATCTTGAAGTTTGTTTGTTTTTAATAACTAAATGATTATTCAGGGCTCATGGTTTTGTTGTTCAAATGGGATCAAATTTTGTTTCTGCAGTTTGCTTTCACCACACTTAGCTGAACAAGCCAAATAATGGTCTCACTTATGCACCCTAATAGTGGAAAAATATAAAACTTGTGCACAGATACTCTCTCAACTCACACTGATTCAATGGGAATTGTGCATCTGGTAAGAGGTCAGCTGCTGCAGTCTTTTATTGGGTAGAGTAACCCACTGAAACAAATAAGTAAAAATCACATATTTTTGTCTAATTATGGATTTAGCCATAATTTAGGCTGAACTTGCGGCACCTGAGTTTGAATATTTTGGTTAAAGTGACTAGCCAAGGCAACACTACTAGCGGAAGGTTTAGGATTTTGAACTCAGGAACCTTGGTTTCCCAGTCTTGAGCTCTATCCGCTAGTCATTATCAGAGGTGAATTTTGGTTCACAGCTTACATTGTTTTTAGAATTATTTTATACCAAGTTATAAAATGGGAAGCTAATAAAAGGTTTAATATGACTAAAAAGGAGGGATGAGTAATTTGTGCCACCTAGCACACTAATCATCCTGTAAGAAGAGAATGGAATGGAGTTTTCCATTCAGCAGTCCAAGGGGAACAAAGGGTAAGAAAGGGGTGAGACCCAACCAAGAGTGGCAGGAACCAACCAAGGATGAACCAGCAAGTAATCAACAGGGGGTCTGTCTAAAAAGAGTAACAGTAGAAGAGAGATGCATGGAAAAGTGGCCAACTGTGCTCCTTCTCTGAAATCAGAGCTCAGATTGGTCCGCTATGAGGTGGTATGGCATAGTGGACTGACCCTCTCTTAAACTTCTCTTTCGTTCCCCAGAATCTCAGCTGCCCTGATACAAGCTTTTAGTTAAGATTGTGAAGAAAATATAAATGTGAAGCAAGAGTAAGCAACGAATGAATCTACAGAGAACTTGAAACCAGAGCTCTGAGAGGTGTGAACTACCCCCTTCATCTCATGGACTGTTAATCCAGATGCCCAGGGACTCTTTTTAAATGTCAACAATTGTTGATTATTTCCCTCATCGTGGAGGAAAGGTGAAGGAGAGTAACAGATCTGCACACCTTACTGTGAGTGAGGCCTCATTCTGGTGTCAAAGGTAGTAGAACGGGATGGGCAAACTTTTTGGCCCGAGGGCCACGTCTGGGTATGGAAACTGTAAGGCGGACCATGAATGCTCACAAAATTGGCGTTGGGGTGCAGGAGCTGGTGAGGGTTCTGATTGGGGGTGCAGGCTCTGGTGTTGGGCCAGAGATGAGGAGTACAGGGTTCAGGAGGGGGCTCCAAGCTGGGGCAGGAGGTTGGGGCATGGGAGGGGGTCAGGAGTGCAGGCTTTGGGCGGTGCTTACCTCAAGAAGTTCTTGGAAGCAGCAGCATGTCCCCCCTCTGGCTCCTATGTAGAGGTGCAGCCAGGCAGCTCTGCACACTGCCATGCCCATGGGCACCGCCCTTGAAGCTCCCATTAGCCCCAGTTCCCGGCCAACTGCGGGGAACTGTGGGGGTGGCGCTTGGGGCAGGGGCAGTACGCATAGCCCCCTGGTTAGTCCTAAACATAGGAGCTGGAGGAGAGACATGCTGCTGCTTCTGAGAGCCTCTGCATGCACACTCAGAGCAGCCTCCAACCCTGCTTCCTAGCTGGAGCACGGGAGTAGGGCTAGGCCCAGTGAGAGCTCGAGGGCCAGATTAAAACAGGCTGGAGGGCCGGATGTGGCTCCTGGGCCATGGTTTGCCCACCTCTGTAGTAGGAGATACCACTTTTTTCCATCCAAGTCTGAAGAGCCCATAGGCATATTTAAGCTTAATGGAGCCAAGCTGAAGGAGCCCAGAGAGCATACAATCATATTTTGAACATCTGTAGTCTTCTGTGAGTGGCATCTCATTTTGGAGACTTGCATGGGCAAGGGTTATGGGAGGAGCTTGGAAGATAACCACCTTTTTCCTCCCAATTCAACCTGTGTAAAATCATTAGAAGCACTCCGGAAAACAATGAGTGGCCAAAATTTCCAAAAGTGGTCTCAGATTTTGGTCCCCAGCTTGAGAGACTAGGAAGTCTGAAACCACCTTGAATTTTTTAGTCAGTTACTCTCATGTGAAGATTAAAAACCTCTTTTGTTGTGAAGGGTACTTCAAATTCCTAATTTGTACAGGGATGTCCTGATTTTTCTGGGTGTTTGGATACTTCAATCTTCTGTTCATTTCAGTAAAATTAAATTTGGATTTTCCTGACATAATAAACTGCACTTTGTCATGACATCAGTCATGTTTCATTAATTTCTGGACAAATGATTGCAGATTAGAAATGAAAAGCTTAAAAAAAGACAATTAAAAATTAAAATCAGTAAATGTAGACTAGTTCATAAACAAGCAAAAATCTTTTTTTTGCTAGAATCATAATTCAAAGCCAATTCTAAAAGTGGCAAGATAGTATTAAATATATAGCTCTATCTTTTTAACCTTTATACAGACAGCAGGAGCACTGTGAGCTAAATTTGCATTTCATAGCAGGAAACAAAACCATCCCACACAGACATGATAAATCATCAGAAGAACAATGAGATGCCCTGACACATGCATATGTTTCTTCTAAAATCACACAAAATGAGAATGTGAGAGACAACTCAATCTCCATTTCAAAGGCTTATTTGCCATAACTAAGCCTTTCTGCATCAAGAGCAATCTCTCTGAAATTTGAACAACTCATTCATTTCCATCAGTGATTTCCTGCGTCTTTATTGACAATTAGCTGCCCTAGTTTTTAAACAAAACTGTTCTCAGTTACATAGGTGCAACAGAGGCACAGGTTATTTTCCAGTGACAATTAAACCAAAGCCAAAAAGGGTCACTGGTTTAGCAAATATACTGCATAGAAAATGTTCATCTCTAGTTTAATTCTACTGACTTCCCCGAAGATACACCAAGGATAAATCTCTTTATCTTTTAAGTAGAATTGGTTGGGAATTTTCCACCAGAATGACTTTCCAACCAAAAATGCAGTTTCAACGTACAGACACTCCTCGGGTTATGCAGCACCCGATTTATGCAAACTTGCACTTACGGAAAAAGTTCCATAAACCAGAAATAGGATTTTCAAGTTGTGGGAATTTTTGCATAACGTATGGGTATACGTTTTGTTCGATAAAAGGGGCCCCCTGCAATAAATTCCTCCTGGCCTTGCTTAACTTCCTTATCTTGTTCAAATATTTTTGCCTTGTTCCCTCTCCTGCTCTTTCTCTGCTTGATTGAGTAACCGTAGAAAGCAGTTTGTGCAAGGTCAGCCTGAGATGATACAGGAGACATATCTAGTGTCTTTCCTTTGTCTTAAACCTATAAATACTGATGTGTGTGTCTAATAAAGCTGCCACATGCCTCCGAAGCTACTAGCCTGAGCGGGGTGCATGCCCTTTGATCAAAGTTGCTTGGCCTCAGTGTGTTTCTTACATGGTCTCCGACAGTTTCGAGCTATAGCCCAACTCCGCACTACCCGGGTGTTGGAATGGTGAGTAGGACAAGCTGATTTTTACCTAACAATTTCCTACTTATGCAAAATTCGAGTTACACAAGGCTTTCTGGAACGGAACAATTGCATATGTTGCGGGGGACATCTGTAATGAAATTCTCCCCTGGAAAATGGAGACTTGCTGATTTTTTGGGAGGGGTGGGGGACATGGGAAAATCAGAATGAAATATTTCATTTTGGGTTAGTTTGTGTAAAATAGAAATATTTCATTCCTTTAACTGACCCTAAATATTTTGTTTTTGAATCAGTTCAACATAATATTAAGCTGCATTTCTCTATCAGTGAATTGCCTTATGGGAGTTGCAGTTCCAGCCCCCATGGGCCCTTCTGATTAAATGCTCCAAACTTTAGTGGAGAGGCAGGGGAGTTGAAATTCAGTGACGGAGCTTTACTCTCTGCTTTGGACCATCTCAAGTGTGTAGCATTATGCTAATATGGTCGTTTCATATGTGAAGGCCTGATCCTGCAAATACTTTCTATCAAGAGTGCTTGCTATACAGAATAGTCTCACTTGGTTCAACTGGACTATATTATTTTGTCATTTCATGGGACTGAAGTAAATACTGCACCTGGAAATTAGTGTTTGTAGCAACAGACTCTTACGTAGTTAAATACTTAAAAATCAAATAAAAAGCACTTTAAAAAGGAGCTCTTTAGTTTGTCGGGTTGATGAGAGGATGAGAGTTACCAGGAATTAATCTCCAGTGCACCTGAAGAAATCCTATTCATGTTTTGTTTTTTTTTTATAACAAGATATAACAACTTTTTTCACATCAACATGCAGCTCCAGTCATATTTAGTACTAGTTTTTAATTCATTATTCTGCAACTGAGAGAAACAGAGTAGCCACCCCAGGTTAGCTGTAGGAAAATGCTATTTCAGCCGAGACACTTCACTTTGTAGTAGATTTGAAACTTCCAGAGCGTTAGGGTAGCAGGTGAAATAGAAAATTTCAGTAACCCATCCAGATACCTTCCTCTGGCAGTTTACAGTGAGAATTTGGGTCTATTATATGATATGCTGTCATACCCCAGTATATTGGTCACTTTTATCACAGAACATCTTCATATGAATGAAATTCTCCCATTATAGTAAGGCCCGTGGAAGGCCGAATGCACAAAGTTTAGTTTCATGTACATTCTTCTGGGTAAGGCTGCTATGAAGAAGATGAATTAGGAGACTTCACACCTCCTGCAGAGTGGAGAGGAGCTCCTAGCTAGCTCTACACAGGTCAATTCAGAGGAGGGACCAGGGCCGCGCAAGCCTAGCTGGTTGCCTAGGGCGGCAGGATTTGCGGGGCAGCATTTTGCCACCATTGGCGGCATTTCGGCAGCAGCTGCTCCCAGGCACCAGCACAGGGAGCGGGTGCCTGGGGCAGCAAGCCGCGCTGTCAGGGTGGCAGTCAGGCGGCCTTCGGTGGCGTTTCTGCGGGAAGTCCACCTATCCCACGGCTTCAGTGGCATTTAGGTGGCAGATAACCGAAACTGCAGGAGCAACAGACCTCCCGCAGAAACACCGCTGAATCCGTGGGACCGGAGGACCTCCCGCAGGTGTGCCACCGAAAGCCACGCCCTGGGAGGGACTGGACGTGGGCTGGAAGCAATGCGAGCAGTGAGTCTGTGACTATGTAGATCCAGTGACCAGAAGTTCCTGTGTAGGAGGCATGCCGGTGTGATGGTCCTCACCCCAGCCTAAAACAGTGCTGGATTCGTGGCTGAACAGAGGTGTTAGAGTGGATTCTGTCCTCCTATCCTTAGTATATTGTCCCTGATCAAGGCCTCTGTAAAGATTTGGGCACTGCTTTTTAATTTTTTTTAATCACACAAAACCAAACATCCCTGTCCTACCCCTTCCCTGAGGCCCTACCCTTGCCCTGCCCCTTCTCTGAGGTCCTTCCCTTGCTCACTCCGTGTCCCCCGTCCATCACTCACTCTCCCCTACCCTCACTCACTTTCACCTGGCTGGGGCAGGGGGTTGGGGCTGGGGCGTGGGAGGGGATAAAGGCTCCGGCTGGGGCTGCGGGCTCTGGGGTGGGGTCAGGGATGAGGGGGTTGGGGTGAAGGAAGGGGCTCCGGGCTTGGGCTGAGGAGTTTGGAGTCGGGGAGGGGGCTTGAGGCTGGGGGTTGGGGTGTGGGAAATGGTGAGGGCTCTGGCTGAGGGTGCAAGCTCTGGGGTGAGGCCAGAGATTGAGGGGATTGGGGTACAGGAGGGGGCTCAGGGCTGGGGCAGGATGTGGGCTCTGGGAGAGAGTTTGTGAGTGAGGAGGATCAGGTCAGGGGTTTGGGGTGCAGGAGGGGCTCAGGACTGCGGCAGGGTGTAGGGCTGTGGGGCGGGGAGGGGGGTGAGGAGTGTCAGCTTCAGCCAGGTGACTCTTACCTCAGGTGGCTCCCAGAAGCAGCTGGCATGTCTGGCTCTGTGGCAGAGGGGCCAGAGGGCTCTGTGTGCTGCTCACATCTGGAGGCACCGCCCCCGCAGCTCCCATTGGCTGTGGTTCCCAGCCAATGGGAGCTGTAGAGCCCCCCATGGCTGCCCCTGTGCCTAGGAACCAGACAGCCAGCTACTTCTGGATGCCAGGTGCAGCAGGCAGGGAGCCTGCCTTGGCCCCGCTGTGCCACCCACCAGACTTTTAGTGACCCAGTCCGCACCGGTCAAAAACCAAATGCCTGGCAACAGTACACTGTGTAGGGGAAGGAAAGGACTGCACTTCATCCAATAAAAGGAGAAAGTGAATTTTCTACACTGAAAATATTGATGGTGAAAACTCAACATTTGGATTTTAATTATGGAACTTTTGAGATCTGAATATTTAGGTGTTTATTCTAGAAGTTTAGATGAAGTGCTTTTCTCCCTAAATTTGAAGAATTAATCTGGAAATTTTAGGAGAACAGATTATCAACCATCCCTCTTCTAGTCACAGCCAACTTCTGGAGGTGATAAATGCTTCTCCAAATATTTGAGATTCTTCCAAAGGATTAGTTTGTGTTCAATTACAGAAAGAGGTGAACTTTCAGCTGGAGAAGGGGTTATCATTTATGAATTGATTCTCCTAATCCCCAGACTGGCCTAACCTGTAACCTTCTCTGCTCTTTCCTCAGACAATGCCTAACTGAGAAGCAGAGGCTGAGACTTCCTCTCTGCTTTAGTTGGCCAACTACTTATCACACTCATGCGCCTTTGCTCTTCCACAGGCTCCTGCTCTGAAAAGCCAGTCTTGAGGGGAAGAGCCATATAGAGTGGGCACCAAACTGAGTCAAAGTCAGCACTGAGCTCACGCCTCCCATAACAAAATAAAGTCTGTGAAGAGGAGAGAGAAAAAAGAGGGGATAAAAGCTATTATGAAAGACAGAAACCTAAGTGGGGCTCAAGACAAGACAGAATGGACAACACAAGGGAAGACACACACACACACACCCCTCTCTGAGGAGTGGGATGGGGAATCACTGGGGAAGAGAGGTCTTTGGCCCTCCGGGGTAAAGTCTGAAGATGCCCCTGTAGTCACCTCAGCAGGAAAACAGGTCTTTCATCACCCCCCTGAAGTATGAAGATTTAAAATTAAAACAAAAGTTCATTTCCTGTGAGTTTGCAACAATTGATTCTAATTTTACAGAATTTATATATAAACTTCATGCAAATTTTCCCCCAGGCTTTTCCATGGCCCAATGCAAGCTGGTCTTTCCTCCCTTTTATTTAGCTAATTGAGAACTTTCATTTACTGAACTAAATAAATGGAGTTTCATTTTATCCAAATTCATTATGAATTGATTCCACTGTACAGTTATTTTTCATTTTAAATATGAGTGAGGATTGCACAGTGAAATTCACCTGAATTGCTCCGATGCCAGTCCAAAAGGCTTAAATACAATGCTTGCAGGAGAGAAAAGGCCTGATTCTAGGCTCTTCTGACTTTTTTCAATTAGTTGCCATAGTACAATCCCTCAGTGAACATTTCTGATCTTCAAGGTGTTGCATTTGCAAGAGAATGATAGAGTCAAGAGGAGGTATCTCTGCTAGCCAGATTAAAGAAATTAATTAGACTGCATAATTTTTTTAGTACTTAAAAAAACAAGAAGTGGGTGTTAGTTCTGTGTCATGCTATGAAACGTCAACACTGTGACCCCTTTTAATTATTTTCTTGATTCACAGAACTCCCAGATCTACAAGAATTCCTGCATTTCATAGGGAAAATGGAAAGACAAAAGATGATACCAGAGCTTGGTATTTATAAAGAAAAAGAACTAATGAGATTTAGATGTTCTTTGAAAAATATAACCTCTGAGGAAGAGTGGAATTAAATTTGTTCAAACATAGGGATGAACATGAAATTTATCCTAATACCTGTGGATAATAGGTGCATCAGTTGCAACTGAAACTGGACATGAGTGCTTTCTCTTTCCTTATTCAGAGCCAGTTTCTAAAGAAAGATTGAGACTGGTTTGTTGCCATTTAGAAGAGAATTGCCTAAGGCCTCTATATAGAGTGCCAATAAAATTTAGTAATCCTATTTCTTTTGAGGCTAGTTGCTGCCCTTTTACAAAGCAGCACTAGGTGAGCTCACTGCACAAGCACTAGTCTCAGGTGACATTAAACCTTTATATTACCTGCGGGGGGAAGATGTTAAACACACTGGAGAGTTGGACTTGCTATGCCTACAGCTAGTCTCTAAGAAGTAAAAGCCAACACTTCCAGGGGGGCGGAAAGTTGGCCTTGGCCTCAAACATTTCTCATATAGGGACCTTGAGTGCCTAAGCCAGCATTAACCAGTACCCTCTTATTGAACATGTCGAGGCCCCCAATATAGGACATCAGATATTCACTACTAAAAGTAGGTATTAAGACTGCAAACATATGGGGATGTTGAATTTCACAGGTAAGAGCCAGCTGCAAATTTCAGCACCAGATCTGGATCCATTTTTGAACTTTCCCAAACTTTGGTTCCCATCACCATTTCGCTAAGCTCACCTGTCCCACCAATACATTTTATAAAAGTTAATTAAAAATGAAGCAAAAAGATTCCTGCTACACTGTGGCCTCAATTCCCTGTTTACATATGCTTTAACCAGGCAAAATTCCCTTTGACCTCAGTGACACATTTGACTGAGAAAGGAATGCAGGATAGGGCCCTTACATAGGAAGTTCCAACTTACAGTAAAAGTGCTATGAATGAATTCTAAAACCACTGAAGATTTGGCTTGAACTTAATATTGGAAATGCTGAGGAACCAAAGCTAGAATAAATATTCATTGGGAATAGCCTGAGGGCAAAATTATTCTATTAGTCTAATACTACTAGACCTAGTCCTCCACTGGACCACCTATGTAGAGTTAAACATAGATACTAAGCTTTTAAGTCATATTTAGTGTAATTCAAGGCTCTTTATGTTTCTGCATAACAATCCTTTGATCTACTATACCATATTTCTGCCCAGTTCCTTCTTTAAATTTCTCTATACCTGAAACAATGGCAATTTTAACTTTCTGGCTTCTAGTTTATTTGTTAAAGTAAACTGACTGCCCCACAATCTAATACCTCACTAATTAAAATATTAGTTGGTAGAAAAATCAGTGTTTAAAATACTATTTTCCCCTAATTTTTGTCTCCAGCAAACAGGGAGATTTTCTGTTGTAACATTAATTTGTATTGTTAAAAATAGCAAAATTATAACCTATGATGACATTTACTTTACAACCCTTTCTACTCTTTTTCTTTCTTTTAACAGCTCGTGTTATAACTGTGGGGGAAGAGGGCAAGAGAGACACTTGGGAGTATGCAGTTGGGTATAATAACTGCCCAGCTAGAATAAGTGAATGCACGGCACTTTGCTCCATGCACCCCAAGTGTAAATTATTATACAATAACACAGCGTATTGTGCCTTATTACTTCAGTATAATAAAGTGAATGGGGTGTGATGTGATCACAAATGAAGGCCCTTATCACACACACACAAAAACAGAATAAGACTGATGTGGGGGCTTCTGGGAGTACTAAAAGCCCAAGGAAAAACTAAATGTGTGTGATATGATCCCTATAAAAACAAATATAAGAGGATAAAAAAAGATGGAAGCAAAGTTTAAAGGATGCTAGGATTATGACTGTCAAAATTGGTAATGGAAATTATGATAATTTATTCAGAGCTGGGAAGATAATAGGGCCAAAATGTTGAAACTTAGGTACATATATTAAGGCACCTAAATAAATGTTCTGATTTTTTTCAAAGGGACGGAGCACCTGACTTGCCCACAGAAGTCAAACCTTAGCCAAAATTTACAAAATTGGTTGCCTATCAGTGTCCTGGTTTTCAGATGTGCTGAGCACCCAACATTCCAGTTGGAATCAATGGTACCTGTAGGTTTTTATTATATTTAAAATCAAGCTTAATTCCTCCATGGCTTATTGAAAGGAAAGAGGCGACTCAGACATAAGAGAGAGCCGACAAAGTTTCTTTCCTAATTTCTTATAAGAAATGATATGCCACAATGGAAAGTCTATAGAGGAGACCAGCAGAAAGCTAAATATTTTAATAATTACATCTTCATTACACTATATTTATTACACATATACAACCCTACATTAAAATAAAATTAATTAACAGTGTAAAGTCAAGCGTTCAAAAATTAGGAAATACCAGAATTAAGGTTACCTATGCAACCTTATTTTGGCCTCCTTGTGCATATGCATTATGATATAGTCTTTAATTACATACTATTTTTTCAACAGACCCCCCCCCCCCGCCTCATTCAGTGCACAGAATAGACTGAATGGGTGAGAAAAACAAAGGGAAGAGGGAGGGGCGAGCTCCTGCCCAAATTGAAGACCGTGTCAAAGAGGAAGTGTTCATTCTGCTTTCCACGATTTTACCCTGAAATATTATTAACTGCTTATGCACTGCAGCAGATTTCAGAAGTGGTATTCTTTTAAGTGCCAGAGTTTCATCTCCAGGTTGGCACTTCAGTAGTGACATAGGATCATGGGGTATGACCCACCTGGTATGTTGGGCAGCACTGAAGCAGGTAATAGATGAAATGCGAAAGGAGGAATGGTAAAAACAAATCCGTGTTGTAAAAGGTGAATATTGCCTGACAAATCTGGTGGCATTTTTTGAAAAGGAGATAATGCAGTGAGCAGATAGGGTGAAATCATGGACATAATCTGTTTGGATTATGAAGATTAAAAGGCATTTGACAGAGTTCTGCATACTACATCAGGTCAAAAGCATAGGACAGAAAGCCCTTGAGTAGATGCAAAACTGGATTAGGTGTCCAAAGGCAGACTTCACTGATTGGAAGTTATGAGTTAATATAACAAAGAAAAATGAGGATTAGAGTACTGCAGGAATTAGTATTGGGTTGACACTTTTCTTTCTACACATAGTTTAAAAGAAGGTACTATGGACATAGCACGCAAATTTGTGAGTGATCTCCCCAGCCCCTGCAACTAAAAACAACAAATTACCCCAAAGAAAGGAATTAGAGGTAATGGAGTAAGTCAGATGTTTTATGAGTTTCATTCAGTTTAGGCAAATAGAAGGTAATATGGTATGAAAAAGGAGTTTGAAATATAGAAACAATACATATACAAATACAAACAAGTTTGCAGTAAAGAGAGCAGGGAAATCACCTGGAAAAGACAGAAGAAATAATGGGATAAAATTAAGAAAAAGAAAATGTAGTTTGAATATCAGGAAAAATATCCTGGTGATTAAACATATTAGTCTGTGGAACAGCCTTCCCATGGGAATGCTTCAAAGCCCTATTATTTGACTGGCCCTCAAGAAAGGACACTACAGAGAATAATCTAGCACTGGGCCCTAGGAGATGGACAAGATGACCTCATCACTCTTTGGGGCACGCACCGTTTATTTGTTCTGGGTTTGTATTGTGTCTGACACAATGGGGTCAGGGTCCATGACTGGGGCTCCTAGGTGCCAACACAATACAAATAAATAATGATAGGATCCTCTTTATTTGTAATTTCTCTGGGCCACATCTGTAAATCTTTGTCCAGTTCTTACTCAGGCAAAACTTTCATCACAGCCAATGAGTCTAAAGTATTTAGTCAGGATTGACTCAGGTTGAGTGGGCAGAGACTGATTTAAGGTCTTCAGGATTTTGCCTCACTGGTGTTACAGATGTTCGACAGTTTCTCAGAAACTGGACCTATCAGAGTTTTGCCCTGTGTAAGGGGTAAGGTCTAGATCCTTGAAGGTACTTGAGAACCCAGCTCCCACTGAAATCAATGGGAATCAGGCATTAAATATCCTGAGCATCTGTGCCTGTGTAAAAAAGAGTAATAACTTTAGGACTTGACTCAAGAATTCCAAACAGTAGCATTAAACCATCAGCACGAGGTATGGCTGCAGTCCAAAAGGCAAGAACAGTGAGATACATACATAAACGAAGACAAAAAATGAAATTATAATAAACATTGTTCAAGAACTCTTTAAGGAACTTGCAATGAACTATATTTAGAATATGACTAATTTTTTGGTCACTGTGAACTTGAAATGACAATTAGGCGATTGAAAGGGACCAAGAAGGATAAAAAAGAGCTAGTGGTGGGAGTGCTAAAATAAGCTTATGAGAGACTATGACCGACACAAGATGTAGACATATACTGTAGTTATGTGAGACCAGATCCTTCTCTCTGTTACACTAGTGCAATTCCACTGAAGTCAGTTAGTCTACATGGGCTAGGTCTAAAGAGGTGCTGAGCGCTCACAACTCCAGCTGAAGTCAGTGGAAGCTGCAGGTGCTCAGCCCTGCTGAGAATCATGCCCCAGGGATCTAAATAATAATTAAGATTCTTCATAACTGTAGCTAACCTAAATTAATGTTTCCTTGCTTCTCTTAAGATAAGAGTCCGTACCTTCCTGATTCTCCTCTTTTAGGAACATGTATAGGCTCCAATTGGGTCTAGAGAAGAAGCAGAAAAGAAGCTGTAAGAAATTCACACTTCTCTTAAACTTTGACTTAGGGAGATTGGGTCACTGGCATCCATTCAGCTTTTCTCTTACCGTGGGGGACTCTATATTCTCTTATGGTGAGGAGAGCAGACATAGTCAGAAGGTGCTCCACAGAGCTACCCCACGGATGGAAGGCTACTTGTCTTAGTGAATGTAAGTGACGTTAAGGTGACTATTTTCAAAATCAAAATCCAGCACAGTTTTCTGGAAACATTTGTGGGGTTGTTAAATACTTGGGAGCTCTGCATTCTGATTGTTCTATGTCAGACAAGCTCCAGGTGGAGCAACAGAAAAGATGAAAGAAGGCTGAACTCTGCCTCTTTTCCTCAGCTCGTTCCTCCCTGTAGTTTTGGTGATCTTAGAAAGAAGGGAAGCAAGAGACAGGCACTTCAAGGCAACCACCCAACTCCTTTCCCAAGCCCCATAAAGGACCAGAGCAGATATGCTTGGTGCAAAATATATGCTCACTACATGGTGAGAGTGAAACGAGTGTACAAAATGTTTCATATCGCTACAGTAGAGATGCAAACATTAATAGTTACAAAAAACCAAAATATTTTGATTAAATGGAAAACTGGGACATTTTGGGTGTCCTGAAAGAAGTTCTTGTATGAAAAATCAGGACATATTACTCTTTAGGTAACACACCTTTGATGGTCTAGGTGTATCACAGGGTAAGGTAGCCCACATGGGGATTAAATGTCTCAGAGAGAGAGATGAAGGGAGGGGAAGTGAATGAGTGTTTTATTTCAGGGAGTCCCCATGTGAACATCCTTTAGAGTAGAGAAACATAGCACATGCCATTTGGTGTACATTTGTTGAGTTAGATATTCTGCTCTAGAACCCTAAGGTTAAAAAATGAATGCCAGATCCTGGGTAAGACAAAGGGGTCTTCAGAGATAGTTAACCAACTATCAGTTACTGACAGGGATCCAAAGGATATCAGGTCAAGAAGAGCACGTTCATTTTCTTGGTAAAATTGTATGACGTACATTTATCCAATACAGGTACTTTACTGGGGGAGGAGGGTTGAGTTTCAAGTATCAGGTATAGGCCATTGCAGGAAGAAGAATAGCAGATTTGGTGGACCACCGGACACACAACAAAGCTTATAGCCAAGATTTTCAAAAGTGGATGCTTAAATGTAGGCTCCTAATTGGCCCCTGTACCAATATTTTCAAAAACAGGAGCCTAAAGTAAGGCTCCAAAAATCAATATGTAGACACGTGTATAATGGTCCAAAGTGCTGAGCACCCATCTCCCATTGAGTACATCCATCTTGCAAATCGGGTGAATTGTGAGGGACTTAGAACTCTAGCTTTAGGCACCCTTGTTTTTAAAATCTAGGCCTACATTTTTATGTTGGGGTGGGTGCATATTTTATCATTTTCCCTTACGTCTTTAGCAACAAGAAAAAAAGATTGTTCCAAAATCATCTCAGTGATAACTATGTCTAGCTCTAAACATTACAAGGGCATGATTCAAAGATCCAAACAACCTTCTGGGTCAAGAACGACCATTACAAATTCATTTTTGCTCTTTTTAGAAATAAAAAGGATCTGTGTATATTACATTCCGCCTGAGACTTGGCCTGCTGCTGCTTTGCTTTTCATCATGTTCATGCTTATTCTCATTGTTATTGTATTGCTTTCATCTTCAATAAACAGAATGTTTTTTTATAAAACATCTTGTATCTGCAATTCAAGATTCCCTGTGACTTGGCATAATTCAAAGAACTCTAGTCTAAGTTACTGACCTACCTCAGATCTGCTTGCTTTCTGGTTGCTACTTGCATTTTTCAGTGGTAAAAAAGTGACAATAATATATATAACCTGGGTTGGCATGTAGCTTTTTCATTCTGCTCTTATAGTTGGACTGCCAAACAGTGAGTGACAGAAAGAAAACAAAACTAACAAAGACAAGAAGGAAAAATTGCATGACATGAAGAAATAAGAAATGAAAAACGATAAAATTCAGGCAAGAATTTAAAAAGAAAAATCCTAAAAAGAATGGCAGGATTTGATTTTCCAGTGCTGGCTTACAGCCAGATACCTGTCTGGAGAGGGAACCAACTGAAGTAGTTATACCCAAGATAAAAAGAGAGAGAGAGAGACCTGAAGAAAATAAGAGGACCCCTAAAGGATGATAGAATTTTGTGCCTTTAAAGGATGATAGAATTTTGTGCTTTTGACCCCTCAGTTAGACATACATGTAAAAGAAACATTTCCATTTATCTTTTTTGCTTTTAAAAGAAGAAAGAGGTGCTCAACAGTATGAGCAGATTACTGATTTCAGCACTGATCTATGAGCCAGGAACTTCTGATCCCAGCTCTGCTACAGACTCCTTCTATGGCCTTTTGCGAATCACATAGGGCCTGACCTTGTAATTCTCCTTCAGGCAAAACTCGCATCGATCTTTTCAGCAGAATGGGCACTGAAATGGTTTGGTGTGGTGCAACAGGTTAGGTAGGTGGAAAGGAGCTGTTATCATATTTCCATGACTGACCTTCTTAAAAATGTTTTTAAAAGCACCAGGACTTAAAAAAGTCACGTTTTTTAGCAGCAGCTAACATATCATGGTAGTCCTGTGATGAATCAAGAGACTCCTGCATTATGTTCAATAGAATTCCTCTTCCATAATTCCAGAAGGCTGTGTGTCATAGGTGAAGGTAATCAAATCTGGTATTCCATAGTCAGGGACTCTATCCTCTTCCTGTACTTCAACAGGGATCATTGTTTGTGGATGCACCTAAGCTGCTGAGCAAGTGGGAACTTTCATAACTCATCAAGCTTACAACAAATTTTAAGATCAATCCAGTTACTGTGGCTTGTGTCTAGCCCTAGTCTAAGTGCATGGTGGGCACAAAAAAGCCTCAATCCCGGCATGTACCTTGTGAAAAGAAGTCCATATATCCTTCTTTCAAAAATATAACAGAGCCAAAGAACTCCTACATCTGTGTTCAGTTTATGTCTGAAACCACCGCACAATAATCATGGAAAAACTTTGTTTTTTTTAATGACTACACTATATGTATTTCTCCCCTTTATCTCCTGTAGATTCTACACCATTTCTGCATATGGGTATAAAAATAAAAGTAATCTTTCTGGTTCTGTTACAGATAACCAAGCAAAGTTGCAAGAAGCCAATTAGTTTTGTATCTTAAGCTTTATTGGCAGCAGAAAGCCTGAATCACAAGAACATTTAGTTCTCTGGAATTTGGATCTCATAGGAGAGAACCAATGCCAGCACTAACCAGAGTGACTGCCAGTTGTTCTTCAAAGCTACAGCAGCAGCAATTACTAATTAAGGATCAATATCTGATCAGATTCTTATTAGGAGAGAGACAGACTCAGAAGTGGGTAAAACATCTGGTCCTAGGTCAGTGGGGTAGGTGCTGAGACTACTAGTAAGCCACTATCTAAAGATAGAAGTAGGATGCTTTGAGGGAAACTCCAAAACCTAAAGAGGTGCTGACTGTTGAGGGAGCATTTGGGGAAGGGGGAGTGCCTTGGGAAAGACAGAGTTCCAGGGCTTCACCTTAGCGGGAGACTCAAATTCTACAGAACTAATTTCTATGGATTCTGAACTTCCAAATGAATCGGCATGACTGATAAAGTGTCAGCCACTACAGATGAACCCAGCAGAGTCTGGTTCATGTAATCCTTACTCATTGAACCCTGCTGGGTTTGGTCCACTTTGGTGATGCCAAGTATTGCTGCAGAGTGAAGCTGATCCAAATGATCTGATACTTCTGTAACCCTTCTGCTAGGTGAAGCCAGCAGCAACAAGGGTTGAGTTCAATATCTAGGGATTCCTCTTCAACAATACAACACAAAACCAGCTCGAGCCCCCAGTCAGTGACCTGGGACATTTACACACCATCCCCGGGTGCCTCTAAGAGGCAAGCAATACTTTCCCTCTTGCAAGCACAGAGTCTGAGTGAGGCAAAGACTTTTAATAAAAGGAGGGAATTAACTCTCCATTAATTTGGGAAAACACTTCAACTAGGGTTCATAAACACAAACCATGAGCAAAAGACCCACCCCCAAGTAAGTTAGGCAGTGTCCTTTTCTCCTTAGGGTCTTAAGTCCAGCAACCCAAAAGTCATTTTAACATCCCCATCCCTTTTCTGTACCCCACTCACAGTTGCTGTCCTTGGCCCCAGAGTTCAATCTGCAGAGTTCACCTCCCACCATGTGTGAAAGGCCGGGGTCGGGGGAGTAAGGAGCCATCTGTTTGGGCATTTGCTTGTTGCCACAACAGCCAATTGCCACGCCTCTGCAGGGCTCTGCTCTGGCCCTCTCCACCACCTTCTCTGCTGGTTGCGCCTCTCCGCCAGCCGCCCTACTAGCTGCTTGCCATGCCTCTCCCCAGCCTCCCTGGTGAATTCTTCCCTTCCTCTTCCTTACTGCCCCATGGCAACCTCAAAAGCTGGAGAGCTGTGAAGAGGGAGCACTCTACTACACCATCCTAATAGTTAGAGGTGCATGTGCACTGCTTGGAGCTCCAGCAGGAAGTTTGCCTCACTGAGACACATTCCTTCCCAGAGTTGTCCCCAGCAGTGCCTTGAAATGTTTGTGTCATCATTGTATTCTAAGGACCTGTCATCCTTGGTACACTAACTCCCTCCATGGCCTTAGGCAACTCATCTAACCTCTGTGCCTCATCTATAAAATGGGGATAATAGTGCTGAGCAGAGATGCTCTGAGGATTCATTAATGAATGTATGTAACGTGCTTTGAAGATGAAAAGCTCCCTAAGTTCTAAGAGTTATTAATCATTTATTATTGTTCCCTCAAATAGCATATATTTCAAAGACAATGATTTTCTTTTGTCTAATTCCTTCTTCACTAGGCACCACCGAGACTATCCCAGCAAATGGAAAACAAAACAAAACAAAACAAACAAAAACAGTTTCAGTTTTCAAGCTGAATACAGATTTTGGGAGGCTTTGCTTACCCATTCTTTCATATTGGGTTATCTTGAATGATTTCCAAGGAGTCCCAGTGCCTCCACAGAGTGGCTCTCTAAATCCCCACTCCAACGGAACAGCCAGCCAGGCCACCAGAATGGAACAGAGAGCGGAAAAAGCATTCCATTTCCCAAATACAGTAATTGATTTAGCAGCAGTTTAAAACAATGTTGAGCATTGTCAAGGATGTTGCTTTATGGCACTAAATCAAGTTCCTCAAGATGGATTACATGCTAACCACATACTATCTAAAAATCTCAAGGGCTGTTTATTGTTCGGCAATTTATGATAGCCTTGTTAGAGGACTGCGTATGAGGCATCTCTGGAGTATGAGAAGAAACAGAGACACATAGCATACAAACTATATTGAACAATTCATTACATTATATTGTGGAAACCTAAGCACAGCATGCAGATAACCCTTTTATGTGTGCTGCCTTATTGAACAATAATCACTCTGTAATTTTTTAGATAGTTAAATCATATTTATAATAACACATTTTAATGCAACATCCCTCATAAAGTTCTCAAGGTATTTTACAAGGTGCATAAAGCATGGAAAAATACAAAATTTTAGAATGCAAATTCACCTACTGCAGGGCCCTTGAGCCAATCTAATGAGGGAGATATACAAAAGTCTAAGCTGACAGTTTAACTATTTAAGTAGTGTATATAATAATTCAAACACATTTTAAGATATCCTTAGTTATAAACCCATTCTTTAACTAAATATTTGGGCTAGGTTGAATAAGTGCTTATTTTCAGTTTACAGTTATGGCCAGAAACAGGGACACTTTTTGGTTCCTTATTTAGAATCGTTCCCTTAAAAGCTTTCAGGGTCCCCAGCTTAAAGATAAATTATTGCTTTTTTGAGTTCCTTTGCAGAATGTGTTCCATAACAATACTTTAGACCAAGAAACATGGTCCAGTAGATGGGTTACAGGACTTAATGCCAGCAGATATTAGTTCCAGCCCTATTAATGACTTAATGTATTGACCAGGGAGCCTCACTTCTCTGTGCCTCAGTTTCACTATTTAAAAAAATAGGGATAATTATATTTGTATACCTTTATATGGTCTTTTATTTCTATGGATGGAACATGCCACATTAGTTCACGTTAGTATTATTACTATTGTGAAACCTGGGAAAAAAGTGGAAGGCTGTAGATATTGGTAATGGGACACAGAGCTTTAATTTCTGTAATTCACTGGTTTAGCCCAGGGCCCCCATTCACGAAAGCACTAGCCTAAATCCATCTGTATTCAACACAGCACTTAAAGATGACTATCTGAGTCAGGGACCAGATTGGTATCATCTGATCCACGATTTGTCTGAAGTGAAATGGTGATCTCATCCCTCTTCACAATGTACTGATGTCTATAGTTCACTTGGTAGACTCCTGTTTATGGGCCCCAACCTTTTTTTCTATTTGTCATAGCAGGAAAGGAAAATGATTGCAATAGGTAAGATTGAAATGCTGCTGCTACTATAATCTACCCTCCCCTTTTCATTTGCTAATAACTTTTTCAAAGTAGCTGACATTTTCCATGCTGACTTTTCTTTCAGAGATGACTTTTTTTTAATGTTACAGCTGAATGTGTTCATTTTTGAGACTTGCAGGTTTTTTATAATATCGTAATTAATACATGGGCCCAGACATTCCAATCAGAAATGGTTTGGGTGCATAAGGCAACAACAGTTGAATGGACTTTGTTCAAACTTGGCTTGTTTTATAGAACTGATAAAGTTCTAAGTAGCAATTCAAGCTTGTATTAAATTGGGGCTGATTGATTGTTTCTCTAGGCAACTGGCATTCTTCTGCCACCCAGTCTTCAGATATAGGATCCCACACTGAGGACAGGCTCTTCTGCAGTGGTGCCATGATGAAACCATCATTATGGTGGGGTGAAGATTGAGCTCAAATTTGGATTCACAAAACTTTGTTGCTGTAACCAGAAAGTGAACCCAAGTTTATTCAGGTTTTTTCATACCTAGGACATTGTAGTTTGTCCCCATTTTCCTTGCTTACTAATAGATGTGATGCTGTAGATGACATTTCCATCAGGTAAAATGTTATACCGACAAGCTTTATGTAATATTTAGAGTATATTTAAGTTTAATGAAAAAGTATTTTTAGATATAAAGGATAAAATGTTGACAACTTTACTCTCAGTCTTTACTTAGCTAAAATTCCCCTTAAAATAATTCAGGATTTGGCTTATTAATTTCCTTGAGTGTTTGTCTGAGTAAGAACTGCAGTGTTTGGTCCATGACTAGAATTTCTTGCAGTCATTCCTACTAATGCAGCTTCAGCTGTTCAGGAATATTTAGTTTTAATTTTATTTCTGTGAGGACCAGAAATATTTTTGAATATACAATACTGTATAAAAAGTGTCTGTTTTGGGATGTAAGACTGTACGTATACATAGAATGTGTGTATGTGGTTTTGTGTGTGTGTGAGCACGTTTGATTTTTATTTTTGTTTTTGATTTCTCCTGCCTCTTGACCTCCCTCATGTGGTTAATACTTAGATTAAGAAAACAAGGATCATATGGAAGGGAGTTGGAGGGCATATATATGTGCACACATGTGCGTTTTGCAGTTTGAGGATTACAATAGGGATACAACAATAATTGAATTCAAGATAACTAGATGGACAGAAAGACACATAGGAGCTACAACCACTGCAAGAATTAGGAAGAAGGAGAAAAATGAGTATGGGAGAAAGTATCCAACCAATAAAGGTTTAGAGATAAGGTGACCAGACAGCAAATGTGAAAAATTGGGACAGAGGATGTGGGTAATAGGAGCCTATACCCAAAAGACCCCAAAATCGGGACTGTCCCTATAAAATCGGGACATCAGGTCACCCTATTTGGAGATCCAAGCAAATAAAAGTTTTGGGAACTGGAGGAATTTCAGCTAATTCTTTTTTTACACTGTTTTGTTCTTTTTTTTGCAAACCATCTTCCCCTTGAGAGATGATGAAGGAAGCCAAGAAACTCTTGGGAAATACAGTTTCTGGCTAATACTTCTGCAGAAGAGCATCCTCTAATGGCTGTTTTCTCAACTGGAGAATCAGTGGTGAAAGCAGTAGCTAAGAGCTGTGGGTGAGGAGAGCTATTTGGTTTAAGCTTTCGGTATGTATACACTGAGAAGGTTTTCTTTAAAAAGATGTTTGTGAAACCTCCATCAAATGCAGGCAACAGAGAAAGAGCATAAGAGAGAATAGGCTTTTCTCATATCCATTGCTGGCATGAAGCAACGGATGCCTGTGTGCATGTTGGCTTTTAAGGGCAGCATGAGTTTGCCCAGGCTTAAGAAACTGGATGTTCTTATTACAGAGTGAATGTGTGATACTGTTTTATAGCCAGAGGTGGATAACAAGACTCTGTGTGTGTGTGTGTGTGTGTGTGTGTGTGTGTGTGTGTAATAGAAAGTACAGTTAGAAATAAAATAAAGGGCATCAGTCATGGAGGGAGACAGATTACAAAGACATTCTCAGATGACTTTCCACATCATTTCACTGACACTTCTCCATCTCCAACTGAGTCAAAAAAATATTGCTATTCTGGGTACTAACCTATATTTGGCTTCCTCTACACTATTTTTTTTTTTTGCATGATGTTGTTGTCACTCTTCCTGTCTAGTCATAATTTTCACCAAAAACAACATGTGAGGATGAGTTTTACTTAGTATATACCCTGTGGCTTAAGCACATGGTTCATTATATTGCTGCTAGCAGCCAGCGACTGCCAGCCTTACCTAATGGAATAACAGACAGAGAGCAAGAATAACAGCTCCCTTGTCTTTTAGTCTATTAATAGTGGAAGCATTAATATTACAAGATGACTGGTAATAAGAATATTTTTAAGGGTGAGAGGGGATCTTGACAATAAATGAACTTTTATTGCTAAAAGGATTGTTACAGCATAAATGAAATGCTTTGGGAAATATTTTGTTTACTGGACAGACATATTGCTAGCCATTGTTGTTTTTATTATTATGCTATTCTTTTTTAATGTTTAGTCACTTTTTTCCCCTTAGCATCTGTGTCCAAAAAATATATGGGAACTTCTGACCTCAGAATATATTTATATAACATCACAAAGCTTTTCCATGGCAACAGGCCTTGTCAAGCTGTCCCAATCACCCTAGTGACAGATTTTTGAGCAGTTCCCAAACAAATGTGATTCTAATAGGGAAATGAAATAAAAATAAATGCATTTCAAAAGTGTCATGTACTTCTAAACACCTGTGCACTTTTCTTTCTACACTGAGGTAGGGCAGGCAGGGAAGAGTTAAGAACTGATCCTTCACTGAAGTCAGTAGTAGTTTCCATTGACTCCAATAGGATTAGGATTAGGAACCAGGGCCCTTTTAATCCCCAAACAATTGAAAACTAGGGTCTGATCTTGCTCACATGTCTAAACCTTGCTCCTCTAAATCAATGGCACCTCTACTCACATGACTAAACCTAGCTCCTCTAAATCAATGGCACTACTCATGTAAGGTTTTCAGGATCAGGCTCCTCTGAAGAGGGAATGGTGGTTTGCAAGTTTTCATTGGCCCTGGTTGCAGATAACTGGTGCACCCAAATCCTCAAGCAAAGTCAAGGAATGTAGGATCTGGGCACCTTGTAGGGAATCGACTAACTTGTGGCCAGACCATCCTTGCTCACGCTGAGATATATTCTACTCCCCAGAGGCCCACTGAAGTTGGTGGAACTATCTACAGGAGGAAGGACTACTCACTACTTCTACTGATGTCCCCATGTGAAACTTTGCAAAAGACTTTATGAAGAAATCTGTTAATGGTAGCTATGTTTTTGGAGGAGTGGAGGATTTCCTCTCTCCTCCCCTGCCTCATTTTGCTTTTGCATTAAAAGAGGATCTCTTTTTCTTAGGGATTCTCTAATATATCTATCTGTCTAGGTTCTTATATGGTTCCCATACCACAATATCTGAGCATCTCATCTTCTGAATGCTCAGCTGAAGTCAAATGATTTTCTGTTTGTCATATCCTAACTGCCAAACACCTAATTGTGATACTCTTTTATCCTTACCTACTATACATCTTTGTTCTTATTTCTTCCTAATACTTTCCTTCCCACAAGTTCTCCAATACTCCCACCTCTCCTTTTTCTACTCTCATTTACATTCCTTTAGTCATGTGGCCCCCAATACACTAACCAATCTCCAGGACTTTGGCCATCCTATGTCCTTCTCATTGTGACCTCTCCAAAAAGGCTCCTTAAAACACATCTCTTTTAGTAACCTACCCTCCCTTCTTTTCATCATTTCTAACCCTGTCCCTCTGCTTCTCTTGAAGCATTGTCCAATATTGTGTATGTAGGTTGGTTTATTATAAGCAAACCAAGCAGTACCACCTGTAGTTAAAGTTTCCTAACATTTCCCTTTAGAAGATCTTGTTTTCAGTTGCTTACATCTTATAACTTTGGACTAAAATTTCCATGGCAGGTGGCTGAGGCTGAATTTTTCTGGAAAGATTCTACTAGAATGGTTCAAACATATTTGAGAATAAGACTACAGAAAAATACCTTGTTTTGCCGTAATAAAAAAATTCTTACAACCATTTTGTTGAAAAGCTCTACCATCTCCATGCTTGCAATCTGGTATGGAGTCCACTGGTGTTGCCTGGGATGTGCTGTCTGCCACCCGTGAAAATTTGCCCAATTCAGACCAAGTTATAAACCTCTGAAAAAATCTCAGTTTTCAGATGCGCAATAGAGACTTGTTAGAGTTTGGCAATTAAATTTTCTAAAGATTTCATCTACACTGAACATGCTTAAGACAAATTGCTCCTCTTAGCAGCCAAGGTCGCTGTGGTGCAGGACACAGGAATGGAAAGCAAGTAGACTGTCTTTCCTGTGCTCTCCATATCACCCTACCACTGCACATGCATCAAGGAGGAGCAGTAGTAAGTGACCTGACTGGAATGTAGAAGGGTGAGAAATGAGTCGTGGGAGATAAAGAGAGAAGAGGTTGCAGGTGCTAGAAGATGAAGGAGAGAAATTAAGGTTGCACAGGATGTGACAGATTATCGGGTATGTTGGGGTCAAAATGAAAGCTTCATTCTGTTTTGTGATCACCATTTTAATTGCAACTTTCATGTAACCTTCACTTGTGTATTGTACCCACCATATTGATTTGAGGCACCCCAGGTATATATTTTTTAAAAAATCTGGTCCTAAGAAGGATAGTGTATTCTGGACAGTGTATGCTCATGTTAGGGTAGGCTACCACTAGAACAGGGCCACCCATTTTGCTTATCTCTCAGCTACCCTCGCATCCTCAAGAACGATAAACTCTCCACACAGAAAACTGGCTGAGAGAAAGGGCAACAGTTCGGCAATCTGGGCACAATGGCAGGAAAGAGAGACTTTCTTCTAAACAGGGAGCCATTTCATCATCACATGCAGAAGACCAGGACAAGCATACAGGAAGAGCTGTCTGGCGGCCCATGGACTTGGACCAAACTCAGATCTCACATACATAGTGAGATTAGACTGAGGGAATGTGGTCAGGAGTTTGTTTCCTAAGATCTGTATTCCTACTGCTGTTTGAGAGTAAAAGTGTAGATAAATATTCCTTTGCTAAACATGTGATCCTTTGTTTTACTGGACCACATTGTCCATCAAGAGGTTATTTGAGAAATGAGAGTTTCCGCAACAAAGTGGACTCAGGAGTGAAAGAGCCAAGCAATGGGGGCTCAGGCAGACTGACAGTGGTTCTGAGATCTGCACAGCCAGACTGTGTGGTCTCATTATCCAAGAAGGGTGCGGGTGCCAAACATGGGGTTTGTACATAGGAGTGAGCCTTTGCGACCCAGAGCTAGGAACGGTGATCAGTCAGTACCCAGATTCAAGCAGATTAGAAGTATATCTGACTCAACAGCTGGGTCCAGTCAACAGACTGGTGTCTAGCCTGCTGTGTGACACAAGAAACAGTAATTCTGGCATTAACATGCAATCATTGTGATAGGTGTTGAGCAGACATGTAGTAAGAGACTTGCCCCAAAGATGTATATTCAAAGACCCCAGTCCTGCAAACACTTCCAGTTGTGGGCAGGCCCAGTTTATGGAACAACTCACATGAGTTATGCATGTGCGAAACTGTCTGCCGGGTTTGGGCCTAAGTTAAGACAAGTTGCAACAAGTGGGTGTAACAAACAAATGGAAGCAGGGCCAGAGGGGCAAGGATAACAGTGAATGGAACATATGGTTATGTGGGCTGCCTAAAATTAAAGATGTCACAAACAGGATTTTACCATCAGGTGGGGGATCAGGATTCCACTGAGACTTGAAAGGTGAGAATCTGATTCCCATTTATGTAAATGACTCTACATCGCTCTGACAGAGTAGAGGTGGATGTAACTGACACTGCCAGTGGTGAGAGGGGCTGTAACATACGAATCAGTCCTACAGCACATTGGGGAAAAAAAGTCTTATGTCAATTAAAAACCCATAAAGAAATAAAGAAGTTTTCTTTATTTGCACAGAGACAGAGTTTTCTCTAACCAGAACATTTTTCAAAATTTTCCATGGGGCACTGGATATGCTTTATGTACAGTAAAAGAAAACAAGAGCTAGTAATGTTTGGTCAAAGAAATAGCCATATCTGAAGAGAGACAAATTAGTTGCCAAAAACTACTGTGTATACATGGCAGAGGTTAAAATAGCTTGGAAGGCTTTGCTTCTGAGGCTGCTCCCTTTTATAACGTGATTTATTAGTTATGTTCTATCCATTTAGCATTTCCCTAAAAGTGAAACAGACATCACCACATTAGGATCTGAGAGCAAAAGAGGATAATTAACTAAAACAACTAAAATGCTTCCACAATTGTTTTTCAAAGGGGTTATTAAAGGATTTGTGTTTCTTAAAGCACAATCAAAGCCTTTTATTATGAAGTCATTCCTTTTCTTAAAAAACATCACAAAAAGCTTCAATGTGGGTCAGCTTCTCATTCCATTGAGGTCAGCTCCTCATTTTAGAGAGCTCTGTGGAGGGATACATTTTCTGTGCTTGCATCTCTGGACACAAGTGGGGCCAAACAGCTCACTTTGAATTAGAGATAAGTAAGCCTCATGGAGACAGAGGTTTTGTGAACCTCTGGAACTATTTGCATTCCACAAACCTACTTGAAGTTCATAAACCCTGAAACTTTTTTTTAAGCGTGAGTCAATTACAAATCAACACCAACAAAAAAACAAAACACATAAGAAATTATTGAAGCATTCTGCATAATTTGCCAACTGCTTCATTGGAATTTTTATGTTCCCTCTGTCCTTTTTCCCCCTTCAATCTATCCTAAACATTATTAGGTTCATATTTTACATAAGTTTGATCCGTACCTTTGAATTCACAGTGTTCAAGTGAGTTTCAAATTAGGCAAACCAATTTCACCCACCCCTGCATAAATGGTCATATACCTTCCACTGGCAAGTGGGTGTTGTGGCTCTGGCTATGGGATGGCATGTGAAATCAACTTCCAACTCTTCATGCCAGGGCTATCAAGCAGCTAATCCCATATCTATGGCTAGGTTATTTTCAGACTAATTAATAATATTGCACTTGTTTAACACATTTGACCTGAGGATCTCAAAGTGCTTTCAAATGTATTGATTAAACCTCTGAGATAGTATGGTAAGCAAAAGCATTAACCCCATTTTACAGATGGCAAGGCTGAGACACAGATGGGTTATGTAACCTGCCCAAGGTCACACAGCAAGTGATAGTCAGCAGCTGTGTTAGTTCCTGGGTTTCCTGACTCCTAGGGCTGTTCTCCTACCATTACATGATTATGCTGCAGTGTATTCTTATTTCTAGGTAACTTGTTACTTACTGGCAAACAATGATTTTGCTTCTCTGGTCTCCCTCCCAATGAGAATACACAGAACAGCAATCTAATTCTAACTGGGACAATCGTCTGTTTGTGCTAGAATACCAAAGTCAGAATAACAACAAGGAGTCCCGTGGCACCTTAAAGACTAAGAGATTTATTTTGGCATAAATTAGAACAGTTAATCCAAAAGATTGTTTCACAGTGGATTGTTTCAGACACTGTTTCCAAAAAATATTCCATATCATACATAACTCAAAGTTCATGTAACTCCATTGATGGACTCTCTAGCTGTCCAGTCATGTTTATTAACAATAACAAAGGGAGGTGGGACAAGAAACTGGAGCACATTGTGGCATGTGGCATGCATGTCAGTGAAGAGAAAAGAATATGACACAACTGATGTCTCATCAGCTGAGGTGGTCTGTGCACATCACATACTCCACCTAAGGGGAGGAATATCTTTTCTGCCTGACAGGGCCTTTATTTCAACAAATTTCAAGACAGTAGAAAGCACATTTGCGGTGCTGTGAGTGAAAAATTCTGGGATTTCACCAGGCCAAGCAGTCTTTCAGAGATCCATCCATGTAGGGTATAATTTCTGTATCCTTATTTGGAACATGGAAGAATCTGGAGAAGGTACATTTCCATGCTTACCTCTGATTTTGCCTTTAGGGAACCAGGGCAGCGCATAGGAGCTCAGGTGCTAAGTCATTGGATGACTCACTCTCTATTATTATTAATTTTTTTGTATTGCAGTAACATGTAAGCATCCCAGTCATGAATAATGGGACTATGTATAGGCATTGTACAAACACGTAAGGAAAAGACAGTTCCTCCTACCCTAAAGAGCTTACGGTCTAGCTGTACAATGACCTATATTGCCCCATCTCCACAGGTTCAGAGTCAGAGAGGGATCAGTGATATAGAGAGTTTGTGACAGAGCCATTGAACCCAGGTTTCTCACCAGAGTCTTAAGTACAAGACTCTCCTTCCTCCCTATCTGTGAAGAGTCTCCCTGTAAGCAGAAAAGATCCTATCATCAAATAAGGGTGAATGTACTTGTAACCCTTGCAGATAAAATCCAAAAGTTGCAGAAATTGGTCATGGTGATTTAATAGTGCCATTATTCCTTGTGGGTGTTCTGAACAAGTGTCATAAAATGGAGGTAGGGGCACTGTGCTGTTGGAAGTGACATCATTCAACTGAGACATAAAACTGGGGCCCTGACTACCCGGGGTCATTAAAGCGCTTATAGCACCCTTTTTTCCCCCTTTTTTGGTAGAGTTAGCCCCAGAGCCCTAGCCAATTCCACTATGAGTTATTGTGGTCTCCCTACCTAAATTTCCCCACCAATTTGGCCAGATCTCTGCCCTAAATTATTTAGCAGCGCTGTTGTGCCCTATTAAAAAAGCCAGCCTCTACCGACAGTACAGTTGTGTATTATCCCATATACCACAATGATTCCCTTTTTAAACTGATAGAATTTACGCAGACTCCTAGCTACTAGCATGGAAAAACTGGGGATTAAAGTAACAGCGCTCTGGGACCTCTCAGCAGGATTGGGAGAGTGCTGCTGCCCCTTCTGCATGGCTGGTGTGGTGGCATTTAAAGCGGGGATGAGCAGCAAGAGCTGGTGCCTGTCTGAGAAGTGGACTGAGCAGCACTGCACAGTGTCCCAGAAGCACAGGGTCAGTTCTAGAGCGGCACAGGAGGGAGAGGACAGCTTCCCTCATTTTAGCTTGAGGGAGCCAACAATGTCCGTCCCCGCCCCCACAGCTCTTGCACCACCAGCTTTGGCCTGGCTGGGCTGGTGTTTGATGAGGAGCACTCAACCAAACCTCCTCCCTCTGCAAACCTCCCGCCAGCAGGAGCTGCTCTGTCCTGGTTGCTGGGCAGGCAGCCGGCTGCAGCTGGGTCTCCCTTCTTCAGCCCCAGCCCCCAGCCTGTGACATTGGCCCAGAGGGTCTGAGTTGGAGGGAGGCAGGAAGCTGGCAGGGCAAGCAGGGCCTTGAGCCGGTCATTGGCAGCCACTGATCTCTGACCCAGCAGCAAGTTCCTCCACCGCTTTGGGAGACAGGTACAGGGGCAGGCACTGGGTGAGTGAGCAAGCAAGGGGATGAGGTGGGGTGGGAAGGAGCCCTGGGAAGAACAGAGGGGAACCTTGGCCAGGGGTTAATCCTATGTGGGGAACGGGGTGAGAGGCAACTGCAGGGAGACTGAGAGGAGGGTTCGGTTACTGCTCAGTGCAGGAGGGGGCAAAGGGTACTGAGGAGCACTTTGGGGCCAGGGATGGAGTGATTGTTTTGGGAGTTCTTACAAAGGGAGGTGGGACATTTGGGAGTGAGATCTGGAGCATGGGGAAGCTGGGAGAGGACAAGAAGGACATGAGCGGGGGGATGTGTGTGTGAGAGAGAGCTACAAAGGGGGGCATTCTGGGGAGAAGTGGAGCTTGGGGGAGATGAGGAGGAAAATTGGTGCAGGTGGCCAGGCATGAGGCAGAAATGAGGGGTGTGGAATTTGGAGGATGGAACTTGTATTGCTGGGAGCCTCCTGGATCTTTCATGGCACTGGGTGTGGGAAAGATGTTTGTCTCCCTCCCCTGCCTTTGTACATAACATTGCTTCACCATGTCTCAGTGTGAGTCCTTTTGCAGAGGTAGGGGCTAAGTTCAAGTTCCAGTCTGGTTCAAAACTTCCAATGTTTCAGGGAAGTTTAGACCTGAGCTTTTGGGTCAGCCCAAACTGAGCTTCTGGGCTCAGACAAGACAAACAAGCTACTTCCAAACTCAAAGGGCTTGGGGATCAGAGCTTTGGTCTGAGTACATTTCTACACAACCATGATATTACATATTGCTGCCTGCTCTGATTTTGTTAAAGAGAACAATTTATCCCTGCCTTCTTAATGGACCTTGTCCTAGTCTCATTGAAGTCAGTGTGGGTTTTTTGCTAGGGAGTTCGTAGAGAAAGACTATTTGTGTGTACTGGAGAACGTGAATAAGGAAAAGTTATTTACTTTTTCCAATTATATAAGAACTCAGGCCACCGAGTGAAATTAATGGGCAGCAGGTTTAAAAGAAATAAAAGGAAGTTCTTCTTCACGCAGCACACAGTCATCCTGTGGAACTCCTTGCCTGAGGAGGCTGTGAAGACTAGGACTATAACAGGGTTTAAAAGAGAACTGGATAAATTCATGGAGGTTAAGTCCACTAATGGCTGTTAGCCAGGATGGGTAAAGAATGGTGTCCCTAGCCTCTGTCAGTCAGAGGGGGTGATGGATGACAAGAGAGAGCTCACTTGATCATTACCTGCTAGGTTCACTCACTCCGGGGCACCTGGCATTGGCCACTGTCGGTAGACAGGATACTGGGCTGAATGGACTTTTGGTCTGACCCAGTATGGCCATTCCAATGTTCTTATGTTCTTATGGTGGAGTATCTGTCTCTTTTAGACTGTGACCTTTCCTTGTGTCACCCTCTGGCTCTGTGAGTACAGGGGATTCCTTCTGGACTGCTATGAACCTGGCAGAGTGTCTGCTCCATTACTGTTATACATACATATTCCTTTTGATGCCTAACCTCGGATGTGCTGTGTGTCTGTTTCCCATCTGGCTTCAGTAGGAGCAGGAGCAGGTCCTATAATCTTTTCAAGCATTCACCAAGAGGAGATAAACTGCACTGAGATTAAATGTCAAACGTATGTCAGTATTGGCAGGAGCAATTACAAAGCAACTTAGTGTGTTGTTGTATACCAAAGGCATATAGGCTGGATACATACTGTATTTATATATATTTATATATATATATGTTTTAGTATAGGATTCCCACATATTAGTTCTCTGTATTGACATTTCCTTTGCTCGTGCTTCATAAAAATGAAATGTTCTGTTGTCTTGTTTTGTGCCAGTTTTCTATAAATACAGAAATTAGGTAGTTGTCACCAAACCGATTTGATAAAATTCAAAAATAAGTAAACAGTGAGTAGGAATGCAGTTGGGTTATTAAAATTCAAAAAACAAACAAAAAATATATCTGCCCATTATCCTTTTGATGAATCTGGCCACATGCCTCAAAATCTCTACCAGTGTCAGCTGGCAGAAGAGGAATGTTTTTGAATACTGCCCAATGTGCACAGCATTGAACTGGAAATGCTAGTCAGTAACAGCCCATTGCCATTATCCAGATGAGAAGCAAATTAAGCATGGAAATGCTGTGCTAAAATAAGGTAAAGGTTGAAATGCAAAGCAGCAAAAGCAAGACAAATTTGAGCTGACTCAAATTTTGTGCCTAGGTCTCAAAGTGTATCCTTTTTTACATTACATTAGAGTACTCATGAAATCTGACACAGAACAACGATTCTACAGTGTCCAGACACAATCAGGCTGAATTAAAAGGGTTAAGATAAGGAGTTCCGTGTTTTCCTTGGCTGATCATTTAAATTATTGTATCTTAAATCTTAGGGCCTTTCATCCATAAGAATCCAAGCATGCTTTACAAATTGCAAGCTTAAAGGGAAATTTTCTTCTGTGCAGAAGTAGTAAGCCCATGTCTTATTTATATCCTAAAAACAGGGGTTAAGTGAGACTTAAATGTTGCATAGGCCTTGTATGCACCCTCTGCGAAGGGATTCATTTTATCCTTAATCCTGACCAAAGAGGACCAAAAAGTCCTTTAACTTGAAAGTGAGGTGAATTTGGGCTGAGTATAGTCTTCAGAATGGGGACCAAAATATATGAAACACTTAATTTACCCTTGAAATGGAAGCACCTTAGGACTCTAACATGACAGACAAGACACAACCAAACTACTAAACACTTTGAGACAGAAAATTAAGGAGAATACTTTATTCAACGGAAACTTCACAGGGAATTCAGGCAGAACGTAAATGTCTAATATACAGTTAGTTAGGACACAGGATTTAACATTCCTACCCTTAAAAAATTAAAGTGTTGTGAGATTTTTAATGATGGCAGGGCTGCAAAATGTTGATTTTAATTTGCATCCAAAAGATGGCACCTGCAGACAAAGGAATGGTTTATGTCTTAACTTTAATGTTATTTTAATATAATTTTGTAAATTTTATTTGCTTTGTTTTTTAATAATAATGAAAGATAATGGACATAGAAAAATTGTACCTATTTAGAACGTGAAATATTTAAATGTATGTAATATATGAATGATATAAATATAGTATCTTACACTGCAGCGTCAATTGTGAACTATTTTAAATTTTTCATTTTTACTTGCTTAGTGATAGTATGTATGAGTGATGGATGTGACATAGGGCTTGTGTACATGTACAGCCCTACATCAGATGTTAATACACTGGTGGGAGAGCTTCTCCCATCTGCATGGTTACCTACTGCCACTCGCAGAGGTGGACTATGTTGATGGGAGAAGCCTTCTTAGCAACATAGCAAACTGTCTACATCAGGGGTTAGGTCGGTATAAATATGTTGCTCAGGGGTATGGATTTTTCACACCCTTGAGCAACATAATTATATTGGTGTAAGTATGTAGTGTAGACCTGGCCTCAGAGGCATGTTCGGATAGGTGCTCACTGAGTCTTACTGGAATCTTTCTGAGCATAGCTGGGGTCAGCTTTCTTGTGACGGTTCTGGGGTTTCCACTTCCAGTGAGAATCAGGAATTGCAGAAGTTCACAAAAATGAAAACAATTGGACTGAAATCAGGACCTATGTAAATCAGAATAACTCCAGTAAAATCAGTGGTGTTGCACAACTGTACTTGTCCCATATTTTTTCTTTCTAGCATTTTGCAATATGGGAAGGACAGGGTGGCAAAACTTCCTGATACTTGCTTGTTATCCTCTGTGGGTTGGTTGCATTGTCCTGTTGAGAACCTTGGAGCTAGGCTCTTAACAGTTGGTACATTAAGGGCCCCCCAACTACAAGTAAGATTCCAAATTTCAGTGGTGAACTTTCGATCATCTGTCATTTTCATCCGATATTGAATGTTTCAAGAGCCCTTTTTCGGTGAAGCAGGGGTAACAATAGTTATACAAATACAAATAATATCTTCTAAGAGCTGGTCAAGTAAGGCATGAGGCCTCCTGTTTAAAGAAATGAAAGTTATTTGAGTTCTGTTTGCTGGATTTTAGTCACAAATGTAAGTATGTTTATCAGGTGGGTGATTTTAAAAATATCATTGTTTAATGTTTACATCTGTAATAGGCAATAGACCAAATTCTCAGCTGATGTAAATTGGCATAGCCCAATTGAAGTCAATGAGCTCTATTTATTCCAGCTGAGGCTCTGACCCCATGGATCTCTTCATGAGCAGCAAAATTTTATTGGGGCTTGTTGGATCACAGGCTAACACTAGAATGTTAGTGATGAAATGTTATGAGGAAAGTAGCCACAGCCCCTATGCTTCCAGTCCAGCATTGCCATCATTTTTACAGAGGCAAGGAAATATATAGGTTCTTTTTGTGATCTATTAATATGGTTGGTCTATTATCTTTACAGTGTTTTAAGTTTAGTTAAATTACTGTGTTCCATTTTGAAAAATAAGCGGTTTTACTAAGAGGCTGAATATCTGAATAGGGAATCAATGATTCAGGTGAAAAAGCATGAAAATCTACACATCCATAACTAAGGGATTTTATGCTGTTTAGGTTCTTATACTTTGCCCGTCACCATGGTATATAAGTGCTTTGATAATTGATCATTCAGATTCAAGCATCTTTCTATTGATTGATCACTGGCCAGTCTCTTCAGCTGAAAGAATGAAACCAAATAATGTCATAACATTTAAAAGCTGGTACCTCCCAAAGGCAAATGAGTGCATCATTGTCATTGATACTCATGTCCATTGAAAGGGCAGGCTATTGTCAGCCTGTGTGTGTGTGCATAACTATGTATTACAGGCTTGCGAAATTGTCATGAAATATTTACAGGCCTAAGAACAAAATCTAGTCATCCATCTCTACTGTGAAGATTGACGATAATGAAAAACGTAATGATATTCTACTTGCCTGTCAAAAAAGTTACTTGTCCAGACATAGGGTAAATGATATTTTCCAAGGGGTGTGTGTGTGTGTATGTGTTAACATATTATATTTTTATCTGTGAAAATTGCAGTAAGAAAGAAGTCCAAATCTTGGTCCCATTAAAGGTAATAGTTTTGCCATTGGCTTTTCAACAGGTCAGGCTTGGCCAAGAATGTTTTTTTAAAAAACAACAACAACAACAGCAACAACAATGACAACAACAACAAAAACTTCCCAAAGGCAGTAAAAGTTGACTGCTTCAAAAGTCACAAAATTTCCATGCACGATCAATGTTAGTGGGTTCGCTACGGCAAGTAAAGGAAGTGTTAATGTGAAAAAGTATTAGAATATGTGATAAATCTAAACAAAAAAGACAGACAACATAACAAATGACAACACATCACTGCGCAGGATGAGAATCAATGCAACTATTTTACATGACAGATTTTTCTATTCAGACTAACTATATTCTGTCTAGAGCATATTGTGTATTGCATTGACATCATTTTGCCTTTATTCACATACTGTGGTAATGCCATCTACTGCATATAGACTTCTATTGACAGCATTTTGCCTTTCCTCAAATCATAACATTGTCTACACAGACATCCGTTGACATTGTTTTGCTTCTGTTTGCTCTACAGACTTTCAGTGATGTTGTCTGTCATTTTATTATGTTTTATCTCTGTAGAAGTCTTTGGGATTTTAAATTATTTTTTAAAAGTTTTATTCAGTTTCCTAAGTGTATTATCAGCATACACTGATGCGTGTTCTGTATTAAAGAATCATTCAGCCTGTTGAGTTTCCTTAACACATACTTAAATTATAAGTAACCACATACACAGATTCCGATGAGTTTAGAGATCAGTGCGACAGTCCCAGTCCCAGACAGTTGTGTCTAGGAGCTCACAGAGTGCTGATATCTCTGTCATCAGGTGAATTACATAAGCACAGGTGCATGCTAAGAGAGTTACCTAACCACAGTTGCGTGCTTTGATAATTATTTGCCACAGTGCTGTTAATGTGTCTGGCTCCTCTAGCCAACAGGAAAATAGTAGCTCAGTGAGCCCTTGTCCTGCAAAGACACCTGCAAGTGAAGAGTTCCTTCGGTTTCATTGTGATTCCATGTGAGAGTAAGAGTCAATGCTCATAGAGCCTTTTTTATGTTCAAGGTCTTGGACTCCAGCTTTAGCCCACATATGCTTGCATACTGAAAACCCCTTAGAAATTGCACTAAGATAATATAGTGCAGCACTTATCTAACAATATGTTTTCCCCATCAGCCAGATCAAAGCCAGTAAGTTAAATATTTGTTTTAAATCCTTAGAAAATGAAAATAAATAAAAATATAAGATTCTGCTGCCTCAGAAGGAAATATTTGTCCAGATCTGCACTTGAGTGCTTTTTGCTGATATAACATGTCAGTAAAGCATTTCTGCTGGGGATGCAGCTTATACTGACAAAAGAGCAGTTTTGCTAGTATAACTGTCTATGCTAGGGGCTTCTATTGGTGCAGCTGTATTGGTCAGGGATTATATCTCTCCCTGACTAACCTAGCTATCCTGGCAAAAATGTGTAGTGTAGATCTGGCCTCTGTATACTACTACTCCAAAATGTCTAGGCTAGGGAAGGGAATGGGACTGATACTGTTCTCACTTTATTTTCTACTAATATAATATAGTTGACTTCAGCTGAGTTACTTGGTGTACCGAGGTGTTAGTGAAATCAGAATTTGTCACTCTGATCTTGAATTTTGACTGGATATTGAGAGTCCTGGGTTCTATTCCTGTCTTTTATATTAAAAGACATATTTTTATATGTCTTTTAGTTAGTCTTTAAGGTGCCACAGGACTCTTTGTCACTTCTTTTATATGTGACTTATTGAATTAGCTTGGGCTGGTCAGTTAACCTCTCTGTCTTCCCATTTTGCCATCTCTTATGTGGGCATAATACTTTGCTGCTTACCATAGGAAGTGCTGCAAGATATAATTAATACTGTGAATGTGAATCATTATTTCTACTAGGACATGTTTGTTCTTTGCAAGTATTGTGTGTCCATAGGCAAAAAAAGAACTCTAGTGGTTTTGTTCTGATATGTTTTGTAGAATTTTACAGTGTACATGTTATCCTGCAGCCTGTAAAACAGGTGAATTCTTCCAGAGTTAAAGTGCCTGTAAAGAGTTTACCTGTGGGTTCTATATTTTTATTGCGGTCGTCCTCTTGAATTCCACATTCAAGCTAAAGTCCATCTAAGCAGCAATTGTATGATTCGTGTGTACATGCCTTTTTTTCACTCCTTGGTTAAAACTGGTAAAAAATACTCACAGCAAAGAAAATGAAATATGCCTTGTCTACTTTTAAGGTCTGGTAAATGTAAGATTGCAGCACGAGGGCCCACTTCTTGTTTTAATAAATTACAAGGCCATGTGATAGCTATGCCTTGGCATCAGTTATTGAAGCAGAATGTCGCTCATTAGATCAGAGACAGTGCATTCCTGTAAAATAAAGCACCATTTGAAGCACTGTAATCGCTTGTGGCAAAATGAAAACTTGTCGTATACAATACTGTCAGCAAAATGAACACGCTTGGAAAAGACTATTATTTATTGAAATAAATATAGTTTAAAGGCCAAACGTTCACCCAACATATTGATAAGAATCACATAACATCTTTTAAGTAGACTCTCTCTTTCTCTATGGTTCTCTCTGTGTCTTTAGATGTCTAGCCATATATTTGCCATATTACTCGATCTATTGGGTCAGTTTCTCAGCTGGTGTCAAGTGTCATCGTCGCTCTATTGAAGTCAGTGGAGCTACACCATCTTACTCCTACTGAGAATCTGGCCCATTATTTCTGATTTGCAGGACATAAAGTTTGATGGAACACTGCAAGGTAGTATACAGTTAAAATGATGTTGATTTTTTTAAAAGTTAATATGAATTCTTTTTTTAAGGTTAGCTAAAACATTTTAAAATGTAAACGTTTCTTAACAACATTGGAACCCCAAATAAAGAGCATTATACAGTCACTGCAGGAGTAGATGAGAACCAGAAAATGACTAAACACAAAGTAAAATTTTCAGTTCAACTAAGTTTTAAATTCATGATATTTCTCTATCATCTCATTATCCATCATTTTATTTCATGCTCCTATGTTATAAGACCTTGTCAAAGGCTTTTGAAAATCCTAATAAAGTATGTGTACAGGGTCATCTTTAGCCAGTTTTATTAACCTTTTCAAAGAGGACAGAGAGAGGAAAGCCTTTAAAATAAGCTGATATACAAGCAGCTAACTTTTTCAGTGTCAGAAAAGCATAGACTTTTGTACTTTGGGCTATTCTTTCTTATCTAAGCATATTTAAAATAAAACTGGAACAGCTTTGAATGCAATCTATGTTTACTAATGTGAGCTAATAAAATCACATAATATTACTTTGTATTGTACTAATGGGTATTACATTATGCTATATTAATGATACTATATATTATTACAGCATTTTCTGTGCCACACACAGAAAGATCAGTACTAGACCTTGTGACTGAATTAGATTTAGAAAAGCCATAAAAGCAAGATGATGATAAAGAAGCAAAGAGAATATCTAATAAACTGGTTTGCTGCGTTTAATTTAATCCCGTTTTACATTCATTCAGGTTCAGAATGCAGTATGAAGGAGATGCTGTTTGGTGCACTCAGAAAATGGATGAATAAATGTTAATACGGCTTTTATGGGTTTGATCCTCTGGTCCAGCTAAATTGTGCTTCATGCGGGACTGGAAGTAGGAGACAAAGATGACTTTTATGTTTCTCTGATATTAAGACTGGCCAAGAAGTGGTCTTGTACTTGGCAAAAATTAGAGCAGCGTTGGGGTGTTCTGACTTTATCCAATTGCTGAGGATCCCAAAAGGCCATTGTGCTAGCCAGGGACTGCTGGGGCATATGATCTAGCCACCAATCCTTCTTTCCCACACATGTCTTTATACAGGAGGTTGGGAGAGCACAGAACTCACTGTGCCACCCATATGCCACCCAGAGATTCCTCAGTGCATGGCTCCTGAGCTGTTAGCTTTCCACCACCGGAGAGCAAGGGTCAGGGTCTCACTCTTTCTCTCTCTCTCTCTATGGATAGTTACAGATATGAGATGTATTTAAAAATGTCAGTATGTTGTTTTATAACAAACAGAGGGCCTTACGTTAGGTACATGAAGCAGAGCCAGCAAGAGCAACTCTGCCCACCATAGGTATGACACATTCTGAAGTTTGTGGGGTAGTTCACAGCTAACATGGCCAATTAGGGTGTCTGCCTAGGCCTAGAGTATGTTAGTCCATCACACTTTAATGCCCCGAGTATGACTGCCATAGATGTTAAAACAGTAACTCCTCACTTAACATTGTAGTTGTGTTCCTGAAAAATGCGACTTTAAGTGAAACGATAAGCGGATGCAATTTCCCCATAAGAATTAATGTAAATGGGGAGGTTGGGTTCCGGGGAAATTTTTTTTGCTACACAAAAGGCATTATATAATATATATCTTCTTCCCCCCAACTCCTCCCCCTTTACTTCACACACCACGTCTTTGCTCTTCCCCCCTTCCTCCCTGCCTTCTGAACACCGCAAGCCAGCTGATTGCCGTGGACAGAAGACAGGGGAGGGAGGGGAGAGGCACCAAGTCCTTGATCTTCCCCCCTCCCTCCTGCCCAGGGCAATCAGCTGGCTTGCGGCATTTAGGAGAGATGGGGTAGGGAGGAGGAGGGAGGACTTGGCGCTCTCCCCTAATGTTGCAGCAAGAAGATGTATTCTTTCCTTGAAGAAAGTGGGGAACGGGGAGAGCAAGTGAAGTCCGCAGCCAGGAAAGTTCTCTGAAGCTGGACTGTGGAGCAGTGACTATTCTGCATTCAGGAAAATGCAAACTCATAGATGGCTTGATATGGAATTATTTCAAGCAGCCTCCTGGGTAGACTTCCACCTATCAGAGAAAATTATAATAGTGCAACAATTATGTCAGTGTTGAAGCTCAACCAGGATAGAATGTACCTGTAAACCTTATGGCAGGTGTCAAATTTTGCATCAGAGTTAAAGGAAAAAATAACATCACTATTAATATACAGTCAAGTGTTTCAGAAACAGAAATGATCAGATGGAGGCAAAAGTAGGGCGTAAATTCAGATTTATTTGCCAGACCAGAAGGGTGAAATGGGCCTGAAAGTTGATTCCAAAATGACATTCACTATGGGAATACTAGTTTATTATTCTGAGGAAAAGCAGAAAGAATCAATTTTAAAATGTCAGTGTATCTTTTTTACAATCTTGCAATTTTTTATGTGTGTTTGGGGAGGAGGGGTGCAGAGTGGGAGGCAGTCTGGCTCCTAGATGCCTCAAGCTGAGGAGAGAAAAAGAGTGAATTAAACCTGGTTTTGAGACCTCTTCTGAGTTGTGCCATGTGCATCTTCCTGAAGAGTGGATCTGGAACACTTAAGGATTGGCAGGTAGTGCTCGATGGATCAGGGATCGAATTATCACGTCTCATCTAGACCTGATAAATCGATCCACAAATCGACTCCTGTACTCTTCCTCGGCAAGAGGAGTAAGCAGATTTGGCGGGGGAGCAGCTGCGGTCAACTTGCTGCTGTGGGGACGACCAGGTAAGTCGACCTAAGGTACTGCGACTTCAGCTACGCTATTTGGTAGCTGAAGTTGTGTATCTTAGGTCAACAGCCCCCGCTGTAGTGTAGCCCAGCACTTAGGTTGCAGTTCAGCAGAGCATTTAAGAGTCTGCTTAAATCTAGGTTAAGTGAATGCGTTGCTGAATCAGGGCCTAAAACCTCCCCAAACCCTAAAATGACAGTGATATAGAACAACCTATTATTTTAATAATTCTGTTTCCTCTATTATGGATTCAAATCTAATACCTCACACAGGAACAACATGAGTGTTGGTTCAGAAGAATAACTTGTCGTTTTTAAAATTAAAGTTTCTTTACAGCTAAAAATGCTCTTTCCAAAGTATTCTGTATGGAACAAGCATGACATCCACCAGCCAGTTGTATCTGTGCTTTAGCCTGGACAGTTGCACATTGCACGTGCCTGTCAATTTATTTTAAACTGTATATGAATCACCCATCATATTTGGCACATCTGTATTTAACATTGGCATTTATTTTACCCTCTTATTCTAATTGCAGTATTTTGGTGTAATGACACTATTCAGTTCACAGATGGTACTGGTGGGTTTTAAAAAAAAACAACATAACACACGTAATTTTAATTTGGAACATGAGATTGCTAAAAAAATAAAAAAATCCTTCATTGACTAACTTTTCAGCTGCTTAGCATCCTAGATGATTCTACCTAAATAAATAATAGGAACAGATACCCTGGGGATGTTCCCGTAGCAGATTATTTAAATCAATATTTATATTTTGGGGGGTTTTTCAGTTCACAACCAAAATCCACCAGTCTTTTATTATTTAGCTGTCCTGTATTGTAACAGCACTCTAAGATTCTGCCCTAAAGAACTCTGTGAGGCCCAGACCTGCAAAAACTTAAGCATGCACATAACTTGATGAGACTAGCTGTGTGCTTAATGTTACAAATATGTGTATGCATTGATCAGTGAAAGAATGAAAGGCACAGGGCTGGATCTCAGTGTAGGCTACAACTTTATTAATTTAACCCTAAGGATGGGTAATACGTCTCCCCCTAACCCCACACTCACATATCAGGCATTTAATTGACTCCACTAGGGAATTACAGGTTTCCACCATATAACCAGTAACTCAGGGTAGACTGTCCTTGGCCTACTCCTAGGATTCAAATCACTTCTTAATCCTCTCTTTCTCTCCCACACCTGCATGGCTGGCACAGGGCACCAAGGGTGGACCTCTGCAACACTGTCTACAAAGGCCAGGTCTTCATTGGTGATTGGGGGGCGGTGGGGGTTGACCTAAGATAAGTCGATAGATTGACTTACCTGGGCATCCTCACAGCGGCGAGTTGACCTCTGCGGCTTCCCCATCGACTCCTCTTCTGCCTCTCACCAAGGTGGAGTTCCAGAGTCGACGGGGAGAGCGCTTGGGGATCGATTTATTGTGTCTACACTAGATGCGATAAATTGATCCCCGATAGATCGATCACTACCTGCTGATCCGGCGTGTAATGTAGACTTCAGATCTCTCCTCCTCTAGGCACAATGTCCACCCATGAAAACCCAGGTCTCATTTACTTCTAGGAACTGGCCTTTGTACTCCTTACCTGCACTGAACATCGGCACAAGTTGTGATGAGCTAAGCAGTCTTACCTTTCCTGCTATTCAGTTTTCAAGTCCTTTTGTTTTCAACCCTACTGTGCCTCAGTGATGCCGTGAGGAAGGTGGAAAAGCCTACAGTATCTTGACCAAATTGGCCCAGTAGGAACATTTCCTCCCCGATCCCAGAACAGGCAATCAGTCAGATCTGCAGCATCCTGAGAAGCACAGCTCCTGTGGTACAACTAAGGGGAGGTAGAGCAGGGCAGCTGATAGGGGCAAGAGGCTTTTGAAAAGCCTGGGAGAGTTTAAAGAGCAGAGGGAAGGGGAGGTACATGAGAGCCAACCCAAACTAATAGGAAGACCATGGATCTAAGGTGAGGCATGTCCAGTCCTCGTCTTTCCAAGCATTCTTTCTCTACCCTCGGCACTGTGTCACGTTCCATGGCTTCCTTTTCATCCACTGCTGTCTGGTCAATATCTCTTCCCATTGATGTGGGGGGATGGCATTTTCAGGGTTAAACTCGAATAAACATATAGGCTGTCAAATACACAAGGTAAACATGCACACACCTGCACAAATCCCTACCCCAAAATATCCACTGTACAAGTGTAAGTTTTCCTAAAATTCATTCTCTTTAGTTTCTTTAGGCAAGAATTACTAAGTGCAGTGGTTTCAATTAATTATTTGGCATCTCCAATGACAAAATATAGCTCTTCTAGTGCAATTCATTTTACAGTACATGATTTAGAGCAAATGAATTTTGTAGCTTCAACTTAGTCATTAGATGAGAAGCAATAAGAGAATGACCAGAATGTTAGATGAAGGAAGTCTCTTCTTAAAACACGTGTCCATGCTGAAAATTTTTCAATGATAATTCACCAGAGAGAGAGAGAGAGAGAGAGAGAAATACGCACTGTACCTTCGACCCAGTGGCTCAGATTTGTCTGAACTACATTGTCTATATCAGAATTAAAGGCCTAATCCTCCAAACCCATGTAGAATTACTTTGCTTGCCTGTATGTATATTTTGAGGATTGGGCCCTTTCATTATAAATATGTTGGAACAGAGACTTTGTCTTACTTTTATGTTGCTACAGGACCAAGCACACTGACTGATAGTCATTACATTAATTGGGATGGCCCTAACCTAAAATCTGAGACCTAAACATGTGGAATTTTAGTCTATACTGTACCTGTTCTGAATAAGCAGAGGACTTCTGAGGATGTCTTAGCTTTAATCCAGAGTATCGTCTCTAGGGCTGTGGTTGGGGAGATAGTCCAGTCTCCTTGACCATCCAGTCCTGGGTCTCTCTGCTGATAATGCCAATGAGGTCATGGTGAAGTGCCAGTGTAGGTTGTAGATTTTGTGATGTGGATGTCAGTCCTTTGGGAACTGACATAAAATCGCCAAACTCATGTTGTGTAAATCCCTGATCATCAGATTGGAACAACTTTCCACTTTAGTTATTTTTAAGGTGCTGTTCAGAGTTGGAAAACTTTGGCACATTAAATATTCTCAATATTCTTGTCTCAAGAAAAGGCCCGATGGGTAAATAAGGTAGGAAATTAAATTGTCCTTCATTTTTAGAAATATGAGTGTTGAGGTCCTAGATCAGTTACTACACAGAAATATGGGCTCCACTGACTGCAGATAATACATTCAAAAGTTATAATGAGGTTACATCAAGTAATATCTAGTTAGCAGACAGCGGGATTTATGCTGCAGCTGTTAGGCATACGTAACTCCCATTAATATCAATGGCAGCCACATGTGTGACAACTGCAGGATTGAGTCCAGAGACTTCAATCTCCATTATTACTAGTCCCTTCTACGCTGCGAACACAAGCATTCTTCCCTCCAAAAGACACATTTCTGTAGCTGTTTCAATCCTTCGTTCAAGACACATTTTGTTCAACCTCCTGCCCAGAAATGTTCATTCTAAAGTGTTTTAAAAAATGGAAACTGGAGAAGATTTTTTTTTTTGGCTGTTGACCAATAAGAGAAAGTGAGCTAAATTAATTTGAGTAACAAATTGTGTTAAGCGGGAGCTGATAGATAAGCAGTCATGAGAAATCTATCTAGAGGGAGGACAAATGAGCACAACTTGACTTTCATGTAACCCTTAATCTATTTATAGGTGGAGGAATCGGGAAATGAAGTACCTCTCAACAGCAGTTAAGTCAACAACTAAAATTAATTGCCTTCACTTCCAAACTACAGTACTTGTGCAGACTGCACATGAACATCCAATCACTCCTAGAATCTGGCAAAAGGTTGACAAAGCAGCCTTCCCTTGGAAAAGTTATTTTCCTGTGCATTACCTCCTTCTATAAGCTGCCTATTTAACAGAAACTAGAAAGGAATCTTGCATTTTGAAAGACACTTTCATATTATACAGTAGTCCGTACAGTTTTTCCTTTGCAACTTGATCACATTAAAGGCAAATACATATATAATATTAATGCAATGATATAATTGCATGGCTGAGCACTAAAAAGTCAGGAAATGTCAAAGTTAAGACTCACCGTATAGCCCTAACGTTCCCTAATGTGCACAGACGTCATGTAACAGGGCCCATTCCACATCTTTTACACCCTCCCGTGTGGTATGAGTTTCTGTGAACACACAAGTCCTGTGCTTAAGTCTGAGTTGGCTTCCTTTTCATTTTCTCTTGAAATTCATGATGTTGATGATGATTTTTAAAAGTTAAGATGGGTACCCCGTTGCAACAGTTAGAATCACCTCGGGGACTCTTGGTTACTTTTGTTAAACTTCTGTGACTTGTGAAGGACTTTCTCAATTATAGGTCCCCAGCCTTTTAATTTAACTTTCTGAGGTGACTTAATTGAACTAGAGCTTAGTGAGCTATAGGGAAGAATGTAAGGTCTCGTGCTTGATCTTGTAAATTTTATTTATGCATGTTGTCCCATTATCTTCATGGAACTCATTTCATAAATAGGGATTTGCCACCTTGGCCCCCATTTATTTTGGTGTCATTTTTGTATATATTGTCATATTTTGGTTCGAGTTTGGGGGGAAATTTGATTTTTTTATTTTTGACCCTTTGTGTGATTTTTATGGAATGTACTTTCTTTAACTGTGTAAATTAACACTTAGTTGCTTTAGTAATAGGTATTTTTATCAGTAAATAACTCCCTTTTTTTAAAAAAAAGTCTATTTTTCTGGTCTATTGTCCTAGCTAAATGTCTAGCACATGAAATATTAGAATTCTAATCCTGGTGCTTGGTTCAATTACTTAAATCCTCTGTGCTTCATTTTGTTCATCTTTAAAATGGGACTGTGGTCTTAACAGTACTGTTCTGATCACTTTGAACCTAATTCTTCACTGCCTTGTACAGTGCGTAGTTATTTACATCTGGGTAAAGTGGGTGCAGAATGCTACCATTCTGACTGGTGTAGCAATTTAACCAAGGTTTCGGCATGGAGAAAAAGTCTCTAAATTAGTACTAGCGTACCTTAGAACTACTAAATAATTCTTATATTCACACTAGATAGTGGTATGTATGTGAATATTTATGTGAAGCTTTTCATTCCATTCCATTGTTTGTAAATATTCTATACAACTCGTCTGTTTTTATGTATTAATTTGTATCTGTTCATTTATTTTTGGTAACAACCTGTTTTATGGAAATATTTTAATAAAAATCTGTGAATATGAGGAAAAGTAGAGCATAATACAGATGTACAAACAAACACTCAATGCGTGCCTCTGAGGAAAAAAGTGTACATAGAATTCACACATCATCTAAATAGAGAAACATATAAAATAGCAACTTTGAATGTATAAAGAATATAAATAAAGGGAAAAACAGAATCTCTGTTTATGGTCCTATTCTTTTTTTTCCTTCCTGGCTTTTGGTGATAATTCTGCCACTGAGGTAGCTGGAGCACTATCCCATACCATAAAAAAGGACAAAATAAAATCAAAATGAAAAAAATGAGGATTACTTGTATAGTTCTTTCTCTGTAAGGACATCTGCCTGCTCTTGTGCAACAGGCAGTGTAGCAAACTTTCCAGCAGAGGGATCCAAATCAGCAAGATGGATAGAGTCCTGCGCAGATACAAAATTTGTATCTGTATCCGATCTGCAAACGTGGTCCGTGGATATAAAACCTGAATATGTGCAGATTTGTAGGGCTTTAAAGATGGGCATGTACACCTGAAAGAACAGCCTGGTCACCACAGAACTGAAATAAGGGGCACTTCAAAAGTTCTGTCTGCAGTGTGTCATTTATAGCTTTCAGTTTATCAGTTTGGCTATCTGTAAAATGGGTGTGACAACACTTTTCAGCTTTGCTCTGGTGTAATGGGGCTTCATTAATCTTTGTAGAGCACTTGGAGATCCTCAATTAAATGTGCTCAGGTATTATTTTCACTTTTATCTAGTCATTTGAACTAGTTAATAACATCCTCTGCTGTTTCACTTAGAGATATTTAATAAGGAGGACATGGATCATCCCTTACCTGGGAAAAATACTTAGAGGACAGGAAAGGTGCCAGAGTTTCTTGTGCATCATCCTGGTATTTGTACAGGCGGAGTGAAGTAGTGGGGGGAGGAAGAAGAGACTGGCTTGCCACAACTCTGGGAGTAATTGGAACTTTGGCCCACAAAATGTGCAGATCCTAGGAAATCTACCTGAAGCCAAGGATGTCCACGTAGAGGGGTTTTGCTTCCAAATGGCTCCATTGCAGCATTGCTCCAATGGACTACTTTCCTGGAACTTTCCCCTGTCCCTTAAACCCTGATATCTTTTGTTTCAGCCTGTCCTTCATCCTTATGCAGATCCCCACAGGGGCTCTGGAAGGGTGCAAGACTAGAAGGAGAGATGCCACAGAGGTAACATTTCTCCTTCTTTCTACCTAGGTGGGAGATGGGGGCGGTTGGTTAAGGTTTTTTTAAAATGCAACAATGTTGTCAAAGTACCAGTCAGGAACAGTTTCTGAAATATGTCTCCTATGATTTTAACATCTCAGCTTATGAGGTTCAGTGTGACAGAATTCCACCTGGAATTTAAATAGTTACAGAAGGAAAATGACACACAACCTTGAAGATTAAGGGAAGGAGAGTTTTGGAACACAATGGCAAACTTTGTGATGAAATGACAAAGCTGTTTACACTTCAGAAAGGATTTTTGATGAATTTCCACATTCAAGGTTGTAAATAATGTTTTGGGTGCAGGAGTCATGGAATAAGTAGAAAGTTGGCTCAGGAATTAAAGACGAACAGAAAAACAAAGAAAAGAGTGATACTAGATGGATTATACTATAATAGGAAGAATTGTGAATATGACTAGAAACTAATGCAGCAAGATACAAAAGATTAAGATCTTATCAAGGCTAATAGATGTCAAAGACAGTGCTGCACAGATAAACACAGTATGAGTCCTTCAGCATGTCTGTATTACATAAGTCAATATGTGCCTTGAAATATGAAGCATGAAAATAAAGATGAATGAGTGTTACGTGTAAAATCAATCTATTTGAAACCTAGCCCAGAATTCAGACTGAACACACATGCAACATTTATAAGCTTCAAAATAATTAAGTACATTTTTTATTTCTAGGGTCATAATAGCGCTGGAAAAGCAAATGGACTATATTCGTCCATGGCGCAAGGGATGAATCTGGCCCATCATAGGAGAGAGATCCAAAAGAGAGGAAGAAAGGACTTTAGGTTCCCTTCCTTGCTCCATCCTAGGTTTCTTGTGTGATCGCAGTCAGGTCATGTAGTCTCCCTGTGCCTCAGCGTCCCATCTCTAAAATGGGAATAGTATCATTTCCGTACTTTACAGGGATGTTGTGAAAATAAATACACCAAAGATTGTGAACCACTCAGATACTGCTATGATGGGAGCCATCTAAGTACAGTAGACTCGATTATCCAGGATGATAGGGAAAAAATTAATCCTGGTTAATAAATTCCCAGCTAATTACCATGCATAGGAAATATGGTGAGGAGGTTGGTTCACCAACCACCCTGTGCCGGGGGAATGAGGGGTTTGGTTCACTGGCTACCCTGCACCCTGGTGGGTTGGGTTTTTTTTTTTGTGCTTGGGGGCGGCACCAAAGCCAGAGCCGGCCCTGCAAGTTACGCAATTTTTTTTTGACGTCCTGGTTAATCCGCAACCTGGTTAACCCAATTGTGGATAATCGAGAGTCTACTGTACCTTAGCCAGACAGATGGACAATCCTATGCCAACTAATATATATACATAGAAATCCTCTGCCACATCAGGAGGTAGTTCCCCCCAAAAGGTCAGATCAGATTATTAAATTGATAATACTGCTTAATCTTAGCCAAAAGATTGGGAAGTTTCATCTGTGTCTATACTTCCTGATTTTGGTGCTTTCTAATGAGTGCAAATACCATGCTATAAAAAATTAGATATAAACTTGAACAATATACACTGTAGCTGGCATAGGCTGGATTGGGGGAGAGCTTGTACTCGCTGTGTGGAGGGAGAGGAGAGTGAGGTTCATAGGAATGGGGGAGATTCTGAAGCACATTTGCCGTGCATCTGCACAGATCCAGTGGCAGGAGCTAGCCCTTAGGGGTTAATTTAGCAAACATAAAATCCTAGAGTTTGGAAAAGATAATTAAATAAACCTGGAATAAGGAAGAAACTTTAATAATAATAATGAAAAAGACAGAATTGGGCACAGAGTTGGAAAAAAACCCAGAAATGTTCAGAATTTTAAAAAATACAGAAGACGAAATCTGAAGAGATTTTTTTAACAATAACCCAGAATTTGAAAGCACCAAGTTGTGTACATTTATACCCTCTGTGACTAGTTGTGTCTCTTTATTAATTTGATTTTAAGCCTTTCATGCCAGGGATTGTGTTTTATAACATCAATCGATGTGTATTTTCAGGGACTACTACAACAGGGCTATAATTCTGATTGCAGCTTTAGGCAAAATAAAGTGTGCAAAATATTAAAGGCATAAAACTGCTAAAAAAACATGCAATTTCACATAGTACTCTGAACATTCAAATGAGCCTATTTCTGGCAATATTTGAGGTATTAGAATTTCTAGAGTGCAAATGGGTTTGCACTGAAAACATGCAGAAATTCACTTCTTTTCGTTGGAAAAAACAGCCATTTGAAAGAAATACTGTAGAAAAGCAAAGTCTGAGATATGTGAAATTGCACAATACAGAGTTGTGCAACCAAATTTTGAATTCCCCTCAGCTCTAGTTTGAGACCAAAATGATGTAGCCTGATTCTGATATGATTTGCAGTGGAGTAAACTGGAAGTAATGGCCTTGATGTCGGTTGTATTACACTGGTGCAAAACATGTGTAAGTGAAGTAAAAATCAAACCAATGCATTTTATCAGCTCTGTAATTCAGATCAAAGTAACAGAGAATGTGACAACAGCAATCTGAAGTGGCACTGACTCCATTTATACACAGAGTTTGGCAGATTTTGCTTTTTATTTTTTTGTAATTTTGACCATTTATATTGATTTTAATTTTTTTTTATTTTTGCATTGCAGGAAATTAAGGGGAAGGTTGGGTTGGGCTAGGGTTAGGGCAGTGCTGACAGTGGGACTCCTTGTGTGGCTGAAGGGCCCAATACACAAGGGTGCTACTTGAGGAAGAGGAGGCTGCGGTCCTGGCCTGGTGGAGCAGAGACCCCTAGCCAGGGCTGCAAGGAGTCGGATGAACCTTCAGTCACAGAGGGGACCTCTTAGCTGCTGAGCAGTTCCTGCCCTCATGTTCTCGGCTGGTGAGTGAGTGAACGGGGCAGTGATAGTGGAGCTGCTGAGGTGGGGCTGGGGACACCTGATTCCTGCAGGCCCAAGGTGCTGGGAAGGCTGAAGTTTTGGCAGGGCAGCGCAGAGACCCCTGGACAGGACTGCAAGGTAGAAGAGGAGGTCGAGACCCCGGCTATGGCGGGAGGTCATTCTGCTGCTCAATGGGTCCATTCCTGTGCAGAGGATGTTTTGCAGCAGAGTTGCCTTCCCCCTGTGACCAGGGGCTTATCATCCTTACAACCCTGGCTGGGGGTCTCTGCTCTGCCTTACCAGGCTCTCAGCCTTCCCTGAACCTTGAGCCTCCAGGGATCCTGTGTCACCAGCCCCATGGCCGTGTGGGAAACCCTCTGCAGCTCCGCTGTTATGGCCCTGTTCACTCACTCACTAGCCCAGAATACAGGGGCCATCCTGTTCCCTCACTCCTACGCCAGCAGGGCTGCAGAGGGCTCTGCACTGGCTGCAGGGCTAGTGACACCTTATCCCTGCAGGCATGAGGTGTGGGGAGGCTGCACTGTCACCCATTGTTACTGATGGAGATTTTTTTTAAGCAATTTCCGTGTCAGCTGAAATCGACGTTTATTGACGTCTATCGATTTATTTTGAAGCCTGCCACATATATTTATGTATTAGAATAGGACAGCCCGTCCAGTCTGTTTCACAGCAAAATAGTGCAATTACAGTATTACTATAAGGCCTTCTGGCTAGCTGTATTAAATAATGCTTTACAGTAAGGTACCATTTATAAATACGTCATCATTAATAAAGCATGGCCATTTGTAGGATGCATAAAAATTATTTATATTCATGTGTTAACCAAGCACATAGATTTAATAATATTGACGTCTTCTAACATGCGTTGTAACAGCTTGTCACAGCATCATCTGTTAAGTATTTCTTACTAATGCATTTCATACCATGCCTTATAATAATTTGTTAAAGGATGCAGCTGCATCTATTAAGCCTTTCATAAATATGAATAGCACATTTTCTAAAATGGCACCATATATTAAATTATTACTGGATATTCTAACTAGAAGCAGAATTTCTTTTTTTTTAATTTGGAGAGAAACCCAGCCTTCCCATGATGTACAGTAGAAAGCTGGCTCAGTGTAGTACAGTTTACTGAGCTGTTGCACTATGTAATTTGGGCAGCTCAAATTAACACTAACAGCAGGTAACTGCATTCAGCAGAGACAGGAGGTACAGAAGTGCATCAGGGCCCAGAATAGAGCTGGCTATCTGTGTTAGTATAAGGATGGTTAACCACGTGGGCCTTGATTCTGCAAATTGAAGGCTCTATAAAGTTCTTGTGGAGATTCCACAAGGAGTGGGCATGGCTTACTCTGTATACACACAGAATAGGCCATGGAGCCTGCACCCTAAATCTTGTGGTTCCTAGGCCCACTGTGTTTGGGACTGTGATTCCCTCCCTATGGACAACTTTGTGAAGATGCTTATAAAGTGTGAGTCAGCTCTAGCAACTTTCATAATTCACTGTCTCTTGAAAAGTCAGCCATCAGTCAGACAGTGATGAGGTGTACTTTTCTAACAAAGTTTTCTTTTGTGGCTCTCAGGTACCAGTACCTAGGTATTTTGCAATAGCTACTGAGGCGACAGATGAAATTTTTCTTTACACAGAAAAATAATGCAATTAGCTAATGAATGTATAGTATTTACTTTGTACATAGCATTCTTCCTCTGTGGAAGGCAGTCTTCTGCTCCCTTGCTCATCGTCAGCAAAAATTTGCATTGATTTCACGAGGAGCCAGGCCCTAAATGCTAAATTAGTGCAAGTTACACTGTTTTGCTGCTTCCATCTATGGCCAGACCTACAAAGGTAGTCTGGTGCTTAAAGATGTAGATAGGCACCTACTGGGATTGAGAAAGTGCCTAACTCCCCTTGAATATCAATGGATGTTTGGGGCCTAAACTGCTTAGGAGGTGTTTTTAAATCCCACTAGACATTTAAGTCCTTTGTAAATCTGGCTCCCAATACAGCATCGCTTGTGTCCCCACTGGGTTGGGGTAGAGGGAGGTTCCCATGGAACTGACAGCTGCTTACACCAGCTCTGACTTTGGACCCTTGCCTTTATTCATAATGCAATGTCATTGTGTACTGCTATACTACACGTGGATATACTATTGTGCACAGACTTGCAGCGTGCAAGGCTATGCTTTGTGCCAGTGTCTCTTTTGATTTGCCCCTTACTTTTGTTAGAGCCCTACCTCTCTACATTTTTCCTTGTGTGATTTAATCTAAAAAAACGTGGCTCCCTACAATGTTGTTGGAAATTAAATTCTTAATTATGAATTTCCTTGCTATTGTGCGTTTGCCTCAGATCCTTAAATTTTTTAGTGTCATTTTATGTGAATTTCCATGCTATTTTTATTCATTAGTCATGGGCTGTCATTTTTCAATATCATTGCTGTAATTTAATCTTGACATAATTAATTAAATACTCTGAGTAATTATCATTCCTATGGAAAAAGGTATCTGGAGGTGTAATAATGTCATATGATAAAATATTTATGATATGAAAGACAAATTATGATGACATATTTAGAGCATGTAATGACATAACAGCTTTCCATATTTACAACGGATAAGGATAATGACATAAAAATAATTTGTAGTGACATCATCCGTTGGTAATGATTACAGGAAATTGCACAGAGTGTGCAGCACCCAGGTATGGCAGTTCAATGGCTCTGGTCTTTTTAAAAAATATCCTATCTCAAAATTGTAGCAAGAAATATGGCCTGAGCTAATGGCCCGTTGAGGTCAATGGAAAGATTCCCACTGACTTAAGTGGGTGGTGGATTGGGCCCATAATCTCTTGCTGTGGAATAAATACCCTGCCACTTATTGCGACAGTGGAGAGAATGTTGTAGACATTAAAAGTGAAAAAATAAAAATGAACTGAAATGTGCTTTAGAAGTCTGTTGTAGAATAGGCATTATAGCTGTGGTCTCACCTATTTACCACTGTGGGCCACATATGCAGCGCTCTGCATATATATACTCCACACAATATATATATACTACCTGTATGATCCTGAGGATGTCACATAGCCATGGCTGTGTGCCAGTTGGGCTGTGTTGAGAACCACAACATTATAGTCATAATATAATACACACATGCCTGAGAATGTGATCACAAGAAACAGCATGCCAGGGATGCTAGCCAAAAATAACATGCCTAAGCTAGCCAATTAGTAAGACTGACAAGAGGTTCTGTGTCCTAAACCCCGCCCCTCTGTGAGAGACAGGTATCTAAGACTGGTTTGCAGGAACGCCCCTATCTCTGCTTGCGATCTACGAGTGGGAAACTGTCTCCTGGATTCAGGCAGACATTTCTTGCAAGGAGTTAGATGCCTGCTTCTCATCACACAAAAGGGGAAGGGGGATTCCCTTATAGTCTTTAGCCATGTGGTTAGGATACTCCCTGGGGTGTGAGACACACTGGAAAAGGGTTTTCCCAGCTTTCAGGTGAGTATCACTTTCTCTGACTCACTCAATTAATATTTATTTAATACCAACTGGAACATCTTCAGTAGGCAAGATGGAGAGACCCACATCGGAATATCCCAGAGTCTAGTCATAAAGGCAATCCCTATTCAAATCTTTTCTCCTTATCAGGCAGAGAGGGGAATTGAATTGGGGTCTCACACATCCTGGGTGAGTACCCTTATCACCAGGCTAAAGCAGTGTTTTTCAAACTATTGTACTGGTGACCGCTGTCACATAGCAAGCCTCTGAGTGTGACCCCCCGCCTTATAAATTAAAAACACTTTTTATATATTTAACACCATTATAAATACTTGAGGCAAAGCAGGGTTTGGGGTGGAGGCTGGCAGCTTGCGACACCCTGAGGGGTCCTGATTCCCAGTTTGAGAATCCCTGGGCTAAAGGGATGTCTTCCTTCCTCCTCCTCCTCGCTCCCGGCCCCAGCCATTGTGTGTGGAATCATAGAACTGTAGGGTTAGAAGAGATAGGATTTGTTGTGTTTAAACCATCCAAGACAGATGGCGATCCAGCCTCTTCTTTGAAAACCTCCAGTGAGGGAGAGTCCATAAGTTAGGCGTGCTCTGAGTAGTCTTACCAGATCAGTCTCCACTGGCAAGATGTGTGCCTGTCTCTACCTGCCTTGAGGATTGCACTGGGGATTAGTTGGCTGCATGGCTGAGGCACCCATGTGCCCAAAGGAAGGAATTTAGACACCTAGGGAACTTGTAGAATAAAAAATTTAGGTGCTGAGTGTGTTTTTAGGTGACTACAAGGTTAGGTGACAATCAAGGGAGGATTTTGTGGATCACAGTTGTGGCTAGATCACACAGATTTAGGTGCTTAAGTACCTTTCTGCATCTGGGTCGTAGTGTCGCTTTATAGGAAATCAATGTCATTTCCCTGCAGAACTGTAAAACCATTGTAGGATAGGCAGGACTGTAGTTATGCATCCAGGATCATCACAACATGACATAAATGTCACACAGAACATAACCAAACCAATTAGTATTTGGAGAGGAAAGTAATTAATTCCTAGTGAGGCCTAGCACCGCTGTATTTGTGCAGCTCTTGTTCTGCTGAAAATAAGATTAACTCTGTGCCATGATATTTGGGATTGTCTAGTGCTAAAATCAAACTCCAATCCTAAATATGGGTATTATGAAACACAAACAATTTTCAGAGTGCCTTTGAACTGTAGAGATCTCATAGAAATTTCAGTGTATCTTGATGTAGTCAAGTCCCACGTCACCATGGCACCTACCTATGATATTTCCTGTAGCCTGTATGTGTGTGAAGAAATGAAATCCAAGCCTTTATAGCTTTTACAGAATGAATCACTGGTTGATTTTAAAAACCATGCAGCTTTGTAGAGATATTACTAAATGTTACTATGAAGTAAACAGTGCTAAAGTCCGTGCCAGAGCCCCTGGCTAAATCAGTTTTCAAAACCTTACACCAAACCCTTGTAATTTGCCAGCAAATCCAAAGACTACAAACCTACAAATAGGATACTTAAGAAAGAAGACTTGCCAGTAACATGACACAGAGTCAAGCTAATTCAAAGTGATTCAAACAAGAGATGATTTTTTTAGGACATCGCTGGCCAGTTCTGTATCCTAAATCTGACTGACATATAATACTACGAGGCTGAATGAAGACATTTTGCACATATTTTTACTTTAAAGAGCAAGTGCTACGGGTAACTCTAGTTAGTTACAATGTGGAGACATGCCAAACTGTTGCAAATTAGATCGGATAGCTATCTTATGCTTCCAGGTTTGTAGACTTGGTGGATAATTAAGCATTCCTGACACTTTAACGTGGTGTCATAAACTCATGGGTTGGAGAAATTACAAATGCTCAGATTCTGATCCTGTTTCTCACAATACTTTGATTAATTTGGAATTTACAAAGCAAGGTGCGTCACAAATTTATTAGAACTGTCTAGAAAATCTCAAAATGTTTGAAATTTCAGTTGCAAATGGACATTTTCCACAGAAAAGGGTTTTGGGTTTTTTTTGTCTTTCAACCAGTTCTACAAGTTGTTCAAAAATATCCTTAAAATCCAGTCAGGTTCCATGCCAGCAAGAAATACTGATATTTATCACTCTGGAGCTCCTAGAGCAGTGTATCTCCAAATCTGGAGGATCTTCTTACTCAACAGTTGTTGATGGTTTCGAGAGAACAACAGCAAAAAAATCAATTTGGGGCAGTGGGAAAACTTCCTGAATCCTACTCATTGTCTAATCTCACTATTTAGTCACTCATTTCTCCAATAAAAGGGCACTAATCCAAAGTTCTGTTTACAGTATTTGGGTAGACAGGCCAGTCAGTTGCCCCCAAATCAAATACACCAGATACAACATAAATTTAACAGTATTTAATTTAGATCCCAGCCGCCGCACACAAAAGTCCCTTATGCTCTGCTACTCATCCCCTGTCTCCTTGCAAGCAAGGGAGAAAAATGCATATATAGAGTATCCACCTTCACTAGGATCACATGACAATTGGAAAAAAAAGAGAGAAAGAAAGAAAAAGAACAGGCTTAATCCTATTTTACTTGGGCAAAACTTTTGTTGACATCAGAGTATTTAACCTGAGTTAGGGCTGCAAGTTCAGGCCTATTATATACTATGTATATGATTATATCATTTACCTCAGACAGTATTCATGGTATAATATGAAGCCATCTTTTCAACAGAGGTTTTCCGTTGTGATGCTACTGTATTTTAACTGCATGTGCAATTCAAATTTAAACTTTGCCTTTTAAAAATGTTTGTATGTCTCATTTGTATTTGGTCATTCTATGTAAAACCTAGCATCCCTTTCTCTGTTTTTAGCCGTGCTAGTGTATATCAGGAGTAACTCCACATATAACTCAGAGCTGAATATGGCCCATTGTCTCGAAGGAGTTATTTGCTCCAGTGTGCGACGTGTCCGTACATCACAGCTTAATGCAGCAAGTACACGGAATGGCTCATGATATGACAGCACAGAACATTTGATATGAACATTTGCAGATACTGTGTAATGGCATAGGAAGCAATTATGGGGCGGGGGGTCACAGCATGGACAACAGGCACAAAATCAAAAACAGAGAAATACAATTCAGGTTCTTCCTCTACATTATAGCTTACTTGTGCCCACAAGTGTGTGCATATAGATCAGTGGTCTTCAAAGTGGGATGCACACACCGCAGGGGGTCCGCGATGCCCCCCACTGGGGGGCCGCAGTGTCCTGGCATCGCCACAGGATCAGCGCTGGGAGACCGCCAAAAACAGAAGGTTTCTATTTTTGTCCAGCCAAAATGCTGCTGAAAGCGGAAGCTTTCTAGTCGGTGGCATTTCGGCGGACATACCCTGGACTGCAAATGGACGAGGGACAGTGGAAAGGGACCACGGGGGAAAAATTTTGAGGAATGCTGATATAGATAGATAGATACACATTATTCTCCAATAGGGGATGATACGAGAACATGATAGGCAGCACCCATTCAGCCCCCTAAGGCGCTCACCAAATGTGTAACTTCTTAAATGTATGCAGCCTCTGTTGAACCAAACAAATATGTTAACATTTGTTTCTAGTACACAGTACTAAGTCCTCTAAATCCACAGTCCATAGAATAGCTACTAATTTTAAAAAAAAGATTAAAAACATATTTTTGTAGGACTCCTACAAAAATGAAATAATAGATGAATTACTAAGGAGGTGTACAAAAGAATAGCACAAGCATAGCAGGACAAAATCAGAAAGGTTAAGACACCAAATGAGTTACACCTACCAAGAGCCATAAGAAGCACAAAAGAAGACGTTATGTTAATATATTAAGTGCAAGAGAAATACAAAGGAAAGTGCAGGTCCTCTAGTTCAATGGGAAAAAGAGTTAATAACTAATGTAATCAAGAAGGCTGAGGTATTTAAGTCCTGTTTTGCTTCAGTCTTCAGTAAAAAAGGTTAATGGTGACCAGATATGCAAAACAATTAATATTAGCAACAAGGGGGAAGAAATGGAAGCCAAAATAGGGAAAGAAGAGGTTAAAGAATGTTTAGGTAAATTAGAGGCATTCACATCAGCAAGGCCTGATGAAATTCATGCTTATGGAACTAGGTGAAACAATCTCAGAACTATTAGCAATTATCTTTGAGAACTTATGGAGGATGGGTGAGGTTCCAGAAGACTGTGGAAGGGTAAACATAGCACCTATCTTTTTTTTAAAAAAAAGGGGGAACAAAGAGAACCCAGGGAATTATAGACAAGCGAGCCTAACTAAGATACCTGGAAAGATATTGCAACAAATTTATTTAGCAATAAATTTGTAAGTATCTTCTAGTGGATACTAAGGTTATAAGGAATAGTCATCATGGATTTGTCAAGAACAAATCATACCAACCCAACCTAATTTCCCTCTTTGATCAGGTCACTGGCAAATGGACAGGGGAAAGCAGTAGACACAATATGTCTTGATTTTAGTAGGACTTCTGACACAGTTCCTCATGACTGACATTCTTATAAGTAAACTAGGGAAATGTTGTCTAGATGAAATTACCGTAACATGGGTGTATAACTGGTCGAAAGACCATACTCAAAGAGTAGTTTCAATGGTTCACTGTTAAACTGGGATATTGTATTTAGGAAGATCCCAGTGGGGTCAATCTTGGTTCTGGTACTAATCAATATTTTATTAATGATTTGGCTAATGGAGTAGAGAGCATACTTATAAAATGTGTGGATGACAACAAGCTGGAAGGGGTTGCAAACACTTTGGAGGATAGGATTAGAATTCAGCTCAAACTTGGCAAATTGGAGGATTGGTCGGAAAGCAAAAAGACAAATTCCTTAAAGACAAGTGCAAAATACTTTGTTTAGGAAGGAAAAATCAAATGTACATCTACAAAATTGGGACTAAGTGGCTAGTGGTAGTATACTGAAAAGAACGGGAAGTTATAGTAGATCACAATTTGAATATGAGACAACAATGTGATGCAGTTCTGAAAAAGGCTAATATGATTCTGGGGTTTATTACACAAGAGTGTTGTATGTAAGACATGGGAGGTAATTGTACGTCTCTACTCACAACTGAAGCGGCATCAGCTGGAGTTCTGTGTCCAGTTGTGGGCCTCACTCTTTAGAAAAGATGAGGATAAACTGGAGAGAATCCAAAGGAGAGCAACAAACATGATTAAAGGTTTAGAAAAACCTGACCTATGAGGAAGGGTTAAAAAAAACTGGGCATATTTATTTTTGAGAAAGGAAAACTGAGGAGGAGAACTGTTAAGTCTTCAAATATTGTTAAGGGCAGTTATAATTCAGTCCACTGAAATTATGACACCATGTAATGGGCTTAATCTGCAGCAAGAGAGATGTAGGCTAGATATTAGGAAAAACTTTCTAAGTATAAGCATAGTTAAACTCTGGAATAGGCTTCCAAGGGAGGTTGTGGACCTCCTGCAAACCGAGCATTGCATGTTTTTAAGAACAGGTTGAACAAACACGTGTCAGGGATGGTCTAGGCTTATTTGGTCCTGTCTCAGCATTGGCGGCTTGATCTGTTGACCTTTTGAGGTCTCTTACAGTCCTACATTTCTATGATTCTGTGATTACTGAAGGAAGTTAACGTCTGAGCTCTATTTCAATAAGCTTAAAATGGTAATATATTTTTGTAATATGTTTTTAATGGAGGCAGTTACTCCAAGACATCATTAAAAAAATAAGCTGTTGGAAAGAAATCGTACCTACAGACAGGGGCCTAATCTGTTTTATTGACAAATTGACTTATTATTTGATCACCTTGAATACAGTCGTCAAGCTATATTTCTATTTAAAAAAAAAGCAGAAGGAACACTGAGAATAATGTATTTAGTCCATCATCCTTCTTCAGCTGTCATTTAAACACTGATATGTCTAGCGGAAAAGAAAAGAAAAGTTTTACAGCTGTTGTGATCCTGCTGTCAGAATTGTCTTTATTGTCTGCTGGAGAGTTGCCTATGTAATTTCCTCCTCCCTGATATGATAATATATTGACCTTCTTTATTCAGTGAGAAGAAAGGAGGTTATGATGGTTCTACCCACCTCCTACATAGAGCTTCACATTCTATCACAAGAGAAACAAAGCATCTTTGAGAATCAAAATCAGTTATACTTCATTTCCTCAGTGTTCCTTTTCAGTGAGTCCTAGAAACGAGGAAAAGTTATAAGATTTCGTCTCAAAAGAAACTTTACAAAAAGAAACTAACTTCCTATATCTGGCTGTTGATTTTTTTTAAAAAAAAGTTTTTTTGGAAGGAGGGAAAGTCAGTAAACTTGATTGAGGAAGAATTAAGAAAACAGTTGGTTAGCAAGGTAAATGTAACAGTTTTCAGCCTGCTCTTTCATTGATACTTGATCAATGTGTGCCCATTTTGGTTTTTTTTGTGGTGTATGCAGAAAACCTGAAATTTTATTGCTTGTTTTTCACACTGAAAATTGTGAACAAACAAACAGGGCCAGGTAGGCAGGCAGAGCTTCAGAGTCTCAATGCGTGGATGAGACAATGGTGTAGAGAGGAGGGGTTTAGATTTATTAGGAACTGGGGAAACTTTTGGATGGGGGAGCCTATACAGGAAGGATGGGCTCCATCTAAACCAAAGTGGAACCAGACTGCTGGCACTTAACATTAAAAAGGTTGTAGAGCAGTTTTTAAACTAAGAGATTGGGGGAAAGCCGATTGTTGCACAGGAGCATGTGGCTCGGATAGAGACTTCTCTTACAGGAGGGTCTACTGATAGAGATTCTCTAGGTTTTAGTCAGAAGGAGAGGATGGTAAAGAATAAAGGAGAGGCCAGATCAGATGACAAACTTTCACATAAAGAATGTGACACATCAGAAAAGGGCAGACAACTAAACAGTGACCAGTTTTTAAAGTGCTTCTACACTAATGCTAGATAATAAGATGGGTGAACTAGAGTGCCTCATGTTAAAGGAGAATATTGACATAATAGGCATCACAGAAACATGGTGGAGTGAGGACAATCAATAGGACACAATCATTCCAGGGTATAAAATATATCGGAAGGACAGAATAGATCGTGGGGGTGGGGGAGTGGCACTATATGTGAAAGAAAATGTAGAATCAAATGAATTAAAAATCTTAAATGAATCCACATGCTCCATAGAATCTCTATGGATAGTAATTCCATGCTCTAATAAGAATATAACAATAGGGATCTATTATCGACCACCTGATCAGGACAGTGATAGTGACGATGAAATGCTAAGGAAGATTAGAGAGGCTGTCAAAATAAATAACTCAATAATAATGGGGGATTTCAATTATCTCCATATTGACTGGGTACATGTCACCTCAGGACGAAATGCAGAGACCAAATTCCTCGATACTTTAAATGACTGCTTCTTGGAGCAGCTGGTACAGGAACCCACAAGGGGAGAGGCAACTCTTGATTTAGTCCTGAGTGGAGCACAAGAGCTGGTCCAAGAGGTAACTATAACAGGACCGCTTGGGAATAGTGATCATAATATAATAAAATTTAACATTCTCGTGCTGGGAACAAAACTGCAGCAGCCCAACACTGTGGCATTTAATTTCAGGAAGGGGAACTATGCAAAAATAAGGGGGTTAGTTAAACAGAAATTAATAGGTAAAGTGACTAAAGTGAAATCCCTGCAAGCTGCATGGACACTTTTCAAAGACACCATAATAGAGGCCCAACGTAAATGTATACCCCCAAATTAAAAAACAAAGTCAAAGAACTAAAAAAGAGCCACCGTGGCTTTAAAAACCATGTAAAAGAAGCAGTGATGGATAAAAAGGCATCTTTTAAAAAAGTGGAAGTCAAATCCTACTGAGGTAACTAGAGAGGAGCATAAACACTGCCAAATTAAGTGTAAAAATGTAATAAGAAAAGCCAAAATGGAATTTGAAGAACAGCTAGCCAGAAACTCAAAAGGTAATAATAAAATGTTTTTTAAATACGTCAGAAGCAGGAAGCCTGCTAAACAACAAGTGGGGCCCCTGGATGACAGAGATACAAAAGGAGCACTTAAAGATGATAAAGTCATTGCGGAGAAACTAAATGAATTCTTTGCTTCGGTCTTCACGGCTGAGAACATTAGGGACATTCCCAAACCTGAGCCGTCTTTTGTAGGTGACAAATCTGAGGAATTGTCACAGACTGAAGTGTCACTAGAGGAGGTCTTGGAACTAATTGATAAACTTAACTGTAACAAGTCACCGGGACCAGATGGCATTCACCCAAGAGTTCTGAAAGAACGCAAATATGAAATTGCAGAACTATTAACTAGGGTTTGTAACCTGTCCTTTAAATCGGCTTCTGTACCCAATGACTGGAAGATAGCTAACATAACGCCAATATTTAAAAAGGGCTCTAGAGGTGATCCCGGCAATTACAGACCGGTAAGTCTAACATCTGTACCGGGCAAATTAGTTGAAACAATAGTAAAGAATAAAATTGTCAGGCACGTAGAAGAACATAAATTGTTGGGCAAAAGTCAGCATGGTTTCTGTAAAGGGAAATCATGTCTTACTAATCTATTAGAGTTCTTTGAAGGGGTCAACAAACAAGTGGACAAGGGGGATCCGGTGGATGTAGTGTACTTAGATTTCCAGAAGGCCTTTGACAAGGTTCCCTCACCAAAGACACTTACGCAAATTAAGTTGCCATGGGATAAGAGGGAAGATCCTTTCATGGACTGACACCTGGTTAAAAGACAGGGAACAAAGGGTAGGAATAAATGGTAATTTTTCAGAATGGAGAAGGGTAACTAGTGGTGTTCCCCAGGGGTCAGTCCTAGGACCAATCCTATTCAACTTATTCAGCAATGATTTGGAGGAAGGGGTAAACAGTGAAGTGGCAAAGTTTGTAGATGATACTAAACTGCTCAAAATAGTTAAGACCCAAGGAGACTGTGAAGAACTTCAAAAAGATCTCACAAAACTAAGTAATTAGGCAACAAAATGGCAAATGCAATTTAATGTGGATCAATGTAAAGTAATGCACTTTGGAAAAAATAACCCCAACTATACGTACAACATGATGGGGCTAATTTAGCTACAACTAATCAGGAAAAAGATCTTGGAGTCATCGTGGATAGTTCTCTGAAGATATCCATGCAGTATGCAGCGGCAGTCAAAAAAGCAAACAGGATGTTAGGAATCATTAACAAAGGGATAGAAAATAAGACAAAGAATGTCTTATTGCCCTTACATAAATCCCTGGTGTGCCCATATCTTGAATACTGTACAAATGTGGTCTCCTCATCTCAAAAAGGATATACTGGCATTAGAAAAGGTTCAGAGAAGGGCAACTGAAATGATTAGGGGATTCGAACGGGTCCCATATGAGGAGAGATTAAAGAGGCTAGGACTTTTTAGCTTGGAAAAGAGGAGACTAAGGGGGGATATAATAGAGGTATATAAAATTATGAGTGGTGTGGAGAAAGTGAATAAAGAAAAGTTATTTACTTGTTCCCATAATAGCAGAACTAGGGGCCACCCATTGAAATTAGTGGGCAGCGGGTTTAAAACAAATAAAAGGAAGTTCTTCTTCACACAGCGCACAGTCAACCTGTGGAACTCCTTGCCTGAGGAGGCTGTGAAGGCTAGGACTATAACAGGGTTTAAAAGAGAACTGGATAAATTCATGGAGGTTAAGTCTATTAATGGCTATTAGCCAGGTTGGGTAAGGAATGGTGTCCCTAGCCTCTGTTTGTCAGAGAGGAGTGATGGATGGCAGGAGAGAGATCACTTGATCTTTAGCTGTTAGGTTCACTCACTCTGGGACACCTGGCATTGGCCACTGTTGGTAGACAGGATACTGGGCTAGATGAACCTTTGGTCTGACCCAGTACGGCCTTTTTTATGTTCTTATGTTCTTAGATCTTCTCTAGCCTGGAAGGCTCTTTGACTGGAGAATTAGTGGAGTGAAGACATCACAAGACAGAAGTGAAATCTGAGCAACAAATATGGGAAGGGTTTTATAGTCAGTCTTTAAAAAAAACTATTTAGTTGCTTGTTTTTGTTAATGCTTATTTCATTGCAATGGTTAATTAATATTTTGGACAAAGGCAGTCTTTATTGAAGATTCAACAACTTTATCTCACTATAAACAGGCTCTGAGATCTTCTAGCTCCAAGGAAGACCAGACTTGTCAGGCCTAATTTTTCATTTCTTCATGCAGATTAGTCTTGTGACTTTAACAAAATATTTACACTATTTTTGAAGTACAACAGTTCTGCAATATGAAGTATGCAGTTGTACTGGTATAGTTTATTCCCCTCCCCTTATGGCAAGGAGCTATACTGGTATGAGAGCTGTTACACCAGTATAATTGTGGAGTACTTAAATATACTAGCGGTTTGTACCACTTTTGCGTGTAGACAAGACCCAAACTTTAAATAATAAAAAAAAAACTACCAGAAACCAGTTCATATTTTATTCTTATATCACACAAATACAAAAAAGGGCATAATATGATTTTTAAAAAATATTTTGAGCTTTGGGAGTGAAAATAAAATGGGACAAATAAAATTGACAAATAACATTGAGCTACCCACCCGCTTTCGATTTTTTAAGTAAAAAAACCTGATGAAAAGGCTAGCTATGGAAAAATGGGCCCCCCCCCCCCGTAATTTGCTCATTTTTGGTTTTTGCAAAACCTGGACATTTAATGCCATGCTTGTCTCAGAGCTTTTTCCTCTAGCTAATAATACTTTGCACTGTGGTAGTGCCTTTAATCCAAGGATCTCAAAGTAGTTTGCACTCATTAATGAATTAAGCCTCATAACATCCCTTTGAAGTAGGTATTATTATAGCAGTCTTAGAGAGGAGTTTGATAATTTTCATGAAGTCATACATCTTTGTAAGTTTAGGCTTTGGCTACATGAGAAAATTGCAGTAGTGTAACCTAAATTGTGAAATTAAACTGGTGAAAACCTCTGTGTAAAACCTCATATTTCAGTGTAAGCGTGGCTTTTGGGGGGGTTTAGTTTAAGTCTTTGCCTCTACACAAAAGCTATTTGCCCCAATTTATGTTATATTGTTATGAAAGTGCTTTATACCAGTATAGCTATTCCTACATAGGCAGGGGAAACAGTTATACGATACTTTTATACCAATATAATTGTGTGTACATTAGGGATTAAACCAATTTATGCCTTGCAGGAAATTAACATGCACTATTTTAATAAACCCAAATTAGCTGAACTGGTGCAAATGCCTCTGTTTTGAAGCTCTTATTTTGGCATATCTTAAACCTGTTCCTAATTGGCTTCAGCTAAAGCAAACTAAGCATGACTGAAATAAATAAAAATAAATAGCCACACAGTCTCTAGGTTAAAATCACACCTTAAGTGTAGCTCTGCATAAAGACAAGCCCTTAATACATTCTTTATCACACCCCAAACTGTTTGCTGTGGTTCAGAAACCAATAGGGTTGATGTCAGTGTTTGACTGCCCTAGGGCCATACACTGCTTCTGAGAAACTGAAAACTACGTTCACAATTTACATTGATTAGCCAAATGGTCAGTGATGTAAGCCCATGCTCTGGGTGTCCCTAAGCCCCTGACTGCCACATGCTGGGAGTGGACGAAAGAGGTTCTCTTGATGATTGCCCTTTTCTGGTCATTCCCTTGGAAGCATCTGGCATTGGCCACTGTCAGAAGACAGGCTATGGGGCTAGATGGCTCACTGCTCTGACCCAGTATGGCCGTTCTTATTGTAATTATGAGCATTGTGACAAACACATAGATTAGGAAACGGAATTAGTACGGTGCTGTGCCTATAGCCTATCCACTGTCCCTGGGCTGAGTTGAAAGGGAACATCCTGATTTATGGGAATAAATTTAGGCTGATGTTCTGAGAAGAGAGTATGCAGCTCCACCAGTATGAAAAATCAAAGGGATATTTCCTCACTGTGAGGAAATCACAGGGACAAACCTCAAGCCTGTGGAGATTTTAAACAATCATACACGGCGTGGACTAGAATCAACGAGAATGTGTGTATATATTTGTAGTGGGCAGTAAACTACAATATAGGCAGAGGGTAATCTGCCTGGACTAATTTACAGGGAAAGAGCACGATCATGTCCGGAAAGTGACTGGAAAAAATGCAAGGCTTATCTCCTGTAATGACGTCCAAATCAAAGTTTTTAAGTTAATTTATGCACATACATGTGTTTTTTGCGCTCTCTCTCTCTCTCTCTCCCTGCCTCCCCCAACCCCCCCCGGCCACCCGCCACTCACACGTGTGTTTTCTAGCTGCCAGCCCTGAAAAGACAGCATGGAACCTGAAAGTCAAGCTTTCAGCCCCATGAATCCTCAGGAGCTGTGGTCTGTAGTCAGAAATTAGCCAATGATTTCATTAATGATACATGAACCAGACTAGAATCTAGGGCAATAAATTGGGGGTATTAATACATTCTCCTGTCCCTTTCCTTCCTTAATTTGTTTATATTGTAAGCTCTTTGGGACTGTCGCTGGGTATGTAATGTGTCTAGCACAATGGAGCCCTGGCAATGATACTGTCATACGAATAATAACATGAGCAAGTAGTGCAACTCTTGAGATCAGCTATCTAAGCCTGTTCATGAACACGCTGGACCTCAAATCCCCTCAAACTAGCCCAAGCAAAAGTGAACGATGCTTATGTCTCTGATTTATTTGCTTTAGCAAACACACTTCGTTTTCTTACCTTTCTGACATATGCTTTCAGTAACTGAGCAGACATGAGTTGCCCTGTGGTTTCCCTGGCTACATTTCTGTAATTTTTCAGACAGCTCCTTGTTTAAAATCCTAATTACTAAATGATCACTCAAGTATTAACACCAAAATAACAATATTCTGCTTGTTCATCTAGGGCGCTTTATAGTCGCCCACGTTTTCCATGGATCTTTGCCCCTTTTGGTAAATGCATACATTTGTATGTTAGATTGTTCTTAGGATTTAGCTGTTCATCACACTTGTTTTTAGCATAATGTCATTGTTATTCTTATCTCCTTGCAAAGCAAAAAGGCTGTATAAATATTTTTCAGCATCAGTCCCCAGTATGTAGATTAATGAGCTGACCTATCTTCCCGGCTTGCTGGGTTAATGTTCATTGCCTTTTGGAATCTGGAGAAGTGTCCATTCCACTTAGGCTGTTCCATGGACTTATCAAATATCATGTTTGGAGAGGCTTGAACATTGTCATTTTCTTTTCCTCTTATTTATGTAAGAAAGAAAAGGCTGTTTTCGTGTAACACTGAACAAGGGAACTTGCTTAGTTTAAAAAAAAAAAAAAAAAAAAGCCTGAACCCCACCTTTTCTTGCTCCTTTGTACAGGCCGGCTCCCCAGAACCCTTCGCAGCCCCCCCCCTGGGTTCCTGCAACAGCTTTTAAAAAAAAAAATTATATGTATGTACAGACACACACTCTCTCTCTCTCCCAGCCATGGGTGGTAAATGTGGAAAGAAATTACGTTGCCAGAGTCTCTCTACTGCAGTATATGAAGTGTGGCCCTAGTCCGAAAAGTGGCAGTCAACTCTCTTTACGTAAGTGGCCTAAACAAGCTTTTACTTCTGTTTGCCTGATAGAGCCATCAGAGTGCTGGACAACCGAGCTCAATTCCATTCCCTCAACAGCACACGTTAACTAAATTCCATTGTGGGTTCAATTTAGGCCAAACTAAAATTAGGTTCTTAAATCCATATTGAGGCACCTGCTTGACTTTCAAAATTACTGAGCAGCCACCAGCTCCCCTGGCTGCCATTGGGCGCTCGTGGCTGTGCAGCAGTTTGACAAATCAGGCAGGTGCATGGGGACGTCATTTCCAAAATTCACTTAGATGCCTTTGAAATGTTTATTCTGTGGATTTAGGGCCTTAACTCTAGGTTCCTTTTTTGAAAAAACCTTAACCTCAGCGTTTGATTGCAAATTGGATCTCTCGCATTCTCAGTTTGTCCCTTGCTCACACTCCCCCTTTCCAGGTCAAATCTTGGATTTTGCTATACACCAGCCTAATCATTAAAAAAAGACATGCACCCCCTCTTCCCCCCCTCGGTTGGGCGGCGCAGGTGACATATGCCAGCTTTCTGCTCAGGGGTGAGAGTGAGACGTGTGCATAAGGAGAAGGGTGGTGGGATTAGCCGTTATATCGCTTGCCACGAGGTCAGTAGAATCACCCATGTAAAAGGTTGCACAAGCTAGTTGGGCCTGGAGTCTAGACATGCAGTAATTTAGGGGCCATGACATGCAAAGGATGGTAAAGACAATATTAGCAGTCCATGGTGCCATGTGTTGTGTCAGAGGGGCATCTTAGGGGCGGTCTACTTAAGACAGCTCTTGTTGTGACTTTTGTGTACATAGGGACTCTTCTATGCTATACATTGTGTGACTGATGAATGGGCTATTATGTGTAGCAGGCTGTGTGTGTTGTGGCCCTGTAAAGTCCAGTACTTTTCCTGGCACACGGAACCCAGGACAAACCTTGGTGATAGCCACTGCCTCTTTCTTTTTTTGTTGTTGACTGTGTCATGTTGCAAGAAGTGTGTTTCTGTTGTCTACTGCTCACAAGCTATGGTGTGGCGACCAGCGTCAGGCAGCCCTGCTTTGATAAAGCTGTTCCTGGGCCCTCATGTCCTAATGAAGTTAGCGAGAGTTGAGGGTGCTAAGTTATCCACAGGAAGAGCCTACCAGCTTGCTACCCATTGTGGCTGGGATATTGATTCAGCAAGTTCAGGCTCAACCCTACAGCTTACTCACACAAGGAGACCTTTCGAAATTTATGGAGCACCTCACAGGCATATGGATTTGAGGATCACATCCTTTATTCTCCATTTTCCCAAGCATCACGTTTCACCGTTATGAGTGGTTGTTGAATCGTACAGGGGCACATACACACTGCAAGCCACCTGAATTTGTACTTTGCTTTCAGCAGTTTTGTGGGGGAAGATGGAGGTGGTGGGAAGTTTGGACTGATTTTGCTTCACTTTCTGTCACGTTGCTGCAGAAACTGAATGAGCTTTAGTCAATATGCCCCAATATCCAGGTTAATAGGGTTATTTATTGAGTATTTATCTTTGTGTATAATCAAGCATTTCCCTGAATTTGCTTTGAATGCCTGAACCTGATAGCTATACTTATAAATTAGCGAAACTAAATCAATGTATTGTTTGGAGCTGGGCTTGAACCAGAACTCTGATCCAAGCAGCCCCACATATACAGCAGGCACTATCTGGATCCAGATCTGTACTTCGGAAGTCTTTCCTTCTGCATGGTGCCTGAATAAGATCTCTGGGGTTTTTTCTCCTAACATTTCAGGGGCAATACACCAGGAAAGATTTTGGCCCCTGGGATTTGTACAACCTTGAATTTTTGCATAATTGAAATATGGATTTATATTTTTTGTACCTTACTTTATTCGTTTGATAACAAAACTAAACAGCACCCCTCAGCTGTAAGAAGTGGGAAACAGAAACACAGTATAAGTAAAGAACACATTTGCTGTTTTTATTGGTGCCTTGTAGGGCAATAATACTGAAAAAATGGGGAATGCAAAAAAACCCAGCATGGTAGCAACCCACATCTTATTTTTTTTTAAAGAGTACATCAACTCCTGTTTTTTTATTTATTGTGGCATGAATGATAACATAAAACCAAAACATGAAAATATACAACTTATATTACACTATGTGTTATGAACAAAATATAAATCTATAACTCTATGTTATATTTACATAATTATTTCTTTTATTAAATTTCAAGTGAGATGGTAGGTTGCACATACTTTGTTTTAAGCTCCAGGCATTTGATTGTCTCTATTTTCTTTTCTATTTTTCTTTTCACTTGTAAAATCCAAAATGTTAGACGGAGTAAAAAGAGCTTTAGAGCCAATGGAGCTATATAAATACTGTTTCAGCAAACCAGTGACAAAAAACACTGGGGAGTAGAGAAATCAGTCAGTAGAAAAAACAAACTTGACGTGTTCTTCAATCTGGGAAACTGACAAGTTAAGATAAAGTTGAAGAAAATGTAGATATAAACCAAGCTAAACATCCATCCCATGCTATGTGAGTTGAGGATACACTTGGATCCTCATCTAATGAATTACATACATTTCCTTGCAAAATTGAAGATAGGATTCTATCAAGAAGTGGGCAGACAAAATATTTCATATTTGATAAACCATGCCCTTAACCATATGATATATTATGCAGTTGCGATTAATTTTAGCGGTTGAATTCTTGCTAAGTGAGGTCTACGTTTCCACTGTAATTATTTTTGATGTTACAAACGTAATGTCAGAGTCTTCTTCAGCAACAATAATAGCTCATCTTTTTGGATTAAAAAAAGAAAAAGCTTTGAAAATGTGCTGTAAAAAGGTTAAAGACAATTTACTTTCTAAAAAAATGATTTAATTAAAGAGTCTACTGCAGAAACCAAATCTTTGAAATAATGTCTATGCAGAAAGAATTTCTTCCATATGCATTTGTAATAAGAGGATTTGGTTACAAAACTAATTAAATTCTATAATAGTAGCTAGTGTTCTTTTCTGGGGGCCTGATTAATATAGCGGAACGGTTAAATAAAGATGTTAAATGCACTTAAAAATCCTATTTTACTAATATAAGGCATGAATAAATTCAGAAAGAATTATTTCATTGAGCTTACTAGTCAGTCCCTCAATTTTTTTTCTTTTGACCCTCTTTTCCCCACTGCTGGTATTACTCTCCGAGAAGTTTGAGTCACATTGGAGTAAGAAGCTGCCCTGATTTAAGAGGAAACGAAATGTGCGACCAACACAAAAGTTCCAACAAGAAGATCATCATTATATAGATTCCCAGGAAACAGGTGAGCTAGGCCCACATATATGCCAGGCTTTTTGTGCTCTTTTAGGTTAATACTATCCTAATGTCTTCTAACCTGGTTTTTCTCAGTGCCACAAGGACACAAAACCCAGGAAAAGAAAGAAACAAGACAAGAACTTCTTTTATAGATACCTGTTTGTTTGTTTTTAAAAATCAGTAAAATAGGGCCTCTATTTCAAACATGGGCGTTTTAATACTATAGGACATATGGGTGTTCTGATGCAGCAAAGTACTTAAGCACATGCTTAAATGCTTTGTTGGGCTGGATCAGTTTCAGCATCGAAATGCCGGGTCTTTAACAAGCTACCCAGGTTTGAAAATGTGATCCAGGCTTAGGGTCCTAGCACAGTCTCTCAGGTATAGGTTGGTTTGCAATAAAGTCAGCATTTTTTCTTTTTTAGCATTCGTTCTGAGTCTCAGCCAAAGACAATACAGAATGTAAAGCACAGCCCCCTCTCCCATACCTCCCCAAAAAGGAGTTCTGTCACATCACCCATTATGAAGAATAGGGCTTAGTCCTGCAGCCCTTACTCACCCACAAGTGCTCCTAATTCACGCGACCAGGCCCATTGGCTTAAACAGGGCTACTCCCAGGAGTGAAGCCTTGAGTACCAAGCTCACGGTTTTTTTGGGTGAAATGCTAGTCCCACTGATGTCTAAGACAAAACTCTCATTGACTTCAATGAGGCCAGAATTTTACCATGTATATTTAAGATTTGCTCCAACCATGCCTGCCTTGGTGGCACCTACCTGGAGCTAAAACAAAGTATTCTCGTAGCCTGAAGTCACATAATTAAACCAGAGCATCTCTATAACATGGTGGAAATCAAGCAACCAGCAAATGTGAGGTGAATCCACAAGAGTCAGAAATAATTTGTTCACAAAGACAGGGAACAAATTTTAAAAAAAAAGCAAATATCTGTTTTCACATTGTACATAATAATGATATAAAAACAATTGTCTATTTTTTCTTCTTATCCAAACAGAGTGCTTAAAAAAATTGGCTCTAGATGACTGGTGTAATTAAATAACTAAAATGAGTGATGAGAGAGCAGAAGTTAATTAAGATTGAAAACAACACTTCTGTTAATTCACTCCATCATAATAAACATCAGAAGTTGACATTACTGGGGCCAAAATTAAAATGAAGAAATAAGAATGGGGGTGAGCATGAGAAGAAGTGAATTTTTTATATGTCTATATAAAAAAGCGGGGTTGGGCAGCAATTATAAATATCTTAACAGCTTCATTTGCTGCACTGCCAAATCAGAACAGAATAAAATAAGGTAGAAAAAAGGGAAATAAATTATACATAATTTACTAATCTGGGAACAGCTGACCATTATTATTATTATTATAATTACCATTACAACACTAGCAAGAAGAGGCAGTTCAAATGAAAAAAAATACAGTCATCGAATGCAAACAAAACCAAAAAAACCCTCTGACATGGAGGATGCGATCAGCTACTCCAAGCGTAACCCCAGAGCAAGTCTTCTGAAAGTGAGAAAAATTGAAAAGAATTTTTGATGCAGAGGTGGAAATCGAAAAGGGAAAATAAAGAAAAGGGAGGGAGGAAAAAAATGGCATGGGGTGAAGCTATCACACATCCAAACCGCTCACTGGAGTATTGTCCTAACTCTTATATGGCATTTGTTTGTCGTTTGTTTTGCACAAGGTCTTCGGAAGGAGCTTTACACTTCAAGTGGTACGTCTTCAGGCAAAGTAAGGCCATGATCCTACAATTGGATCTGTGAGCACTGACTGCTCCAGGTCTAAAATTTGTCTCGCTCCAGGGTCTATTTTCAGGGTCAGGCCCCTGAATCTATGGGCGAGTACTGAAGCTTGATCCTGCAAATGCTAATGCACGTCGTCCTGACTCACACGAGGCGTTCCAGTGATTCCGATGCTGAGTGTCTTCCTGTGAGTAAAGGCTAGTGATGTGAGCAAGGATCTGTAGGATGGTGCCCTATGTTCACAAACTGTGCCTCGCTGGAAAGCTTTTCTCTGTAACATGAGACCGCTCTTCCTAGGCTAGAGCTGCTGTTGGAAATCAGAGTCATCCTTTTCGTGTTAGGGTTCGGTAATGCTGCTGCCTGCTGTCTTATCATGTGGAATTGGGTGCACTCTTCTTTGAGGACGATCAGAGTCAGGCACCAAAAGATGCTTTTGTGTCACTACTTTTACTTCTTTTGTTGAAACAAAGCAGAATTTTCAGTTAGATCACTGAAAACACAATGGGCTAAATTCTGCCCCAAGTTATCTGTGTGCAACTCCGCTCTCTCAAAGGTGCATGCCCATGTGTAAACAGGACAGAATTTACAGGTGAGATGACTCAGGCAAAGAGATCTAGAACAACATTATAAATATCTGTTAGAGCTTGAGGGAATTTATTTATTTTCCTGGTCTCCAACCCTTTTGGAACTTCAAAGGCTCAGGATTTATGGGCTATAATTTTGCTGCCCACTGTGGATGTGGGAATTGCTTCATTGTTCTTTTGTTTTCTCCTTGCACAAACGCCCCACTGATGCCTCTGGGTGTTCCACGTAGGTAGAGAGAGAGCAGAGTCACGGCCAAGCCAAGATCTGCCTTATGGAGCAGAGATCAGCACCAGATTCATCCATTTTGGTCATTCTACAGGGTAGTACTTCCAATTTGCCTACCCTGCTCTAAACAAGGGTCTGTTCTGGACATTTTTTATGTTGCCATTTGAAGTGTAAATTAAAAGCAAAGGCTCCTTATAGACCAAGTTGTTTGGTGGATGTGGGATTTCATCCTGAATATGGTTTTTGCTCACAATGGTCCAATATTATTCTTATTAGTACCATAAACACGCACACACAAAAATCCAAGATCATAAAATATTTTTCTCTAAATTTTTTTATGTCTCTCTCACTTTCACCTGAGAATGGCACCTACAGTTTCCTTTAAAAAACAAAAAAAAAGAAAAGAAAAAGTCTAATCTCACCAGCTGCTGGTATATCAGGTTCTTCAAGGGATTGTCTAAGACATAACACTGTCCTAACTTAAGACAGAACAAGAAACAAAAGCGACCAACCGGAAAAAATTGAACTAGTTCAGCGCTTTAGTACAAATTTGGCACTTGCTCAAAGACTCAGTGTGGTGTGCAACTGATGAAGAGAAGTCCTTTTTAGTAAGGAAATAATTGCTTGTTGGGGTTTACAGAAACAGACTCCCCACTCCCTTCCCCACCATACACACACATGCGTGCCTCCAACTCTAAATATTCAAAGGAGAAGGGAAAAGGAGGAGGAGGAGGCAGAGGGGTAAAAGGAATTGTCTTTTTTTTTTCCTGTCAGGTGCATTACCAAAAAAAAAATTTTTTTACTTCTCTTTAAACTGTAGCACAAAACAACAAAACACATTCACAAGCCACTTGTTGGCACTGTGTACCTGAGTGAGAATTTCTAGAACATTGTAGAACAAACAGCCATAAAGTTTATTTGAAAAAAAAATAATAATAAAAGGTTGACGGGTAAGACTTCAGTGCTTGGGTATAGCAGCTGAATTACTGGCATTATTTTACCCATAGCTTATTTCATTCTTTTGTTGTTGTTATCGTCATTGTTTTCTTTCTTCTGGGCCTTTTTTTTTTTTAAATGCAGGCTGATGTCTATTAGTCAGCTGATGTCCCAACTAGTTAAGACTAACAGTTAAAGTAACAGTCAGTGTATGAGAAAGTTAATGTGCTTGGCCACTGGTAAGGATAAACCAGGTGGGGCTTTTTTTTTTCCTTGAAGTCCTGTAAGGTCATACAATATTTGGACTCTTATCAGTTGGCTTGTCCTGCAATGTGATTTTCACTGTCACTGCCGTAGTCCACATCAGGGTCATCCTCTTCTTCATCATACTCGTCGTAGATTTCTCCATTGATGTCATTGGCCTGCATCTCCTCTTTGATGTGAGGCTCCTCGCCTTTGATGCCGTAAGTGCTCTGGATGACAGGCATCCCGGGCTCCGGGCTGCTTGACACACTCGAGTGCTCTGATGGCAGATGGGGGGAGGGCATTCCTGCCATGGCGATGGCTCCTGGGTAGACTACACCGGCGGTGGCGATAGGAATCTGTGCTTGTTGCCTGTTGTTGAAAAATAAAAGGACATTTAAATACAAGCAGGAGCAAAGAGAGAGAATTTAGCAGGATAGGCTATAAAGCCACAAAGACTATCATTATTGGACTTGGTGGTCCACACCAGGCACCTCCCACCCCTAATCTTCCAAGTCTTGACGTTTGCTCTTATGACTAATGTTAGCCCTGAACCAAATCACTGATTCAAACACCACCAAACACTGGAGCTTGCCTAAGGCGCAAGGTTTCTTACTGGGTGAATGGAATGTCTAGGAACACATGGCAAATGACAAACATCCTGTTACCTGTGGTCCAATGATTGAAAAAAGACACCCCCCCCAAAATAGTTGAAGAGTGCAACAAGAAACAAACAACAAGGTTTTGTGGCAGGAGAGAGGGGGTGGGGGGAGTTCCTGAGGGAGTCAATTGGTGGCATAGGGAAAAGGAACAGGCATTCATTTGAAAGCCTGACATAGGCTAGGAATGTGGAGTTTATTTAGAAATCTGATGGCTTGTAGGGAGGGGCACAAGGCCTCTTGAACCCATGTGGGAGGGTGGGTGAGGAGAAGAGGGATCATTTATATGTATGGAGAACTCTCTGGAACTGTGAGGGATAGTGGTGAAAAGTAGATCCTCTCAGGGATGGCAGATAAACCTAGGAAAAGCCAGACTTAGACATACATTGTTTTAGAGCAACACCAGTGTTCGATAAAAATCCTCTCTAGGACATTTAAGCCTTGGAAACATATACAAGATAATGAAAGCAGAATTATTTCAACCCATCAAAAATTCCTTTTTCATGTAGAACACTAGCTATGTTGTACCAGAGTTTATTTCCCTGAGAAGCTCCGGGGTCTCAGCAAGCCTAGACGTCTAAAATTCATGCTCCTTTTGTTTCCTTGCTGCATGAAGTAATTCCATTGCAGTAATACCCTTCAGTACATGCTGCATATTGTAATGTCATCAGTGGTGTGTCCATCTGTACTGAAAAGCCTTGCTACAGGAGACAGGGTGGAATCTCTTGAGATGAACATTTTTAATTAAGAATGAAACCATCCCCTGTTCCTAAGCCTGACTGTTCACTGACTGCCCAGTAAGCCTTGCACAGCACAGTGAGCCTGAAAGACTAAGCAGGCCCAAGCATCTGAATATTTATTGGGAAATTTTTAACATACATGCTTGTTGCTGTCCTAGGGAAGCCCACTCACCTGCAAGCATCATTTCCTTATTTTCAGAACAATATAGTTGCCTCAACTAAGCCTGTAGATAGGGAGAACATAGATTTTGCTTTTACTCTTAATTCAACAGAAAGACCTAGAGTTAGCATTTCTGCAACTAGCATTATTCAGTGTTTTTAAAAGGCTTTTAACATGTAACAATAGGAACACTTTGCACTCAAATGGTGCCTCTCGTAGGCCAAACGTTTGTTGAGTTTCACTGTTCTTCTGTAATGTCGCTTGCATTTCATAACTGAAGAATAATATCTGCCCCTCCTATAGCGCTTTCCAGCAGAGGATCTCAAAGCTCTTTAGAGTCATTGATGTATTAAGGTTCATGATGGCCATATAAAGTAAGCATTTTTAGCCCCCTTTTAGGGATGAGGAGACTGACAGAGATTAAGGGTCAGATTTTCAAGAGATCCAAGTCCCAACTAGTGTGACACTTAGGGACAGATCTTCAAAACTCTTGAAAACCTGGCCATTTATCTTGGTGCCTAAATCGTTTAAAAAGCTGGCCCTAAATGGCTTGCACCAAGTCCTGTAGTGAATCAGGGGCAAAGCCAGGAACAGAACCTGACTCCCAGGATCAAATACTGATTAGAGTAAATGGAAGTTTTACCACTGATTTCTGTGGAATCTAGATTTCACTCTCTCCTCCTCCCACATCCCTGCTCTGAATTCTAGTCCAAGGGTGGGCAAACTATGGCCAGTGGGCCACATCCGTCCTGCGGGACCGTCCTGCCTGGCCCCTGAGCTCCCAGCCAGGGAGGCTTGCCCCGTGGGCAGCACTCTGGGCGGTGGGGCTGCACGCTCCCATAGGGCAGCGTGGCTGGCTCCAGCTGAGCGGCGCAGCTGCCAGACATGCTACTCTGAGCAGCATGGTAAGCAGGGCCAGGGCCACGGGGTTGGATAAGGGGCAGGGGCTCCTGGAGGGGTGGTCAGGGGACAGGGAGCAGGAGGGTTGGATGGGGGTGGGTTCTAGGGGCCAGGGGGTCTCGGGAGGGTGTGGTCAGGGGACAAGGAGTGGGTTGGGTTGGATGGTTCAGGGATTCTGATGGGGGCAGTCAGGAATGGGGGGGTGTTGGATAGGAGGTTTGGGGCTAGGCTGTTTGGGGAGGCACAGCCTTCCCTACCCAGCCCTCCATATAGTTTTGCAATCCACATATGGCCCTCTGGTCAAAAAGTTTGCTCCTGGTCTAAACAAACTCTTTCTAAAATGTCTTGTTTTCAGATAGGGTACTTGTCAGATTCATCTGGAAATTAAATATTATTACAAACATGGCAAGATTACTTTTAAAAAACTGTAAAGCCATGTATGTCAGCGAGATAAGTGGTATGGGGGGGAGGGGCTCTGTTCCCATCTATTCTTTCTCAGAAAGACCCTTCCCCCTCTTTTTTCTAATCTCTTGATGCCAAATGTTGGCTGACTTCCCTATGTTTGTTTCAGTGCTTACTAGTGGGATCACTGAACCTGCCAGCACCACAGGGTTAAGCAGCTCAAATTTCTCTTTTGAGCTGCTTATTATAACAATGTACACTGTAGCTGTTCAAAACACTGTCTAAGGACACTTAACAGTAACTGGGCAGCTATTTTCCCCTTTACTGCTATTCATGCCCATTAACTAGAGACAGGTGACCCAGTTCTGGTACATTAGAAAAGAAAAGCATCTCTCTTTCACCCCAAAAGGGAAACCAAGCCCAGATTCCAGTTTTTCTAAGATTAGTTGACTATTTTTTTTAAACAAAAACAATAATTTTTTGTGTAGCTCTGTGTTTCCTGGACCAGATGTGGAAATATCACAAGAACGTCTGTCCTTGCAATACTTCTCATCTATCTGTAGCCAAAACCAAACAGTTGTTGCAGAAAGAATCTTTCAGGTGGGTTTCTGGATCAAAAAGCAGAGAAGTAAGTCTGGACAAACATGCAAACCTTTGGATGTTTTGCTGAACCAATGCTCTTGAGATTTGAACCCCTCAATAGCATTCAGCTTACCACTGAGCAAAAGACACTCTGGCTTGGCTAATGCCCTTGGACTGAATCTGATCACATGACCAGTATGAGCTGGTTGAGGATGTTTTATGCCTATATCCCCACTGAACTTACTAGCAAGGCTCAACCTGCCATGGGCTGTGGTTTTCAATACTATTGCTGAGCAATCTTTTAGCTGACTGCTTGCCGAGCCCTTTGAATGGGAGCTAGTGTTTCTGGCCTTAGGAGCTATAGGCACTATCAACAGATTAATTTATATAGATTCTGTAAAACACCATAATGAGAACACTTAGCACATAAACCTCTACCCCGATATAGCACGATCCGATATAACACGACTTTGGATATAATGCGGTAAAGGCATTATAAAGGCAGTAGGGTACGAATTATAGCCGAATTCGTGTTACCGCAAGCTGATTCCTCTGTGCCCCTCCCCGCCTGTTACTTGCTGTGGCCCTCCCGGCACAGTTCACCTCCGCTCTGCCTCCTCCCCTGAGCACGCTGCCGCTCCGCTCTCTCCCTTCCAGGCTTCCCATGCCAAACAGCTGATTTGTAGCAAGCCCTGTAGGTAAAAAGGGAGGGGGAGAAGCGGAGCAGCAGCCCAGTCAGGGTAGGAGGCGGAGTGGAAGTGAGCTGGGGTGGGGAGTGTTTCCTCTGCATCATCCTCCCCCCTCCACCACATTGGATGGGTCGGGTATTCTGAAGGGTCAATTGGGGGCAGGAAGTAGGTAGGGATCAGATAGGAGGTGGGGCCAGGCTGTTTGGGGAGGTACAATCTTCCCTACCCCGATATAATGCAGTTTCACCTATAACGTGGTGAGATTTTTTTGGCTCCCGAGGACCGTGTTATATCAGGGTGGAGGTGTATGTGGTGCATTTCATCCAAAGATGTGGTCAAAAGGGGCAAGTATCATTAGCTCTATATTACAGATATGGAAACTGAAGCCCAGTTGGCCAAAGTCAAATAGGAGAGCCATGAACAGATCTCCTGACTTCCAGGTCAAAGCTGTATGGACCACATGGCCTTTAAATATGAACTTCATATTATGTTAGTGTGACGGAGTGTATCAGGCCCTTTGAGGCATCCAGCCACATCCCGCCCTAGGAAAAGGAGCAGTGCATGTGGGTCCTCCAGGCCTGCCAAAAATGCTGCAGGGCAGCAGCCAATCAGAGCACAACAGGCTCAGATAAAAAGAGCTGCAGGGGCTGAGCAGGTCAGTGGCTGGCTGGGACCAGAAGGGGAGAAGAGGACTGGAAGGTTGCAAAACTCCATAGGGACCATGCTCAAGCAGGGAAAAGACAGAGAACCCTGAGATAAGAGGAAGGGAAGTGGCCCAAGGAATAGCAGCAGCACTACAGTTTAAGGAAGCAGCACGTGGCTGCTAGATGGAGGGTTAGAGCAGCCAGCGGGCCTAGGTTTCCCACACCGACCACTGGAAAAGTGGCCTAAGCCCCAAGGAGAGGATAAGACTCTGCATTAAAAGCCTGAAAAAGGTGATGGGAATTAAGGAGTAACCTGGGTGGACAGCTAGGATACCAGAGAATCACTGAGAACAAAGAATCTCCCGGGAGAAAGTGCTGGGGGCACTGCTTCATACCAGGCTAGGGACAGATTTAAAGCTAGCCCAGAAGGTCCGAGAACTGAGCACCGAAGGCAGGGCTGCAGATATCAACCAGAGCACAGGGAAGGGCCTGCTGTAATTTTCTTATCCCAGAAGGGGTTGGTTTGTTCATTCACATATTGGCTGTGTGTGACTTGGCTGGAGGGCTGGGCCACTGAAAACCCACCTGACGAGGTTAACAGCTGACAGGGGGCGCTGGGAGCAAAGAGAGAGTGAGTGCCTCCTAACAAAATATGAAGTTTACAGCTCTGAAACAAGGACAACCCCCAAAAAAACAATTTCTACTGAAATAAAAGATACGACAGGCCCATACCCAACATTAAAATACTGCCTCATCTCTTGTCGCCTGTTGCGCATGATTGCCTTGTATTCGCCGATCCGCAATTTTTTGCCATCCACAAGACAGGTGCGCTTTGGCCTGGGCTTGTATTTATAGTCTGGATATTTCTCCAGGTGTTGCTTGCTGAGTCGGGCCTGCTCCTCATAGTATGGCTGCTTCTCTAGGTTTGTCATAGCTTTCCAGCGAGATCCTGTCACAAGAAGAATGAGAAATGAGAACCTTGTCCCCTTCCCATTCAGAGAAAGACAAATAAGCCGTCATTATGAACAAGATACCCCCTGGTCCTATGGCTTTCGGCTGTGAAACAGTCAGTGCTTTTAGATAAGGAGGCCCACAGCTAATTTCTTTATTTGGCCGGTATACCTCCCGGTTATGCCTATGTGGTGCAGGTAGCTTTGTACGTGGCATTCTTTCCTTTTTGAGTCAATATTTTATGGCCACTGCTGCTATTCATATTGTCTTTGAGATAAGACATAACCCCAAGGTCCTGACCACAGTAATTATTAAAGATCCAGGACACTTTGTAAAAGTAGGCTGTGAATCCCAATGGCTTGGGCAATGTCCCATTTGGCTGTTTGTCTGGATTCTAGTCTGCCTGTGATCCTCCATAGTCTCATTTAACCATGGTACTCGTCTTCACTTCCTGTTCTAATGTTCCTGTGTGCTATGAACTAGCTGCTGCAATCCATCCTGGGCTGGATTAAAATATAAGCATACTAGAGCCTTGGTTCCTAACATTAGGCTTACATCAAAGGCTAAGCTTTCATTCTTTAAAACAAGTATCTTTCTAGCTCTCACGGTTGTAACAAAAAGCTTGAAAACATGAACTGAGCATAACCAATGTGCTGAATTCTGACTGAGTCTTCAGAGAGCCTGAAACAATAGCTTTGGGAGAGATGAATTGTCTAGTGCATTCCAGTGAGGTATTAACTCCAAACCCCTCTAAAGTGGTAAGTCCTGCCAACTCCAGCCCAACTGAAGACTCTGTATGTAGCAGGAGGTGAAGAATGCAGTGGGCCTGGCTCACCTGTAAAAGAAATACAAGCAGCTTTGAGAGGGCTCCACTGCTTCTAACCCTGCTTCTCTGGGGCCAGAATAGACAGCTGCTGCTTCTCCTGGGGTGAAGTGGGATGAGGGAGAAGAAAGGGCCATACCTTTGCCTTTACCTATATGAAAAGGAAGTCCCCTTCCATCACCACATCATTTGGGGTCAGGATTATGGTGTGGGGCTGAGGCACAGGACCCTCCATGTTATAGTGTGATGAGGACCCTAGATTGTTCCCATTCAAGCCTGGTACAACTGCTGTTGAGGTAGAATTTCAGTGAAGAGAAGAGTAGTTCCCATATATTCCCACGAAGTACCAAGCTAGAGTCTGGTTCTTTGAGATGCAAGATCCTATTTAAGTATAAGGCAGTGGCTCTCAATCTTTCCAAACTACTGTACCCCCTTCAGGAGTCTGATTTGTCTTGACTATCCCCAAGTTACACCTCGCTAAAAAATTACTTGCTTACAAAATGAGACACAAAAATACAAAAATGTCACAGCACACATTAAAAAATTGGTTATTTTCTCAATTTCACCATATAATTATAAAATAAATCAATTGGAATATAAATATTTTACTTACTTACAGTTCAGTGTATAGTACATAGAACAGTATAAACAAGACATTGTATGAAATTTTAGTTTGAACTGATTTCGCTAGTGCTTTTTATTTAGCTGTTGTAAAATTACGCAAATATCTAGATGAGTTGATGTACCCCTTGGAAGATCTCTGCGTACCTCCAGGGATACACATACCCCTGGTTGAGAACCACTGGTACAAGGTATTATTAAAAATAATCTAGAGGTGCAAAAGAGTTGTTCCTATTTGACAAATTAGTGGTTGGAGACAGCGCATTAATATACAATATTTTGATAACTACTGTATAAATTAAAATATTTCTCTTTCACTGGGATGATCCTTAACTGTGCTGCTGTGTATATGCTGGGTAAATAGTGGAAAAAAATGAGTATTTTATTCTAAAATGTCCCATGAAATTCATAAAGTGAAAAATTAAAAAAACAAAACAAAAACAAATAGATAATGCTTGAAAAAATGCAGCAGGATACCCTGAATAAAAAATTATTTGGAAATTATTCAATGGACTCTAGGATTGCTTCAGGACAAGACCCATTGCAGGCAACACTGATGGACCACACTGTGAAATACATGGCCCAGAAGGAAAAACTGGTTGGAATATAGTTCATTTTCCTACTGGAAACAAGTCTGCATGATTTCTCAATATAACGGGTTCAGAATGTCATATTTGACTTACAGTACTTTCCTTCTTTGTTACTCATTCTGTACTTAGCTCATGCTGTTACTCATAGTGTTCTTAGCTCACTGTGCTCCCAAAATTATCTTTTCAATAAAAAAGCACAGTTCTCTTTTCCTTAAGAAGAAAATAGTCTGATTCCTTCAGGAAAGTGCCCTTTAGATGACAGTGCCCACTAACTGATATCAGTTTTCTCAGTGCTCTGCTTTGTTGAAGCTTCATTCCAAACTCCACTATGGGCTGGGTACTGAATACGGATCCTACATCACATCTAGGATCTGACCTAAGGGAAAATGTCTACTCTGAGGGAGCAATGAAAAGTCATTCCTTAGTACAATTAGAGTGGAGTCAATCATGTACCCTTTTACTGTCAGTACATAAAGGAACATGGGAAGCAGTGTGGTGGTCTCCTGAAGAGAAAAGTCATTTCCTAGTGGCTATAACCAGGAAAGTGACTATAAAAACTGACGCTGACATTCAATAGTTACCTCTTTCCCAAGGTAAGGTTAGCTGACATAGTGATAACAGCTGGGAACTGCCAGAATCTGGTCCACCCATGCAGCTGACCCGGGGAAGCCTGTGTGGGAATGTAAATGGGGTCTAAAATTGTTGGTGTTACACATTTGAGAGGTAGAGCCAGATCCTGCAAATAGAGTTCTAGGGTGCTAAGATGGGGATCCATTTTCAGGCTCTATCCCTTCTTCTGTATACTGGCTTTTCTAAAATCTGAAAGTCACAGAGTAAGGCTAAGTGAATCTAGAACCCGCAGGCCACAAACACCATTTTAGCATCTACTGGTTTAAAAATAATAGTTTATGCTGACAAACAGTTTTCATTTATAAATAATAAAGCTGAAAACCAAATGACTTTTTGCTTAAAGAATGTTAAATATCAGAGAAGAGAAGGCACCACGGGCTATTTCAGACGCTCTGATACGTGATGTGAAAGCATGTGCATTTGAGTTTAGTGGTAAATGTGCATATGGACAGAGAACTGAAGGGGTCAAAGATAAAAAAACATTGGTTAAGAAGGATACATACAAATCTCACCTTCAGCTTCGCATTGTCATATGTAATTATTGGCGATCATTTGCACTTATATCTGACTCCTTATGCTCTCCATATGAAATGACTTATGGTAATATAGAAGTTCTCTCCTCCTCCCACCCGCATGAAGTATTTTGTATTTACAAAAACAATAAATATGTAAATATCCAAGAAGATATGTAATATATGCGGTATATATCACAAACTAAATTAATATTCTGAATGCCCCATAGTTACCATGGTCTGTTTTGGGAATAAATGGATCATAGAACAACACAACAGAATAATGAACATAAGCCTTCATCCTGCAAAGACGTATGCATGTGCTTAGCTGTATACACTGAATTCTCTGAAAATGCAGGACTGGCACTATAGGGGCGTGTATGTATTTAAATGAATATATCAAAATCAGCCTTGTAAAATAGTCATGAAAATGTTCTGTCCACACACAAAATTTACTTAAACCTACTTAAATCTTTTACTGACTGATGCCAGTAGCCCCAATTCTCCAATTGGATCTGAGAGGGCAGACCTCTGTGCATAAAGTTAAGCATCTGCACACATTTTTGTCCCAGGGCCCAAGGCCATAGGTAATGACATTTTCATCTATATCTCAATTTGTAATATTTATACATAAATGTCATTCATTATTTTCCCCCTTGCAAGCTGCAATCTCAATAGCACAAAAATTCTGGCAGCCTCATCTCTCTTCCTAGCAAATATTTAATAGCTGCCTCCTGCAGTGATACCTCCTACTACTGTGACTTTATTGTTTTTACAAAATATACTAAAGATCATTTACATGTGTGTTTTGAAGTATCATAAATAATTAAAACTAAACTATGCTTGTCAAAATAAATAAAAGGCAGATTTTGTGATGAAGTATCCTTGATTTTCTGTTTATCGCTTTCATTTGCTTACTTACTAATATGCAAAATTTGGCACGCCGCCGTGGGGCTCAGTATGAATTGTTCATGTTCTAAAGTGTGTCTGTCGACTACATATAGAGAAAGAATAAGAGCCAGATCTTTTCACTTGTCTGAGACCGGATGAAGTCACTGGAGTACATGCAGATTCAGGGGTTTGCCTGCACAGGTCACATAGCATGATGAAGGCTACTATCATTAATCAACACAATAAAGTTAGGTAAGTCCATTTTCTGCTTGGACAGAATATTTTCATGATAAGTTTTGCAAGGCTGATTTTATATGAAATGGTTATATAAATACCCACACACATTATTGCCAATCCCAAGCAAAAATCATGAGATTTTGAAAAATCTCATTACGTTTTGGGTATTTTTTGTGTGACTTCTGGTGTTTGTGCCTTTAGTGTGTGCTTGGATCAAGTGGTTAAGTTTTTCTCTACAACCACGAAGAGCGGATTTTTTTTTTTTTAATAATAGCTAGGCTACTCACAATCTCATGAACATGGTAGGTAGGGCTCTAAGAAGAAAGACTAGCTATCATGAGACTCATGATAAAATAACAAGAATGGTCAACATTGCATATAGCTCCAACACTGCTTTGGGATTTGTGCAGGCACAGTGCTGCACCCAGATTGAGCCCTGATGACATCGGTGGTCATCTGCCATGGTATAGCAGTCTGCGTGCACAGATCACATACAGGCCCAGAGTTTACATCCATACGAACACACATATATAGCGCTGGTAGTACCACATAGAGTTAAGATGCTGTTTTCAGTTACTTATAACTCTGCAAGACTTTAAACATCCAGGCTGAAATTTTAGATGTTGGGTGTCTGCTTCAGGCTGATTTTTTTTTTTTTTTTTTGGATTGATATAGACCTGTAGTTCTCAACTTTTTTTCATTTGCAGTCCCCTAAAAATGTCAAATGAAGGTGCCAACCCCTTTGGAAACCTTAGAAATAGTCTGCAGATACCAGCTTGAAAACCACTGATAGACTTCTGCATTACTAGAGTAGAGATTTGGTAGGTAACTTCCTATTTTACCTTTTATAAATCTCCATATGTATATAGTAGATCTATTTCTAAAATTAATTTACATAGATTTAAAAACATCTAAGGAATAAATTATTAAAATTTAATGGGATCCAGCAGACGAGGGTTTTTTAAAACAGATTTCTTAACAATTTAATAAAAAACCTAATCTCCATAACTTCAAGTTGCAATGAACAGATGGATGACAAACATATGCACAGATTAATTTAGTGACAAATCTGTGTATCTAATTTTTATGCTTAAAACATAATACCATAGTGTCAAATATAATCCCTAGAGAATTCTAGTGCAGCAAAGGGCACTCCTCTCATTTCACTATAAAAATGACCCTGGCTCCGTGGCAACTCCATCTAAGCCGCTCTCAGGGCCAGTGCTGCTCTGTGACTCCAGCGTGCAGCTGCACTGCTTAAAACATATAATAATTGTGGCTTTCCACAAAGAGACTCAAACACCTGGTTGATCTGTAGGTTTGTAGTTGCTCACCCTTCACCAGAGAGCTCCTTGTTTCTTCAAAAGACTGGCCTTTCACAATTGAGGAAAGACCTTTGTAACGTTTCTGTCAAGAAAAAGGATGTCAGGGCATCCCTCTCTATTGCAGAGGAGGAAGGTTAAAAAAAAAATTTAACGTGATGCTGGAAAGGAAAAGAAACCGCATCTCTTACTGCCTTCAAACATAGTTTCTTTCTCTATCTGGCAGCAAAACAGCATAGAGCTTGGAGTCAGCTATGTTGTCTGTCACCTCTACAGGATCTGTAATGAATTTGCACATTTTACTCCAACTACTGTATATCTAATCAGAAAAAGATGTCCCCATATCCCCCTAATCTAGCGCCAAACAGTAAAAGGTGATTCCTTATGTTAACAATTTCAGCAGAATGGCTTATTAAAACCAGATTTTAGGATATTATAAAATGCTTCGAAGCCCTTTAAAATGTCAACCAGAATCCCCAGAGACTGTGTAAAATGTCAACCTAGCTCAAGCGCCTGTTTTAAGCAGAATGAATTAGCAGCGTGCTGTCGGAAGTTGTTATCCAAAACAATCAGTTAAGAGGGAAAACATCAAGCTCTCTTTGTACTTTCGATATGAAAAAGGCCATTCAGAATGATCTTTGTAGATTTCTGAAGCTGATTAAAAGGCAGGTTTAATCAGGCCTACTCTACATTTATAGACAAACCAAAACTGTTACAGCCTCCAGACCCTAGTCTAATCACATCACACACCTGTAACCAGTCTAATCCCTTTTAACCAGCATACATTTATCTTACCACCAATTTAGCCTTCTTGTGCTGTTCCTTTAACTAATTTAATCAGCTCACACCACCCTTTTAATCAAGGGATAATGTCGTATCAGAACAAATATGTGCTGCCTCTCAAATAAATTTAATCACGTCTTTAATTCCACCCTAACCAATATCACTCTAACCAATCTAACCTCACTTTCTAATACCTCTGATCAGTCAAACCTCAGCGTAGTCACCAGCCCTCAAACTAGACAAGCCTTTTTAACATTGACATTATATCCAATTAAATTTCTCACACCATTCCAAAAACCAACCACACTTTTCTCAGGCAAATATTTTCATGCTCATGCTTTTAGCCTCCTTGCCTCATATCTAAAATGTATAATAGCACAACACTGTATTATCAGTAGAAAAGTGTAACATCTTAGATTTACTCACCGATAATTTCTTTTAGAAACAGATGAGGGTAATTCATTGGCCTCTGTGAGCTTGATCCACAGCAGGATTTAGGCACCTAACCCCAGAATCAAGCCCCACTTGAATTCACAAAACTCCTGCTCAGCTGTCACCAAACCTGTAGGCACCTAAAATCGCTCAGTGATTTTTCCTGTATAAGTTGCTTAGGTGCCTGCGTTTCTGCCTCTGAGCACACATGTTGCAGCCCTTTGATAGGCAACTGGATGCCTACGCCCCGGGCGATTCGCAAGCCGGGGGAAGATAGGCATTCCTCTGCCTAACTCACTTGCAGACCTGATCTGATAAGCGGCTGCAGACCTTGCTTACCAGACTGAGCACCTATAGGCAAGCTTACATAAAATGGAAAGAAAGGGAGGACCTAGCTTATAGCACAGTTGTTAGGTACTCACCTGGGACATGTCCAGTTCAAGTCTCCCCTCCACCTGCGAGGTACAAGGGATCTGAGCTGATGTTTGCTACCTCTGAGGTGAATGCCCTAACCACTGGGTGGGATGGGGGTATTCTGAGGGGAGGCTCCCTCAGGTTCAGCTGTTATGCTGGGGATAAGTAATTTTAAAGACTCCCTGGAGCAGGGGGACTGGATCCTGGGTCTCCCACTTTCCAGGCAAGTACTTTAACCACAAGGTGACAGAGTTATTCTCCTCCAGGCTCATGTTTGTTCTCTCACTAGCACAATGATTCTTTCATTATGTAGCCACAATGGAACAGCTTCAAGAGTAGAGATCGAAGAAACCCAACCTCAGGCTATCCCATTGCCTAGTGGTTAGAACATGCACCTGAAAGGTGGCAGATACTAGTTCAAATCCCTTCTCCTCTTCAGGCAGAGCTGGGACTTGAACGGGGCATCTCCGACAGTGCAGGTAAGTACCCTAGCCACAGGGCTAACAGTTATTAGGAAGCTCACCCACCTCTGCCACCACCACAGAAGCTAAGAGGAGGGCTACAGCTGAAAATCCTGAGCAGGAGGCGGCAACTCCCTGCAGCCTGGATTTAGATACCTCTCTGAAAAAGGAGCAGGTTTTAGCTTTGTCCCCCTCAGCTTCGCATCTCCCATTGGCTAGTTTATGCAAATAGCTGCTTAACCTACTGACTTTTGTGAATTTCATTCTAAGGCGCCCATCTCTCTCCATTCACTGAATAGGGAGCCTAGGTGCTTTGAGGATCCCAGTGATTTTCTAGGCACCTAAAAGTTAGGCATGGCAATGCTCATCCTCCCCAAGTCTATGTTCCTTTGTGAATCTAGCCCTTTTAGCCAAATTTGGTCCTCAATTATTCTCTTTCTACTCTTCAAAGTATCCCGAGGGTCTAATGTAGGGGAGAATTTGGCCTAAGTGTTTAAGTAAGTATAGAAGGGCCGGGAGACTGGTGCACAAGATTTACTAGCAGATATCCATGGCAAATATGTATTGTGTGGCATACGGAGAGTGGATGGGGATATACACATAAGTTCTGATATTTCTTCTCTGATAAAGTGAATCTTCTCAGAATATCGTTGGTGTATGGATCTTGCATTAGATTAGGGAGAATTGTAATATGACCGAAATATCATACTACCAGTTGTTGTTTTTTTCAAAAAAGAGAGAGATTTTAGGATACAGGATCTTTCATCTTTAGATCATTCATCTGAACACAGCACACTAGATTATGAAGCAGATACTGTGGTAGGCAGCCTTATAAAAAATTAGATAAATAAGAGTCAGCTGTCACCCAAAAATGTAACAAAAAGTCATCTCATGATTATGCAGCAGCTCGTGGGAATGAGCTGGTGTTCTTTGTCTAGTTCCTGGTAGGCAAGTGTCTTCATGCCAAAAACACCACCACAACAGGCAAGATGAATGGGCTCTCTGGATCGTGGTTGATGCATATCGTTGGGCAGCATGGTGAAACTTGTACTGCTGTCGTCCTTGCCATAACTAATACGTGGATAAGCAAAGGATCTATGAACTATCAGTCAGGCCCTAAAATCTCTTTAAAATATTCAGTCAAAACCAAGAAGTTCTGCTACAGAAAATACAGTGCTCTGTTAACTTTCTTACCCAGTATCTTGCTAATGTTGGAGTTGTGCATGTCAGGGAAGGCTTGAAGGATCTTCCTTCGCTCATCTTTAGCCCACACCATGAAGGCATTCATTGGACGCTTGATATGGGGTTCATTGCTTCCACGGCCTCTGGATTCCCGATAAATTCTAGATTCTGAGACACCTGCACTTCCTAAAAAGAGGGGAGAAAATCATACCCAATTTGTGCTTTCAGTAACCTTCGTCACACAGGGCACATTCTATAAACACATGTTCAAACTGCATTCACCATGCTTCCTCTTCTCCTTGAATCATTCAAGTGTATCATGTTCTTTTTTCTTGTGTTTTGGTTATAATTATATTGGTAAAGTATAGTAGAATATGGTATAAATCTGATCTGAAGAGCCACATTCATTCTTGCAGACAAAGAAAGTAAAAACCTTTTAATGTTCTTTTACTGCTTAATAATCTAAAAATAACTTTTATGAATGGAGTTTTGTTTGTTTTCTAATTTACAATATGTTGAATGTATTAGATTACCTGTTTCCTGCCTCCTTTGTGATGAGAAAGGTGTTAATATATGGCAACATCAGGTGGGCTTTTTTAAGCACGTCTCTAACTAGCAAATGAACGTTTGCACAGCTGCCTTTGCTTGTGCTTACACCTCCACAATAACAAAAGCAAAAGCATAGATAGAAAAAAGCATTAAGCTTGCTTCATCAAATCCAAACAAGCTCCCACAGACCTAGTGTATACATCATCTATAGATGATCAGCTCTATAATCTGTGTGATCTCAAGTTATCCAGATCTATTCATTTCATGTTCTTCATTTTTACAGTAATAAATGTGTTCTTGGTCCAGCCTTGACAAATGGAGTGCATGACACAGAACGTTAAAATTGCCCATGGACCTAAAATACCACAATATGAATAATTTCTCCTGCCTTGGTTAGTGGCCACTCCTTGCTTATCCAAGTCTTTCACTCCCATCCCCTAAAAATGAGTTTTTGTTCTTCTGCACATACATAACTAGAAATAAGGATAAGTAATTCCTACTGACCATCAGAATCCCCACTCATGTTGAAATCCATCATAGCATGGCTAAACTTCCCGTCTTCGTTCTGTTTTACTGCCAGCTGTTGAGTCAGGCTCTCCAGCGTTGTTTTGTCCTGTGTGGGGAAGATGACTGGACTTGGATCAGGAAATCCAATTGAAAAGCTCATAGATAATTTAGAAGAATTGGGAGGGAAATGGAACAACAAACCTGAAGAGTTTACTTGGCAAAGCACACAAATAATATCCATCCCAGAAAAAAAACGTGTAAGAGTCTACTATTCCATTTTAAATTTTGGCCGATTAGGTAGTGATGAGTAAACCTTGTAAGGCTGTAAAATTTGGTTCAGTTAAGCACCGAAAACTTTAGACGCATGATGCATGTTTGACCTCTCTACACCCCTGAATCATCAAAACTGGTTTGGAAATCAAAAAGGTGCAGGCTTTTTTGCAGTATATCTGAAGCTCCATTTCTCCTCCCAGCCTAAGCTCAAAATGCAGAGACATACAACGTTCTTCTTTATTGTTTTTATTAGTGTAGTTGGAAGCAAGTGATGGAAGCAAATACTAAGATTAAACTTTGTCATGTCCCAGGAAAGGTTCAGTTTCAACTCAATCTGAGTTTTGTGCAGTGGTTGGTGTTCTCATCAAGAATGCTCTGCCCCATCCCTGTCACAACTATCTATGACCAGGAAGACTGGGTCCCCAGATTGCAGCCAGACAATATATGCTGCTAATTAAGGACATCGGTCAGGCTACAACCTCTAAAGATATTGCCAGCACTATATCCCAAGTTAGATAATTCAAACCTCTTATTCAATACATCCCCTCCTCTTTTGGAATTGCTTAAATCTACCAACGCAAAGAAGTTCCATTTTCCATCGATCTGCTGTTTGTACTGAGGTATGTTCTGCATAAATATGCTATTTTCCTGGCATTAATCCGAGTAAGAATAAATCTTTCTGGAAAACAATATCATATTTTCAAAAAATAGACAGTTTTCCTTTTGCAGAGCTAATGGAATGGTATGGTGTCAAATTATAAGTGACTCTGGTTGAAAAAATCCTTTTGAGCTTTCTCCAGAAGGAAAATTTATCGCTCCGTTGATATATGTTCCTTTCGTGATGACTGTCAGATTTTGACAAAACTAAAAAACAACACGAGATCACCTGGCAATCTGGGACCCTAGAATGATTATATGTAGCTTGATAATTCGTCATATTGTAGAAGAAAGCAGGTAAGGGAAAAAAAAAACAAATGGAGAAGTAATTCATACATTTGATTTGGGATTCAACCAAATATTTAAACTCATGTAGCTTGTATTTGACAAGGCTTTTCATAAAATTTTAGAGATGAACTTCAAACCACACTTCTGCTTTGAACACCCCAAAGCTTTATGTAATATTGTGTTAACTCCCTATCCCTTCCCATTCACCTCTGCACTTCTGGGGTCTGGCTGCAACTGGATGCAATACTGCCAAAACAATGCGAGACAAACTGTTCTGGTGGTATTTCCAATCCAGCTAGAAACAGCAGGGCCAGCATAGTGCAAGCGAGAAAGTGATTGTGACATTTCCAAACACATCAGATTCAGTTAGTTTGGAGAAGCTTCAAATAATCATCCAAGCTTTTCAAGTGTATAACTGAACCAAACTACTTACCCTACTGAAGTTAGCCGATCACCTATTTCCAACACAATGTGAGAGTATTCAGAAAGAAAGTCAGTAATGAGTTTACTTTGTTTCCCCCTGCAATGAATCTCATATCTATAATGCAAGTCAATGGTTTTCTCAAGACACAATTTACCCTCAATATCCCTAGACCATAATGACATAGTCTAAACCTAATTAGTCAGAGGTCATTTTAAAAAAAAGTCACTTTCAGCCTAAAGTATTAAAAACTTCCACTGTCTTCTGATATTTGGGTATATGATGGGATTTTTAAAATTCTTTTTTGGACTAAAGCATTATTTTTCCTGAATCATGTATAAACCTCTTAGAGAAACAGCTGAGAGTGCAAAGACCACTGGCTTAACAGCTCTTCTTTATGTAGTAAATGCAGCTCTTAAAGCTGTGGGCAGTTACATTCAGAACCACATTCTACCAACATTATTTGATTCAGTCTTAATGTCATGGAATATTCTGCCATGCCATCTACAAAGCACACATTGGCTATAGCTTGTTATCATGCTTTGACTTAACAAGTCCATCTTGCAAAAAGTCTGGCATTTTGAGGTTCAGTCACATTAGATGAAGTGTGAGAGAGGAAAAATGGTCATCAGAGGATAGAAAGGAACAACAGAAGAATGCCGCGTTCTTGAGCTGCACTGTTCAGCCACATGGCTTTGAGCTGACTCACCAGAAGGCTCAAAGGTATAAGTGATCTGAGGGAAGTCCAGCCTCCATTTCAGCATCAAGGCAATCCCTAACCTGCTGCTACTAAAACATGCAGTATAATAAAATAATTCAATTAGCAACTATATAGTGGAAGTTGAGCTCATTCTCACAGGACATCACTCCGAAACAGATGATGTCAAAACAGCACGGTGTGCTTTTGTCATGTCCCTTTGTGCCATGACTTACGTTAACCATCAGTCAGTCCAAGAGCAGGGAAAGGGAGAGGATGGCATATGGAGGCTGAGGAGGGGGAGAGAGGGCATGTGTTATTTATCTTCAATTATAATACATCAGAGCTGCCTGTAAGTCAAAAAGGGTACAGCTGTTACACTTCAGCCACCGAAGCAAGGAAATGTGGTTATTTCAAACAAGAATCCATACGCACCCAATGTGGGAACAATGGTTATCCAAATAAAGAGGAAAATAATCAATTAATATCTTGGAGAACTGGTGAGAGAGAGGCTAAATCCTGCAGTCCTTAGACAGGCAGATCACCTACTGGGGCACAACTGAAGGTGGGGAATGAAAGTCAGCATGTATGAGTAATAATAAGATGTGATACCTGAACAGCACATTTCACATGGATGCTCTCAAAGTACTTTTGAAAGTCTCATTAAAACTCAGTGCTCCGGGTGAAGTGGGCACTATTTTACCCATGCAACAGATGTGTAAATTGGGCACAGAAACTCTCCCTCCCATAGTCATGCAGTAAAAAAGGAAAAGTGGTAGTTTTGAGGACAGAAGACTAGTACTAAGATACACTGTGGTGATAGGCATTTTTGTAAAATCCTGGGCACAAGAGTCATGTTCTGACTCCCAGTCCGGCAGCCTAACCACTGAACAAGCTGCAGCCATTTTCCTCCAAACCTGACGTTAAAAAAAAAAATGCTTAAAACAACACATGTGCAACATAAAATGATAATCAGTAGAAAGGAGCTCTGGATGTGAAAAGCACAGATAAGCACAATGATCCCGTATAGTTTTACTGAAGAGGGTTACACTCGGTAGGTAGCAGTATCTCATTAGCTGGAACCCTCTCTCTTACCTTTCTCAGATGATATTTCAATGCAAGTTGAAAATACTAATGGCCGCATACAAGCAACAATGGAACAAGGGCTCTCCTCCCCCAACAAATTAACTGCAACATGCTGATAATGCCAATCCACCCTCATCTCATAAAATCTATTTAGTGACTCCAAATAGGGACACACAGTGATTTCAAGTTCACACATAAAAAGGATCCATTAATCATAGTTATCGTAATTTGGTAGCCAGTTACGAGTACTTAAAACTCCCACTGCTCCCTCTCACCACAGTAGTTCTGTAAGTACATAATAAATGATACGAAGGCTGCCAGGTGCTACAAATGATAGGCACAGTGGCACAGGGATGAGCGCAGTTGTTACTTGCCACTGAAGGTCAGAAAGAAATGAGACATCAGTGCACTTTGCATTGAGTTAGGCCCTGATCTCATTTTAGCCATGATATCACAGCTTTTTGTGGGGAGGAGGGGAGTTTCAGTCTCATGATGTCTTGAAAGATCTCTTCAGGGCCAAGATTTTTGAAGGAAATGGATTGATAGTCCCTAAAATGCTTCAAGTAGCAACTACCCTCTATGAGATAAGCCAGTGGTTTTCAGCCTGTGGCCCGTGGACCCCCAGAGGTCGAAGGCTTATGTCTAAGATTTCCAAAGAGGTCCGCACGTCCATTCGAAATTTATTTTAGGGGTCTGCAAATGAAAAAAGGTTGAAAAGCACTGATGTCAGCAGTCAGTGAATGTAATCTGTTGCAGCCTGGATCAGGTAATACCAGGTCTGTTGTTGGGAGTCGCAGAACTCACCCAGACCCACAGATGTGATAGGAGGGCTACCTGAAAAGGAGTCAGATTTAAAATGAGTGTCCAAGACGCATCAAAATATACAGTAGGGAAAAATCCTGCCCTGGCCCAGCATTGGACTAGGGGCTTGAGCCACCTCCCACTGAATCTTTCTTTTGACTTCACTGGAATTTGGATCAGGCCCTTGAGGAGCTAATAGATATTTTTCCATTTGTAACATTTGTGATTCTATGACAAAATTAGGCAGAGACTGAGGAAAACCATCCTATGATCAGTTCAATTAGATGGTCACATAGTCTCACTGTGGGAGCAATAAAGCCCCATTGCTTGGGTCATTTAAAAGCATAATAGACAAAGCAGTAGAAAATAATATAGTGTAAGGAGAATTATGCAAACATCACCATTCAAGTGGACCAAAGAACTATAAAAGTGACAGACAAAATCATAGAAATACACATGAGAAAATACTTCCAAATTGGCTTAACTGGTCCTACAGAGCACAGCCAATCAGGAAGAGTTAATAGCCACAAACAGATGAGAAATGTTTTAAGGCATTATAACCAAAGAATGTAATCTTTGGAGAGTCAGTGACAGTGCTCCAAGCAATGTTCTAATTATTTTTTTAGAAGAAAGAAAGAAAGAAAGAAAGAAAGAAAGAAAGAAAGAAAGAAAGAAAGAAAGAAAGAAAGAAAGAAA
>ML677350.1:24845047-24966121 GCA_007922305.1 Dermatemys mawii | reverse complement strand
AAAGAAAGAAAGAAAGAAAGAAAGAAAGAAAGAAAGAAAGAAAGAAAACAGAACACACACACACACGTACATCCTGGACCAAATAAAATTTCTAAGCATCACAAGTGAGATTCAGTTACGTGGTCAGCTGCAAAAATGACTTGGCTCTTTGTCATGGAGAGCTGTCATAACTTAACAAAACACTGAGCTAAAAATGACAAGAACTTGATTGCCATCTCTCTCTCTCTCAAAGAAGAAACAAAGCATAAGGAGTCAAAACATCTGTTGAACAGACTGATGACCTTTGCCAGAACTCCTCCTACTGCTACACAGATGCGAATCAAAATCTTGGAAGTCTTGGAAAATGAAGACACTCTGATAGATTCCCCTAATCACCCTTTGCCCTTCCCCCACCTCATTTTGGCTCCGGTAAGAATGCTGAACATGCATCTGAGATTATGTGCATGCCTCCATTCTTGAATTACTCCATAATTCAGTAGGGCAATGTGAAAGTTGGGCCCATGGTGACAGATCCCCCCATTGAAACATTCATTTGGCTGGGGTACTTGGCAAACACTTGGAGTATGCTGAACTCTGGTAGGGCTGGGTTTTTTTCCCCAAAAGCCTTTCTCAAATTGCGTAATTCAAGGTTAAACATTTTATTGAAGCTGTCCGCTCTTCCGTACTCAATTCCCCCTCCACCTACACCCATTTTCCTTCATATGAATACTTTCATTCAAATTTGATATACATACATTTTTGGTTCATAGGGATGCAGCCACTCTAGTGTCAGCTACAGTTATCAAGTTCATGTTCTTCTCCTTACTCCAAGTGAACCGACAGGACCAGACTAAGAAAAATCCTTTTGTCCAGCAGCCTGGATGCATCACAAACCTGGTCTGTATAAATGAAATGTTGATATCTTGCTTGTCAGATCTTGCACTTAAAAATCCTGAGTGAATTGACTGAGCAAATGGCCCTCTGCCTTAATTGCCTTATAAAAGGTGTCGAGCAGAAGAAATGGATGGTTTGCATGCCCTGATACTTTGTTAGGTGCCCCTCTGATTCTGGTCATCCAGTTGTGCCACCTACTGCACTAAGGGAAGAAAGCATGTGACTAATTCCTAAAGGCCAATATGGAGCAAATCTGCTGGATGGCAACATTTATCAAAAAATCTAGGTCAAAGGCTAGTTTTCATATCAGCCTTGATTGTAAGACTCTGAGGTAGGGACATGGCCCCCTGTAACATGTTGTATAGTGGTGAGTACAGAGACTCCACTCTGTACACCACAGTTATTAATAACTGTTCACATATACCAATCCATCTGTGCACACAGAGGAGTTTTTAAGAGCCGGTTAGCTCAAATCAGTCACTAGTCCATGCAAGAGGGCCTTGCAGTTTAAGTTCCTTTCAGCTTCATTACTGAAAAACATTCTCTGGCTGGATAACCACATTAAGATCTTAGCTGTCCTCTGAGAAGCCACCTTAAAATATTTTTTCTAGCCCACAAAAAGAATGAGAGTCCTATCCCATTATCAGACATAAGTGAAAGATTTTTAAACTAACCTTTTCTCAGTCACAAAATCCCAAGGGAAGGTCCTGTATCCACTGAAGTAATAAGCATCATCATAATTTGCATTTACACATTGCCTTTCATCCAAAGTTCTTATCTGAATCTTACCATTCCCCAGTCAGATAGGGGAGTATAAACAATATAAATGAGGGACGGAAAGGCTGAGTGAGTTAGGCCAGGTCTACACTACCACTTACTTCATTATAACTTACGCTGCTCAGGGGTGTGAATAAGAGCTTCTCCTGCCTCTCGTGAAGGTGGATTTATTATGCTGACAGGAGAGCTCTCTCCCGTCAGAATAGAGTATCTTCACCAGACATGCTACAACTGTGCTGATGTAGTGCTTTTGGTGTACACTAGCTCTTAGTTGCCTAAAAACTCACAGAGAGCTTGGCTATGCTGACATTTTATAGCGCTCTAACTTGCTGGCTCAGGGGTGTGAAAAATCACCCCCCTGAGCGCAGCAAGTCAGAGCTTTAAAGCACTAGTGTGGATGGGCTCCAAGTGCTGGGAGCCGGGCACCGAGCACTCTGAGCTAATCCCCTCGTGGAGGTGGATTACCAGGAGCACTGGGAGAACTGTCTCCTGCGCAACCACACTCGCACTTCAAAGCACTGCCATGGTTCAAGTATAGCCATGCCCAAAATACAGAAGCTGAGATGGGAATAGATAGAACCTGGGAGCTTGTATTCGCTGAACTGAAGGATCAGGCCCCTTCTCCTGTATTTTACCTCCTAGAACATGGCAAATACACGCAGATGTTGTTTTTATTTATATTCAGATGTAGGCAGAAGATTTCCCATTTTAAATACTATGGGGTAAGCGGACTGGTGACATAATGGAATGCACCTTCATTGACTTTTGCATTCTTACTCCAAGGGTGAATTTGATTCTGTGTTTTTGGGAAGGAGTTTTTCTAATTTGCTTAGCATAATATCACACATTAATGAGTTCATCCTCACAATAGCCTTGTGGAGTAGGGAAGAATTTATATCCCTGTTTTATAGATCGGAACCCGAGACAGAGAAGTTAAGTGACTTGCACAGGAAGTGTTTGGTGGTGCCAGGATTTCGACTCAGATCTCCTGAATCCCAATCCAGTGCCATGAACACAAGGCCATACTTCCTCTGTGACTGTGGAACTGGGATTCGTGCTGGTGACATGTATGACCAGGAAAAGCAAAATAAAATATAACAAGATCAGCTATAGATTAACTCTTACAATGGACCCTGCTCATAGAGCTATAAAACTCAAAAAAAAGCACATGCATAAAATGATAAAATGGAGTGAGACTTTCAAACGTTGACTTAATAATTGTTAGACCCTTTCTGGCTGCACTGTTTTATAGTCTTCTACTGTACTAATGAAAAGGGAAGAAACAACAAAGAAGGGTTTTAACCTCCCAGTGATATAAACTCTATGGACCACCAAAGAAGAAGAAAGATCATTTATAATGTCACAACAATTTATCAGATGCGGATTTTGTTGTTGTTGCTGCATCAAAGTTAAATATGAAGAAACAATGCATTCACCACCCCCTCAGCTTTTTCACTCTTGCTTATCTGAGATCTCCTTCTTGTCTATGGAATAAAACACACACCAAATCTAAAAGGAGAATTAAAAGAAACAAAACAACACTCCTCATTTGAGGGACCTTTCTGATTTTACGGTACTTGTTTTAAAACTCTTCAGTTCCAGTCGTAGTTGGGACTGGATGACTTGGGAAATGGGTACAAACCCTCTGACTGTTGGTTGTCTATTCAAACCCAGTCATTTGAACACTTGGTTCAAAAGTGACTGATAGCTGTTTAGTGACCTAAATGAAATACCTTGGTGGTCTCAGTAAACAGGTGTTCTAGCAGCTGTTCTAGCAAGAAGTTGTCCTGATTATAAAACAGAGAAGCTCTTGAATTGCCCGTGCAAAGTCTCAACTAGTCTGTCATCCTCAGAGGTGGATTCTAGATTGAACTAATGGACATTAGTGGAATGGAGTATGCGTGTTTACTTCCTGTGCTTTACTTGGTGGTGGATATAAACCTTCAATTTCCAGAGCTGCCAATTCTGCACTTGTCATGAGCACTAAATTCACACAATGCCTGACTTAGAGACCCTTGAGGTGAATGGAAAGACTCCCATTGCTTTCAATGGCCTCTGCATCAGTCCCCCAAATGTTTTTATTAATGTTTCATTTCACAAACTAAAACTTCCTCTACAAATAAGGTGCTGTTTAGAAAACATTTTGCCTAAAACAAACTGTTTTAAAGGTGGTAGAAAGCAGCAAATCTAAAGGAACAGGGAATTATTTTTGCAAAGATGAAGAGGGCTTAGCGGTTCGATATGTATGGGGACTCCTGTAAGTTAACCGTCAAGCTTTCAAAAAAAAAAAAAAAAAGTGGAAGCCCCTTTTCTCAGAGAAGAGGTGGAGGAGAGGTAGAAAAAGCGGCGTAGGCAGCTGTTTCCCTCCTACAAAAGGTTTTGCCATGTTGATTCCAGGACTGATTCTCAACCGAATACAGCAGTGATCTGCTGAACTGAGAATAGGTTGGGAGTCAGGGAACCTGACTTCACGGCTGACATGCCTGGGTAAATCGCTCAACCTCTTTGTGCCTCAATTTCCCCATCTGTAGAATGGAGGTAAAGATACCCAGCTTTGTAAAATGCTTTGGGATCTATGGGTGAAAAATGGAATATAAACACAAAGTATTAGTGTTCCTCCCAGCAGGAGAGAAAGTGCCATAACATGTAGTCTGTGATGACAATGAAGGGTTAATCAGAGAAAAGGTGTGGGACACCAAAAATGAAGTGAGGTGGAAATCACAGCCCATACAGGATATCCTGGGAGGGAGGGCCTGCATCACATAAACAGAAAGTTAAGAAAGTGGACTCCACTTTGCTAAACAATGAGTGACTCAATTACTTAGAAGAATTACATATGTATAGACTATCTGCTTCCCATTTTTTTTCCCAGCTGTGAAAGCTGCTAGGCCGCTGCCTAACATTTCAGCAATGCTCTCTGCCCTAATAAAGAGATTCACACATTTTTCCATCTAGGCTATCTCCTGAGTAGAGAACTGCCAGATTTTCCAAACTGTACTAATGCCTGATTTGTTTGCTCACCAGGATCAACATCGTGCTCATTCCAACAAAGAGCAGAGTTCCACACACACCAGGATGCTAGAGGCTGTTTGTAATTCACATAAATGAATACAAGCATTTTAGCACATTATAGACAGTCCAGACTAAATAGGCCTGGTTCTCCTCTCATTATTATCACCAGTTTAACTCTGTTTTTAGTGGGTTTACTCCCAATTTAGAGTTAGAGGAGAATGAGACCCAGGTTCTGCCTACTCCCAGGCCAGATATTGGTGTTGGTATTGGCCATGATTTTATTGTGACTCTTGCCATACCTGATGTTTTACTTAAAGCTCCAGGCATTATGATTTTGTGAGAACCTAAGATTTCACTAACAAATAAATAAAAAAGTTTTCCAGCCTTCATGGTGGTAAAGAAGAGTTTAAAATCGTGACCCTTAGAGGCTCAGAAACTGCAAGGCAAATTAAAAACAATTTAAAAAAACCCATGCTTTTTTAAAGCCATGATTTGAGATGGGGAGAGGGGCAGACTCATGTTTTGAATGTTTGGGGTTAGTAATGCTGAGTAGGGTATAGGTAATTTCAGGGGCAGTTTCCCCATGCTACCCTGCAAATGTTGTCTTGAACTCCATTTGGAGTGGTGATTATTCCCAGGAGTGAACAGAGAATCCAGGCTACATACCATTCAGACTTTGGCATCACTATGGGATCCAGAGTTCTTCCCTCACATGTTTGTGTGCTTTTCCTACTGATCTCAATGGGAATTGCACATGCACATCTGTGGGCAAAATTCGTCCCTCCCTGGTGTGTTGCTCATTTTTATTAGCTAACCCTGCCCATGCCTCCTCACCATAATGACGTAGCCAAAAAACACACGATTTTTCCTTTATATACATATATGAACTTTTAGCAGGGATGAAGGTCAACTAGAAAAAAGTTTGCTTTAAAATGAAAAGGAGGAATCCACGTAAAGCTTGACAAAACCCTCATCTCATAATCATTCCCTACCATGCGTGGGCACTCGCTAGCTGAAAGTAGTGGCACTGTGACAAATGTAGCAAAACCAAAAGCAGGCTCTATTAAAAAGAGAGAGAGAGAGAAAAGAAGAAGAAGGGAAAAAAGTCTTCCACCGGCCATCTGTGAAAATAAAGCACGTGGCCATTCAATGCAGAGGCTGTAAATATACGCAAACTCCAAGAAACAAATGGGAAAAAATGGGACTAAACTTTAAGCTCAAACAAATCAAAATGTTTAATGCTTAGTTAGCAATGCTGGGCAAAAACAACCTGATCTTTGCAGTGGGCAATGCATTTTAAAACTATTAAAATGTATTTTAATTCAATTAAAAAAAGAATAAAGACGTTTCAGGAGAAATACACTAGATTCAGAAACTCTCTGAATAAATTGCCCCTTTACTGTGAATGATCCTGTTGAGATTGTTGATTGGACTTATTGAAAGGCTGACATACAGAGTGATGGATGAGCAATGACATAATACCTGCTTGCCTTGTTGTCGTGCTCTTTGAAAACTGTCTGCTCTCCGTTGATAGCATTAACAAAGAGGATTGCAACCCTCTCCACTCTACCCTGCGTTCAAGACATTTCCACTGGCAAAGAATCTCAGCAAAACGGAATTAAGAAGGTTTTACTGGATGTGAAGGATGGATAGGAAAATCCAGGGACCACATTCACTTCTGTGTTGGAGGGTGATTTGGAGAGTCTAACAGTCAATTGTCACAAAAAAGCCCTTTGTCCCCACATAGTATAAAAATTATAAACAGACATATCTCTCTGCACTTTGTGTGAACAGAAATGAGAAAAAGAGAGGGCCACAAAATTACAAGACACATATATTATATGTACATTTAGTTTGATGTTTAAATGTATGTAACATGTCTGTGCAGTATATCCTTTGCTAGCCAGCAGAAAAGCTACAGTATTTTCCCAGTAAAATACTACATGGACCATTAAAATGAGCAGTGTTTAACTTCTGCAGAGTATCTGGTACAGAAATGTAAGCACTGTACCTCAGAATTAATTTCCAGTGGTTTCCTTCTACTTAGAAAACAAGAACAATTTAACTGCTCCCAGTTCCTGCCTTCCCTTGCTTTACTGTACTCAGAGCCTGCTCACTATGGGCCCTTTCAAATCAAAAGAAAAACTCTCACTGGCTTTTGTGTGCTTTGGATCCGGCCCCCTTTGGGAACTCCAGCTCCAATTTAGCGTTTAAGAAGAACAATATATTATTTAAATCAAAAACTCAACTGAAAAAAATTTAAAATCCCATTTTATAGCAGCTTTTCCCCATGCCTTCAGTGAAATGAGCTCCAGTTTCCTATTTCTCAAAGAACAGCATCTGGTAGCTCAGGATTCATAATAATGCACTTCCTCACCTCCCCTTAGGGGAAAGCATAGGCTGGATTCACTTCAGCTCAACAGACCACTGCAGTTCCTTAAGAGTTAACTCTGCTGGCCCCATCCATCAGGCAACCAGTGAGGCATCAGGAAAGAATGATGGATGTAAAATTATTACAGGGCTGCCACCCGATACACTTAGTGCCATTTGTAACTAACACTGGAACTGACACACTTTTTTCATTATTAAACATCCACATTAAGTCAACATTGGTCACTGTCATTTCATGTTTGGCACTCTGTTAAAGGGAAGAGAGAAGGAGAGGGGAGCGAGGAGGAGGATGAGAGATGGGGTGGGTGGAAATGAGAGGAAAGGCATCCTGGACCTAGTGTTCCAAAAGCATGAGTAATAAAACAGGCTTCTGCTTACAACGCTGGAATAAATATTGTTACAAATAGCTCTTTAGTTACAACCCAGCAGACAAGTACATGTCAAAGCCTTTTAGAAGAGAGATGTACTCTCAGGAATAAGTGAGGGAACCAGTATCATCAGTTAAGAAACACTTATGGTTGGAGTGTGTGTGTGTGCATGCACTCGTTTTGTATTTATAGGTGTGCCCAGCACTCAGATATTAGTATGTTTATTTGATGGAGCATACCTGAACACATATGAGTATGTATTTGTGGAGCTGTTTCCATGCACACCTGTGTGTATGTGTGTTTACAGATATGTGAGTATGTACATGTGTGTTTACTTATTTATAGGTTCTGAGCGTATATACAGATTTCTGGCTAGCTTTTTGTGGTGGAGCATACAAATCTTTTGTATGCGCACACGTGTTGTGTATTTGTACATGAGTGCATTGTGTGTTTGCATGCATGCACACACATGCCAGTACTTGTGCTTGTGTACCTTCAATGTGTAGAAGAATGTGAGTTTTTTGGCTGAATCAGTAGATCATAGTCCAGTTTCTGATCCTACTCACTGCAGTGTTTGCTCTGGATGAAAATCTGCGCTCTTTGAGCTACATGTATAAATGGTAATACTGTTTATGTAGAGTAAGTATGAAGATATAATTAAACTGTAGATCACAATTATAAATAAAACTATGTTCCTGGGTTTCCAAGAAACCAGAAAAACACACACACAGTTCTGATTTATCTTGAAACATTTCCAAGAAAAGAATTTTTAAAATATATTTTATTGTGTTCCCAATTAAAATACGTTTCAGTAAAATCTACATTCATTATACAGATTTTATTAAAACCCTCTGAAATTAAAGTCCCCATAAAGTGTTGGGTGCCCACAAATCAAGGTATCCAAAAATCCTAGTCACTTTTGAATCTCTTTTCCTGCTTATGCCTCCTCTAGAACAATGCCTCTCTAATCCCAAACAATTTCTCTCTGTCTGACTCTTGCCTTACAGCTGAGAACACTGCCCATCTACAAAGACCCAACTCAGCTGGGAACATGAAAATTAGCCACTGGGTCACATGAATGTATGGAAAACAGCCTCTGAGGCTTTAGGCTGCACATTCTTAAAAGGGGATTTCCTGCCCCTGTACCATTCCAGCCACACCTAGCAACAGACCCTTTACTGTACTTATGACTTTGGGCAGTTCAGAAATGCAGACCCAGGCACTGGTGGGTGCGATTACTATTCGTACAGTAAAAAGGTTCAGCCTGCCCCAGAAATAGCTCCATAATTATACCAACAACACTGGGAAAGAAGGGACTCAATCTCTGGACCCCACCATGGCATGGTGTGCCTGGCCCATACGAGAATGAAGTGACTCAGGATCATCTTGCTCTCCAGCCCATGGCATAAACAGCTACGTATCAGTACTCATGTGTGCAAACACCATAACCGATCATGAATGCGTTGACTGCAATGCCTCTGTAGCTATCCTGTTCCCACCTGTTCTGCAGGAAACCCAAAGGCCTGGTAGTTCGGTGTGCTTGCCTCTTAAATCACTCGGCTGGCCCTTAAGCTTGTTGATGTAACCCCTTAGAGACCAATCTATAATAGTCTCAGTTTCTCCCTCCCCACTACCTTTCTCTTCCATGAAAAGGGAAAGAAAAATCTTAGGAATATAATTTAACTGAAGCTGGCAATACTTTCCTTTTTTTTTCCAAATGCCAGGGGGAGGTCTTGATAAAAGTTTTAAGCAAAAACCTAAATCCAAACACCATCAAACTTTGGAGAAGTTCTGATCCTGAATTGGATCAGAACTTCCCATTTGGCTGTAATTAAATGAGAAGACCCAGAATGTATGGAAAGTTCAGCTAGGTCTCCAAACTTCACAGCCACCTCTGTTTCTCTCTGCTAGGTCAATCTAACCCCCCACCACAAATAAATCTCTGTCAACTCTGAGATCCTGCAGATCCAAAGAAAATTTCACAACGAGGCCCTGTCAGTATAATGGGTCAAAGCAGCAGTCCAGATCCAAACACCACTACAATTTTGTAGAGTTTAGATTTGCATCTAACCTTTGTGTGTTCTTCAGAATGAAATCCTGATAAAGTTTGGCAGCTATTGTACCAAAAAAGCGATTGCCACTTTAGAAAATAAAATCAGAACCCCCAACCCTGCAAATGCAATGCCTTCCCCTCATGCACACCCAAGCCAAACAGGGAACATGAACTAGACAGCAAAATAAACCCCAGAGCTTGTGGTGAGGGTGAGAAGTGAAAACAGAAGGGCAAGGAGGAGCCTAACAATAGGAAAGTAACAGAATAAAGCGAATGCAGATGGTTCCACTCCTGTTCCTTAATCAAAATGCTGTGCAAAGTCACTAGAGTCGGCATAAAGTCATGTGTTAGAACAACAGCTGATCTGTGTATTAAAGAAGATTAACTCACAGTACCATGGTGGAGGGCCTGGGATTATTTTATGTACTTCCATTGCTGTACAAGCCGTCAGCACAATTACTGCCCTCCGATGTGAATGACTGATCTGTAACCACAGCTAAACAGCATGCTGCTTAGGGGCCTGGGTGCTTCATGAAGATGAATTTCCATACCATCAAAGTGCTTTTAATGGGCTCCCTGATCCAACCACAAGGCCTGCTTTGCAAGTATATAGGACTCAGGATGAAGGCTTCCTGTCCAAAAGGATTTGGTCGGTTGTCACTTGACAATTCCCAGCCAGAACAGGGGAGGAGAGGGGGGAGATAGGTAGAGTTGTCTCTGCTTTGGAGGATTAAAAAAAAAAAAAAGGGTACAGATGCTTTCTGAATGCAACCAACTGCTGTATCCACAGCTGAATTCAATGCGCTTAACAAATAACGGCAATTTAGCTATGCTTGCGAGGAATAGCTTGAGTCACTTTGCATTAGCATCTGGCTGAGTGTTAAAGTCATTTCTACATGGGGAGCACAGAAAAGGAATTTCTGCTCCAAGCATCCTTTCAAGAATGCTTAAATATTTGAATATAAATTCCTTTGTGCTTGTGATCGCTTCGCCTTATAGCTGACACTCCACTTTCCCCCCTTCCCTTCTGCTACTCTTCCATGTGAAATTCCATAAACACACTCTGTCCCTCTGTCTCAATACCCAATGCCCTTATTCTTCTAAAAGAGGTTTTATGTACTGCCAGACACCTATTACACTTTTTTCTCCCCCTTCCTCTCAGGAGAGTGCATGAAATTGGAGCCATTTCTATATCATTTACACCTATGCTAGGCTGGTGAAAAAGTACAGTAGTGACAGACTCACATGTACATTTAACATTCATTATCCGGTCTGCTGGCTTCTCACAGCTTATTGATCAAACTCCATCTAAAAACCAGGGAAACTGGAAAGCTATCCAAATTAGCAATCTGCTCGTTCTGGGCAATATTGTTTGACTCACAAGCTTCCCAGGATGACTGACTTTCAAGTTATTGCTAAGTAGCTGATCATTTTTATTCTATCTGTCTGCCGATCTGAATGAGCCACATGAGGATCTTGGAATGAAAGAGCCACCAGAACTGGGGGATCCGATAAAATTTTGTTTTCACCAAATGCAATACTATTTTATCTTGATTATTTTGTAGAATTAATGCAGTTTTGGCTGGAGAAATATTTGGGAAAAAATCATGGAAAATATATTGTAAAAACATGAATTTGTGAAGCACCCAACAACTTCTACGCATTTCTGTCTTGGGTAACATAACTGGCTTTATCTCAATGTAATCGTGGCCAGGAAGGGAGCAGTGGGCCCTGGCACCCCCTCAGCAAGGGGGAAGGCAGCAGAAAGTAGTCAGAGGAATTTCCTTGAAAAAACAGGAAGACGTGGAACCTGGACTCTTTTAACCCCATGACAAAATGACAGTGCTAGATCCACTATATACAAGTGTTTCCTGAGAGGAAAATATTACCTTAGTTGATGATTTTGCTTATTACAGCTTAGTAAGCCAGTTCAAAATTAGAATAATGCAAGGCCTCTCAATTCTAACGCTTCTATGTTCTGCTGAAAGTATTTGGTGCAGTTCGTATTGTCAATTCTCCGTTTTTTTCAGTTTTGCTAAGTCATCTAACATGACTTGACAGTGCTATGTTGCAATGGTCACAAAACATCATATATGACAACCTCATAAGGTTAAATACCCAGAAGCTGAGCCCGAGTATCAGCAAAGCTTATGTTCTTAAAGAAGCTTGCATATTTGCAAATCCAGCTCATCTCACAAAAACATGTAAGCATTTCCATTAAGCAAAATCTTCACTCAGACCCAGATATTTCAAAGATCACCGAGTCATAATACATATTGACATCCTGGAACAGAGAATTAGTGGTCTCCAAAGTTTGCATAAGGACTTTAACTATGTTTTAGGCTCTCCTATCTCCACGTCTGAGTGGAGCTCTGTCTGTTTGTTTGTTTTTCAACAGAAGCAAATATTCTAAAAGGAAGGAGGGAGACAGAGCAGAGAAGAGAGGAAAAGAAAGGAGAGGGAGAAGGAAAGTGTGTGTGTGTGTGTGTGTGTGTGTGTGTGTGTGTGTGTGTAATGCCTGAACATGAGGAGAATATGATCACCTAAGTGACTCTCAGAAAAGGGAGTCTCAGGAACTGACCTTTTCTGTCCTGCAGTTATTGAGACCCAGACTATTCACAACAGCCACCTTCCCATCAAGCACCTGTTGTTCCCTCCGAAGTTGCTCCTTCATCTGTCGGGCCTCCTGGATTGCCTTGGTAACAGCATCGTGGTCATTTAAATAACCTGACGACGTGATAGAAGAAAGAATATCTTAAAAAGAAAGGAAGAAAGAAAGGAAAGTTACAAGAAAACATTGCCGCTTTTGTCAGTGAAACTCATTAGTGCTCTCCTTGGGCACTTAATTAAATGAGAAAGAGACAGAGACAATGAGCAGACCCATAAACCTGTCTGTGCTTGGAAATTATGCTGCTCTTATGATAGAGCCACCTGGGTATAAACCATGAGAAACATTAGTACCGATAGCATCACTCTGACACTTGATTCCATTAGTTTCAATGTTTACCCAACATTATAGAGATTGGCCTTGTGGTTTGTATACAGCAGGATGTAACTTGATAGGGATGTGGGAGGCCTTGATCATGCAAGCAATCCAAAACTATTAAAAATAGACCATTTTCCCTTCCTTTTCTTAAAACTTGTGAATATATTAAAATAAACCACAGGTGGCGGTGGTTTGCTATAGATACAAAGCACATAATGGCTGGGAAAAGAAACTTCCGATGCCGAATGCTCCCCACCACCACCTGTCATTCAGAAGTGTATAAGAAACCACAGCTACATGGACCTATGTTCCCACTCTATTCATGTTGCTGATAGCAGGTCAGATGTCTACACACTATTTGGCTGTGAATTCACTGCCTAGGGTTTAGCACTAGTAGTGGCTGAATTACTTCATTTTAAAATGTTACAATCATCACCAGCACAGCTAATGCTATTTGATCTTAAATGTGATATTTGGTCTTTTTTTTTTCCTCTAGCATACTGTAGATTATACTTATTACTATCTGCATGTGATTTGTAGGATGGAATACTGATGGAAGACTCGAAGCCCCAGTCTATTTTTCAAACATTATAGGAGAAGCTAGCATCTATTATTCTTCCCCAGCCAACCCCCTCCACACACATACTTACTTCTTTCTGTCTTTTAACTAGGGCATAAAAATGGCATAAAATGAATCTGTAATATTGAATTGCCCAGAAAAGGGACTTCTGTTTGTGACATGAGGCTAAATCTAACCAGATCCATTGGTGAATTGTGACAGATGGAGGGACTGTGAGACAGAAGGCAAGCACTAATCACACACAAAATGACCGGCTTGCCTCAACATGTTCCATGGATTCCAGCAAACTTTACACCCTAATCCATTTTTAGAACAAAAAACATCTGGGCCATAAATCCTCTAATCTGCCAAAACACGCTATTAAATCCCATGATTTGTTGAAAAACACTAAGATTAAAGAAAGGAAATATAAAATGGCTAACTGCCGTGTTAGGAAAGTGTTATTAATACTCTTTCTTTGTCTCAATTATGAATGTTCTGTTCCTAAAGAGCCTTGTCTAATCATGTCAGATTACACATCCTTGTTGTATTGCTAGACTCTTCTATCTGATCCACTGATTGCCAAAAAACGTAGAACATTGTCTTGCTGCTTAAAACATTTCACTGGAAGAAGCTGATGTCAGATTAGTTCAGTCCTGCACTGCTGTGCCCTCATTTCCCCCTCCCCCCCAAAATTATAACAGAATGAACCTGGCATTCTGGTCTCCGTTGGAGAATTGAAAGCAAAAGTTTCTGTATAGTCTGTGTGTAGGGGCAGCAGATCACAAATACCTTTCAGGTAGGTATCTGAAAACACTGGAAGTTTTATATAAAATTAGATTGATCCACCTAATTTATTTTTACCAAATGATCTGACTCAGTGATTTCAGGGCAATGACAACACTTCCAGTGCTAGGAAGGACGTAATCCACACCTCCCAAATGGCATCATAGCTGGGGGGTTTGTGGAAGTGGGGGAGGGAAGGGTTCCCATCATAGCAAGTCACTTGGTTCTTTCCCCGCCTTGCATCTTTTATTGATCAAGTTTGCATTTGGTCAGAATAAATTAAAAGTAAACAAAATATCAGTGACATTTAAAAATAGCAGTGCTCTTGCTTAGGGTAGGTATAGTAGTTATAATCTGAATTATAGCTGAATTTGCCTAAGAATTGGAATTCATGCCCTTCTCCAGACCATTTGTTTTTTTCCTGATGACCACTCTCTTTCAGAAGATTTGGCACACATCAGTGAATAAAAGCAAGCACTCCTTATGTTTTTCAATAGCTGCCAATATGCTGGTATGCAGAGAAAAGATTAATATAGATGCAAGTTGAATGTAAATTATTTTTGTTTAGGGTACATGGTGACTTATTGACAGAGAGATACTAAATGCACTTAGTTACAGGGATTGCCAAACCACTATCTAAATGTTGGAAACAACAGGGATGAGGGGAGAGGGAGGCTTGTTTTTGTTTTTAATAGGTAGGCATATGCCTGTGTCTGAAAAGAAATGCCTGGATTTAAAGTTGTTTGTGAAACCATGACATGTGTGTCTCCTCAAATTTTAGCATGATTTACAGTCAGCATGGATCGGTCTAACCAAAGGACCACATACCAAGTGCGTCACTTTACCAGCTACATGCTGTACATTATTTCTGATATAAAGGTGCATGCTCCCTTTGACCAGATACAACTGAACAATATTGTGAGCACAGTGAAAACAAACAGTCTGAAAGATGGATTTAAGAAAGTGGTTTTAAAGTGAATTTAGTGGTGGGGAAAGGTGCCAGCCTATTTGAATTTCAGGACAGTGGGCCTAAGCCCAACTAGGTCAGAAGGCCTACCCTTTCATGGGCAGCCTTAAAGACCAAAGTCCTCTTTTTATCCAGAGATCGGAGACAGCAATGGCCTTGCAAGGTTCCCAGCCAGTGTGCTTCAGCCCTGTACTGGAGCGACTTACCTCTCATAATAAGAAGATACTTCAGTACTTAGTCTTTTTGCTTAAAGTGACAGCGGGGTTGTCAATTGTGGTGTTTTTATGTTATGTGCAAACTTCTGCTGGGGACTTGCCTGAGATCAACAACTCATTTTGTTAATGTCAACAAAGAGTTTATACATGGTAATGGCTTTTGCTTACTACAATCGTGGCTGGCTGTGAACTAATTACCTAGCAGTAAAAGGCTCCACATACCATTACCAAGCCTCTGAATCATCCAGTCCTCCATAAAGGACAGATTTTTGATAGGAGCAGCCTGTGTCTGTCCAGTTCTTGTGCTGCATTTAAAGACGGCTTATCTTGTACAGTACACACAATGATACTGTTCAGCTAGCAACCTCAAAAAGTCACTTTCTGTATTTGTAGCTAGGAGATATAAAGCAGTGAACTCTATGTCATTAACAGTAACTTAAGTATGTTATCTTTTGCACCACTGTTTTCCATGGTTTATTAATGGTATAACACATTAATTCTTCTTACAAGAGTGAGCTTTAAAGCTCCATTCATCCTCGCAGCTTTTATCCAATTACATTATCACCCATTACAGGTACAGTGTTTCAAAATCTGCATTTTGTTAAAAGGAGAAAAGTAAATTGTAGGAATCTCAAATCTATGGAAAATACCAGAGTGGGAGGAGGAGGAGAACAAGAGACGGTCTGCCACTGAGAGGCAGGTCAGATTCTTAACTCTATGCTTAGAGCTGTTGTTCACTCTCCTTAGGACAAAGGTTTTAAAGAGAAAAAAAATGAAAATTTAGCCCACTGTACACAGAGAGCAGCAGGGCCAAACAGATTAAAGATGCAAATACATTACTAACCTAGCCAGTTAAACAGTGTAGTTCTAATAAGAATAATACATAATAAATCTTGAATTAACAATGGGATGTTTATAAAACATTTATGGAGTTTTATAGAATGTCATGCCGGATAAAGTAATTTCCCGTTTCATCCTGGCCATAGAAGTATGTTCTCCATTTGGTGCATGTAATCATAACTCCCATCAGTCTGCACACTGAGTGAAGGATGCTGTGGGACCCACATATAGGGATTTTAAAGCTGAGGCATAAGTGTAGGTCTTACTGGTGTATGTGCACTGGAATATGCTGCACAGTGCACTTGGGTGGAGTACATGTTCATTTATAGGGAGACAGAATGGATGTCTCAAATAGTGTCAATGCATTGCAATGGAAAAATCATAGGAACAGCCAAACTGGATCAGACCTATGGTCCATTCAGTCCAGTATCCTGTCTCCAAAAGTGGTCAGTACTAGCTGCCTCAGAGGAAGGTGCAAAAAACTCCACAATAAGCAACTGTAGGATAATCTGCCCCCTCCCTCCAGATGGTCTCAACCTAATCCCAAATAGTTAGTGATTAATTTCCACCACTCTGAAATCACAATTCAAGTTACAGTAGAACCTCAGAGTTACAAACATGTCGAGAATAGAGGTTATTTGTAACTCTGACTTGTTCATAACACTGCACAAAAAAGTTATGGTTCTTTCAAAAGCTTACAACTGAAAATTGACTTAATATAGCTTTGAAATGTTACTATGCAGAAGAAAAATGCTGCTTTCCCTTTATTTTTTAGTTTACATTTAACACAGTACTGTACTGTGGTCTCTGCTGCTGCCTGATTGCGTACTCCCGGTTCCAAATGAGGCGTGTCGTTGACTGGTCAGCTCGTAACTCTGAGATTCTACTGTATATTCAATTACTTGTACAGTAGACTGGAAAAGATTATCATTACAATGGGGTGTATCTGCATGTTATTTATACATATACGTTACACATAAGGACACTGAACACTCCCTTTTAATATAAAGCACTTGTGAAATACAAAGTGTCAATAACACCAGAACGATTTATTGTTTAAATGGTCACAAGGGAAGCAGTTTTGGAGGGAGGGAGGAATAATAATACATTACAGAACAATACTAAAAGCAGCTACCCTATTTTCAAGATACAATGTAAAGTGTGTTTTGAAATGTACCTGGTGACTTTTTAGTTAGCTATTAGTATTACTCCTGGTAGATTAATCTTAAATAATGCCCCACAAAGCTTTTCAGTGGACTATGCATCAAACCTGTAATTTTCTAAGGACCTGTATGCAAATGTAGACATGTAACTTCTTGGGATTTTTTTAAAGCTTATTCATCAGTTGTTTATACTTTTAAATAGCAAATGTCTGAATCACTGTAATACTGTAGTAGCCTCAAAACAATCATTTATGAATTATCAGACAAAAGCATCTGAAACAACACAAGTTTTTCCTATGCTGAATGTGAAGAGTTAAGATCCCAATCATGCATTATTGAGATCACAGAGTGCTTTTCCACTGGCTTCAATTAATATAATATTAAGCCCCACCTTCATTTTGTCATATGCCATTGTGTGGCATTGGTTGGCAAATGCTGATTTTTTTTTTAATGCTGACCTGTGAGCTACATCAACAAAACTAAAAGAAAACAAACATACCTATTGTGTTAACTCTGGCCGAAGGACTGGCTAAAGTTGCTGGAACTGAGGATTTGAGTGAACTGGCCCCACTGTTTATTCTCAGAGCTGGCATCTGAGGAGAAGTGGGCGATGTCGGAGATTTTCCCTCAGACATCTTAGGTTTGGCTGACAGGTTCAATGGCTGGGCCACTTCATCCTACAATGAGCACAAGATAAAGCATGTCATAAAGATGCTGCTGCTGCTTCCATAGTTGTACCCAAGCTCATATGGTCATATTCCATTCATGTGAAGTTGCAAACGAGTGATCCTAAAAACACATTATGCAACATTTCTTATGACGCCATCGTGTTATGTCAACTGGGAATCAAAATGACCCACGAACTGGAGAATTAGAGAACATTCTTTATTTGCACAAGGTATGTAAGAATTTTCCCCAAATGTGCATCTATGTGATATGTCGTTATACAATCCAAACAGGAGTACATTGACAATAATATTTTGTGTAACTTTTTAAAACTTGAGATGGGTGGAAAAAATAAAAATTAATCATAACTTTTGCCTAAAATTCAACCCAAATCTAAACTTACTTGTAGTTTTAAAACTTAGGTAAACTTGTGTGAGTAAATGTGTTGATTTTGTATTTCTATTTTTATCTTCTTCCAAACTCCCTCGTTTTCACAAGTACTGAAGTACCACAAGCAATCTCTTTCATGGGCATTTTTTACCCAGTCAAAACCAGAAAGCTTGTTTTTGTGATGGTTTCAGCTTCCAAATCTCCATCAGAGATTTGCATAATTTAGAATAAGTATATAAACTTTTGGATGTTTATAGGAAAGTTTAGAGGTTCACTAATAATTACCATGGCTGTGTACACTGAAAACATGGGACAACTTCATAAAGAGAATTCAACTACCAGTGAAATCAACAGGAGTTATATTTGATTTGTTCAGGATTGAATCTGGCATATTTTTGACAGACAGACAGACAGACAGACAGATAGATAGATATACATAAAAAGAGAGAGAGAGAGCGCGCACACACGCAACAAACAATGTTGAACAACACATTAAAAATCAAGTCACATTTTACTGCTACTATCATATCATGCCAAAGCAGGATGTGTCAAAGATGTCCTTGCAGAGCTAAACTTTCCTCTACAATTTGTGAATTAGAAGCCCATTCTTTAACTAATGGAAGTAATATTTTTCATGGGCTCTATTATCGATATAATAGGTTTGATTCTGGTCTCCCTTTGTAAGTTTTACATTCAAGAAAGTCCATTTTCTCATATGAAATTACTCCCGACTAACACCAGTGTGAGATCAGAATCAAGCCCATAATGTAGGATTGGTAAATGTAGAGCAAACTGCACTGGAATTTTTCCCTGTTACTGTTGGAGTATCTGAAGCTACCATAATACTAATTCTGGTTCAAAGAATGCAGTATGCTGCAGAAAGCAAGGAATTTTCCAGTGGTCTATACAGCATACGGAAACATGTTATATAAATATGAATGTCTTCACCATCATACAACCTACTTGTAATTCTGCAAAGCACTGTTATGCCACCTTTCAATTATCTCAAACAGGCAAGCTTCTGAGTTAAGTGTCTTTATTATATTTGAACGCATTTGATTACTTTTATACTTTTGTAATTATCACAGTTAAAAATTAATTGAAGCAGAAAAAACAAAATGATCAGGGAAATAAAGGACAAAAATGTCATCTTTAAAGTGATAGATACTTCCTGTGACGAATAATAAAGAAAAAAACAGTGGGCAAAATTTTCCAATGTGCCAAAGTGATTTAGGGGCCTAAATCCAATTTTCAACAGTGACTTAGCTCACTTAGGAGCACTTATTGTCTTTCCATGACACATAGCTCGTTAGAGGCTTCTGGAAATTTTACCCAGTTTAACTGAAATTTTTTGATATGTGTAAATTTACAATGTTTAGAACGCATTCCACTTAAGACTAGGGGCTTGGTTACACTGGCACTTTATAGCTCTATAAAGCCCCCACGAGCGCTATAACCTCCTCCCCGTCCACACTGGCAAGGCACGTAGAGCGCTATAACTGCAGAGTTATAGCGCTCCTGGTAATCCACCTCCGCATGGGGAATAAGGGCTGTAGCGCAGCTGCTGTAGCGCTACAGCAAGAATGTGGACACCCACTGCGCTACAAGTGATCTCTTGAGATGCCTAGAGCCATTTAAGGCAATTGATGTCTCTTCCCTTTGTTTTGAACTCGGCTGGAGGAATGCGGAAGTACTTCTTTAGAGTTTCTCTCTTAACTCGGCAGATAAGCAATGCAAATGTTTAAGGAGGGAGCCTGTGTGAAAACAAAGCCTTCTGTGAACGGAGGCTCGCTGACAGACTTTCAGAAGAACGGAAAAACCACTGTCTCTCTCCCTCCACATACACACAACGCGTCCCCCCTCACCCCCCTCATTTGAAAAGCACGTTGTACCCAGCTGAATGCTGGGATACCTACCCTAATGCGCTGCTCTTAATGCCGCATTAAGTGCCCAAAATGTGGCCATGCTATACCGCTGGAGCGTCTGAGCGTGGACATACAATAGCACTATACATATTACTGTATAAGGGGACCGCTATAACTAATAGCGCTATAATCTTGTAAGTGTAACCATACCCTAAGAAATACAAATCCAGTCTTGGTGCTTGCTTGACTGTTGATGGACATTCACATCTGAATAAAACACAGCCACTGTGTTGCTAAATGGGATAGGGTTTGTCATGTTGTTCCACTACTTTGAATAGAAAACAACAGCACAACCATGGTAGATCAGCAATGAAACAGTTAAATAAAAAGTGCAACTTAAAAAAACAAAGCAACACCCCCCACCCCCTCAACAAACCCAATCACCTGTGTTGATGAAATGTGCCAGACTAATATCCCTGGAGGCCAAAGTCCTCTATTTAGCACAGATCACCAGAAGCAATGCAAACTTCCCCACCAACTTTTATTAGCTCCCTTCCAGAGAGGTCAGTTTCCATGTACATTCAATTCTCAACCTCTATTATAAGTACCAAAAAAGGGGTTGATTAGTTCCAGATATGGTGATGAGCTCTGGGAAGAAATGTCTGTCCACTTGAAACCTGAGATCATTTCACAGAGGCCACCAAACAGTCATCAGATGGGAACAGCTTTCACTGACCATAAAGATTTAGGCTAGATTCAAACCTATGTTTTAGAGATGAGGGCTCCATACCCTCTCCTTTTATAATAAATCTTTGGGTTATCCAGTCCTATTGAGCTTTATTTCCTTCCTTCTTTTCTTCTCTCCCTCTCTTCCCTGCCTCCCTCATTCCCATTCCCTCCCCCCCCCCCGCCCCGCTTTTTTTTTCTGGTGTGAAGTGCAAGGCTTTCAGTAAGCTCACTAAGCAATTTTATTTTTGATGTCTCATATCATGCAAGTTGAAAATGGAGGGAGTGCTCTTTCTGTCTGAGTTACCACGTCGTGGAGATGCCTGTGCTTTAACTATTCGTGGTGCTAAGAATGCTCTTCTTCATTCAAGTCAGCATAGCTTTCTCTGGAGCCAAGAAGTGTAAGGCCTTGTGGAAGTAACAGAAGTCGACAGTTCCAGAGCTGATAAATGTCATTCCAAATTGCCCCTTCATTCACTTTCATTGTGTGTTCAGGCTAATGGTAAATTAATTGGAGGTCACACATGTTTGGTTTTTATACAGGAGAATGAGTGGACTATTTTGAGCTATTACATGTATTTACAACTTGATGTTACTTTACCGTTCAGAGTTCATAATATTTTACCTCTCTTATTTCAAAAGGCCCTATCAAAACCACGTCTGGACTGAAATGCCATTTAAAATCTGGTCTGAGAGTTTAAAAATTCTGAGTCAGATCCTTGGGATCCGGTATAAACAAATGTTTGGGGGTTTTGTTACAATGTACAACTGTTTTGAGCATGAAGATCAACAAAAGAATCTTTGCTCAATATGTGATGGAACACTTTATTCTTTCCTTACTTGCAGATATTCAGTACGTTTAAATTCTCTGGACCAGAGAATCTACTCTCAACTTTCCATATGTAAATTGTGAAGAGCTCCATTTATTTCATTATTGATTTATACCAGTGTAACTGAGACGAGGACTTGGCATTTTGCCTTTTTACCGTTATTTTGAACCAATACAGTTGCAGCTAGTATGTTGCCAATATAAAAGTCTAGCAGGCCTCATTTTCATTTATACCGAGGGCCCTTTATACCTCTCTGGCAGTATAAAAGGCCACAGTGTAAATAAAAATCAGACCCAACATGATCAGTCCAGGTAGATAGTGCCTTTAAGTGGGGGACAGAGATTTTTTTAGGTGGATCACAGAGTCTAACATTACTTTCCACACTCACTTTTATTAGAGGAAACCCAACATTGATTGGTCCCTGCCTCTCCTCCCCGCATCCCAACACACACATGCAGAGTTATTCTAAGATACCAATGATAAGAACAGGCCAATTTTTTTTTCTGAAGAGTAAACAAAGTCAAACATTTATTTATATAATCAGCCCAAACAATTAATGCTTAAAACAGAAGACATTAAGACCTGAAAGTCTTGTAATAATATAAACACAGATGTGATGAAAGTGAAATATGATCTTGGTTAAAAGTTATGAAATGTTTCCTTTAAAAAGTGGCATATTTGGCTAACAAAACAAAACAAAAAATTAAGAAATAAACGTGGAGAGCAAAGCAGAAGCAAAAACCTATCACTAAGGCTGCTAAAAAGAAGCATATGCAGCAGAACCCATTCACTGTACAGGAGATTTCAGTCTCTTATGCCATGGTAGTACAGCACAGCATTCTTTCCAACAGCCTTAGTGGTTTGCTTTCCTTTGTTGAAAGATCATCATAAACTACACCAGAGATGGACCCAATGCCTCATTAACTTTGGGACAACGGAGAGGTCAGATCCTAGATCTGATCTAAGTTTTTACAGCTGGTTCCTATAATGGACAAAAGCAAAACTCCAGATCTGAATCCTCCTGAAGTCTTTTTTTTCCTTTGGGGTGGGTGGGAGAGGAGGAAGAGGTAGAGGAGATATGGGGAGATCAGAAAATTCAAGATCCAACATCTGAATTTTATATCTTGGAATCACCTGGATTTGTAGAGCTTTAATCTTTCTCACTGAAGCATCAAGTGTCATGTAAAACAAAGCCTTCTATCTGAGGATTTCTAAGTGTCTTAAAAACAGAAATATAAACAAGTCAAAACACTCCTGGTGGGTTAGGTATGTACTGCACCCATTTTATTGATGTTTGTATTGCTCTTTGTAAATGTAACGTGCTAAATAAATTCTAAGTGTTATTAAAACAGATATGAAAGATGAGGCTAAGTGATTTGCCAAGGTCATGCTGTAAATCAGTATCAGAGCCTGGTATAAACCCTAGAATCCTGACTCACTAATATTGTCCCACCTAATGACTGACTGAAATTATGTTTTCTTTAATGTCTCTATGGGACTGATCCTGAGGTCTCTATTCAGTCCAGGAAGCCAAGAGGATTTCTGCCTGAGTAGGAATTTTAGCAGGGACTACAATACCCTGTTCTGAGTCTCTGTGTCTCAGTTAATAAAAAAGCACGCCACTTCATATGGTGGGAACTGAATGAAAGAGGGCTGACCCAGAAAAGTGCACAGTCTCGGGGGGGTAGGGGGGGAAGATCAGATACATCCATTTAGATTTTAATAATCTAGTTTCTTTTCACGTTTTATATATTAGTTTACTATTAAAATACAGTTATTGAAACATTTGTTGTAGTATAAACTGAAGCGCTTCATCTCTCAGCAGTACAAACTGACGGTCCAGGTTGCACAGTTTATTACAAAATCATGAACTACACTGTGCATCATCTGACTGGCAATACAAATGTGCTTAAATGACCTGGCATAAGCACAGCCTACTGTGTTCTACTAAAGAGGCTTTTCATGACCTCTGGGAACACATTCACCACATATTGCTGCCTATCTAAATGACCTTGACGGTACAAATTACAGCCAAATGAGTTAGAAACAAGAAGCCAGAAAGGGAGTTTCCCAAAGAATGCATCCCCCATCTCTCCAGAAACAAAGCCATGGCTCCACTTCCCCCACCCTCTTTCTCTTTCACGGAGATCTTCATTTCAACAAAAATGCAAAATATGGAGCATTTAGTGATGCATCTGGGCAGAAGACAATGTTGCTATTGTTGCACGTTGAACAATACAACCAGTCACTGGCCTAACCATCCAGTCATGAGCTTAACCAGTAAATATATATCAATAACAGGGATGCAATTGCGCAGAAACAAATAAACTCCTCCAACACCGTCCCCTGAAGAGTATAGCTGTCCCCACCCAGAACGATACCGGCAGTTCTTTTTCTTTTTTCACAGTCACTCATGAAATTATCAGTGGTGATAATAAGAAGACGAGAGGTAAAGGCAGTTGTGAAACATGTTGTGTAAATGAATCATACTGCAGATATTATCCTCACTGATTAAATAATTGTATTAAATTAAGCAAGGATGTTCAAATGACAGGATGGCTGAATTAGATAATGTTCATCTGCAGCTGCACCTCCTCCTGCCACATTTCCAAGTTTTGATTAAGAGTAATGCATCCCTTCCTCTAGAAGTGGAAATTTATGTTTCTACACAGAGAAGCAACAAGACAGGGAGGAAGACAGAGACTGATCTCTGGGTTATAATATGATGATAAAAATAGGGCAGATTTTTAAAAATCTTAGATGTGGAGAATAATTCTTTGGATGCAGTCAAATTACTAAAGCTTATTGTACATCTGAGTAGCATTTGCAGTACATAAAGTCTGAAGACTGGGCATTGACCAGAGTTGATCAGGAAGCAGAGGGAAAGGCACTGAAAAGCAGATCCAAGGGAAATATTGGAATAATAGCTGTCCACTACCTCTCTGGTGCTGCACAGTGCAGACTTTTGCTAGTTAATGTATGGCAGCTACAGGTAAATCTCAGCCTGGATTCTCATTTTCACTTCAAACAGTTTCTGGTTGTGGCTTTAGCTGGCCCTTAAATCTAGTGTAAAAGGGTGTTTTAATTATTGCATTGCATTCTCAATTGCCTAGGGAGTAGCTCCCAGGGCTAGACACTGGTGGTTTCAGTCACTGCTGGTATTCCCCAAATGCTCTTCTTACTTTTGGGATTACAGAACACACTATGTTGTTATTCCCATTACTACTGCTTTTAGGACAGCAGTTCCATGATTAGCAGTCATCCAAGATGGTGATGTACACACCAGGGAGTATGCTCTTTTCCTGACATGCTCATGCACAGTTTCCATTTCTGTTGATGGGGAAGCTTCAGTATGGAGAGCACAAGCTGAAGCAAGATTTTTGTCCTAGTATTGGGAGTAGCCTTGGTGGGAACTCAGTCACAAAGTCCTGTGGAGGTTCTACGTACAGAACTAACTGAAATCACATAACTAATCTCGAGTGAACAGGACACTGGAATTACACATTCTACTAAATTCTCTGTTAACTCGTAAGTTTTGGCTCCTCTTTTCCAAGACTAGCTTTGGGATTTTGGGGGCTCCCAGGGAAGTTTATTCTTTGGGCACTCATCCCCTCACAATATCAGAGAGGTAGCCATGTTAGTCCGGATCTGCAAAAGCGACAGAGTCCTGTGGCACCTTATAGACTAACAGACGTATTGGAACATAAGCTTTCATGGGTGAATACCCACTTCGTCAGATGCATGCCATTCCCTCACAGAATGTTTTCCCTTTCAGCGCTAATTCTCTCTCTGGGGCACAACAGACTTACACTTTGGCACATGCGGCGTCTGGGAGAAAGGACTATTGGCTGCCCCTTTCCCAGGCTGGGCCAGGACAGAACACACTGATCTCTGTTACCTGCCTAGAACAAGGCCGAACAAGCACAGTACAGATCAGTACACTCAGACACCCACTGAAGAATGCACTGTCTTGCATTATGTGACAAATTGTGCTCCGTAGCTGTGCAGGGAGGAGATGAGGGCACAAGAAGACTCACCAGTCTTCCTGCATCACCCAGGGAGCAGGCCACCACAAAGAGTGCAGAGAGGAGAGGGAGCCAAGACCATCTCTATACACTGGGGAAAGCCCTGGCTGCATGGCAGGGTTGGCATGGGTTGCTCTTTGAAAAGTGGACCAATCAGCGCATCTTCACTGTGTGCCAGGAAGGCTCAAGTTGAATTCTATCAGCCCAGGTCATACTCCTCCTGGAACTTCCATGGGGCAGTGCTGCTGTCCACCACCCTCAATGTCTGACTGCCCAAACAGCATAATTGAGGCCTAACATTATGACTGTTCCTACAGTTGGGGTTTGGAAGGTTGTGGGTTTATTGGGTGTCCGAAAGACAGTCTTGCTCTTTATATGCAGACTTTTCCCTTCTTTGAGCCAGATCTTGGTCTTTTTAAAATCTGTGAGCATTTGGTCAGGGATTTCATTGAAAGGTAAATCAGGCCCTTTGTCCTCTCTTCCACTTCACGATGGGATGATGATTTTAAGCCTGCAGATTCCTGCCTAACTTATTAATCAGCTCTAGGAATTCTTTGTTTGACTACCTGGAAACCCTCAGCTTTTCTCTTGTCTATTCCATATGCTGTTTTGCTGTGACAAAGAGCAGCTTTTTTGTTTTCCCTTTGTATTTGATATCCTGATTTACATGTTTTACATATAATTCATAAACAGATGGGGAGAACGAGTGGGGCTTGTCTATTGGCTTGCAGGCAAACCATGCTCTTTACCATCCATAAACATGGAGGGACCAGACTGTAGTATCATCAGTCGAAGGGAGTATAGGATGCCTCAAAGCTGTGATCCATGGATGCTCCCTGAAACACAGCACAGAGGTATTGGGGGAGGGCAAGCTGGGGGAGAAGTGAGGGTGAGTGCACAACTACTCAGGTCAACAATCAGTTCCTCAAGGAATGGGGGATGGACCCATGACCACTGAGAGTTATTCCACGCCTAACACAGCCTGAAGGTAGTGACAGTGGAGGAAGTTAGATTAATTCTTCTCCTGTTCATGTCCAAGAAGATCCCCAGAGCACAATCTCATTTTGACCCCATTAACTGCATTGTATAAATTGGTCAAGACTCTCGCGGGGATTCAATACTACTTTGGAAATGGGCTCTAAAAATCTTATCAGCAATGTGAGTGCTGTGCTAGGATCTGCCCTCTGGGAGTTCCAAAGCTGGAGGCTGCCTGTTGTGCTAACACTACACACACAAGCACAGAAATTAGTAATGCATAAGCTGGTATATGCAAAATAACAACTTTCCGTTAATACTTAAAAACAAAACTGAACATTTTATAAGGTTCTGAAATGCTCAGAGACGCATTTGTGAAATACACTTCAGCTTCTGTCCTGGTCTGGAATTACCCTCAGAACAACAAAATGGCTGCCCTCGTGACATCTCCATGTGAGCTGCAAGCACAAGTACCAGGAAATGTGCAAAGAAGCCTGTTCTTGTGAGAATTTTAGGTAATTTTTGCTCACTCAAGAGTTTTACATAGAATAATCTTCAGATAAACATCTGGACTTGTGGATGCTTATTCTAACCAACCCAAACTTCAACCCTTGAATTTAATAACCATTCTCAATATAAATATTGTATTTTTATTGTCAATACACTGCTGTTTAGGCAACTGTTTTCCTGTTTGATTGAAATAGCAGGAGTGATGGTTGCGAGCAGCCGCACTTGTGAGAATATGGCAGGTAAGTGTTCAGTACAGCACTGGGCAAAATTACAAGCACAATGTTCTTTAACATTTGCTTGTGCCTGACTATGAACATGTAAGGCCCGATCCTTCAACACTTCATAAGTGAACATTTAATTTGATAATTAACATGAACCCAATCCTGCAGTCTCACTACTTGGGAAAATCTTCCACACATTTCAATGAGAGTTTTTCCCTAAGTAAGTTCTGCAGGTTTGGCCCATATTGAGAAACGGCTAATATGGGGTACAGATGCAGCATGAGCCAAGGAAGTGAGATTTAGGTCCTTGTGGGGGCTCATCTACACTTTGTGCCACAATTGGGTCCTCTCGACAACTTTTGATTCCTAATAATTAAAGCACTGCTCAACTACATTTCCCATACCAACATTGCTCCTACTTTGTGTAATGCTATTAAAGAAGTTCCTCTGTAAACAGGCTCGAGTTAGCTGCTAAACAAGAAAAGAGTGTCTTAGTCAGAGATCAGGATCAACACAAATACTACAAATATTCAGGAGAAGCCAAAAACCAATTTTTCAGTCTTTTAACAATATAAAATATTTCACACAAGGCAAAAATCACAAGAGAAGATCACAAGAAATCTCTTCACGAGTATTTGTGAATTTAAAGTTCACAACACCTCAAGATTATTATCCTCGTTTTATACGGGAGTGACTAAGGCACAGCAAGGTTAAGCGACGTGCCTAATTTCATACAGCAGGTAAGTAGCAGAGTCGGGAACGAGAACACAGGGACTGCCAGACTGGACTGGACCAGCAGTTCATTTAGTTCAGTATCCTGTCCCCAAAAGTGGCCAGTACCAGCTGCTTCTGAGGAAGATGCAAAAAACAGTAGATAGTTAGGGGGAAAACCTGTCTCTAGGGAATATACCTCCCAACTCCCATTAATTAGAGATTAGTTTATGCCCTGAAAATGAGTGTTTATATTTCTTCCAAAACACTCTGGTTATTTTTTTTTAATCCTTACTATAACAATTACGGATACAGAAACTGGGAGACCTGACTTTCAGTGTCCTATTTTTACTAATGTATATTCTATCAGTATAAAGCATGTTTATAAAAAGGAGACAGACTTCATACAGGATTTGGTTTCCTGCCTAAATTGAACTCAGTGGCTACTACCTCCCCGCTGGCTAATAATGTTCAGGAACTGCTATGCAAAAATCAATAGCGATGAACTAGAAAAGAAGAAACCTCTAAAGAAAGGGAAGGACTTGAAAAGAAATAAAATAAGAACCCACAAAGCCAAACTGCATTACAAACTGGTACATTTTAAATGAACAACAAGAAAACAGAAGCCACACTGATCAAAGTCTACCACCTCCCTCTCCTTGCTGTAGATGACACGTACGCTGGGAACACACCACCACCTCAACCCTACACCTACAAAAGGAATTAATTTAAGAAAGACGACAGACCAAAGCACATCATATCAAAACAAATTAGCAACAAACCCTTCATCCTGCTGTGGTCATACAAGAGAGGCAAAAGTGCTGCATGGAACCCAGAAATTCAGAAAAACAGCTGTTGAAAACTTTAGAAGAAACAAGTCAAAAAGAGCTTTAAAGTAAAAAATTTCAAACAGCGGGTACACCCACAATGGACTAAAATATTCCTTTTAAAAAACACCTGTATTTCCTTTGACTTTGTATATCTCTCTATAGGCTAGATAGATTTTACATCAACATGCAGGCAGCTACGTATACTATATATCAAGTATGCTGTGCATAGATACAGATGGGTGTTTTTATTTATAGATATGTACAACTGTATGAAAAGACTGTGAACACAAAAATCAGATATTAAAAATAAAATATATTCACCTATGTTACTATCACCCTCTACGATTACTAAAATTGAGGTGATCTTATTTCTCACCATTTATACCACTTATTTAGTTTTTGCATTTCATTCCATTTGGATACTGAACCAGATCTAATCAGTTTCATGTCACTTTTTGTATCATATGCATTTCAACATTTTTGGGAGGCATGGAGGAGATCTGCAATACTTCAGGGGAATGTTTCAAACCAACTCAAATTCTATTTTCAATTATATTTAACAAAATGAAATCACTTTGATTTTTGTTTTTATGCCCTCACCCCTTTCCCTGCATTTTGGGCATAACTAATTTGCAATATCCCTATAACAGGGAGCAGGATTTCCCCATCTCCCTACTCTCTTATCAGGTGTTGGAACCATACAGGAGATAATTTCTGGTGACTCACTGGGGCATAGGCTGCTTCATAGAACCTACTCTATCAAGGGAAAGAGCCCTTTGGCAGAGGCTTCAGAAAGACTAGGGCTTCAGAATGACAAATTTGAGTGAAGAGAAAGAATGGTCTTGTGGTAAAGGAACTGGATGGGGATTCAGAAAATCTGGGTTCATTTCCAGATTTATCCACAGACTTTTTCATGTGATCCAGGATCAGTCACTTAGGGCCTGATTCTTCATTTTCTTGCTCATTGTGAAGTCATTTACATCAATGCAAAGTGAGTATAAAACGTTACCAAAAAGGTAGAACTTTCTATTTCTGTAAATGACTACATAAGGTGCAGAGCAATGGAAAAACCAGGCCTTTAATCTCTCTGTGCCTGAGTTCTCAAGTTGTAAAAGGGGATAATACGACTTTCTTGCTTTTATCCAAGGATCTGATTCTCACTAAGGTGACTGTACAACACTCTGCAAGTTTAAAGAAGTCTAAAGTGGTATAAATCACATATACACCTATTTAGCTGGGTGGGGATTCCACCAGTTTACAGTTTTAAGTTTAAGGTATATGCCAATTAATAAACAAACACATTAATATCATATGATCCTAACAATACAGACCTTTTACAAAACTGAAATAAATTGTAGTTCCATTTTTATTCAGAACTGCCAGTGACAAGATACAAATAGAACAGATAATAGTGAAGACGTGTTGTGCCAAATTCATCCCTCACTCAGTGAGATGCAACACACTAGACTCACGTCTCACTCTTTATTTTCCACCAGTGAAAATGAAATCACCAGCTGCTGGATTCTTTAACAAGACTTATGGTCTGACCCTCGAGATGCTGAGCAACTGCAGTTCCCATTTCTTGCTGATGCTCAGAACCTCTCAGGATCAAGCCCTTTGAAACTAACAAGCAACTATGTTTCAGTGTATGTGTTACAATGTAAGAACTTGATATAATTCACTACAGGAGCCGAGCGAATTATAGAGATGAATTTGAAATAAAATCATGGGAACTACAAGATCTTCCTACATCAAATTATGGAAATTTTTGTATTCCGATATTAATTATATCAAATATGTGTGCATCCATACACCAAATACAACCCATACTATTCTTTGAGCTGAAACCATCAGTTAAAAATGGGTTTTTGAAAGGCTGAAAGAAGGCAACCACTTTAAAAAATATATACTTCAAAGAGCCCCAACATCACACTGTTAAGCTGGCCTATTCTTTTCAGACATACAACAAATGTCTATTTAAGAACACATCGAAACACATTCCCATCACTCATCCAGAACACATTCACCTTCCAGACGCTAATAACGTAAGATATGGAAAGAAGGGTAAGAGAGACCTTTAGTCCACCTACTGGCTTAACCAAAGGCAATGAATCCAGCCCTAGCTCATTTCAAGTAAGTTCAATTGTGTCAAAGGTTACCCACAAGCTATTTCTTGATGGTTTATAGCTGATGTCTACAAATGTCTAATGATTCTTTGTCTTTACAGCAGTATCCAAGAGGGAAAACTGATGCCTTGAAAAAGATTCCAGGGGGTTGTTTTACTATTTATGTACAGGGCCTTCTATGGGCTACTTTTATATAACACCCTGAAGAAAAAACATATTTTTCCCCACTCACTATATTTAAGATGCTATGTTTTGTGACTTACTCTGGGCACAAATCATTGAGTGTTGACTCAAAAGATGTATTTCACCAATTAACTATGATCAAAATAAGATACTTGGATATATTGTAAGCATCAGGTGATTTAATCATTTCAATTGTAATGACTTATGTTTACACAGAAGCTTTGCTCCTGTATAAGCCCACAACAGTTTACAAACAGATTTCACAAACTACGTACTGTGACTACAATAGGAATCATTTCACCCAACACTGACATGCAATCATCTGAGGATGAATCACAACATTGTTTAACAAGAGCACAGGATGAGGAAGTAATACATATGGCACTTGACTGAAAGTAAAAGCCTAATTTTAATAAAGCACCTGCTCTTCTAAGAACAATTTTGAAATTATCCATGTGTTTGAAATCCATTTATATTTTTAAAATGAACCCAGAAGTCTAGGCATCTATTTGGTATTTTTCTCCTATTGTCCCGTAAATGTTTGGGCTTATTTCTCATACAGGACTCTTCTTGTACAGAGTATTTCATCCTTATGGCCCAGCCAGGGACATTGCTTCCTCCCTCCCAGTGGCCCCTTGGATCCAGAACCATGGAGAGGAGACGCTGGTCACTTTACAGGCACTAGGATCCAGATGGTGTCTCCCATTCCCCTCCCGAAGTGGGCTTGGGAGAAAGCTGTAATAAGGAAGCCTGCCAGAGACTCAAGTCAGCAGGGGCAGAAGCCAAAGCAGAGTCCTTCGGTCCTTGCTACATTTTTGACTGGACTTTCTCTGCCTTATGCTGAATTGGCTGTTTCCTCCAAGCATCCCCCTTCCCTGACAGTCTCTTCACCTCAGAGTCACTCTTCTCCACATCTCTGTCCCCCTCCACCCCTTTCTTTCAGCTTATCCCCTCCTAACTAAACTAATCACTAATACATAAATACATACATACAATATTCTGGAATGAACATGTTGTTTGCTATCATCACATTCACTCTGCTTGTGTTTTCCCATGCCTTCCTCCACTCTGTCAGACTTGTATGTTTACACTGCAAGCTCTTCAGAGCAGAGACTGTCTTTTTGTTCTGTGTTTGTACAGCATGTGGCACAAATGGGGTCCCGGTCTGTAACTGGGGCTTCTAAGGGCTATGGTAACACAAATAAACACCACCAACACCACAACAATAATAATGTATGTGGGGCTGCTGAGATGAAAACTAAATCCAGTAGTAAGATGGGACAAAGGTCATGGGACAACATTTTGATGTTGGGTATCACAAATGTAATGGCACCTGACAGATGAGGCAGACCCATTGTCCAGCCAAATGTGAATGTATGTCAAATCTCTCTGATCCAAATTAGATTTGTGCCTTTTATGAGTAGTACATGTCAAGCACAGTCCAACTGCACATTGATGTTCAATAAGAAAATGGAGATTAGTTAAATTACCACTCAGTTTAAGTTGCTAGCTGTTTATTTTAAACAGCCATCAACAGCCAAATCATGTAACCCTTATTCATGTGACTAATCCCATGAAATAAGACTACCCATATGAGGAAGGAGTTTGCAAGACTAGATCACTGAGGTAGCAATGGCAGCTGGTCCTAATATTATATTATAAAACATAGCTTCACGGACAGCCAACATTAGACACTTGGAAGGGATCTCTCCACACTTGGCCCTCCATTTTCGTTCATGTGTGCGTGTATGCACACGTGTGCATGCATATACGTGTGGGTGTGGGTGTCACCAGTGGGTACGAGGACACAGAACTTTGAAGGAGTTGAGCTGGGGCAGAAGGGTGAGGAGGTGACCAGAGGCAGGGCCAAAAGGATTATTCCTCTCTCCCAGACATGGCAGAGAGTTAAGGCAGCCTGTATTGGAACAGAAAGTTTTATGTTTTCACTAAGACAGCCCATGCCAAAGTTCAAAATATAGTAACATGCAGCCATAAACTACTGCTTATATAGCTCTTAACCTGACTAAAGATGAGGTAAACACTAACTTGGGATGTCTAAAGCTCTGAGAACATTCCTTGTAGAAGGGGAGATATTTATTAGAACCTAAAATAACTAAAATACTCAGCAGTCTCATAATATAAACACATTTTCTCCTGCTTGTGCACATTTAAAATTGCTTTCATGGTAGTATCATCACACTATTTCCTTTTCTTTTACATTACTTCATATTTTTCTCTGAAGCCTTTGGGGATAGGCGGGGGTGGGAAGAGAGAAGCACTCTTCAAACACAACTTTAAGAAGCTTTTTGTGCCAGTTTTCCTATGGATATGTCATGTTGGGTTTTGTCTGTCACTATGTAACTCCTGTTGTGTCATGTTAGCTTGAAGTCATGTAACACAATGTGACTGATTCATGACGTGGCATGTCACTTTCTGGAATGTCAGCTGAAAGGCTGTGCAAATCCACGACTTACATATCTATACACACACACAGCTCTTAAAAGTGTTTTGGGTTTTTTAGCTCTTTTTGCCTAGCAGGTGCTGACATCCATTCAAAAAGTTGAAAAATACTAAAAATTTACAAACCACTTAAGGTTTGTTTCTCAAAGACCTTTTCTGGATGATCTCAGTACACTGAATATCCCAATCTCCAGCATTCCTAAACATAGACAAGGTTTTCCCTCCTCACATCACCAGTGTTGTGAGATACCTGCCTATCTTTAATAGATGTGTTTTCAAAGATCATCAGTCACAATGCTAGTCTATTTTGCACTTAAAATACAGCAGAAAATGAAAAGACTAGAAACTAAAACAGCCCATGAGAACCAAACGTATTAAACACTTGTGTAATCGCACAACTGGCACATAAATACACATGACTTTGAACAAAAATTTATAGCTGGTTTTATATGTGGAGGAGGATCCTCAGAGCCCCTTGTTAAAATCTCACTACAAAACAGAATGGCAGGATGTGTCACTTTCTCAGCTTCTGACTTGAGTTGCCCCCAGTCTGGATACTGCTAGATCCTTCTTGCCACGGGGTACTGAGGGTCAGAAATATACTTCTGGATAGCAAAGTTTATGCATTTTCAGTATTGTCAGTACCAAATGTTCAAAAACCATGAGTCAGGCCCCACAAAATCACGAGATTGGCTTAAAAATCAAATCATGAGATTTTATTACAACAATACATTTTGGGCTTTTCTTTATTTGTCTTCTGGTTTTTGAGTTTTTGGTACACACTTGGGTCCCTTTTTCAAACTTTCTCTGAAACCAGGATGGCTTGAAACTAACTTTAAAAAAAACCAAACAAAATAAAACCCTGAGATTCTCACATATTCACATGACTCCAGGACTTGGGGCTCTAAATAAACTAAGAAATTTTATAAGACTGATGATAAAATTGTGAGAGTTGGCAACACTGCAGCAATGCACCCAGGCTTGTGGGGAGGGTACTATTCTCCATTTTAACGAGGCGTACACACAGTCTCTTTTTAAGTCTCTCTCCCAAATATACCTCATTATTTCACATTACACAAACTGAATACTATAGCATATTACAAGCAAAGTACTTCACATTTTTTCTTTATGAAACAAAATATAAATATTTGCAGGAAATGCACATAATATAATTTGGTATTGCCCTCCATCCTGGGTTGTGGAAAAGTCTCTCTTTAAATAGGAAAACAAAATAGATTTTCCCCATCTCAGATGCCTCAACTCTGCAGGGACCCCCCAGTTACCTGAGATTCTTCACAGGTTAAAGGGGGAAATATCTGTGAAGCCTCTTGTTAAGATATGAGCAGTGTAACAGTGGGATGACCTGAGAGCTGTGGCCTGAGAGGAATGCTTTACACTGTTAATAAAAAAATATCAATCCCTGATTGAAACATTGCAATATTTCCTTCAAAATAAGAGATGGGTACTAATAAATAGGCTTCTTTCAAACTAGTTTAAAACTGTTCTGCCTGGCCATAGGGTCTGAAGGCCAAATGCAAACCTAGTACAGAGTGAGTGCATCCAAACTACTTCTCAGCAGAGGTAGCAAGCAGCTTCTGGGAGCTGGTTAAATTAACAATACTGGTGTCTAATATAATGGCTATTCTAGTTAATGCAAAGGCTCTCATTGACTGGAACGGGCAACAGATCTCTAAACCCCTTGGAAATTCTCTTTCCATGTTTAACAAAAGTTATACATTCGATTAAAGGAAAATCCATGTGGGTGATTTGTGGGGTTTTTTATATACAGTGCTGATCACTTGAGAGTCAGCCTAAGGACCTTATCTGCTGCTATAAGTGAACGGAGAAATGAAATATATGGTCTGATAGAACCTGCACTTGTGGAGTGGAAGGTTTATTGCCTGACAGAGAGGGGCATCTATTTTCTTTCCTGAAGAAACTCTTAGATTCAACCTCCTATGCTCCTTCTCAGCCTGTCTCCTGGATCGTGAGGGGGTTAAATGGCAGAGTACTATTGCTTTATGAGTGGGGCAGTATGTGCTGCTGAAATGAAACATATTCGTTGCTGTAGGATATCTATTAGCTCAGTGTCTGCACAAAGTAAACCTCTGTAATAAAGGACCAATGGCCTTTGCTTGATCGGATTTTAATACAAAGAAACAAGACAAATGTTAATGCAGATATCCCAGTATTATACTAGTGCAGGGTATCTTTACTATCTACATTTAAGCTCTGGTTTAGTATGTAGCTCTTAGGATGTGTACAGCCATGCTCACAATTTGCAGTGGAGAAGAGCGCGAACATGCTCACCCTGAGTACCTTTTATGCTCTCCCTCCACTCAACATGAACTTCATCCTGCTCTCCTTACTCTGGGTTCCTCCTCACCAACCAAAAAAAGCTCTCCCACTCTTCCCCTCAATTAAAACAACCTACTACCTCCTTAGCTTTCCCCTAACACCTATATCACCAACCCCAAGAGTTCAAAAATCAGGAGTCAGTCCCCAATATAACAGACATTTTGGATTATTTTTATTTGTCTCTAGTTTCAAAGTTTTTTGGATACACATGGGTCACATTTTCCAGCTTTCCTCTGGAACCCTGAGGACTAAAACTCACTTTAAACAAATTGAAGGTTGAGATTCTCAAAGTCACATGACTCCAGGAGTCGGCACTTCAAGAAAAACACCATATATGGCAAAATACCTGATAAAATCTTGAGAGCAGGCAGCACTCTGATGCTCAGCTCTATGAGCTCTGGAAGACACAACCCTCCATTGCCTCCTTATTCCTCTTGCCCACTTCTCCCATGTTGCTAGCCTCTCCTCCCTGCATGGAGTCACTTTCTGCTCTATTGTTGTATGCAGTGTTATTGTAGCCATGTTAGTGCCAGGATATTAGAGAGACAAGGTGGGTGAGGTAGTGTCTTTTATTGGACCAACTCCTGTTGGTGAGAGAGAGAGACAAGCTTTCAGGTTCTGAAGAGAAGCTCTGTGTAAGCTCAAAAGCTTGTCTCTCTCACCAATGGAAGTTGGTTCAATAAAAGATATTGCCCCCCCCACACACCTTGTTCTCTGTGTCAGTTGTTCTCTGCCCCTCGCCTGCCCTCTAACTCCTCCACTCCTTCTGTTAGTTACTAGTTGGAAGATTGGAGAGCCTGTAATTGGTAGCAAGGGAATGTAGCTAACCAAGAAGGCAGGGTGAGGGAGAGGGAAAGATGTTCCCAGGAGTCGACAGCAGGGCAAACCAAGACTAAGGCCAGCCAAACTACACACACACTCCTCACCCAGCCACACTTTCCAGCACCCTTTCTCCTGCCCTTTATGGCTCAGTCGACCTTGAAATTAGATGATCCCCAGGTGACTTCTTAAAGAGTTACCTAAGGGATAAAATACTGGCAAAGGATTGATGAAAACAACAACACAACCACAAAAAGGCAATCCTTTCTCCATTTCATCATGTTGCCTCAGGTGCCATGAAACTGCTAGGGCAGGATGGCAAGCTGGCCATGTCAGCTCAATTGCTACCCCAGCAGCTGTAAACAATCATTTTTATTTTATTTCTGTAAAATGCTGCTCTTCCTCTCTCAGTTTTATGCACCAAATGGTAGTCAGGGGGTCAGTACTCTGTTATATCACTTTTTTAAAAAAACAAACAGACAGAGATGGATCTGAAACAAAACACAGGATCCCAATGTCCTTGAACTCTGGGGAAATCTGAATTTTGTGGCTGGCCCATATTTCTAAAATGGGCCAAACAGACAGAAACTTCAGATCCAAACATGCTCTTGAACTTTGGCATATTTGGATCTGAATCTGTAGCTTAGGCTGATTGCTAGTAAAAACATAATGTGTCTGATTCATTTCTGTTGTACTCCAGTTTAACTCTAGTGTAACCTTACTCATTTCAGTGGAAATCAGCTTAAACTGCTGTAACACAATGGTGAGTAAGGCCCGGTATTTTTACAGCTCAGTGTCCTTGGTGCAGAAATGTGCTGTTAACCCATCTGGAGACTAGTTACATTCTTTAGCCTAATGCACATACAGCTGTTTGCAACAGTTTCCTGATCTCTTAATGCTTTGCAGTAAAGGAGAGTTTTGGGGAGTTGTTTGACCTCTTTACCAAGTCCTGAAAGCAGTAGTACTAGGACTGATGTCATGGTTTCAACCAATGCGGTCTGGTTAATGCTGTGGGGCCTTTTTCCACAAGGAGAGAAACTCATCAGAAACTCTTCCCTTGTAGGAAAAAGGCAAAATGTGGTGGGGCTTTTCCTGGTTTGCACAAGCTAAGGAAGGCACTGATTGATATGGTGGGGACCTTAACAGGGTCATGTGCATGGAAATTACCCACGTCATCCCCGCTTTGCTTCACATCTGTGCAATCAGATGCCTAATTCTGAAACCATATGTTTTAGAAAAGCAGGGCCTCACTTTAATTTTTGTCCCTTTTTTTTTTTTGCAGTAGGATTTCAAAGGGGGTGTGTGTGTGTGTTGTTTTCTTCTGAGCTTGCACTACTGAAAGTGCTGACTGAGCCTGAGAGAGCTGGCTCACAAGTGGCTGTGCTTAAGAGTCAGGCTTCTGCCAAAGAGACATTATGATATGGGGAAAGAGAGCTGGGAAGAGTTAACCTGGAAGGAAATCCTATGAGTCTCTACACCAGTTAAATTTATTTTTAGGAGGGGAGAGGAGGCATTATGTAACTGTTTTTGTTGATTTTTTTTAAACTTCTTTTTATTGTGCAGAAAAAGTTTTATTTTATAAGAGCATCACAAATCCTATTCACATATATAATTTCACTGTGCTTAAAAAATTGTGATTTAAAATATCAGTTTCTGTACCTAGCTGTTCGAGTTTATTGTGTATATGGGGAAAAGGAATGGAGAGGAAAATACTATCAGTCACCTACAGTTCCTTCCACATATTTCATCTAAGCAACATGAGACAGTAAAGGAAAAGGTTTCCAGTTCAATGAAGAGGTTGCCTGCATTTTATCCATCAAGGAATGGACATAAACACCACCTAAGTAGTACAGTAAGTGTCAAAGCTGAAAAGCAAGTACCAGTCACTTACTTTGTAAATACCACTTAATCTATAACACAAACTATTGTAGTGTATTAACTATTTTACAGCTGTGTTCTAGCCCTGTTGGGTGGTTTGAGAAGGCCAGTAGGGAATGTGAGCCTTGAACAATTATCCTTTTGAACACGGCTTGAGTTCACTCTGGTTTAATTGTAGGGTGGATGGGGTAAATGCTGTTGCTCGTTTTTGACCCAAATGTTTAGTCAAAGTTTGGGATGCTCGGGATGTTCCAGGTGGAAACTGATGATGGAATTTTGTATTTTCTTTAATGTAATCTTCTTTATTTATAAGGACTGTACAAGGTCCTGCTTCTCCAAATGCAGAAGGAACTAAAAACAAACAGTTTCCTAGCTTACTCACAAACCTCTTTAGCCAACACCAGACCTCAAAAATTCTCTCTCTAGCATTTTCAGGATTTATATACTGCTCTCATAGGTCTGCTATTTGACCTGTTTCTTTTTCTCTTGCACTTTCTATTCTTTATTTGCTCTCTCTGTGACACCCACACCCACACACAGCTGAGCAAAAATCACCTACCCAGTTTAAAACTCCTAGGCAGGTTCATTTAACCCTTTTGTCTTAGGTGGTGGGTTTATCCTGACCATTATGTTAACTGAAGTGGGAGGTCACACCCAATCTCAAAGAGGGCTGTGACCCATGCAGTCACCAGTACCTCTCAGCATAACATTGTTCTATTCCAGTGCCAAAAATTCCACTGGATTCATCTACAGGCATTTCCAAACCAGTGAAATGGAAAAGGCTGTGTCCAGCCCAGAAATACATACAAATAAATAAATCCTGCAAACCTTCCAGATAACCGTGTTGCAAATCCAGATCCAAAATTCTAATACTAATGGAGTAACTCATGTTTATATAGAGCCTTTCATTCCAAAAGATCCCTAATACTGTACATATTCTAAATAAGAATAGCTTTATTCACTGATAAATAGTCATCTTTTTCGGCATAGCTCAGCAGCTGATGAACACTTACATCAATAAAGAGGTGTATGGTTGCCCTTGGTATACTTGCACTAAAGCATTTAATTCAGTTTCAGTCTGTCTCTTCTAGCATCATGCAGAAAAGTTGAAAGCAGTTTGGCTCCATTTATATTAGCAACCAAACACTATCTACTCCAGATGAAGGCCACAATGGATCATATTCCTAATGCAGACAGCCCCTTCGTGTCTCTGATCTATCTCACAGGGTTGTTGTGAAGGACAATTCATAGTTGTTTCCAAAATGCTTTGAAATAACGAGGTAAAAAGATGCAATAGACGGGAGAATGTTGATATTCTTCATTTGAACGAGCAGTGTATTCAGCATCTATAGAGAGAAATAAATTTCTTACCTGTAGCATGCTCAATCATGAAAGCCAACACCATCACAAAACAGGAAAGCCCTATCTTAGGTGCAAAAAAACAATCTTGCCACTCAACAGCTAAGCTACTGCAGTAGTTGGTGGTCTGATGGGAGAAGCAATATAAGGCCAAGGTATGTGTATGAATTAAAACTCCCATGTACAGAATGTGAGACATTTAGATTCTGATTCTCTGCTATGTCTGAGCTGGGGTCAGGTGTAGTGGACAAGAGACGCTACAGCTAGCTGGTTGAAGCTTTCTGATTCAGGCCCACTCAGGCCTTGTGTAAGATGAAAAAAAAGGGATAGAGAATAAGACTGAAAATATCTTATTGCCCTTTTATAAATCCATGGTGCGCCCACATCTTGAATACTGCTTATGGATGTGGTCTCCTCATCTCGAAAAAGATATACTGGCATTAGAAAAGGTTCAGAGAAGGGCAACTAAAATGATTAGGGGTTTGGAATAGGTCCCACATGAGGAGAGATTAAAGAGGCTAGGACTTTTCAGCTTGGAAAAGAGGAGACTAAGGGGGATATGATAGCGGTATATAAAATCATGAGTGGTGTGGAAAAAGTGAATAAGGAAAAGTTATTTACTTGTTTCCATAATCTAAGAACTAGGGGCCACCAAATGAAATTAATGAGCAGCAGGTTTAAAAGAAACAAAAGGATGTCCTTCTTCACACAGCACACAGTGGCACTCCTTGCCTGAGGAGGTTGTGAAGGCTAGGACTACAACAGGGTTTAAAAGAGAACTGGATAAATTAATTCATGGAGGTTAAATCCATTAATGTCTATTAGCCAGGATGGTCAAGGAATGGTGTCCTTAGCCTCTGTTTGTCAGAGGGGGGTGATGGATGACAGGAGAGAGATCACTAGATCATTACTGGTTAGGTTCACTCACTCCGGGGCTCCTGGCTTTGACCACTGTCGGTAGACAGGATACAGGGCCAGATGGACCTTTGGTCTGACCCAGTACAGCCATTCTTATGTTCTTATGGAGCAGGAGTGGTCCCAATCTAATTTACACTGCTGGCACAAGGTCTAACTTAAACTGCTGGCACTTCCTCCTTCCCATTAAGCAGGGGGGTGAGGATGTGGCTGTACAGGTGACTGTGACACCAGTTCGGTGTCAACAGATATTCTCCCTACATTGGAGAATTGCTCAGGAAGAATCTCCAGACAGTTTAAAGCCAATTTGCACGGCATAAGAGAATCAGGTCCTAAGTCTTTTAAAGTTGCTTCAGGTTACAGGCACCAAGGCAGATTTTTAATCCATTCTTTACTTTGGTGGGCAGAGATCCAGACAATGAGAAAATAAAGTACCATCCTCACTTAAGGATTCACACTGAGATTTGTGTGGATATTTGCAGTTGAAGAGAATTTGATTGTGTGTATCTAACTGGTTAGTGCTGTTTCTGGCTTGTCTGAAACACATTTCCTTTCCTTGTCACACCTCCCAGGTGCTACTGCTGAGCAAATAGTAACATCACTGCCAGGAGTATTTGAAAAGAACAAAAAACATGATCTGGACACTGTATTCTGTTATCATTGACGGAGACACAACTCTGACTCGGATTCGGGCTGGGGTCATAACAAGGTTAAAAGAAAAGCACTCAGGAATTCTGTCTTGCCACATTTCACACTGAATTGCTCCTGTTTTTTGCAGATGCTGCAGACATTGCACAATACTTTGTCAAGTACCAAGAGACATTTAGCTGCATTTACAAGCTACACTGAGCATAGGCACCAACTCTGTGGGTGCTCTGAGGCTGGACCATCCATGGGAAAAAAACAGTGGGTGCTTAGTACCTGCCGGTAGGCCCTGTCAAACAGCTCCTCTCTCTTCCCCCATACCATCTAGCACTGAACCTTATTTGTGCCTACCCTCACCCTCCCACTTATGTCATAACCACCTTGAATATCTGACTGAGCAGCATGAAAGTACTTGCAGAATCAGGGCCAAAATGTGCTTAAAGCAGACTCTGGAAATCCAGCACAATTTGGCAGATTTAAGAGATAGTTGCCTTTCACAGGGGCTGTGGAGGAGGCCTTGGTAAATTTGAACAGTGTGATTAGCATGCCTGCTGTCACAAAAACTGCTAAAGGAGAAGCTGTGTTAAAATCCATTTCCGCAAGATACACACATTTTCTTTTGGATGTATTCCACCAGCTCTGTTTCTTAAATCAGTTTTTCTGGCAGACAGATTCCATTCTGGAAAAATGCATGACACCAGCTCAGTTTCCTGCTTGAAAACTCAACAGAATGCGCAGCAGGACATAACGGTGTATGTCCTCCATGGTTTCCTAAAAGTCACACCACAAGAATCTGAGAAGTGAATTTGAACATTTGGGGACACAACTGCAGAAAGGCAAGTGTGACACAGAAGATCGCAGGTTAGTCTGAACAGTCCAGTGCTCAACACTGGTGAGGGTCATTGATAAAAAGCTTGCCAACATAGGGGTTGCCAAGGTCTTAGAGGGGTTTCAGTGATGTCTTCATGTCTTACTAGATTTAAAGGATGAACCTTGGCAAACTCCCCTTGATGTTTCTCAGCATATCTAGAGCCAGAAGTTGTTCCATCTGCTGCTGAGGCCGACTTTGACGAATCCTTGCAAAGAGCAGTACAGTAACTGTAAATTTCTAGTCAAAGGCAAAAAACCACATCTTTTCAAAAGTGATCCAGATGTTTGCCACCACTCTGAAACACTCTCCCGTGGTGGGGCTGCCTCCCTGTCTGTGAATACTTGAGCATATTTCCAAAACTGTGCTAGTGTAAACTGTGGGCTGCAAATGGAGATTCAGCAAACAAAATCTCCTGAAACCTTGTCCGAGGCACTAACTGTTCATGTATGGAGACTTAATGTACTGCATCTTAATGAGGCTTTTCCCCCAGAAAGACCATCATGATTCAACTTTATGAACCACGTTTCTTCTGAAAAAATTGGGCTGTGAAACTCAGATAGGTCTTCATTGGTAATAGCTGAAATAATGAGGTAACACAAAGTGAATAGTGTTGTACATGTTGCTGAAAACAAGCTTTGTAAAACCAAAGGAAGACGCATGCAGATACAAACTAAAGCGTATCACCATGTATATTATACACAGTTTAAACATGCAGGATTCAGTTTCCGGTGCTATCAGACATTCATCACCGTCTTCCTAGCTAAGGCTTTATCCAGCTTTAAAAGGTACATTCTAATTATGTAGGCACTATAAAGATTTCTTTATCGCTTAGTATTATATATATATATATATATATATATAAAATTGTGTTCCTATGCTGAGTTCAAAGCTCAGTATAGCACTTGCACAACACCACAGGCAGGTCAGGGGACCTTTCTAAAGTTCTCCTCTCCCTGATGCTGAGGACAGACAAAGTGATATGTCTGTCATACGCCATTACCATTAGAACAGAATCTTGTTCTTTTATTACAACTGAACTCCGCCGGATTTCTCAGCAGGAATGCTAAGTGAAATCAATGTCTTGGGTTTCCAGGCTGAGCTTGGAGGTCACAGCCACTCTATCATTTCTCAGCATTATCCTTTCTCTCTCTCTCTGAGCCTCCAACTGGCACACAGCAGATTGAAAACAGCATGCATCAGAAGGCTCATGCTGCACAAGTTTACAGCCTTTTGCAGGGGGCCCGTCGTTTCCTAGTGGCCCACTCTTTTTCCCCCCCTCCAATTTGCAAATAAGTTCTGTTTGTGTGCTTCTACAGAGCTGTGAGCCAAAGGCAGTGGAACACCTATGAATAAGAAAAAAGCAATAAAAGATAAGGAAGAACAGAGCTGATTTGGACAGCTGCCAGGATGATGGTTTTGTCGACACTACCAGTCTGGCAGCATAACATAAATACTGTCCCACATCAGATCTCATCAGACATTCTTTTTGTGCCAGGTAGATCCAAAAACAACATGGGGATCTTAAGTGCAGTGGAATCTCTTTAACAAGCATCATACAGAAAACCCTTGTAAAATGCACAAAAATCTCTTGTTAACCATACAAAGAACTGTTTGAAAAAAAGCACATTGCTGGGAGGGCCAAATAGCTTATGACTGACAGCTTTCCACTACTTAAAAGAGATGCCCCATGAGGAAAAACTTTGGGAAGTCAAAAAGTCTGCATCAGGAAGAGGAGAAAGTAAATACAGACCTCCAGGTTGATTCTGGGTCCTAAATATTTTTTGACCATGTATCTCGTTGAGCTGACAATGGTATTATTTATTTGGCAGGCTATTTTTAATCCATACAGCTTTACTGTTAGGCTAAAAACTAAGATGCTACTGTCAATTCAAGGAATCTTTTCTGACATGATAAAGGAAGTGGACAGCATGCTAGAGGACACTGAATGAAAGGAAGGACACATTTCATCAGGCTTTTCCTGTCACTTAAATGGGGATGCTTTTTACTCGTTTTCCTTGGCTAAATTCTTGCTACCTGTTTTACAATAACTAAGATAGGGAGTGCCACTCCTATATGTGACTATGTTCCTTAAGCCACCTCAGAAATAAATTGAGCACATCTTATTCTGGGCAGTGGATTTAATGAGTTGATCCTTACTGAGATATAGCTGCTCAAAGATTAGATCATTTAGAGATACAATTAATAATGAGTGGAATTTTCAAAAGCATTTAAGTGATTTAGAAGCATGAATCCCATGTAAAAGTCAGTGTGACTTCTGTTCCTTAGTCACGTAGGCCCTTCTGAAAATCCCAGCTACTATATTTTATTATATATCTAATATTTATACCTATCTCTATCTATATGTAGATATAGACATAAATGGTGGCCCTTATACTGCAATCTCTGAGTTGTACTTATGCAAATAGTCTCATTAAAGATCACTGGAGTAGTTCCATTGAACACAGAACTTAATCTTGATTCATTAACATGATTGGTTCAGAATCAGAGAGGTAGCCATGTTAGTCTGGAATTGCAGAAGTGACAAAGAGTCCTGTGGCACCTTAAAGACTAACTAAAGTATTAGAGCATAAGCTTTCGTGGGCTAATGCCCACTTTGTCGGATGCACGCCGTGGAAGTATCCAGGGGCAGGTATAAATAGGTAGGCAAGAACCAGGTTAAAGATAACAGGGTGGGTCCAAGGAGGCTGAACCAGCTGTTATCTCTAATCAGGGAGGGTGAGGTATTCCTCTAGCAGCTGAACTGGAGGTGTGAACAGTGAGAGAAGAGAAACTGCTCTTGCAGTTAGCTAGCCATTCAAAATGTCTATTCAGTCCCAAATTGATTGTGTGAAATTTGCAAATGAACTGCAACTCTGCAGTTTCTCTTTGAAGTCTGGTCTTAAAGTTTTTTTGCTGCAAAATGCTGACCTTTAAGTCTTTCATGGTGTGTGCAGGGAGATTGAAGTGTTCTCCTACAGGTTTTTGTATATTGCCATTCCTGATATCTGATTTGTGTCCATTTATCCTTTTTCGTAGGGACTGTCCAGTTTGACCGATGTACATAGCAGTGAAAGAGAGGGATTGTTGTCCAGGATGGGTTGTAGATCACTGATGATACGTTGGAGAGGCTTTAACTGAGGACTGTAGGTGATGGCCAGTGGTGTTCTGTTGTTTTCTTTCTTGCGCTTGTCTTGCAGCAGCAGGCTTCTGGATACATGTCTGGCTCTGTTGATCTGTTTCCTTGTGCGGGTATTGTAGTTTTGAGAAAGCTTGGTAGGCGTAGCTGTTGGTAGGTTACGACAGCTAGCCTACCTTCATGCCACCAGCTTCCATCCCGGACACACCACACAATCCATTGTCTACAGCCAAACACTGAGGTACAATCGTATTTGCTCCAACCCCTCAGACAGAGACCAACACCTACAAGATCTTCACCAATCCCTCTCTTTCACAGGCCTTGGGAGGCAGGCCAGTCCTGGCCCACAGACAAGCCACCAACCTCAAGCATATTCTCACCAACAACAGCACACCGTGCCATAACTCCTCTAACTCAGGAACCAATTCATGCAACAAACCTCGATGCCAACTCTGCCCACATATCTACACCAGCAATACCATCACAGGACCTAACCAGATCAGCCACACTATCCCTGGTTCATTCACCTGCACATCTACCAATGTAATATATGCCATTATGTGCCAGCAATGCCCCTCTGCTATGTACATCGGTCAAACTGGACAGTCCCTACAAAAAAGGATAAATGGACACAAATCAGATATCAGGAATGGCAATATACAAAAACCTGTAGGAGAACACTTCAATCTCCCTGCACACACCATGAAAGACTTAAAGGTCAGCATTTTGCAGCAAAAAAACTTTAAGACCAGACTTCAAAGAGAAACTGCAGAGTTGCAGTTCATTTGCAAATTTCACACAATCAATTTGGGACTGAATAGACATTTTGAATGGCTAGCTAACTGCAAGAGCAGTTTCTCTTCTCTCACTGTTCACACCTCCAGTTCAGCTGCTAGAGGAATACCTCACCCTCCCTGATTAGAGATAACAGCTGGTTCAGCCTCCTTGGACCCACCCTGTTATCTTTAACCTGGTTCTTGCCTACCTATTTATACCTGCCCCTGGATACTTCCACGGCGTGCATCCGACAAAGTGGGCATTAGCCCACGAAAGCTTATGCTCTAATACTTTAGTTAGTCTTTAAGGTGCCACAGGACTCTTTGTCACTTCTATGATTGGTTCAGGTTTCTTACCATTCAGCTTAGGGTGGATATGGGTTGCTGTAACAGAATTGACAATACATTAATGCTAACTCAGAAAGGAAAGTAATCAAAAGATAAGAAAACCATTTTATTCATGGTCTTATGGTCCACTGTATTGTATGCATATCTGATTTAAATTGATCAAAGTCACAGTTGTTGAGTTAGCAACAGAAAAAAGATGTCTCTAATTTATTTGGTATGTTCATTTAACCTAGATCATTTTGTACCGGCAAAGAATATAGAGGGACAGAGTTTTATAGAAGCTTGAAGGTAAGGACAAGTATACTCAATTTACTCTGAAAACATCTGATTTTGACTCTCAGCAACCAAATCCTTAACAAACAACTGCTGAGAAATGAGAGAATCTCAAATTAACATCACTTGGCCAATAGTCCAATGAAGTTTCAACATGATATGTGGATACAAAGCATTCTGTGCCTTTGTCTTAGATGTAACCAACTTGCCGAACACAGGTGATGTTTTGAAAATTTTACCACAATTGCTAACCTGACCTTCGAAGAGAGCATAAATCACATTCCCCAACCGCCTCCAAATTACTCTTGGTAGACCCTTTCATTATATAAACAAGATTCAGCTATGTTCTGTGATACAATGGGCACCATTTGAGAGTCCTGCCATTGGATATGTACATAGGGTCCCCACAGATTTCAGTGCATGAACCTCAGGGCAGAATTTGGCTCTGGATGAGATGTCATGCTGCTAACATCTTTTGCTGCAGTACCACTTATATGGCTATGGATTAAAGGTTAGTGGGGGAAACAGTAGTTGTGTGCTAGAATGGGAGGCATGCAGCCTTAGTCTTTTGCACATTATCAAAGGAAGGAAGAAATAATAAACTTGTGGCTCAAGCATTAGAAGGGACCTGGGAGAGCTGCATTCACTTCCCAGCTCTGTTACTTGCTTCCTCTGTTACCTTGAGCAACTCACTTACTGTCACCAGGCCTGAATTCTCCATCAGTTAAATGAAGACAAGAGTGCTTCCCCTATTTCATAGGCGTGTTGTGGAGATGAATCTGTAACCACCTGGGAGGAGCTCCAATACCATATTGACAGGCCCCATGTAAATACTGAGAGAGAAACAAACACTTGCTTCTTTAAAATGGCACAGTACCTTGCTTTTGGGTGGAGGACTGTTTGTGCTCTTGTCTGTGTGGATATTGGTAGGGGATACAGCAGCACCAAGGTTGCCTTGGGGTATGCCAGGTATCTTGCCTCCTGGAGACACTTGCATTGCAGCAAGCTGGGCAGCATACAACTGCTGTAAAGAAAAGACAGGAGAGGGAGAGAAAATGAAACATTGCCAATAAACAAATACAAACATCTTTCCAAATTTTCTCCTACTACAGATGCTCTATATATTTCAGCCTGTTTTTTTTTTTTTTTTTTTTTTTTAAAGCTAGCACTCTGGCATATTTCAAGACAGGAGCTGTCACCTCAACTTTTGTGAGTCATTCCTCAGGGGAGGAATGACAGACATCACATGTGATATGGCCTGGCTTCGGCATGCATCCAGAGATTCAAAACAAATAGCAACAGTCCAACTTCATTCCTTGCCTGAGCCATTTGATCAATCGTTTTGATTCCTGAAAGGACCTGACCATAAGAGCATCTCATCCCATCAATATTATATTAACACCCAGCCTTTGACATTTACTGTTATCATATTATTTATTCTGCTAGTATGTTACATACCTCTCCTTTACTGTGTGTGTGGGCTTGCCAGTTTTGACTGTAAGCTATTTGGGGCAGGGACTCTTTGCACAGCACGTAACACAATGAGGCCCTGTTCTCAGGTGGTCCTTGGGCACTACTGTAATAGTCATCAATAAGAATAAATTATTTTGCATTATATTACAGTAGCAACTGGAGGCTCCAATCAAGATTGAGACCTCTGTGTTAGGTGCAGCAGAAACATATAAGAATTAAAAAAATGTTCTAAATATTAAAGGCCCTAAGCCATCAAGGGTCTTAATGACATTTTAACTTTAAGCACTGAATACTGACATCAAAATTATGTGTTTAAAGTTAAGCACCGGCTTAACTGCCTTTCTGTATTGGGGCCAAGAACTGAGAGGAAATAGGTGATCTGGCTGTGCATGCAAGCAACCTAAACTCACAAAGAAAAGGAGAACACAAACACTGTGAGCAAGAAAAGCAGTGTGTGATATGACAGACTGATTTATGTATGGAGAAGAACAAACATGAAGCTGGATAGAAGTCTGGATGGCTCAGGAAACAGTTTACAGGATAACAGAGTCAGTTTCAACATCAGGCCAGACCTGATCCATGGTGACCCAGCTTGGGGAGGATGTTCCAAGCAGGGCAATGTTTAACAGCCCTCAAGGGTACAAAGATACTGCCTCTGGGTATGTGCACAAATATCACACAGAGTACACATGCTCTGTACAGAATATATGATGGTGTGATCAAATGTGCAGGTTTTTCTTTGCCATGAGTCTCAAATCACTTCTATGGCTCACGCACAGTGAAGACATTAGTGATCTATGCAAGTTGTCCCAAACCTTGATATCTCACCACACTATCATGTTTTTTTCGGTATAGCTTTTCCACCTGTACTTGTGTCTAGTTCTGGTCTTTTTTATTTTTTTTAAATCTAAGCCACTTCTGCACCTTTAATCAATTCTGCCCCATGTCCTTTCTTATTTCCTCTTCTCTCATTTTCTTCTTTGGCAATATTATTCTCACTTTTGTTTCTTTTAATTTTCTTTTTCATTTCTTCATTTTTACCTCCACTTGTTCCTCATCTCTTTCTTTCTCGACATTCATCTCTCTCCTTTTTCCTCCACACTCTCTCCTTCTCTTTCATCCAGTCATACATTCTTTAATTCTCTCCCTCCTCTTCCTCACACGCCCACTTATTCATTCATTTGCCCTATCATCCTCCCCCAATCCCAGTCAACCTCAGACAAAGTCACCCAGCCACAAACCATGGTGATGGATGCAATAAATATCTAAACAGACAGATGGCCACACTCACTCACCCTTTAATGGGTCCTTAAAAAAGGAGCCACTCTTGCAGCCATGCAAGGAGAAAGAAATGGGGGCTTTGACGTAAACAGGAGCTGCTGTGGCCGTAGTGCAAAGAGAACCAGGCTTCTTTCACCAAAGCAGAACAAGGTGGGGAGGGTGATAGTTCTTCAATAGACCAAAGGGGACACTGCTGTGCAACAGTGCAATAGAGTAACCCCCTGGGTCAAGGGAGCTGTCCAAACAGACATGTACCTGGCTGGAAGTAGACCAGTGTCAACACTAGGTAAATGCCGGTCTTAGTCAGGCAGTAAAAGTAGTTTGCCAAAAAGGTATGGAGATGTTTGTGGGAGAAGAGAAGGCTGCAAAATAGCCTATTGAACTGGAAGACAAGTAGGCCCCCAAATATTAGAGTGATGGGTAAGATATGAACACATAGATTACACACCAGAGAGAAGGTCAAGGCAAAGGTTAACTATACAGGACCTTCAAGGTCATGATGAGGGTGTTTTAATTTGCTCTAGGAGGGGTCATTTAGTAGGCACTACTGATGCTCCATGACACGGGGGGATTATAAAGTTCTACTAATCAATTGACAGAGTCGAGACAGAGAAACAATATTCTCCTTCAGAGGCCCCTGGAAATGCTCATATTCTATTATTCTTTAAGAATGAACAATCTAATAGGACATTCACCCTGAAAGGAAAGGGAATCAGCTAACTCAAGTAGGTGCATGACATTAGGCAGAATTTCCAGCTTCTCTACCTCCTACCCCTACTCCAGGTACCAGATCATGCATGCCCATCTGTATGGGGTGGGGAGTTGAAGGTCATAGTGACCAAGAGTTTGTACCACTTTACAGCTGTGAGTGGTCTATGAGCAATGGCTTGGAAGCAGTCAATCCTAGGGGAGAGCTGCTTGCAGTATTAACACCCAGCTTTCCTGACAGCCTAAAAATAAAGGCCCAGGATTAAATGGGCATTAGAGGCTGAACGGCCCTAATCATCCCTATGCAGAGGGCAGCAGAAGGCCATATTTTGAGAGGGCACGTGTTGCATAGACCTGTACTGGCCCTCTGTTCAGGGATAAATTTTGTTCTCAGAGAGGTAGTATCTTGAGAAGTGTTGACACATACTGGTGGAGCATGTAACAATATGGGAGACAGGGTGGAGGGAAACTTGCAATGCCACCACCCATGCTGAATCTATTCTGTGGATAAACAGATGCCTTCAGCCTCCTGGGCTGTCAAGCTGACATTTTTTACCTCTATTCAATCCTTTTCAATATTTTAAGACCACAAATTTTAAAAAAGTAAACAAATCAATATGAAAGGTTCTAACCTTATCCCAGCAGAAACCAGGTTTCCTGCCTCAAATAAGAACAGTTACTGCAAATAATTATACCAGCTCGTGCTGCTATAGACTCTTGCTCCATTTAAAAAAATGGTGGAATTGACTTTTTGAGTAAATAAAAAGTTAGTCAAGCTAAATGGCTCCAAGCTTGCATTGACTTTGGGTTGGAGTCTTAATTAGCCAGTGAGGTTGTTCCCATAGCCCTGCCCATATTGAAAAATGGAATTAAACATGCAATATGCAGGAAACATCTCAGCTTGTTAATATTGTTATACAAGTTTGAGCTTAGACATTATTAAATGTGTCTATTCAAATGTAATCATTTGAGGGATGATGGCTTAGGACAAACAAAAGGACATGATATGGACACATCCCATGAGTCGAGATGGCTAATGGAAAAGAAATAAGAAAGGTTATGGCTATCGTAAATAAAGCAATTGAACTCAAACAAAGGGACAGTTATACCCTGAGGTCCACATCAGAGAACCTCAAAATCTGGAATAAAATGTATGCATTGGAAAGACTGCCAGCAGTCTTTATGCTGAACTGTCAAGACAGACTGTATCCATTCAGTGACGAAGGCAGCACCTCAGAAATGAAATGGGTGTCATTTACACTACGTAATTGCTGGAATAAACCATTCTTGAGCATCCTTAAATGTATGCCCAGTAGGGAACCTCCCCACTATTGGAGATTTGTACATGACTTTCAGCTAATTACAGACACAAATGCAATCTCTGGCACTCAGGGGACATCATGATCTGTGTAAGGATCTCTGGAGGACTTTGAGTCCATAGGCCATCGAGTGGTTTACCTTCACCAATGTATTTAGTTCGTGTAAACTTGCAAAGCTCCATTAATTACAATGGAGTTATGTCAATTTATGCAACAGTTTATTTTTGTTATTTATGACAAAAAAGGGATAATATTTCCCATGTAATAGGACAATATTTTTATGAACTTTTTTCTTCTTCAGAACGGAAAGAATTGGGTCTTTAGAAAGCAATGAAATCTTCACTTCTATTATTTACTTATAACCAAATAATCACCTTTCAGATAATCTGCCCGTATGCAGTATTGTATACCTGTTTACTGTCTTCTCATTAATCTATTATAAAACTCTGTGTACATGCAGAATCATCAGAGCAAAAGAACAATTGGTTATACTTGAAAATGAAAACCAGTTATTTTTATATTATTGAACTTCTCTGTTCTTAAGTCATTAAGCAGCCCCCTGCCTTCCCCGCAGGTCATCACCTAAAAAATTTATAATTCATCCTATATATTAACCAGGAACATTCTGCTGAACTCTCCACTGCTAGCGGCGCTTGGCTTGATGACTGTGTAGTACATCAATAGCACAGCTTTAAGGTTAGACTGGCTTTGAAAAAGTCCCCCTTGGGCATTGTTATTATATGTTAACAATGCTCATTACTGCTTTGAGGATAAACTAAAAATGAGATCTTGTTCTATGAATAAGGAAAATGAAAATGGGATTTAACAGCAATTTTAAAAAGATTTGAAAAAATATATTTTAGAAATTATGTGTTTTTATAATACACTAGTATTAAAATAATATTTTATTATTAAAACAATTTTTATTTGTGAGGTATTGAGATTAATATCTTTTCTCAAAAAGGAAGAATAAAAGCAATCAGCACTGGATACTGAATACTGGGCTAAATTTGTCCCTGGTGTAACCTGTGATTTCAATGGAGTTATGACAGGGATGAATTTGGCTCCTGTATATAAATGTTTGGAATTATGGATTGATCCAACACTTCTAAATCTGTGTCATTCTGAATCTCATCATTAAAAATATACATATGAATGGGTCCTGTTCTGACTTCATAGTCGTGATAGCTTTGATTTTTTGCATGATTTGAATGAAGAAATGGTATAAAATAAGATTCTCTTAATCAAAATATACAAATTTAATCTTCTTCACTATGAATTTGATGCTTATCTCAGGAAATATGTCAGGTGTACAAGGGTAGTGTGTGTGGAAAATGGAGTTGGTTTGGATGAATTCATTTTTCATTTCTGAAAAGTGGGTGAAGAAATTAGAAAAAAAAGGAAGAATTCACCCAAACCAACAAGTTACATGCAGCCTCCTCTTGAATATTCTTTTTAAATCACTGGTGATATGTAGAAAGCTGCCCCTATCAGCAATATGTGTAAATCTGCCTAGATTTCACAAACACAGAGTTCTTCACCAAATTCTAATCTATGGGCATGTCTACACTTACCAGGGATCGACATTGCAGTGATCGATGCACCAGGGGTCAATTTAGTGGGTCTAGTGAACACCCACTAAATCAACTGCAGATCGCTCTCCCGTCAACTCTGATATTCCAACGGAACCAGAAGAGTAAGGGAAGTCAACAAAAGAGTGTCTCCTGTCAACCCAGCAGTGTAGACACCGCAGTAAGTCGACCTAAGCTATGACAACTCCAACTATGTTATTCACGTAGCTGGAGTTGTGTAACTTAGGTCAACTTACCTCTATAGAGTAGACAAGGCCTATGAAAGATACAAATATTAGACATTCCTTTTGTCACTTTCCATCTCGTTTTCCTTCAAAGATTGCTAGATCATATTTACAAAGGAGCATTCTAATTTGTATCAGCACAGCGTGCATCTGCATGAGCACAGACAGTTGAGTGCCCATGTGGCTATCTGCCTGCACAAACATGGGATTTTGAATACTAAAGAGTGCATGGGCACAAATTTAAGAGGGTTTTCTTAAAAAAAATCCATCACCCCAGAGTCCATTAAAAACCAATTTTATTCAACTATAGTGGATGAGTTAGTCAATTTTCAGTTTAGGGAACCTCAAGATGATGACAATATAGCACAGGATCTTGGTCAGTACTTATATCTTTTTATGTATTTTTTAAGACTTCAGTGGCCCAAGGTGCCAGTCAATGATCATTGCTTTATCTTCAGTGTGCTCTTATCCTATCCAGAGTGTGTTAGTACAATATTAGCAGCAAACAATACATAAAAGATAGGTGTTTTCAAGGCATCAGAAGTGATATCATTGACAGCATCTACTTGGATGAACCATATTCAGACAATTTAATACTTATTTGCTGTGATTCTCAGAAGATGCTATGCACATCTACATGCAAGCAGACATTGCCTTTTGGTGATAGAAGAATATTACGTAGACTATAGAGATTACAGTGCATGTTAACAAGCCATATTGTTCCTTTTTATGGCCATAATGATCACCTAACTTCCATTTAAATTCCAACTACAGGTTTCTACTATACTTCTTTAATCTATGGGATCTGCGCCTTAATCACAACTGTAGGAACTTATCAATACACACTTCCTATCAAAGGCTAACAAGATTTGTTAGTCTTTGTGATAGTACATCATTGTAAACTTTGTGATTAAGATTGGCTGCCACTTTCAAATTAGAGTGCTCAACTGGAAAACTGCCCAAGTAGCATACACATTTGTACCATACAATGTACACATTACGTGACAGTAACTGAAATAGATTGGCTATATGGAACGCATATTGAAAAGAAAATTTGACAGAGTCTTCTGGAGAAAGGTTGTTAGACAAAATGTTGCATATGAATTGTTGAGAAATGTAATAAATAAATACTGTAAGACTGCAAATAAATCTGCCATCAGTTTATGCCCATCTTAGTTTGTTGCATGAAACAACAATATAGTTTATTCATACTGCCATTCCCATTCTTCGTTATTAAACCAAAGGGGCTTTAAAAAAAAGATAACCTCATAAGATAGACTTTTTGAAAGTAAAGCATTAAAAAGTTACCCTCTTAATGATATATGCTTGAATGTGCATAAAGCAAAGGAGGCGAGGGTTATGTGGAAGACCAATAAACAACTGGATGTGAAATTTAAAAAGGCCAGAATTTGCAGTGTAATCTATAATATTTTTTTCACCAGCTATTCTGTAATGAAGATCATGGGTCTGTGTGTGGGCGGGTTCCATATGGAGACTCGAGTCATACAGTTGTGTCAATGTAGTTGTTCTTTTACATGTTTGAAGTCAGCAAAGTGGCATGGGCATTGTATTGTTCTAGGAAAAACTCATGCTACCTATTTGTTTACTATAAGGATGTTTCCCAAGAGCTTATTTAGGATATATCCAGATCCCTGGCAACTAGCTTGGAGCACTTGACTCTAGTAATTGTAATTCCCCACTTGCAAGAGGAAAATTCTCTGAGTGACCATTTGACAAATCTTATGTCGTAGAATCCTGCTTTACTTGACTGGTATTGTACACAATCATTTATTTTTATCCATTAAGTGAGTAGTTAATAAGCAAAACACTTCCAGCAGGTTTACTGTATATAAGCTTCCACTCATTTCAGACAGCTGAACTGTAACTAAGACATCCACTACTTTACACACATCTCCTTAAGCAATTCTTTTCCCAGTTTTTATTAATAGATTTTCTGTTTGTCTTTCAAGTTGTAAGATACAACAGGGAATTAAAACAGGAATATGCTGTGGTTGTTTTAGAATGGATGATGAATCAATGACTGCCAGTCTGAACACTTCTTTCACTTCTCTGTTAAGAAATAAAACAGATTATGGTCTCAGTCTTTCAACTGCATCTGTGCTGGCAGACCTATGCAGACATTCAGAGCCCTAGTGAAGTCACTGAGGCCTCATATGGACCACATATCCACTTGTGTGGATGCAGTGATGGATCAAGGTCTGAGCATCTTGAAGGTAACAACGCCTGAAGATTTCTTAATAAATTGTCCCTATCATCCCATCAAGCAAAGAAGGCAAAATCTCTGAATAGACATTTCCCAAATGGTACTCTGCGACCACAACATCAAGCCTGTACTAGAAACCAAGGAAAAGATATCTTCTGTTTTTCAGCAGTGGAAGAACAGAGTCCACAAAACTACAAGAAGCTCTCCTCATCAGCTAAGAGATCACTCCGACAATCAGTCAAGACAGAACTGTTGATCTTCTGACTTCAGCCACTGCAAAAGTTCTCTACAGAGAAGCCCAGATCATGGAAATAGAATGGACAATACCAAAATTGGGTGGAAACTGATAACATTAAAATGTAGTTTACAGGAATTTCACTTCTGTAATTTTGCAAATTAATAATATTTCCAACAGCCCAACTCTAGATACACCCTTATGTCACAATTAAGACACCTGTATTCTCCCTTGGTGCTTCAGCAATGGTACCCACTCTCAAGCTTCTGGCTTCCCTGTCCGTCGCTTGACTAGGGAGTAGATACATGTCTCTCCCCGTTCTGACCAGGATATATCCTGGATGAATAATTCCCTACTTCCATTGTGTTAGTCCCGGCAGGAACAGGCTGCCCAAGCAGGCCTACTTGCTTTCTCTTCAGAGATAGTTAACAGAGTGTCTGCCCACGGTTAGTTACCCCACAGCTCTTTTTATGCAAGTCTATTTTATTCTGAAAGTAAAAGCACTACAGAGAAAACATATTTAAAATAATACAAGAACCTACACCCACGCTATTAAGCTTACTAGAGATCATCCCACCCCTAACGTGGTCTCTGGCAGGAGCAGTCCTTTAAAATCCCACCAATGGGTTTTCCATGTGGTTTCAACTTCAGCTCCGGACAAGCCTTCACTCTTATGTGGCTTCAGCAGCTCCAGTACTTCCAATCATTTCCTAAGGATTGGGGCCCTCCTTGGATCAGGAGTCCTGTCTGCTGGCTCACGAAGAGGGCCTGAGCCTGTTTAAAAAACAGGCCATTTATCTCAAAATGCTTTTTCTGTCTGTTGGGCTATGGAGACATGTTTGAACTAGTATATGCAAAATTTCCAGAGGGTGGCTTCACGGGGCTCATAACTAAAAGAATTACACTGCATCCCCCCTCCTCCTAGAGAAGTTACCTACAATTCCACAATTGCATACATACACAATTGCATTTTAATATAATGGACCCAAAGCTACTAAACTTAATTCAATATGGTTTAAGTTAATATAGTATAGTTTGCCTTAATTCCATAAGGTTTGTCCAGGATACTGTCAGTCACACCAGTTACATCTTATCTGGTAAAATTAGGACACTAAATAGAAAAAAGGGAAACATCTCTTTTCCACTCCATCTTCCCACTAAAATTAAGAATGTTTCTAAGGCTGGAGAGCCATGGAAGTACATCTATTGTCCTTGAAGATATACGTTAATATGTTTCTTGTTCAGTTGATGTGCACAGGTTGTCACTGGCATCTACTCTGATGTGTCAAAAGCTTAATTCACTCTTTGAGCTGAGCTGTATTATTGGATCTCCATTACTTTTGGTCAAATGACCTGGGTAACGACAGAGAAGAGAGAGGAAGTGACAAAGTCAGACACTTACTCCATGGCAAGCATTACTGGACAGAGAATTGCATGCTCACATGCTGCAAACATCGTCCATTTAGAGCAGAGATGAAAGAATGTGACACTTGTGCCTTATGGGGAAGCCAGGACTATGTATACACACACACACAGACACAGACACACACACACTGCACAAGGGAGGAAGCAGGGTTGGAAAGAACTACACAAAGGAGAGAGTGGGGCTGGAGGGGAAAATATTTGGACGGGGAAGGGAGAAGAGAACATCTGAGTCGTAGCACAAAATTTAAATATTCCCTAAGAATTAGGCTGTAGGACATACTGATTTCTAGGGTAGTTCTAAGGAATCCCCCCCCTCCGCCTTGCCTTTTGTCTTCATGGGGAATGCTAATAGGATGTGACAGTCAGATAATATGGCATCTTTATTCAGCCCAAAAATGTAATATTGTTTTATTTTTGGAAGTGGCTGGAGGAGAGCAAGGGTATTATTTTGGGGGAGGAAAGGAATGTCAGGTATTTACAACTTAATTTCAGCCTTTTAACTCAAGTTAAATTGTGAAACTTATAGGGCTTTTGAACTGCAGAAAACTTTCAAGTCCTAGCAGACTTCAACAGGGATCTGCTCACCTTTCGTGCACACTTTTGCTCATAATTATTAATTCCCTTATATAGAATAATAGAATATCAGGGTTGGAAAGGACCTAAAGAGGTCATCTAGGCCAAGCCTCTGCTCAAATCAGGACCAGTCCCTAACTAAACCATGCCAGCCAGCGCTTTGTCAAGCCAGGCCTTAAAAACCTCTAAGGAAGGAGATTCCACCACCTCCCTAGGTGACCCATTCCAGTGCTTCACCACCCTCCTAGTGAAAAGTTTTTCCGAATATCCAACCTAAACCTCCCCCTCTGCAACTTGAGACCATTACTCCTTGTTCTGTCATCTGCTACCACTGAAAACTGTCTAGATCCATCCTCTCTGGAACCCCTTTCAGGTAGTTGAAAACTACTATCAAATCCCTCCATCATTCTTCTCTTCTGCAGACTAAATAATCCCAGTTCCCTCAGCCTCTTCTCATAAGTCATGTGCTCCAGCCCCCTAATCATTTTTAGAGAGGTAGTGTTAGTCTGGATCTGCAGAAGTGACAAAGAGTCCTGTGGCAACTGTGGCATCCTTTGCTAGTCTTTAAGGTGCCACAGGACTCTTTGTCGCTAATAATTTTTGTTGCCCTCCGCTGGACTCTCTCATTTTTCCACATCGTTCTTGTTGCGTGGGGCCCCAAACTGGACACAGAACTCCAAATGAGGCCTCACCAATGCTGAATAGAGGGGAATGATCACATCCCTCGATCTGCTGGCAATGCTCCTATTTATATAGCCCAAAATGCTGTTAGCCTTCTTGGCAACAAGGGCACAATGTTGACTCATATCCAGCTTCTTGTCCACTGTAAACTCTAGGTCCCTTTCTGCAGAACTGTTGCCTAGCCACTTGGTCCCTAGTCTGTAGCAGTGCACAGGATTCTTCCGTCCTAAGTGCAGGACTCTGCACTTGCCCTTGTTGAACCTCATCACATTTCTTTTGGTCCTATCCTCTAATTTGTGTAGGTCCCTCTGTATCCTATCTCTACCCTCCACTGTATCTACTTCTCCTCCCAGTTTAGTGTCATCTGCAAACTTGCTGAAGGTGCAATCCATGCCATTCTGCAGATCATTAATGAAGATATTGAACAAAACTGACCCCAGGACTGACCCTTGGGGCACTCTGCTTCATACTGGCTGCCAAATAGACATGGAGCCACTGATCTCTACCCACTGAGCCCGATGATCTAGCCAGCTTTCTATCCACCTTATAGTCCATATTAACAACCAAAGCCTTTTGGAAAACCTGCGGAGCCCATCATCTTCTCCTATCTGATATTATTGTGTTGTCAAAATTGGGGCATCAGTATCAACTTCTCAAGACCATATTATGCCTCCCACCCCTTTCCATGAGAAGAGAATGCATAATTAGAGCTGTGGAAAGCTACAGTTTGGAAACACATTTCCTGTGGTTTGAATCCACATGTGTTTTATTCACTTCTGTATCTGCATTCTTCTTTGAGTTTTAGGTACAGAAAACTTGCAGCAAAACTCTTATCTCACCCACCCTGCTTATAGGAAAACTCCGAACCCAACATATCCCACATGATTTCAGAAATTGGCTGAGGTTTGACCTAAAAGTTTATGAGTCTCAATGAATCTTTTGACACAGCTGGTTTGAGTTTTAAGTTGGTAACCAGTTTAATTTTCCACAGGATCAGTTTCTGTTGCAAATTGTTCACAGTCCTACTAGGCCCCGATTCAGCCAGGTACTTATGCAGATGCCTAACTTTAACCACATGAACAATCCTGTTGATTTTAATGGGACTACTCAGATGTTTAAAATCAGGCATATACTTAAGTACCTTGCTGAACTGGGGCCCTAATAATGACAGGATCGAACAGGAGAAGATGCTGGATTATGAGGGAGAAAACCCTTATTTCAAATCAAAATTTTTGAGGATAGCTAAAGAAACAGACAAATACTAAGTGCATTTCTATTTTGATGTTTGCTTTATTATCTGAAAGTCCACCTTTAATGAGACAAATAAGTGGAAACACAATTGGATAATTTGTAAAGCCCTTTTTTGTTCTTCAAAAAATGGGTGTGGTCGGTAAACCCTCTCTCTGAGATATAGCTTGCAAAACTAGAGAGGTTGAAACCTCTGTGAAGCTTTGGCAAACATCTCAGGAAATAGCAAAAGAGGCTGCTTTCTGGTTCATCTCATTACTTCCATACTTGCACTGATGTAATGGGAAGAGTGACACTTTTCATATCCCATTAGGACATGTACGGAAGTTCACTGCTTAGGGACTTGGTTCCCTCAGAAATGATCTCTGCAAAACTTTGAAATCCCTCAGGCCTCAGCTTCTGACTCTCTATATAATGAAACCACAAACACTATGATCAGAGGATACTGCATGGTCTAACTTCAGCCCATACACATAAAATCTGCCTGAAACTCACCCCACCATGGATCTTTTGGCACACATTTTACCATAAGTTTACAAAGTTGTCGGCACAATAAGAAGGGCTAAGAACAGATGGAATTAAATTCTTAACTCTTCACTTACTCCACTTCTAGGGGAGGCTGTTGTTCTCCACTTTAGTGCAAAGAGAGCTTCCCAGAAATAAAGGAACTCGTTTTACCACTTTACATTCACCTGACAGCAGCACGCAGGCCAGAGCCCGCTCCTAGGTGCAGCACACAGCTTATTCGTTCTTATCGGCATCCCAAGGCCTACTTATGAAGAGTGACCCTCTGAACTCTCCAGTCACACCCAGCACTCTCACAGAACAGCAGGAGCTGCTCCACATCAGAAAGACGGATTTATTTATTTGGCTTCACTGGTTTATATTGGTTTATTTATTTTGGTAGTTCCAAAAAAACCAAAAAGTTTCGAGGGCAAAAACATCAGTGTGACCAAACTGAAACATTTCAGAATTTTTGGTGAATCAAAAATGTTTTTTAAAAATTGTTTAGGGTCAGACTAAATATTTAGTTTGAAATAAAACATTCTGGTTCCCATCCCACCATTTCTACCTCCACAGCATTTTTAACTTTTGTATTTATTTATTAAATAAAAGCAAAGGAAACAATGGGCTAGATTCACAGAACCGGTGATGGAGGACCCATTGTCTTTATGCTCAAATAGTCCAGTGGTTAGGGCACTCCATCAGTGACTTGAATCCAGGTCCCCCTGTTTGCCAGTGAATCACCAAACCCCCACATTATGGGGTATTCTGGGGTGGGTCCCTCTCAGCATCTCCTGTTGAAGTTGTTTTGCTTTGTGGAAATAAATACAAAGCTCTTGAACCTGGGTCTCCCTCTTCCTAGGTGGGCATCCTAACTACTAGGCCGTAGAGTCGTTTTCTCTCTCTCTTCCTAGCGTAATGACTACTTGAGAATTTTATACAGAGGGGAATAGCTTTAATAGGACAGTCAGAGAGACTCACACCAGAATACCCAATAGCCTGTTTTGTGAAAGGTGCCTAAATCCCCTTGTGAATCTAGCATCAACATTTTGAAACTATTTGGCAAATTTGTGTCAGCCTGAAATTGCATTTTTTGTCAAATAAACTATTCAGCTGAAAAGTTTTATCAAGCTCTTGTGACAAAGCTCTGTCCTTATCTTCGTGGATCCTGTTTCCTGGCGGATTTTTACTAGCCTCAGCGGCTCACTGTGACCCTCCACGGAGCCTCTCTCTCTCTGGAGACAAGGTCACAGCCTATTGAGCCATTTTCATCACAAAACCAGTGAGGAGAAGCTATCCTTCCTGGCACAGTCTCTATTGTCTCCCAATCTCAGAGACTAATTAGGGGAGGCAGAAAGGGGGGAGCCCAGGCCCGCCCTCTGCTCCAGGCTCCAGCCCAGGGACCCTAACAGTATCAGCTAAGATGGCTGACCTTTTATCCACAAAACACAATACAATTCCCTGGGCTACTTCCCCACAGCAGTCTCTGCTTCTTCAAACTCCACTTCACCCTTACCTCAGGGCCTCCTTCCTTCTGTACGATATGTTGTCCAACACTCAGTCTCACCAACAGCACAACTTCCTTCCACAGCTCCTGACACCCACAGCCCACCTGACTAACTGGGAGGTTTTCATCTGGATTCAGCCAGTCCCTGATTGGCTTCAGGTGTCCCAATTAGGCTAGCTGTTTCTACTCCTTTCTAGAAGGTTCTTAATTGGCCCCAGGTGTCTTGATTGGCCTGGAGTAGCCTTTGTTTGGCTATCCAGGGAACAGGGACCTGCACACCCTGAGACTAATGTACCTGCCTTTCAGCACTCTCCTATATCCTTCTGGTCTGACTCCGTCACACTCTGTTCTATACAGGAGATAACGGAGGGTTAAATTTATATTTACAATGTAATATCTGTTACTGAGTGAGTGAGTTTGTCTGTTTAAATTGAATGGTTATAGTTCTAGTGAAATATTCCAGCTAGCCAGTCTGGAGACTAAAGGTTCTCTAGTCATGTAACCAGTACTGAAATGCGTGGCATTTGGTCACTTAACAAATTACTGAATGATTGATGGCAGGAGAGAGCTCACTTGATCATTACCTGTTAGGTTCACTCTTTCCGGGGCACCTGACATTGGTCACTGTCGGTAGACAGGATACTGGCCTGGATGGACCTATGGTCTGATCCAGTACGGCCATTGTTATGTTCTTACGTTTAATGGAACAACCTTTTTCATATTTCTCAACTAGTAAGTTTCAGCCCTGACTACCTCAGGCAGCAAGAGAGAAATTCTTTCCCCATGATCATTCTCTCCCTTCTCTGATGTGATTGCCAACAAAGATGTCAAATCAGATATTGATCCGATCAGCATAGCTCCATTGAAGTGATAAAGTTCTGTTTTCCACCAGTTGAAGATTTGGCTCTTTTTGTTTTTTAGTGATAAGGACACTCATTCAATGACTGAGATCACCAATTCATTTCATATAGGCCACCAGCTACAGATTCTGGAACAAATGATCTGGGCTATAATCAAACTAATGAGCTAGAGGCAACAAGATCTGTAATTACAGATTATAATCTGTTACTATATCTGAGCCATCTAGGCCTGTTTATTTAAATTGGATTTTTGTAGCTGTTTTGAGACATTGAGCAAAATCTTTAAAAGTTCTTAAGTGACTAAGGAACCCTTAAGTGCCTACGTGATTTAGGTTCTTCTGAAAATGTAACCACTTGTATCTATCCTTAGTATGGTGCTATTACAGCATTAAAGTGGACATGTTTACCCAGAATCATTGTAAAGTGAAACTACTGTGCATATTCATGAGACAGTTTTCAACTGTTCATATTATGGGTAGTTATAAAAAGACCCTAATCCACATTTTAAATTAATCTTGGATTTAGAAGAAATACAGCACCAATTTCTATGTTTATGATCCACGAACTGTTAAAAAACAACCACCTCCACTTCTTTAACTTAAAAGTAGCCAAAATTGATTTAAAAGCATATTTAAAATGGCTCCTGGCCACGTACTTGTTTGTAAAGAAGTGGTGGGTGAACAGAAGGGTATGCAATGAAAACACTGAGAAACTCTTAACTAGAGTTGCACTACCATGAGCAACTATCATGAAGTAAGAATAATACTATGCAGAAACCTTTGCTCATTATGTTATTCCTAATGCAATCTCATTTCACTTTAGTACTTGGATTTGATGAAGAGATTAACAAGGGGGTGGTGTTCAAGTGGGTGTGAATGAGGAATGCTGCTAAACTAGGATCTATTTTAACAGTTTTGTGTTTATCATCATCTGAGGCCATATAATTTTTTTTACAGGTACAATATGCACACATTCTGAGAATAATATGGACTTTGATATAACACAGATAACATCTAGGTATATTGCTACTGTACAATGCACCCTCAAGGAATCAGTGATTTTTTTTCCCACCTGGTACTATACATTAGAGCCTAACACATCAGGAATACTAGTGCTTTGGTGTCTTGTGTTTGAAAGGTTTCCTCAAAAATATGGATAAAATCCCACTGATAGTTTCTCACCCTACTCCTTTCCTGAACTTCATAAGCCATCTTCATGTACTGCAGAGCAATCCATTTCAATATGTTCCAGCATCTGCCTCTCCATATGATGTACAACCTATTTGATTGACCCTTTTCATGCTGCTCCAAGACTCGTTATTCATTACAGTGAGATAATGAACACTACTCACTGCTTCCTCAGGTCAACAACTAGTACCTATACCTCCATTTCATGAAAGATCAGGGATTGTCCCCGTTTACATAGTTATGACTGACTCGGTACCTTTATCTCTAAATACATGTAGTATTTCAGAACAGAGCATGGAAAGTCTCTTGTGGACCCTCCCATCTACCAATTATATATGTAAGTATTTTTATCAATTAATTTTTTCCATGACACAAGCAACACCATTATTCAATATTTGTGATTTCAATGTGGGAAGCATGGATAACGTGAGAAACACTTACAGTTCTCTACTACATAGGAAGACTCTGTTCTCTGCCAAAGTCAGCAACTTTGAAACTTTTCTTAACTTTTCCAGAGGATATCTTCGCATCACATAGCTTTTTGGCCAAGGTGATTGTGAAAGATATGGCAATGTCCTGCAATATCCTTGGGAGACCTTTCTGAGATAAGTTTAAGTATCTTTGTAGTCCACTGCCTTAGTATGCAACGGTTATGTATTATTATGGGCCTGGATGATCAGAGGAATATGCTGAACAATGTGGCAGACAAGAAAGCTCTTTTGGGACAAGATTAGTGGAGGAGAGGAATGCCTGGGAACTATTTAGGAGGAGATGAATGCACATTTTTCATGTCTGATTATGCAAAAACCCAGCCTTTTGAACCTATGCCCTGAAGAGAGGGTGATTGTCTGCCAAACCTGTTCTCAAAGGTTGGCGATCAAATGCCCAAGCTGTGTAAAGAAACAGGCTGATCTGCAAAGGGTTCTCAACTAAGGCTGTTATAAACTTGTAACCACAGAAAAACCTGTTGGTAAGGTTTGACAGACTAACTCCTACCAGAGCCCTTGTTGGAGTTGGGGATGATCTTTGATAAGCTTATTAGCATGCTTATAGGTTCTTCCATTGTTTTTAATATGTATTTTCTGTAATACTTTTACAATCAGAATAAATGTGCTTGCTTAGAAAGGGCTGTGTGGCAACTTATAACTGTGGGCAATTATACTGTTCATTGTCTCTGGAGAAAGAGAGAGCAAAGCGCAGTTGCTGGCCATTTAGGCAGTCTGGCTTCCTGGAAATATCACAGTGTAGGCAAGGAACTGTGTAGCCTGGAAAAACTCTGGTGAGGAGGGAGTCTCTACTCTAGAGCAGTGATATCTGGGGCCTAGAGTGGGTGCCTTTGAGGGACCATGGCAGTATTCATTATATAAGAGGAGCAGCTTAGGTAGTTATAAAAGGGCTTCCTAACCATGTGGACAACTTGGTATATTCCTCACTCTCACCACAAACTACCATTTTTTAACAACGCTAAGATACTTCAAGAATCAGTGTTAGATGTGCGCTTGAAGCTACCTGGCAAGAAATGGCACTGTTGTTGGATGGAATATGTTTGAAAACACAGCGAATGAACTACTATCTCATACGGGCAGTCCCAGTCTGAGGCACACTGGCACAGGGAAACTTGCATTATACCTGTTCTGTGGTTAGAAGACTTTAGGCCATAGTCATCTCAATCTAGCATCTTTCATAAATTCTAAATCCCTATTAATAAAACCTTTAGAAATTTCAAGCCAGTTAGCCTTCAGGCTCATCTCCTACAATACATCAAAGAACTCTTTTCCACCTAGCACTGTCCTCCATTATTATTTATATGTGACTAGTATCTAACTAGCTGGAATTGTCTGGGCTATCCCGATGAAAAAGAAAATTAGACTACAGTATAAATGAGACACTAACTTACAGAATACACACCAACAGAAAGGATTGTCTACTTTATATTGAACAAGTCTTATCAATTTTCTACATTTCATGCTAACAACTGAATAATCTTTTCAGTTGAAGGCACCCTTTTCCAAATTCAAGAGAAAACTGCAACTTCTTTTCAGGTTGAACAAATGACATGGAAGGCAACTTTTTTTCCCAAAAATTATGAGGAATAATGATACGTAAAGCTATATGTTCAATGCAGTAAGCAAGGAAAAGTAGTACATAACCCAACAACGAGAATGTGGGTTGCATGCCATATCAGCTCAGCCTTGAACAGGAAATATATATGTTAACATCAACATTACAAAGTAGACTGAGCCCAAGTAAAAAGAGGAGGAGCAATGACAGTTGGTTCAAATCTGCTTATCTATATATGAAACTGCAAAGGTGGAAGTGAGGGTGGAATTTGGGCCATTGCATTTACATTGTATTTTATCTGTAGTGCTGTGTGAAACACTTCTGGAAATAAAATGAATACATAAAAATTAAGTTTTGATTTAATAGACAGAGGGACATTTTTTTCCTTAAAGGGTCAATCTTATTTGGTATAAACTTTTTTGGAACAATCCGTTTCACTAAAATTTGTGCCAGGATTTAGGAAAAGTAAACAGAACAATTATCTGGACACATACACTTTGAGGTCAGATTTTCAGAGATATTTGGATACCCAAAAATTCAGAAAGGTGCTTAGTGGGATTTTCAAAGTATCTAAGGCCAAGTCTACACTAACCGCCAGATCGGTGGATAGTGATCAATCTATCAGAGATTGATTTATCACGTCTAGTGTAGATGCAATCAATCGATCCACAGATGCTCTCTCCATCGACTCCAGAATTCCACCGCTGTGAGAGACATAAGCAGAGTTGATGGGGGAGCAGCAGCAGTTAACTCACCGTCGTGAGGTCACCCACATAAGTCAATTTAAGATAAGCTGACTTCAGCTACGTGAATAGCGTAGGGTGTGAATAGGAGTTAGGCCCCTAACTGGCTTAGGCACTTCTGAAAATTGCACTAGACACCTCCCTGCATCTTTAGGCACCTAAATATCTAGCCCTTGGAATACAAATGCAATTAGTTGATTAAATATGGCGATTTTTGCTCATAGGCTCATAGTGAGATTTTATTTTACACTTTTTTTTTTTCATTTTTAACAATAGAGTTTCCATATTGGGTCACACCATTGTTCCATCATGCCTGGTATCCTGCATGTAGCAGTGGACAGTTACTGACTCTTCAGAAGGAAGACCACCACTTAGAGGACATCATGCCAGTCAGGACATGTTGTACATGTAGAGATTCCTTATCCCAGTGGTGAGCAGCACATATTCTGATTTACACCTTTCTCTGGAGCTTCAAGAAAGGGACCATCATCCCTTAGGATAAGGAGAACATATCCCACAATTACCTATTATTTTAGGGCTGGTGGACTTTGGTCCTTAACATTGTCCTTAAATACTGGGAGGGTTTTTTTAATGCATCCATTGTCCCATGCTACAACAGGCTCCACAAGACCAGACTCTTATTCTCACAAGGAGTTCCATTACAGTTACGATTAGAATAAGGGTCCACATGCATGAATCCTTTGCAGAATCAGGGCCTATGATTGGAAGCCATTATGCAGCCATCTTTAAAGACCTGCTCCTGCAGTCCTTAATTAAGCAAAACCCATACAGAAATCATTGGGACTTTTTGTCTATATGATAGTGTCTCATTGACTTCAGTTAGGGAAAGAACACTGGCAGGGTCTCTCTCATCATGTTTAAAATGTTTTAACTTTCTCTGTGGTTTATAATTACCCCACTATCATTTGTACTTGAAATCTGTTTCTTCCTGCTGTACCATCAAACATGCTGGTAAGTTATTATAGGGTTGCTTCTGGTTGGTGAGCTATTGGCACTGATTTCTCTGTAAAATGTTTGACCGTCCTCAGATGAAAAGCATTACATAAACCGCAAAGTGTTCTTATTAATAACAGTGACAGAAAAAAAGAGCTTGGAATGTTTAGCTGTAGCAAAAGATGTATTAAAAGGACTACACAGCCTTTGCACACGAGAGAAAAATAAAAATAGTCATGCTGCTTAGCCCACCAGACTTTAAATGTATTGCCCTACAGCAGAAGCAAGCAACCCCAAATACAGATTCTCACTGGTCTGCAGGAAATCTAAGAAGTTGCCAGTTGTACTATCCTTTCTGCTTCCACTGCCGGCTTCTCTTCCATATTCTGATGACTGTTTATGAGCTCAGCTGTCATTCTTTGCACCAGGGGAAGATAGATGGGACACACCAACCCCAACCTAAGTGACCTTTGGATGTGACAAGATTTTTAGGTCAGTCCTGCTAAATAGAAGCCTTGGTGTATCGAGGCTCGCCTCAGGGTGAAATTTCCAGTGAATTTATTATCTCCCAATGCCCTTTGGACTGCTTCCCACCATCAAACACCATGGCAGCACTCGGAACAGGAAGAAATACATTAACTGGAATCTGATCGTTTTAAAAGGTTACAGCTGCCCAAATATAATTTAATTTCATACTTGCCCTTTGAGGGTTTGGTGTATATTTTCATTTTATGACTGCAAATGATAAAGCTCTTAAGATTCCAGGCAATAAAAAGGGAAGGGAGGGGGAAGGTATTTTAAGGGTTAGAAGTCTATTCAGTTCATACTCCATGAATAAGGTGGCAAATTTTCTTTTTAAAAAATCCAACATTTCTCTTTTTTAAAATTTGTCTACATCCTTCCTTCTTTCCCTTAATCATGAAAAACAGTGCGTTCCACTGAAATCAGACCTGTAACACAAACCACCACACTGAGATGACCTTCGGTTTGCAAGCAGACAGTGATGCAGTACCAATACAGGTCCTGATTTAGGAATGTGTCCCCACTCAGGACAGCACTTAAGCACTAACATGAAGCCAATGGGACTTTAGATAGTTGCTTAAAGCTACGCATCTGCCTAAACGATTTCTGAAATTGGGGTCTCAATCTGTTTTGGTTTTGAAATGTTCTCTTTTCTGGCATTTCTATTTCCAATTTGACATCCTCTCTCACATGCGGGGCAAATTCACTTACCAATGCCCCAACAGGCTGATAAAAATCCGGGCATTCAAAGCAGCTCATTGGAGGGAGGGGAGAGGGAGAAAATCAACTCACTACCTCCAGATCCCAGTGCCTGAGCAGTAGCAAATCTTCAAATGCCAAGACAGTGAGAGAATGAAGCATCCTAGAAAACCAATCTTCATTCTTTCCTTTGTCACTGGTGAGTCAAAGAAAAGCGCATACACTGAAACCATGAGCTACTGTTCAAATTCAAGTACGGCCAGCTTCTGCCTTGATCCTGAGTGATACTGATCACTCCCAACTTCCAAGGAAGTCAATGAGAGTTGAGTCACAAGATGCTCAACATTTTCAAATCAAGCTTTCTGAGATTTGGAGTAACTGTTCCCTGTCCACAGGGCAAATGGTCTTTTGGGCACTGAGAGAAAAGGAAAAGAACTGGGAGGGGAGGAAGGATTAAGAAGTACATAAATATATTCATTTTCAAAGACACCGTAAGGGATTTAGACATCAAATTCCCATTAGAAATTAATGGGTGCTGGGCACTCAAGTCTGTTCAGATTGCTTTGAAAATCTCAGCCATACATAATACATATGTGTCTATACACAACTGGTTTACTGGATGCTTTGCACATCTATCACAAGGATTGCAAAGCACTTTGCAAATATTGATCAATTAAACATTTCAACCCTCTGTGGGAAAGAAAGGGATATACAGGGATCACTTAACCCAGGACTGAAGAGCAACAACACAATATTTAAGTGCTTATCAGCGTTTTCATTATGAACTCCCTAGTTTTCAGGGGTTCAGAGTTAAGACGTTAAATCACCATCAGAGATGAGCTATGACATCAGCTATGCTCTTTTGCCAAATTTAGCTAGATCACTTGGGCTCCCTTTTAAAAATAAATATACTCCTGTATTCTATGGCAGTGGCCCAAATTACTTTAATAACAACCCTATGACAAGCTGTAGTGTTTTGGTGCATTATTATAGAATACCATGTCATAATTTGCATGGGGTATCTTTAAGCAAAGCAAAGCAAAGCAGGTTTCTATCATCTGCAGATAAAAGTAAAACTTGTAGAGTGCATGCTTTAAATTCATAAGGCCAGATGTTAGTCTGCCTGAGCAGGTGTGCTAGAAGAGATGGCCCTGTTTCCTCTACAGAGCATCTGTTGGGAGGCACACAGAATCTCACTTTTCAAGCTCCTTGAATGCAACATGAAGGGAAGATTTAGCACCACCAAATCCCAAAGGTGGCCTAGCCATGGCTGATCCCTGGCACACCCAGTAGTGGTCCTAGGTCTGGTTGGGGGAAGCAGTTGCTGTACTTGCACAGCAGACTCTCTCGAGTCCACAAAGCCACTTTGACTATCTTAGTATTCCATAAACAGACTGCCTCTGTAAACAGCTACTAGTGTAGTATACTATCATTGCTGTGGCTACTAAACCTTAATATAGCTCCTAATATAATCAGGGCCTTTGTGTAGCACACGTCTTAAATAAAAAGTATAATCATGTAAAACAGACAAGACACTAAAGATGAAGATACACACAGTTACTTCTTTTTGTAATGCCCACTGCCATTCATATAAAAGAGTGTAACATTGCTTTCCTATTGTTTGAATAACCTGAAGATTATGAGCGGATGTAATAATTGGCATGATAGGCTAAAAGCTTTAAAGATTTTCTGGGATTAACTATGAAATATTCCAGAGAGTTTTTGACAAGTGTTTTTCATTTTCGATTTTTTTTAATCTTAAAATTGTTGTAAAAAAAATTTGCTCAAAAGAGAAGGACCATTTGAGTGACAACTTGCTGACAGGCTCCATCTCCGTGACACAAGAGCTTGCATGACTCAAAAATTTTCCTTCAAGTTTTCTGGTGCATATTGGGCCAGGCAAGTTAGATGTGATGTGTCTGGGATCATGCGGTTATTGTGTTGAGAAATGTTGATCACCTGTATTCATTGTGGACATTGTCTATAAAGGAAAAGAACCAGAAGAGGCAAAAAAAGTAATATCCCCAAAGTGGCAGGGATGCTTAGGAATTCATCTATAGGTTTCAGATGTAGGTTTGGAGCTCAAACATATAAAAAACTTACTGGTCTGGCTTAAAAGATAGTCAAAAGACATTGAGAGGTAAAAGTCCACTTGCTCTTGATGAGATTGAGACCGCAAAACATCAAGCACTATCAAATTCCAGTGACTTCAACGGGCGATGAGGACAGGAAGCACTTTCTAAAAGGCACTACACAACTTGCAGGACTGAGGCAACTGTGCCAAGGTATTACAGCATAAGAAGTTAGTAGTACCACATATTTATCTCAGACACCAATTTAGAGCACAATTTGCTGAGTAAGTTTAACACACTGAAAGTTACAAAAATACTTGGAGAAGTATTGTCTATTTGCATAAAACAGTTGAGTACAGACTTTAAAAAGAAAACAAACTGAAGCTCTCATGCTGGCTTCTGTGACTGAAACTATGAAATACCTAATTTCTTTAGACTCTAGATTTGTGCATGGAGCATATTCTACAAGCAAAATCAAACTGTGCTTAATGTCAGCCTCAGTCTGTAGCTGATGCTAAAATATTCTGTCTGGAAATAATTAGGCTGGAAGGAAACTAGATACAGTAAAGACTAATACATGATGAGATTAGGAGTTGAAGAACTTTATTGGCCTTTGCTGTTCTTATTGTTGGATGCACTCGGTATCACTGGCTTATCTCCTTGATTATACATTTGTACCCATACTTCCTTATAGATTTAAAGTGATCTAAAACTTCAGAGACAAAAGACTTTCAGTGAGAGAGCAGTAAGTGGAAGTAATGCAACATCTTTCTAGACAGATGCCATTATAAATATTTATTGATTATACAATACTGTAAATGATATATATTATTATCTGGGCATCACAAGTATAGCAAGACTTCAGATGAGAATTTTTTTTCTATCATAATCTTTGGAATGCATAAAATGTTCTGACTGAACTTGTGGACCTAAAGTGAGTCAGCTTTTTTTATTTTGCCAGATGAGCCTTGAACAGTGTACCTGTCAGCGACTTTCAGCATTCCTGTTTTTCTTCTTGTGTGGTTTTGGGGATGCATCATAAATATACACTATTGACAATGCTCATTGTGAAGAAAATGAATGTGATGGGTATCCCCAGAAATGTCCTAGTTTGACTCAAACGTTCACGTTTTGTGGGAAGCCTATAAACCTCCAGCTTCTAGCTTCAGTGAATCCCCCCACTCCCAACTAGCCAAACTCCACTCTGTGTGGTTTCACATTTCTCCCCCATGCCTCCATCCTCACCAGCAGTTTGCTTGTGATTATATAACCCTCTTTGCATGATTATATAACCTTTTTACCAGCGGCAGCAGCACCTCTGTGAAGAATAAACAACATACTAGGAAAACCAGTGGTGTAAGCTAACTAACGCCGAAAACCATTGTCTCAAATATGTAAAGGACAAATAATTTTTTGTTTGGTTGTCCAAATTCTTTTATGCAGATTTTTAAAGAAAGAATTAATTCAACGAGAGTACAAGAAACTAGCTAAAGCCAATCCAAAGTAACTCAGAAATTTGGCACTGTTGCTAATATGCAGATTGATTGTTTCGTTCGCCTTCATCTGATGTCCTATACTTAAGGACATCTATTTTCCCTTTTCTCCATGAGAACTACTCTGTAGATCTGCAAGGCAAGACTCAGGTCATTTTTCTGTTTTTTGGATCAAGGATTATACTAGCATTCAGTTCTTCAAGCTCCACAAAGATAGTTTTCTGACTTCTCCTGCTACCAAGATGCGGATGGTGTTAGAGGGCTCCCAAAGGGATGCTACAATTGATGGCCAATTTATATGTGTGAAAGGAATTCTCTCTGTTTCTAGTAATGACAAAACTGCTGATGCAATGATGGAAAACAGCTGGAAGAAATTTATTGATGTAAGATTCTGTTGGATTGTTCTGAAAATCTGGAGCATTTCATGCTTGTGGTATTAAAAACAAGGTTCCGCATTGGGCGTAATTGATAATTAACACTATAATCATTCCTAATTATAGAAATTCCAGTGATGTGTCTTTATGTTATACCACACAAAACAACAACAAAAAGTTTCATTCAGTATAGAAACCTTCTCCTCTCAGTTCAATTTGCTGGTGATACTCTCCTAGGCAGGACATCACATAAGTGAAGACTGTCACATTTCCATCTGCAAATAGAGTCTTCTGCTGGCTCCTAGAACTACTTATGATGTCAGCCACTTGAGCAATATTCATCTAAAATTAATGCCTTATAAATAATCAAGGAGTAATCTGCTTCAGTTTGTCAGACTAAACCCAAAAAGAAAAAGTGTAACATTTTTACAAGAGAAAAGAAATTAAGGATGACCTGACCTCTCAAGTATGCTTGCCAGGCAGTTACGCACTCCTGCTTGCCTGACCTATTTTCACCTGCTCATCACATAGAGAAGTTCCAGACAAATGGCAGGTGATATAAATTGGTTGGAAGATAAGGAGTGTCATCCAAACCATGCCAGGCATTTTGGTACCGTCACAAGGTATCAGTGCATTTTAATTGAGGTGGCATCTCTTTAAAGTTATAATACAACTCATTTCATGTGTCAGTCCACAAAGGACTATGTTAGATAGGGTCATGTTCAATGATATGCCTTAAACTTATGCACTGTATATACTAACCTACAATTTTAAAGTGTGTGTGTGTGTGTGTGTATACATATGTGCATGAGAGTGTGTGTGCAGTAATTGAAACACAAGCTGCTACTGGATAATTACTTAAGGCCAGTGTTTTAAAAGTGCTCATAAATTTTGAGTTCCCATTGTTGAGACACACAGGGCCAGATTTTCAAAGATGCTGGACACTTTCAGTTCCCAGTGACTTCCTTTTGGCCTTACAGACCATAATTCTACTGCTATTAACAAGCTCGTGTACTAGTTACACCAGATGGCAATCAAATCACCTGTGGTCTGAACTATCCTATTACAGGACGTTTAAGGTCAATAGGACGTAAAGTTGCAGAAATGTTTAAGTTCACTTTTTTTAGCTTGTGAGTGTCAAGGACAGAAAAATGGAGGAGGGAAAAGGGAAGAAAAGGGGAAAAAGCAAAGGGAGACGTCAGACAAAACAGAGAGGGTGAAGAAAGAGAAAATAAAGGATATGTGCATGTGCAAGCTAAGAGACAGAATGGGCTTCTGTATACTGAGGTTTCTGCTACTAGGTAAGGAGACCACATCTTGAAGCTGAAGGCTAGCAAATATGAAAATAGCATGAAAAAGACAATTGGTTGTGCTATTTCCATTGTCCAAATGTCAAACACCTTCTGGGAACCCTAGGGGTGGTAATAGTCATGTAACCATTTCTTAACAAGTTCTTCCTAAAAGGGATTTCTTGAAAACTGCTGGGCTCTGACCCTAGCCCATATGGACTTAGAAAAGTCAGAAAAAATGCTGGCTGTACTTTTTCAGGCCTATTTGCATATGTTCTTTAGTATGCAGAATGTTTCTGTATGTAATTGAATTGTTGTTTTTTCCTCTATTAATACATATGCAAATGAGTCTCTACTGCAGCTGTGCTGTATTAATCATATGTGTGCTTCTGTCTGTCTGCCCTGCAGGCTCAGGGTCGGAGGGAGGGGGAAGAGGGAATTCAGGCTCTTTAACCTGCAAGAAAACTCACTCATTCAGACAGAGATCTGCTAGCAAACAGCAGGCCCAGGTTACAACTGAAATGAAGAGAGGCTGGTCATTTTTCACTCTGTATAGATATGGATGGAATCTGAAAGTTATGCAGAAAGGACTGTTAATCTAGATAAAATGAATATGCTGTCATAGCCAAAGTTTTCCCTGGTGGGGGGGAAAGAAAGTGAAAACCTGACATTTCACAAAATATCCTTTACCATGTGTACTTACTACTCGTGTCTACATCTGTTCACCAAAGGCATGTTCAGATACACATAGTGATCTGGGAAATACAAAACATTTACCTAGTACTGTCAAAATTATTAATTTCTTTCAAGAATGACAGGATGCTGATAAAATAACATGGTGGAGTGGTTTACTCATGTCTGCTTTGAAAAATATATTGGGTTTATCTGTAAAATTGTATACCTTGATGTCAAAGGCAAGTATGGGCTACGTGGACATCAACTACAAAGTATGTTTATCTACCAGGAACAAGATTTATTAGTATTAGTAATATTAATAAGACAATTTGGAGCTACTTTTCTTTCAGAAACATATGGCTTGATAAAACTGCAGTTTCATATAAATTAAAATAGTTAACTAATGGGTGGATGGATGGCTGCCATCTTTTGGTTATGCTAAGGAGAAATGCTGCAGTAAATGTACTTAGCTTTCCCACCCTTCCAGATGTACATGCTCATGATGCAAACCTAATTTTGCTTTTTATGTTTAAATTGACTGCATCATTTTTATAATATTGTAATTAAACTGGGCATTAATGATTCATTCCCCCATAAATTAATGCAAAGTCCTATTAGTGAGGCCAGGTAAAGCAAAAAAGCAAATGCTGAAGAAACTATTGGCACTAACCACAGAAAAGACAAGGCTTAGATGGTATTTGAAGCTGCACACTGTCCACTGAATATAAAGAGAGACCCTGTAATACTAAGAAATGGCTAATCTTGTGTAGGCAAAGTACTGAGGACATTAATATCACAAGAAGGTAATGGATAGAGATTGCAGAGCAAATGAATAATGGATAAAGTACTGCCACCTCTTGGCTATATTCTGCAGAAACAATAACAGGCCACAAGGATTGTATTCCTGCCCATCAGAAATTAATCAAAGGCATTTGAAACCCTGTTAGATATGCTCTTCATACTGAGAGTTTGACTCTGCCTGTATTCAGATGAGTCAGTTATAATGGTTAGACAGTTTCTCATGGGCTTCTGCTAGCTTGTAGGTGGCTGTTATCAGACAGGAAGGTAATTGTTTAAGGTGATCAAAAAAGGGGATGTAAGTACAGGTAAAGGGAAGAAGCTAGGGAAAGAAGAAAACCTTTGAAATCATGAAAAATTCCTGGCAGTGGGATATATGAAACCACGGAACACTCTCCCAGGAGTTATGGTGGAAGTCCCATCACCTGAGATATTGCAGACTACACTGGACAAAAACTATATGTGAGAGAAACATTCCATTTTGGTAAGTGGAGAATGTGAGCGATGGAGTAAATAACCAATAATAATAGGTTTTCACCATTTGTCCCATTTATATGATGATGTGAATGCTAAAATAAGGTGAATTAAGGAGGACAGATGAAAACGTGTTCTCCTACATGGATGTGCAGTCCTTCCCAATTATTTGGATTTCATGTATGTCATATATTTATGTAATAAATCACAGACTGCTCCAACTGCCATCTTTTGATTATAATCATTATGAAGACACACCAGGTAGATAGGTTTTCAATCCTTTGTCTGTTCCTGAAAGTGCACAAACATCCAGCTAAATGGCACTTGTATGAGGTTTAGATACCCTGGGTCATATTTTCAAAAGGAAAACCCAAACACATCTCAGTATGAGTTTAGGCACTTAAAATAAAAACCAGGTTATCAGAAGTGCTCAACACTCAATATGCTCAACTCTCCTAAAAATCTGGCCACTTATTTTGGTGCCTAAATGAAAGCTGAGCTCTTCTGAAAATCTGGTCCAGACCACAGATTCTGCATTCTTTTGAAATTCAGGCCTCAGTATGCATCTTCCAATACCATTTGAAGAAGAGGATGTGCTAAGACTGGAAACTGGACCTGATTACTTAAAGGGGCAAAGTGGAGGAATAAAGACTTTGCAGTATATTTTTTTCAAACACAGGTAGGGCCAAACCCTGTTCACCTTACTCACATGAGTAGTCCAATTGAGTTCAGTGGGATTACTCAAATAAGTAAAGTGAGCAGGTTTCAGTCTTTAGAGTTGAGAAAACGAGTCAAACTACTTCTACATCTGTGTATTTTTTAACGTAAGTTTTCTCTTATCTGTGGAATAACAAATTTGGTCACACAGTTGCTCACCACCACCAAGAAAGCGCAATATCCTGTTCCATGCTAGGATGATGAGGAAAGAACATTTGAATGTTGGTGCATGAAGCTTTTGAGTGTGTTTTTCTCAAGAGCAGATGTTTGTGGGGAGTGTATATTACATCATACTGTCAAGTTGTTTTGAACAGATGCAAAATGCTCAATACATGAGCAGCTTTCACTACGCATTCTTCATCATCTTTCAATACAGCTATATGAATATATTGTATTTGCATTACAGCCAATGAATCATTGTCATTATTAGGTTCAAAAAACTAGGTCTACTTAGTCTTCAGAAAAGAAAATTGAAGGGGGACCTGAAAAAATGGTCTTCTAATATGTTTAGGGCTGTTGAAAAGAGGGCTCTGATCAATTGTTCTCCCTGCCTACTAGCACAAGAACTAACAGGTTTAATCTGCAGCAAGGAAGATTTAGATTAGATATGAAAAACTTTCTGACTAAAAAGGTAGTTAAGCTCTGAAATAAGCTTACAAGGGAAGTTGCAGAATCCCCATCACTGGAGGTTTAGGAACAGGTTAGACAAATACCTGTCACGGATGGTCTAGTTTTACATATTCCTGCCTCATCACAGGGGGGCTGGACTTAATGGGCTCTTGAAGTCCCTTCCAGCCCTACATTTCTTTGATTATATAATTATTTATCAGACAATCTAGCTGGGAAATCTGAACCATTCAAATTCCTAATAATACAGACTCTCCTCACAGTCCTTAGAGACCCTGATATGAAGACATGGGTTTTGTCATGCACTTAAGGATCGGGTTTGTCAGAAGAGAGAGCAAGAGAACTCATCTCAGACTGAACTGGCTCAGGCTGTCTAGAAACATCTAGTTCATACTAGGCACACCCAGATACTTAAAACCAGCATTAATCACTCCTATCATAATTTCATATTCACTTAGGATGCATCTACACTTTGATTTCAGGGACATATATGTGCACTAGCTTTGATCAAACTAAAAATAGGATAGAGCCAGGAGTGATGGGAGGAACTAACTGCACCAACCATGTACCTAGCCTCTCAGGAGGGATCGGATTTGGTCTGGCTAACCCCTCCCACCACTTGTGCCTAGGGTGACCAGACAACAAGTATGAAAAATCAGGATGGGGGGGTGGGGGTAATAGGAACCTATATAAGAAAAAGACCCAAAAATCGGGACTGTCCCTATAAAATCGGCACATCTGGTCACCCTACTCATGCCACCACAGCTAAACTTTATTTTTAGCTCATTATCTTGATCAGAGTTAGCGCAGGTATGTTTTCCAGAAATGAAAATTACACCTCCAGCTCAAAGTGTAGGCATACCCATAGTCCTATGACATGATTGTAACATGACATGAATGTTTACAGGTTTGAATGGCCATCTCCAAAGTGGGGGAACTTAAATCCCCAAATTACTGGTCCATCTGTGAAAAGGCGTTCTTCAAACGAGTTATATACATTATAGCATGTCTTTGAACTCACCAGCTTTATTAAATCAAATATTGCTGAAGGGAATAATCCAAAACCCCAGATGTCCTGAAGTCTCGTTCTTGCTCATTTGACATAGAACTACCACTCACCCTCATCCTCTAGGAATACAAGCCCTCTTCTCCTTTGTATTACGCTTTGGCAAAAGTATTTTAGGGACTATATGTTTTAAATCCAAGTCTTCAATGGGGAAAACTCACCCACTCCCCTAGACATGCTTTAACAGAACCTATGCTTCCTGACGGAACATTTTACAGAGTTGGCGCGGAATCCCTTTGATGCATCATATCAGTAACAGTGTGAAACGGACAAATACTTTTTATAGAGTCAAGTCAATGGAACTTAAACATGTTGGGTTGACAGTCTTGAAGACTGGAGTCTCTTTAGCCCAGATCTTCTAAGCTATTTAGACACCTAACTCCAATTAATTTCAAGGATTTGGGCCATACTTCTGAATGGGAATAGGTACTTAAATACTTTTGGGGAGCTGGGCCAAAGAAACTATCCACCTATCATCTTTCACTTCCCCTGTGAAATGTCCACCAGAGAGCACATTTTCCTTTAAAACACATCTAGGGTAGTGGGTGAAATCATTGGGAGTTAGGTGCCTAAATACTTTTACTCTCAAATCCAGGTTCAAGCGTGGATAGGGTTAATTCCAGCTTCTCCAACATGAACCTATCAATCTACTTCTAACCTGACCTGGAGGAACCATCTCTACGAATGTGAGGGTAGTACAGTCTCCACGTTTACTCAGCACTAACCTTGCCGCGGAAACTGCCATAAACGGCAACCAATTAGTCCTAACTGTGTCAGTTGTGGTATCTGGGTCCAACAGTGGGAACTTGGGGAGAAAAGGGAAAGGCAGGGCTTCAAATTATTTACCCTCTCAGGCTGGAGTTAGCAGGGGCCGATGTCATCACTGATCAAAAAGGTGTGTTTCGCCTGGGAAATAATTAATATATTACCTATCCCACGGTAAGAACATAGTGGAGACAAGGCTCTTTAGTTTTGCTGTGAGGCCAGGTGAACCAAGAATGGGAGGTAGAATGCTGAACTCAGCTAGCTACCTTGTGGTAAACTCTGCTGGTACTTTGTCTCTAATTAGGATTTTACAGTGAGATAGCTATCACATTTGTTATCCCGCTGCTAAATAAAAAGCCAAACCAAAACCCTTTGCGTTGGAGAAGAAAAAGCCAGAGTGCACCTGAGACTAACAACCGCTCTTCCTGTTCCTTGCCTTGAGAATGCATCTCTTTCTTTGATCGCCCTAGAACACCACTTGACTAGTCTTAGCATACAGAGCCTGGAAGAACAGCATAGGAAGCAGCGCGGGGAGAATGCGAAAAAGTGGGGGAAAGGGAGGTTATAATGCATCATTCTGACTCCTCGGGGCTGGCAGACGGAGTTTAATCCCGGGTGTTTTCAGTGAGACACCATGGTTACATATTATGCAGATGAATCTCTGATGTGAGATGACCCCCTCGACCCAATAGGCCCCCAGACTGTACCCACTGCACACTCACGAATGCCATTTGAAACTAGTCTGAGACCAGTAGTTCATTTCACACAGATCACTGAGGAGACAATCATTACAACCCAAATTAAATGGGATTTGAACTGTTTCCTGGAGGACAAAATGCTTTTTAATTCCATTATCTACACTCTGTGACACTGATTCCCACCAAATAAGGTCAAGACAACTTTTCAAATATTTCCCATTCTTGCTAATGCTGGCTCAGCTCAACTGGCATGAACGTGTTTGGGAGTACATTCTAAATGCTGTATTACAAAACCCTTCTCTAATTTACACAGTGCTTAAAATGATACCAGAAGTCAGTGGTCTGTCTACACTAGGGTTCCATATATAGCTGACTTGTGGAAATGAATCAGGTTTACGAATGCAGGAATATTTCTCAAAAATGGTTTTCTAGTGCACCCATAGACTTCTCTGAAAAGCCCAATCTTGATCTGGTTTCTTCCCACTGATGGACTCCCAAACTCTGCTCCACTCACAGCCCAAATCACAGGTGAGCAAGCCAACCAGCTGGGGAGCCTGCTCAGTGCTTTCCCTTTCTTTCTTGCGCACTGGCATAGGGACAAGAGGCCTTTGGTGCTTTGCAATCCTTCATCCCCTAAAATCATCAGAAAATTTTAATTAAACCTTTAGTATCCACACACAGTCACATTTTCTATGGTGGAATGGTCATTGTTATAGTCTTCCTTCTAATCAGAATACTTTAACTCACTGCTTACTGGGTTACTGACCAATCCTGGTCCTGAAATGAAATAGTCAGACTCTTACAACCCCCTTTACCACTGACTCTTTATTTCAGCGCAATTCTAAATCACTGCTAACTAAAGAGCTGTAGATATACAAACTTCTCTTCCTCAAATGCAAAGTAATGCATATTGAAAATGTAATCTCAACTACACATATAACATGAAGTAGAGTGACCAGATATCCTGATTTTATAGAGACAGTCCCAATATTTGGGGCTTTTTCTTATATAGGCTCCTCTTACTCCCCCCGCCATCTGTGTTTGAGTGAGTGAGTGAGTGAGTGAGTGAGTGAGCATTACAGGCAGATAATCGGAGTTCAAGTCATTTCCCAGAAGTCATTTCTGGAGGATGACATATTTTGCATTACTTTTATGGTCCCCATGATTCCTAAACTGCCCTTGGAATTTGCAGCTCACAGAATCAGAAATTTCCATACACAGGCTAATGTTGATGCATGGAATGTGTCCGCTTACACACTGGCAGCCATTTCTGTGAAACTCAGCTGACTAACTTTGTAGGAAAGTCTATCAAAATTGTCCCTCATCCTCTCTTGTGCTGTCCAAACTAATTGTATGAAGTCCACTTTGCCCTAGTTCTAACTTAGTTAGATTAACTGCGATTTCACACCTGTAGTTTATAACAGTTGAGCATTTCCAAGCAGATACAAATGCTATGCATCCCATGTGGTTTGCCCAAAGATAGTAAATAGAGGGACAAAGCCTCAGTGGTGATTTTGGTTTTATAAAAAATTGTCAGTCAAGTTTTTGCAAAACTAAAGTTAGTTTGTATTTGGATCCTATTTATGTGAAACAACCACATATGTCAGAACTTCAAGTTCTGGCTATCAAACTTCCTAATATTCAGTGGGTTTAGATCTGGTGGGTTTGATTGGAACAGACAAGAATATTTGATCTGATCCATGGTCAGATTTCAAACACCCTCAAATTTAGGGTTATTTGTATCCAGGGTTTTGAATCAGGCACATTCTAAACAAATCTGGGTCCCAGACTAATTCTTTAGCATGGCTCAAGCAAGATTCTGTAGTGTGTTTGTAATATAATTTTATAATTGCATAGTGTGTTAAATTAGTATAATTATTAATTACCTGCGTTCTAGCAGCACCTAAAATATGATGGATACCTTAACACTATGGAGGAGGGCACAGTCACTGCCCCGAAAAGCTTGCAGTCTAAAAAAACAATCACACTAAGTGCCTTTTAAGCAGTTTAAAAGTGCTTGTCAGGACAGGGCTCTTCTGTGTAACAGTGTGTTTCTTTCTTCTGGTTTTACGTGTAATCAATCATTATAACTTGCATCAGGATGTTGTAACAAAAAGGGAAAACAAATGATTTTGCCTGTTAAGATAGTTAAGTGAACGTTCAAATCCAGAAATCAAAATTAATATTGGTATAAAACAAATCTTCCCCACAGGTTAAAAAAACAACAACAAAACCCCAAGATGCTTTACATTTATTTTAAGCTTCAATGAACATTTTAAATGAAAAGGGTGTGCCAAAAACATTGTTAGTTTTGTTATGTTCTAATGGAAAAGAAAACTGTTTTCCATAATTACTTAACCTTTGCCTCTTCTGCATTGTTTCCAGACTTACCTGCAGTTGGAGTGGGCCTAAGCCTGGTGTTGCTGCGGCAGCAGCTGCCATGGTAGTTGGGATCAGCTGAACAGGGTAAGGGTCACCTAAGTAAGAGAATAATAGAGGCGTCAGCACCTTTTATCTACTCTCCACCTGCAAATTAAACTCCTGCATTCACTCTTTCCAAAAGCCTTCTTTTGTGTGCCTTGCTGGGGCCTAATGAAAAGCTCTATTGTGAAGCCTTTTACTAACACTCTTTTCACAATTCTGGCTGAGAGAGGAATGTGAATAAAAGGCACAAGCAATTAAGGCAGAAACCTCATCCTTTTTCATGATGTATTTAGGGAAATGGAAAAAAAGTGCGCACTGATCAGAGGGCTGCACTTCAAAAAAAAAAAAAAAAAAAAAGAAAAAAAAACCCAGAGAGAAAGAAAAGAAAATGGGAACGGTATAACCTTGATACGATCACAGCATTAGAAAGGGAAAAATTTATAGACTGGTCCAGAATATGAAGTTAATCAAACTGAGATCATTGTTTGTAAACTGAATAGCACACAGATCAAACCTTAGTATCTATGTGAACAACAATGGCACTCTTGAATACTATATTTTCTTTATTTATCTGGCTTTACAGATTGAGACCCCAATTCTGCAAAAGCCATAAGAGCGTGAAGCCACGGGGACGCTGCATAAGTGTCAGGAGACCCCTCACAGATCCCTTTGCAGGATTTGTGCCTTAATTTAGCTTCTTGCCAAAAAGGAAGACAGCTCAGGCTCAGCGTCCTATTGTGCAAGACACGGTGTAGAAGTAAAATAAAAGTTTTTTTAAAAGTGTCAAACACTTTTAATGAAAAATGTTCATTATCTGAAAGAAAAAAAGGTAGTTCTCTCCCGCCAAACAAACAAAAACAAGAGACTCCTTTCACTGTCAAAAATAGTCACTTTTGGTTTGCCTTTAAATGTCTTACTCTTAAATAAATTCTATTCTTGTCCACCTACTAATGAAACCAATGGGAAAGCTGGAGCTGCAAGCTTAATAGAAATGTTACATGTGCTATATTCCTTGCCCAAATGACAAAATGTTTAAAAGCTTTCCACTCAATTAATAAGGATTATCAGACCATTCATGCATGGCCCAATGATCTGCTAATAGATATGATTAGCACGGCACAGAATGAGCCATTTGAAATAAGACCATGACAGACACAGAACATTTTATTAGGTAGGCACTCTACAAGGTTGCAGTACATTTGATTAAGCAGACACAATAAAAGTTTCCCTCCAGGATTATACTTTCTTGGGCAAATTGATAAAAGAGCAATTTTAAAGGACATGCAGAATGCTACATGCCATGATTATCAATTATTATTATTATTTATTATTATTAAATGATATATTTGTGATGACATCAAGTGCAAAGAAACGTGAAACGGGAGAAAAGCACTCATATTTTTAAAATACTGTAAATAGGCTCTGTTATAAAATTTGGTGTATGTGCTTTCAGAAAAGCCACTAATGTTTATGTTGCCCTTTTTTAATGCACTCTACCCATACACATCTTTTCACTGAAAGATCTCAGTGGTTCATAAACACTTAAACCCTACAACTCCCCTGTGAGTTGCATTAGTATTAGTAAACTAATTTACAGTTGGGTAAACTGTGAGACAGAAAAAAATTAAGCCCTGATTCAGAAATGCATTTAAGTACAGACTTATTTTCAATGGGACTTATATGTATGCTTAAAGTTCAGACTTAAGTGCTTTCCTGAACTGTGGCCCAAGTTATTCTTTTTAGGACACATAGTCAAGCAGTATAAGAACCAACAACATAAGCCAGGAATTGTGACTCCTAGACGTCTGCACTAGCCACCAGTCCACACTTCCTTTTCTCACTTAGTTATGATTTTTAATCACATGATGTTACTGTTCCACATTTTCCAATATCCCCTTGATTTCATTTAGGATTTCATTTCTTATTTAATATCATTGATTGAATGAAGTGATTCTTTGACTTTTAATGTTCTAAGCTAGAACACCACCCAGTGATGGAAGCAGCTACTCTTAAAGACAGCTAAGAAAAAAATCCCAAAAAAGTAACAGACTCAACATTCATAGCTTTGTGATACTCTCAATGCCACAAGAACCTCAAAGGAAAATCCCAGTTTCACTTTGAATGACTTCTTCCTAGAAATGGGCAGATCGTGCAAGTGCCAGCCACACAAGAAACCAAAATTATTTCCACCCTCAATTCCAAAGAGAAGTCCTGTTTTTAAAACATTAAGCAGTGTGGAGCCAGGATCCTGTGTGCTCCAGGTCTTCCATAGTCGTCATTATTATTGTTGTCATTACTTATTAATAATTATTATTTTGATTGTTGACACATTTCCAGTGCTCCAAAAATATTTTTAAGAACAATACAGATACAACAAAAACTTAAAAGCTTTTGTGACCTTACCATGAATCTTCTGGAATCCATAATATTTCTGTTACTTTAATATTACTATGTCTTCCTACCATTATGTATTAGGATTTAAAAATTCCTAAAATCTCACTTTTATTAAGTGAAGTAGCCCTTGCCTGCTGTAGGCTTTTGTTTCTTAAAATATTTCCCACCATCGCAACTCTTGTGGCTAGTTGATTCTAATACTCCCACTGCTGCAACTGACCCAAAGTAACAATAATGGGAAAGTTTAGACCAGGTACAGTAATGAGCAGAGGCAGTCTCAGACTTCATTGTTGTAAGTACCATAGATATACATAGCAAGAGACTGGCTCTGTCTCTTAAAAAGACAAAACAACAAAGAGTGGGAGGGGAAAATAAGAGAGGAGAACTGACTTGCCCAGTGAATGTCACACAGCAGGGCACAGAAGAGACTAAAACCCAATTCTCCTGACTCCTAACCCAATACCAGCTTCACTGGAGCACTCTGCCTCTCTGAGCTGTCCTCAACATTTCTCCCAAACTGGCATTTAGATTTGTCTGAGCAGTTGTATTTAATGCTTAACAGATTTTAGGGAAATGCACTTCTTAAGCATTTTATTAATGCTTCAGTAACTGTCTCATTTTTAGCTCTAAACGGTCCTTTTCCCAAGTGCTGGGAACTTTTTAGGAATGTGAAACAAGATAGTCAGCTATTAGAAACAGCTATTTCCCAACCAGTTATATGCTTGTACTACTCAAACAATTCACTTTCAAACAGTAGTATTATATTAAAGCCAATCTACAAAACACAATCACGACATTTTGCTGTATTACAGTCGGGAAGGAATTAATGGCTACCAGTCTCCCTTTATCTTCTAGACAACAGCCAAAAGTACAGAATTTTTGGAGGCTCCTTTAAGATCCAAACTATCAGCTACAATACTCGGACTTTTGCTACAAAAGAAATATTAAAAGCAGATATTTGCTGGGTTTTTTAGTTGTTTTACAAACCAGAGGGAAGGGTCTGGAATGGAACTGGGGGTGGGAGGAATTTGCATCTTAAGTGAAAAGGTAGAAATGATTTGATTACCTGCTTAATTACCTCTTAATTGTTACAAATACACTTATTTCCCACCTGCACCACTTAGACAAATAACATAACTCCAAAATGACAGAGGGGGCAGGACTGAGCAAGAGAGAACTTGTGGGTAGTGGTGATAGCTGGGCATAAGCGAGAGGTGTATGACACGTGGAGCTCTAGGTGGGATGAAGGTGTGTTTTGGAGACTGTGGAGGGCACAGGATGGAACAGAGAATTGGGAGTCTGGAAGTGCACATTGTAGGACCCATCCCTCAGAGGGTGACTTCAAGGTTTGTGGAAAAGGGAGTGAAGAGAGAAAAGAAATTTAGGGCAGGGGAATACAGGACCACAGAGTGACCTGGATGAGGAAGCAATGCAGTTGCAGAGTAGCATGCAGGCGAGGATGGACCTGGTTTGCAGGAGAATAAGGGTGAGGGGGGACTTGGGTGGTTTGTGTGGAGCAGAAGAGGGCGGGAGGGAGTTGCCTCTGGCTGATCCACAGACACTGTAACAGATGGTCTGATTTGCAAATCGCTACAGAAGCAGTCTTGGGAGACTACTCAGTGGCCAAAGTGCTGAGATTGGTTCCAGCGTTATACAGTATAATTATTTTTCAGAATATGAAGAAGATGGCAGAGGTGAGAACTGCGAGAGCATGGAGCCCCATGGAGGCAGATGGGGAAAAGGGCAACTGAAGGAACTGGGATCTCCCGATGTGAATCCAATGATTTCTATTAAAACATGTAGGGTAAAATTTTCAAAAGCACCTCAGTGATCTAGGAGCCTAAGTCCCCATTCACTTTCAATGAGACATAGGCCCCTGCACGCCTAAGTCATTTTTGATAATAAAACAAACACCCAAGTAACAAAGGCACTTCTGAAAATTTTACCTGCATAGACTAGGCCTTTTCATCCTTTGTTTCAAGGATATGCTGCTCCTCTCCTTTCCTGCCTATCTATACATTATCACTGGTCTCCTGCTTCTCTGCTGTGCAGACCTGATCTTTGGTATTCCTTTCACTCCCACTTCATTCCTTATCCCACAAGCAGCTTTCTCGCTCTCTCTGTCTCTTCTCTTGGAATCTTTTCCTTGGTCCTATATGCCCTACAACAGCAATACTCTGACAAAGATTTGTGAGCTGCAAGTGGATCCTTAATATGTCTCACGCGGCTCTTGGTAGCACATGATATTAAAACACTGTGTGATTTAATTATTAACCAATCTAAGTTATTAAGCAAGCAAAATGATTTTACTACATTATTAACCAATTGTAATTGATAAAATAATAATACTTGGTCAGTCATTTTGTTGTGAGAATTTACATACATATTTATACACATATATATACATAGACATACACATTTACATACACATACATATATACATACATATAGACATACACACACGCATATATATGTTCCCCATCATACTATTTAAATATAAATATATAGTATTATAGTACATGAAACAATGAATTCACACTGCTGTGACTCTTTTGGGTAATGCTCATCGCTAAATTAGCTCCTGAACCACTGAGGTCTGAATGTCACTGCTCAACAACCTTTCCATTCTTAAAACCCACCTTCAGCCACAATCCCTCAAACAACAATCTTCTAACCTAAGGCCTTGTCTACATGAGAGAGTTGCCCTGGTTTAACTTATCTGCTTTTAAATCCATTTTAGCTACACCAGTACAAACCTTTGCATTATTTTCAGTTTAAGAGTGGCTTGTTTTGGTTTACCTTTAACTGATTCCTAATCAATTTAAGCAAAACTGAATTAAGCCTCGTTAAAACTGAAATATACGTTTGTACCACAGCCTTTTGCACTGGCTTAACAAAATCAGTTTAAAATCATGCCTTAAATTAAGCACCAAAGAATTTTAAGAACTTAAGTTCCATTTTCAAAAGTAATTTAAGCACTTAAAAATCTAAGCTCCGGTCTACATTTGGGGGGAGGGAATGCAACCTAAGACACACAACTTCAGCTACGAGAACAGCGTAGCTGAAGTCGGCCATATCTTAGGTCGACTTACCTCGCTTCCTCACAGCATGGGGTTGACTGCCACCGCTCCCCCATAGACTCCGCTTCTGCCTCTAATCTTAGTGGATTACAGGAGTCGAAGGCAGAGCGATCAGGAATCGATCACTACCTGCCGATCCGGTGGGTAGTGAAGACGTACTCTAAGTCCTGCTGACTTTCAAAAAAGACTTAAGTCCTTAATTGCTTAAGTCACTTTTGAAAATGAGACTTAGGATCCTAAATTACCTTAAATGCTTTTGAATATTTTATCCAAGATCTAATATTTTTTAAAGAATATATAAAAACATCACAATTTAAAAGAAAATCCCTTAGGAACTAACATGATGTGAAAATCACAACCTATTTAATTTAATTTCTTCTTCTCTCCCTCCACTCTTTTATTTTATACCATGCTGTAATCTCTTCAGAGAAGGGCAACTAAAATGATTCAGGTTTGGAACAGATCCTATAAGAGGAGAGATTAAAGAGGCTAGGACTTTTCAGCTTGGAAAAGAGGAGACTGGGGGGGGGGGATATGATAGCGGTATATAAAATCATGAGTAGTGTGGAAAAAGTGAATAAGGAAAAGTTATTTACTTGTTCCCATAATATAAGAACCAAATGAAATTAATGGGCAGCAGGTTTAAAACAAATAAAAGGAAGTTCTTCTTCACACAGTGCACAGTCAACCCGTAGAACTCCTTGCCTGAGGAGGTTGTGAAGGCCAGGAATATAACAGGATTAAAAAGAGAACTGGATAAATTCATGGAAGTTAAGTCCATTAATGGCCATTAGTCAGGATGGGTAAGGAATGGTGTCCCTAGTCTCTGTTTGTCAGAGGGGGGTGATGGATGGCAGGAGAGAGATCACTTGATCGTTACCTGTTACCACTGTCGGTAAACAGGATACTGGGCTGGATGGATCTTTGGTCTGATCCAGTACGGTCTTCCTTATGTTTTAATGTTCTTCCAATGTCCTGTCTTCTTAAAGGCTACAAGGTCTTCAGTGCTAACAGCTTTTTTGGGTTATTCAAAAGGCTACGATTTAGCAATGGGTATTTGCAGTAAAAGTTATAGACAGATCATGGGCAACAGACAAAAATTCATGGCCCGTAATCTGTCCATGACCTTTACTATAAATACCCAACTAAATCTTACCTGGGGGATCTGGGGCATTGCCACCCTGGGAGATATTTTCATTAAAATTGGACTTTTATCAATTTCATGATTTTTTTCCTACAATTTTTTCCCCAATTAAATGAGAAAATAGAAAATTTAAACTTTTTGGGGTTTAAGTTTACTGTTTTTTCATCTCCTCTCTCTTTTCGCTGGCAAAAATGGAAACATGAGAAAGATTGGAGGAAGGAATGAAAATAGAAAAAAATGAAAACATTCACAAATAAAAAATTTACAAAAATATATTAACTGAAATATTGCTCCTTTTTAAACCTGATGAACAAAAATGCACATTTCCCCCATTTTTGATCTGTTTTAGAAATAGCTCAGTTTAAAAACATATTTTTATTACATACATATCTTGATGATGAGTACTCAAAGGAGGTGGGTACAGGTAGGTATGCCACAGCAACACTTCTCACCACTCATTCATACTTGTCCATTTCCACACTTTACTTTGATGGTTCTGATATGGAAGTAGGGATGTTAAAAATACCATGGGAGGACTGAAAATAGATGGGCACTATTCATAGATTCTGTCCCATCAGACAGTGAGGACTCAGGCTCAATCAGGGAGGGTGCGGGAGACAGAAAGACAGTGAGCAGGTGCCACTGAGGGACCACATGACAGCACAGACCCTGGTACCCTGACTTCCCTTCAGCATATCTATCTACAGGTCCAGTTGCACATTTAAAAAAAAAAAAAACAAAAAACTCACGGCCACTGGAGCTGTGGGGGACCGTGCAAACGTAAACAAACTGTCTGATGGCCCACCAGTGGATTATCCTGACGGGCCTCGTGCGGCCTGCGGACTGGAGGTGACCCACCACTGGTGTCACCCACCACTGCTCGGGTTGGAACCTGGGCTCTGAGACCCTTCCCCCTTCCCCAGGTTTTAGAGCCCAAGCTCCAGCTTGAGAGGGAATGTCTACACTGTTATTTTTTGTGTCAAAGCATGAGCCTGAATTTGTAGACCTGAGCTCCAAGACCTGCTGTCACAGGGTTTGTTGTTGTTGTTGCTTTGTTTGTTTTTGCAGTGTAGATGTATTTTATTTAGGTGCTCAAATATAGATCTAGGGTAATCCACACAGCCTGGGGCAACAAATCTCTCTACCCAGGTCAACAGACTCAGCATAGCTGTGTAGACAGCACTTTGACGTTGTGGCTCAGGCTGGGGCTCTGACTCTGAAGCTTAGGGATGAGGGGTAGGCTTCAAAGCCCAACCTCCAATGTGAGCCACAACTTCGAAGTACTGATAGCTATTTTTTAAGGTGCTAGCGCAGCCCCAGTAGCCTGAGTCTCTCAAACCAGGCTGGGACGCTCGCTGCTGTGGGCTCGTAGACATTCTCCCAGGGACTCAATTTTAAGCACTTGTTTTGGCCTAGAAATCGAATTGAAACCACCAACTTATTATTACAGAAGTCACTATTTTCTCTGTCTATTTCAGGTTTATTCAAGCTACTGAGAGAGCCTCCCCCTGCACCACTGATTTGGCAATTTTTCTTGTAACTGAAAAACCAATCACCTTTTTGTTGTTCCCCATCAAGATACTTTTAGTTCAGTGTCCAACACTATAGCAGTGATACATTTTCTCATAGCATACAAAGCACACTCTTTACCAGAAAGCATCTAATTCTTGCTGTGCCAATCCAGTTTTTAATCTTTTTTCTTATTTTGGGGGATGGGAAGATGAGGGTTTAGTCATATGATCATTCTTTTCCAAAGCACAAACAGTAGCTCTAAAAGATGATTAACATCCTTACAAAGAAAGTACAGTATGTGGTCCTGATAACACATGGCTCCTATTTTTGTCATTCTGATAAAAGCATACCATGTCAATTTTCTTTTCTTGTGATTTGGTCGTTGTCATTGACCTGTATGTCAGCTGATACAGCTGACACCGTTAATCAGAAATTAGCATGCAATCTCTTTAGAAGACAGACACATGGACCCTGCGTACAAGAGAGATTATAATATAGTCCACATGATAACCCATAAAACAATGAAGCATGTGACTAACTAAAAAACAGAGATACATCAGCAAATATGCCCAAGGAAGTTTATGGTATTTAACTCCTAAACATTAATTTTATTGTACTGTACGAGGAACCAATTAACAAAGAGTTTCATTTTTATTGGATGTAGGGAATAACGTTCAGAAAATGGAGGAACAGTAAATTTAGCATATTTTAATTTTATTAGGCTTGGCTTGTCTACTTTCTCACACATTTATGCCTATTTTAAGGGGTAATTAGATATTTCATCAATAATTTTGTGTGCTTATTTTATTTAGGAAATTTCCAGCTGCTATGAGCTGATACATAACATACGTACAATATACCTATTGTATTTTCACATTTTTTCCCCCAATTGGATATAGTGGAAGCTGTGATTAAAGTACTTTCCAAAAAACCTAAGTGGATGACATCTGACTGGAAACACAATATGATTTGTTACAACAAATTTTCCATAGGGGTAGGGAGGAAAGGGCAAGGAAAAAGAAAAACAGGGTTTGTTTCCAAAATTTGGCATGTGGCCATAAAAATAACATAGGGTACCAGCAAGTAAAACACCACCTATGAGCCGTCCTGAGAACTAGTGAATGATCTGGAAAACACATTTGGTAGCATGTCCCTGCTTCTAAACTTTTTCAAGTGTAGTACCAGTAACCAGCATTTCTAGAAACAAAACAAAACTGAAAAAATCATGTCACTCAAATGGTCACATGAATTTCAGCTTAGAACACTACATGTGTTGTTGACCCACTAAACAAACAGCATTTCTAGCATTGGATTGCTTCAAACACAAGGGGGGAGAGGTGAAAGTCCAATGTAAAATGCAACAGGGTCATAGGTTTGTCAACATTTTTATTTTCTTTTGTAAAAATGTCACCAAACATTTAAAGAAACAAACAAAAAAGACAAAGAAGCAATGGGGGAAAACCCTCCTAAATAACAATTTGTATTTATTCAGTGCTTTAATTCTGAATGATCTCAATATTCTTATCAAAATATGGGCTATATATTATGCCTGTCAGGGAAGCCCACACTAAGGGGTGGTGCAGAACTGCACTGCCTCAAAGGGGGCACTAGGAGGCAACATGTCTGAGAACACTCTGCTCTTCAGCTTTGGGGGGTGGGGGGGGTTGTAATTTGCTGTCATATCTGCTTACTCTTTGCTGCCTTTTTGGCAAGTGGCTCCCCTAGCAACAGCCCTTCTGCTCTCACAAGCACAAGGGTTGGGTTTCTGTGTGGGCCTTACATGTACCATACAAAAGGGGGTGGAGAGGGAATTCCTTACTCCCTTTTCCTCATTATCAGTTACTTAATGTGTAGTATCAAGCTAGCTCTCTCCCTACAGATCTATGCATGTGCACGTACAAGGAAGAGCCATTTTGTTCACCATGAAAAAGAAGCCATCTCTGAAGTGTAATGCAGCAGCTTTTAAACACCACACAATATTTCACATCTTAACACCCTGCATTGACATAATGTTTTATATTTTCAAAGCACTTTACAAACACTAATTAAATGATCCTCTAAATAAATATCCCATGGCTGCCAGTATTTTAACTACCATGACATCTAACTTTGCCCAGGTCTATACAACAGGGGGCAAATCGTGGGCCCAGTGAAGTCAACAGTAAAAGTCCCTGGACTTCAATAGGTCAGAATTTCCCCACAGTGGTTGAAATGCTGGAACCATGAGTGCTTCACCCACAAGGGACCTCCCACTCATGCTACCACCAGTGAAACTGAAAGCAACAGTTGGACATTTTCGGGTTAAAGAGTACAGTCTAGGGAAAGTCAGAGCATTTAAATGACTTGCTTAAAATCACAGAGCACATCAGTGGCAGAAATCAGGAGTTCTGCCACTATTCTGGAGAAGCAGTAGTCTGGCTGTTATCCCTGTGCTCAGTCCACTAGGGCACATACCTCACTGAAACTACAGGGAGGATGTATTAGAGTAATTTGGTGAAGATGTTGGGATTATCACATCACAATTTTGAAGGACCAGAACTAGGCACAATCTTCATTTGATTTCTCATCCTAAATGTACATGGCATTTCATTATTCATCAGAAGCAGATGCCATGCACAAAACATTTTAGAATTTCAATTTTTAATAATAAACTCTGAATGCTTGGCAAAGAGATGACCAGTGAATAGCCATTATTTCCCCTGCTATTCATGGAGAAATTCATGAACAATGTATTTCCATCATGGTACACCAGCACTTCTATTTCTACTAAGAAACAACTGCTTTGGATATAGATAATAATATTAAACGTTTTAAGTGATACATCTAGTTAGGGAGGCCAGATAGCAACCAGAACCAGGGATCAAGAACTCTGCTTCGTTTTCTTAATAGAAATCCAGTACTAACAGAAGCTTCTAATCCAAGCCCAAGAGCTTTATGCTTCTTTCTGCCAACTTTAACACTACACAATATGCTGTAGAGAGAGGAGAGGAAGTGTCAATTTGTTTAAATGGTCCATTATGAAATGTAAACCATCTGTTTAAAAAAACATAACAAAACAAGCCATTCCCAACTAGAATTTGTTAGGAAGAAAAAGGAAAAAGCTACAGGTAGTGCACTGAACTAGAACTCAGGAAACATGGGTTCTATAATCTGCTCTGCCATCTCACCTGGGGCAAATCACTTAATCTTGCTGCCTCAGTTTACCCATCTGTAAAATAGTAATGATCATACTTGCATACCTCTGCAAATCACTGTGAGAACCATATATAAAAACAATCCAATTAAATACTAGTTATTAATGAAGTATCATCATATTGTTATTAATATCTCAGCACACTAGAACATAGCACTAATCAGAAAGTGAATCTACACTGTATAAGCTCCTCTTATAACAGCATGTCAGAGCAGCTCTTTAATAAATTTCAAGAAGTAAATTTGAATTAGAAAATTGTATTTTTCTCACCAAAATGACCGCCTCCCCCCCACAAAAAAGTGTCCTTTTGGTCCTCTGGGGTATACGATTTGAAAGGCTGTTTGAGGAATTTGATCACATAATTCTCACTGAAGCTAATGGGAGACATACAGATAAATCTCCAGGAAACCAGGCACTACTATTGGCCAGAAGAACCATAAAGGGAAACCAACTACCGAGTGGTTAACTAGATTAGTCTTGCCGTCCAAGTTAAACGAAAAAAAGAGTAGTATTGAATAACATATTCACACATCTTCCTGTTTCAGTAATCTAAGGTGTTACTTGTAGCACAAAGGATCTTCTTTGCAATATGTGTGCTTTAACTTTCAAGAAGTGAGTGGTGATTTGGGGTACCTTGATTATTGGATGTCCCGACCCGGGAGTCTTTATGGAAGCCTGACTTCCAGAGAGCAGAGCACAGCAGCTGCTGAAAATTGGGTACTTTTCAGGTGTCTCCAACTTGGCAACCAATAATCAAGGAACCCAAAATCATGAACCCCTTTTTGAAAATGTAGGCCATGGTTTTTATCTAGATACCTCACCCCTCAAATCTATAAACTCCCCATTTGTGGGTAAATGCTAAATACAAAACTTGCTAACGTCGTTCTTACCTGTTTGTCAATAGAACTAAGGTTCTTATGCAGTTTTTCATTTCTAAATGCAAGTTATGAAAGCTAGCAAATAATAGAATTGTCACTTGGGAAGTCTATATATCAGTCTTGTAAAATTTTCATGAAAATTTTTCAGCCCAGCCTTAAAGAATAAAATTTACAAAAGCACCTGAATGACCTAGGAACTTAAATCCCATTTTCTAAAGTTACTTAGGTAAATGGAACTAGATTTTCAAAGGCATTTTAGATGCATAGAAATGCAGTTAGGAACGTAGTGGGATTTTCAAAAGTGCATAAGCAGGTTAGACGCCTAACATGAAAATCGGTGGAAGTTAAGATAACCTGCTTAGACCCTTTTGAAAATCCTATTTGGCACCTGTCTGCATCTTTAGGTGCCCCAAAAGAACTTTGAAAATCTGACCAATGGGATCCTAAGTCCACATGAATGTCGATGGGACTAAAGCTACTAAGTGCCTAGGTCACTTTTGAAAAAAGGAATGCTAGGTTCCTAAGTCACTTAAGCACTTTTGAAGTTTTACTCAAAATCTTGTCTGCTGTCTAATATGCCTTTACTATGATGACTGACAGAAATGGGGAAGAAAAAGGTAGAAGGGGAGAGTTTTAATTGCCTGTCAAAAAACATTACTTGATGGGACCATATTACAGTTTTCAGGGCTGCTATATTTTTCACTGCTACAAGCTTTCTAGATATAGCTAGGCCAATGTATATTATTGTTTACATTAAATTGTGAGCGAAAAGAAAAAAAACCCTTTGCACTATTGATCACTTTCACTCAGTTCTCATTCAAACTCAGTCAAACATGCCAGGGAATCAGCAAACAGAGAGCTGTCTTTTTCCACTGGCTTCTGCTCAGTCTTAGACCTTGGCATGCTGTTAATTTTAAGCCTTATTGCCAAGAGCAGCAGCAACATTTTTCAGTTTTTTTTTCATTTCCAAGGTTACAAAAATATGTGAGGTCATATGAACTTCATGGATGTGAGGTACTATGTGACTATCCTACCGCTAATCTACTAACAGTTAAAAAAATCAACCCTCTCGCTAAGTCAGACTGCATTAACATAGAACTAATTTAATCTGTCAGATATGTCTAATGGGGTGTTTTCTTGACCTTTTCCAGGCCTACAGTTATGGTAGCATTCATATTCAATGTGGCTTTCGGTTACACATTCTGCAATGTGAATCACTACTTCTCCCGTTTGAGAACAAATGGGTGTGAAATCACTGGAAGAAGTGAATGAGCCCATGCTCTGGCACTGCAGCTGCTGAGTGAGGTGAAGTGTTTTGAACAGTGACTTCTCAGTAGTGGTAACAGCCTATAACACACCAAGATGAGGAGTGATGGCCAAAGCGAAAAGGAACTTTGCTCACAGAAACCCAATACCGGATCTATAAAGTTAGAAAAACAAAAGAATCTAAAATTGCGGGATGAGAAGTATCACCCAATAGTCCCTTTGCATTCAAAATTTAATAAACTGCTCCACTGGTGAGCAACGCATAATGAGAAACAATTGACGAATTCATGAGTTAGTCAGTGATACAGACAGATACACTGATGCGGACATAATAAAGCTAAACAGATGCACTAAAGAGAGAATGGTACAACAAGCAAGTCTTAGACAACAAGATAGGAAACTGATGTCAGTAGATGACATAAGCACAAATGCATAAAATCAGGTTTATAGAATTTATGCTCTAGCTAAATCTATTTGATTAAAAGAAGATTTTTGATTTATTTTGAACCTATATTTATTCTTATCTTATTGACAGGAAGAAGAGATCCTATGGAAGGCTTAAATAAAACTGCCAAAAAAATTAGGATCCTGTAATGACAATACAACTTTCAAAAATTAAAATACTAGACGTTACACAGTTTTTAGTCTTAGGCTCTTCTAAAATATACTTCTGCTTTCTGTTAGTCCATCAAACAGAGGCATATGCTATCCTTGATCTTTGTACAGAACTCCCTTTGAGATGAATGTGAGTTCTGTGTGTAGAAAGAGGGTAGAATAGGCTCTTATTTAATAAAAAGCAAGCAGGCTGCTAAAGGAAAAAAACCGTATTTCCCTACAATAATGTTGAAATGTATTAGGCCATTTCAAACAACTTCCCTTTTAGATTAAGAGAGGAGTATCTGAGTGTGCCGATGAGCATATTCCCTTGTTTGAATTTTGTTGTACAGCATAGTCAAGAATTTCAAGTGTTTGTCAGTGCCCAACCCAACACACTGTAAAGAGATTTTCAGAAAGAGCAGAGCACATGCAATCTGAAAATCAGGCCCTTCAAGTTGGGCACTCAAATTCACTAGTCAGTTCTGAAATTCTTGGCCATTATATCAATGAATACATTAGTGATCTCTAGGCAAATCCATTCTCACACTATTATGTAAATCCTAAATTCAATTTAGTGGGTGCCTCAAGGCAGTAGACGTGATATTAGTTCTGCATAAATACTGGACAACGGGTTTTAAAACTCTGCCCTCTGCCCACTTCCGTCTGGAAAATCTACAGGACTTACTGCATCCTGCCTTGTAGCTGAAACCAGGAGGAAGAAGGAATCCTTGCTGAGCGGCTGCTGCTAGGGTTCGTTGATCTGGAGGGAACACTGGAATCATCAATGGAGGCAGCTGACCTTGAACCTGCTGAACAGAAGGAGGAAAATCAAACCTGGAAAATCTTCTGGAGAACATGCCTGTGTAGTTGCTTATTCATTTTTTCAGACAGGTCAGACTAGAATATATTCCTGTGTTGCGAGGGGTTCCAACAGCATCAACAATTCAGCCATGTGTTAATTACCATATACTCCAGCACTTAACTGCATAAATGAAGGCATACTTATATTTTATTTCACCTTAACAACCATAACCACACCACAGAGGCATAAGAGATGTAAATAGGCTATCATAGATTAATATTAGGTTCATGGTGTGGTACATGCAGCCAGAGGCAACACATGGGGTGAGGCACACAGGGTCATGTGCTCCCCCGCAGATTTCCTGTGTGGCTTGTACTGAGAATGCTCACACAGACTGAGCATGCTCAGTAATATCTGCTGAAGCCGCTACCCTCACTCTGTCCCCTCTTCCCCCCACTGTCGGCAGGTACAGGTCCTCTCTGTATGCATCATTAAGAATGCTGGTAACTCTGTGTGTGGTTATTGCACCTTTACAGTATGGGACATCCTGTAAGACGAAACTCACAAGACGCATTAGTTAGAAATTGTTGCAGTTGGAGACTGAACTCAAGACTGAAGCGATCCTAGATGTAGTGCCAATTACTATGTTAACTTGATTCACTTTGGCTGTTACTTTATTCTTGTTGCTATTCTGATCTAGTTAGTTAAAAAGGCATATTTGGATTTTGGGAGACATAAAATATAAAATGCTATTTCTTCCTCCTTACATTCAACCAGCCTGGAATTATCCCATTTCTGCCTTGATGTATTTTTTTTAAGACAAAGTAACTGTATTCTTTTAGAACAAAAATGAACAGCCGTGTGGAATTTTTGCATAGTACTCTTCTTCGGCAAGAAGCCATGGAACTTTTTTTAAAATGGTTTCCAAGGATGAAAGTGACTTTGCCAAGCAAAGAAGCTTCAAAACAGGACTCAAAAACACTAATAGAAAGACAGATGGTTCTACTAAGAGCTTTGCTGCCAAAAAAAAAATGTTAAAAAAAAGGCGAAAAAATGGAATGATGTTATTGAAGCTGACTGCAAAGTTCTCTGATGACTGCAAATACTCTTGTCCCATTGCAAGTGTTAACTCTGCCTCCAGGGCTAATATAACCAAAGCACCACATACACACAGAAAATTGTCATTGCCAAGCCCACAACGTAGCACAAGTCTGCACTTGATTCCAAGTGACTGCCTGATATGCTAGCAAAACATTGCACTAAAAAATCCTCCCATTTAGGAAAACATCTACCAGGAAAATGCCCGTTTTGCTCAAAACTGGCTGTCACATTTTCTTTTTCAAATTCTCCCTCCAAATTACACCCTGTAAGGGGGCCTAGGAGACTCTGACTTTAAATAACACCAACACAGTTGTATAAAGAAGGTAAGAATTGCGGAGAGGTGAGGATGGTTTGCATGGATACAGAAATAACCCAGTCAAAACAATGTCATTTCCATTCCAAGCTGGACTATGTGTAGCACCACTCTAATACCTGCACTTATTTCCTCCCCAAAATAAGTGCAAATGTTATTTCATTTTAATAAGATTACTTGATATGATATGAAATGCATATATTATGACTGACCCTTCCTATGTCTCATTTAACTACTACATTTTAACTTTTATACAACATATGTTCATTGTTACCTACTGTTGCTAGGATACAACTTTTTAAAGTGGTAGATAATTCAGACCCTCCCTTGTCAGGTTTTCTTTATATATATTTTTAAGATAATGTCTTGTTATTCACATTTGTCTAATAACTTGTCAGATGGTTACTTTTCTTTCAAAAAAAAAAAAAAACCTTTTGACACTACATTTACTGTTTGAATGCAACTGACCCCAAATCAGGGCTAGTTTCAGATCTTGCCTTTTGTTCTACTAATGTATAAAGATAATGAAAGTAAATACACATATTTACATGTACATAACAATTTTATACAAGTCTATACAGTTGATAGTATCCCTCTCTCTCCATCATTCATAGGTGATTTCTTAGGTGTAAATTCCTTAGGGTAGAGACTACAGATTAATTCCTGACCCACTGAAATCAATGGCAAAGCTCCCATTGATTTCACTAAGCCACAATTTCATCCTGATTCTTCATATGCATTTTTTACAGTGCCTAACACAATACAGTCCTGAGTGGGACCTCTGGATGTTGCCAGAGTATAAATATCATCATCACACAACTTCTCAATTTATCACATGGCTTTGCAATATACCTTACAACAGTACACCGCTTTCGGGTATCCAGAACTACTATTCTATTATATAATAGATTGTACAGGCATGTGATAAATTGAAAAGCCATGTGTGATAAACTGCAGTTATGCATCTTTTACTGACTCATCTTCACCCTGCCCACTTATTTGTCTGTCCCAAGACTCATTCTAACATTCCAAACAACTAAGTAACTGTAACGAAACACCTAAAAAATAACCCAACAGAAGAACCTCAGCAACCTGCCAGAGAAAGGGTTCTTTCCTTTGCCTTCACCCCACCTCTTGCCAATGCAGAATTGCTCCATCAAAACAAACCTGACACATGTAATGTCACACAACTAGAAATGGGTATTTTAAAACCTTTGGAAAGAAGATTCCTAGCTTTTTAATATGAGTCATGGTACTTGCTCCTACCCTGGAAAGTCCCGAGATATTGAATATTGAAGTCATTCCATTATAATTCAGAGAAAAGCTATTTTTTCCCCATTTTTAGAGGTGCTTAATGTATATTCATTTTATTTCTTCTCTCCTTCTGAGCCATGTCCCATTGGACAAGTGATATAGAAAGAATCTATGATACAACAAATAATCTTAATACAATTTTTAAACACACTCTAAAACATACCTAAAATACCTTTATTGTAACGTATCTGGAATATATAGAATATTTGTTAGTGTATGTATGCTATGAAGATTTTCTTAGTGCTCATTTAGTATGAACTATTTAATTTATCCTTAGATTCAGGGCTTGTGTATAGCACAGTTATTAAAGTGAGGAGAATATCAGTCATTTTAAGACCACGTACAGCTGTTCAGAATATCTGAAGCATCCCCTTTCTCTACCGCCTCGCCTCTAAATATCCTTCTTTTCAAGGTTTGTTTCACTATGAAAAGTTTGTATTTTTATGCAGTGTTTCAGTATTTGCAATTCCTATCACAGAGGGGAGACAAAATGAGAAAAAAACAGTAAAAATAAATAAATGACATAACCTAAGGGGGAAAAACCACCTTACGTAATATAATATTAATTTATTTTTAAAGTTCCCCTACATCCCAAAATAAAATAAAGTAAAATAAAATAAAATAAATATGTTTCTTTAAAGGGTTTCCAAAACCCTTCTCCCCTCAATGGAACTTAATATGGTTATCAAAGGATATGAAACACTTGGAATCTTATTGAGCAGAGGATGAGAAAATATGGGAATACTGAAATATAATACAAGCAAGTCACTATACAAGAACACAGATACTTTCATTCATGCACCTCAGACTAGTAATTCTGGAAGAAAGTTCCATGTTTATGATGAAAGGAGAACACATGCTGCTCAAAAGTTTGGATTATTATAAGTAGCCCCTGAGGAGATGAGTTGTAGACAGAGTATAGGAGAGGCAGGAAGGGTTGTGAAACTTATGACACAGACACTACACCACCACTTATGTATTATTACTCGTTCTACTAAAATTGCTCTTAGAGCCCAAACCAAGATCAGGACCCAATTATATTAGGAACTATAAATACACAAGGTAAGAGAGAGTTTTTGCCCTTGAGAGTTTATAATTTAAATACACAAGGTAGAATAAGAGTGGGTGAAAAACAATTTTTATTCCTACTTTACAGATGGGGAACTGAGGCTCAGAGAGCCTTAGGGCCAGATTTGTAAAGATATTTACGTGCCTAATGGAATTTTCAAAATCCTACTAGGTTCCTACTTTAAGGTTCCTTTAAGCACCTAAATACCTTGAAAAAACTAGGCCTACTGATTTGCCCAAGTTTGCACCAGAAGTCTGTTGCAGAGCTGGGAACTGAACCCAGATCTCAAGATTTGGTCTAGCATCTTAATCACAAAACCATATCCTTTCCATCCCACACATATATAGGATATAAATTCATCTATAGATGTGTATATGAACACACTGGGCACAATTAAAAACTCAGCAGTTATTCTTTTCTATAGTAATTGTGATACTTCGGTCTCTAAATTGAGGAAAATACCTTGATTATCGCAGTTAACTGGATCAATAAATAGTTATTAGCTACTGTTGTGCCTTATATACATTTAGATTGCAAGCTCTTCAAGGCAGGAATCGTGTCTCTTTTCTATGTGCTATGAAATGCCTTGCACACTTTGGATCACTATATAAATAATTACACACAACAGCTACATTAAAAGAACATTAAGGTAGAAAATTTAAGCACTCAGAAGTTAGGAAATACTAGAATTAAGGTTGCCTGTGCAGCCTTAATTTGGCCCCCTTATGAATATGCATTATGACAGAGTCTTTAATTACATGACTTCATGCTATTTTTTCCCACAGGATATTTGTCTCATTTAGCCAGCTCATAATATTTCTCAAGTAATATATGACCATACTTATTTTCTACAAATCTAGATATACATATGGAGCATCTGGTATTATTTTTATTTATTTTTTCATTCTTACTTACACTAATTTCATCTTCACAATTGTTCGTTAAATCTTTACTGACACAGACTTTTCGTATTTCCAGGATTTACATTTTATTACATTCTGGCACTTATATACTTTATATTTTGGGTTCAATTACTAGTCCAACTCTCATTAATTAGTACCTTAGTTGACAAATGGTCCCAATGATTTCATTAATATCATCCATGGAGATAGTATTATTCAATATGAGTAAAGACTGATTTGGAGCAGGACTTCACCCTTCACAGACAGATAAAACTCTGAACAGGAGTTCATTACTTTAGTCTCTCACAAGCTGTTACTCAGAGAAATACCATTCTAGAGGTCTATAAACATCTTTCTTTAAATTATTTCTTATTTTATTATGTTCTTTTTTATAGAGAAGTGTGGCTAACTTGCTTTTTTCATGTGAGGTAGCCAACAGACTCTCTCAATGAAATTCAAATATTACTTTCTCAGAGTTCTGGATACATTTGAATTGGCCCTTTAACTTCAGATTGGATACAGAACCATTTCAAGAGTTAAACATATTTCTAACGATATGAAAATTGAACATTGTCATAAAAGTGACATAAATATGTAGGTTTGTTTTCAGGAGCTAAGTATTGAATTGTATTAGGATACAGGGCTCTAAAACCACTTACTGCAGGTGAACTATTTACTACTGTGAATAGTCCCGTTGGCTTATGGGAGTATTCATGGTGGAAAGGACTTCACCTGTCATTTGAATGACTGGTCATTTAAGCAGGAAATATATTCCCCCTCTCCCCCCCACTTCCCAACCATATCTATCTTAAGCAGAAATAAAAATCCATTTCTTCTTACAACTACAATCTGTAGTCTTCCCTTACAGTTTGGCAATACCTGTAAAATAAGAGAGTGAAATGTTCTCCTGACTTGACCCTATATCATTATCCCCCACCCTCAAATCCACACTTGGAAGGGAATCTCCATATGTGAAAAGGGGACTGTGCTACCTCTGCAACATCGTCCTCACCCTCTTATGGATCCTGAGGAGGCCTCTTCATGAGGTCTGGGTTCCATGCAGGTGTGGAGAATACAAACTATGGAAAAGAGACAGATGGCTGTGGGGACATGTAAGAGGCAACACATGAAATTTGTGCCCCCTTGCACAGAACTCTGGAGTTCTGCAAACTTTGTAAATGAGCACCTGCTGCCTTTGCTACATAGATGCAAATTCCTCAGCCCCTAGACAGGATGATGTGCTGGATCTCTCTGAGAGCATCTTGTGGCGAGACATCTTCTTCCATATCTACTGAGAGTTCTTATGCAGGGAATGATGTAGGCCCTAAGCAGTATTCTTTCCTTTGTGGCATTAGAGTCTTATTTCAATACATGCCGGCACTTATTAAAATTCACCCTCCCCAAATATCACTAGAGTCATTCAATACTATAACCTCACTGTTCACAATTGCTTCCTAGTAATGCTACCGTTCATAGGAAAATATGTTCTTATGTTGCCAGCCTATAAAGACAAATAAATAAGGCCATTTAGGGAGAAAAAATAGACACACCTTTGTAACTCCTCCAGAATATGAAAGCTTTTGGGAGCGATAATGGGGAAAAATTATTAGCTTGCTGAAAAATGGGAACGATCCCCAACAGGAAATAGCTTGAATATATATGCCCTGGCACATAGAAAACATGGCAAACAAACCTTCAGAAAGGCAGTGCAAAATGGGTAATGTCTCAAAGATTTACATAAACACTGACCAGTTAAAAAAAGTAAACTGGCTCAACTCCAGAAGCCCTAGAGTTCTGCACAGTCCTGTGGGAGATCCTTGTTTCATTCCTAAGGTCCACTTCAGCAAGGATTTTGAGTGCTAAAAAGTGAGCACATGCTCAGCTCCTTAACTCAGAGGTGTGGTGGAGGACATGCCTTGCATTGCCAAATGGTAGCCCCTCTAGCCAGCTACATAGCAGTGAATATACTCCAAAATATACCCATTACCCATTTTGAAGGATAAGATGGAGTGGTATAAACAAGTGGAGTGAGGCTGGGAAGAATAGAATATGACAGGGACACACAGTACCGCCACGAACAGCTAATTGTTTCCTCAAAGGATGCAAGATGAAAGGAAATTTAGCATACAAGGAACATTCCAGAGGAACGACTGAGGAAGGAGTGAATTTATTTATGCTGGTTTATATCAGTGGTTCTCAGACAGGGGTCCAGGCCCCCCTGGACCGCTGCAAGCAGATTTCAGGTAGTCTGTCAAGCAAGGCCAGCATCAGACTCACTGGGGCCCAGGGCAGAAAGCTGAAGTCCCGCTGCATGGGGCTGAAGCTCAAGGCCCTGAGCCCCACCACCTGTGGTTGAAGCTGAAGCCTGAGCAGCTTAGCTTCAGGGGGCTCCCTGTGGCATGGGGCCCCAAGCAGTTGCCCTGTTTGCTACCCTCTAATGCCAACCCTGGCTTTTATATGCAGAAGATCAGTTGCTGTTACACAGGTGGGCCATGGAGCTTTTATAGCAGGGGCTGGGAGGGGGACAAGCTCAGAAAGAAAAAGGTTGAGAACCCCTGGTTTATAGAATATTAAAAAGAAGTGTGGAGCCTCTTCTGTCACATTTGATGTGGCAAATGGAAAACATGCAGGAGCAGGGAAAACAGTAACACAACTTTATCTCATTTGGGATGATCTATGGCAAGCCATTCAGATAACATGACAGTTGTCTACAGAGACAATTCTGCTACAGGAGCATTTTAGCATTTCCCCACCCAGGAAAAAATATCCAAAAGCAAAGAAAAATAAATTGGCCTATATTCCAATATGCATCTGTTTTGAATCAATGGTTTACATCTTTCCCATGAGGCATTCATGCAGGATTAGTTGCTGCAGATTGTCTGGGCCCCATTCCAGTGGATGAGATTCCCAGCGAGGAACAGAACTTTCAGGAAGGGCTTCTATTGTCAGCGGATAGCCTAGTAGCTATGCCAGAGGACTAAAGTGCTAGTTAAAGGACACACAGCTCAGGAGTAAGGCTCTTTCTTTCATGAAGGGGAAAGGGATCCATCATTTGGTTGACTGAGACGTCTGCTGAATGGGAGACTGGGCGGGGACAAGATAGATTCTTTGCAACGTGATGTCCACTGTTTGGTCCAAAATGACTTATTTCATTGAGCTTGAAATTCACACAAATATGCTTTCCCCAAACTACAGTTCAATGTTTCCAAGTGGAAGCATGCGCCAGAGCCCCCTATAGCTGTGCTTATATTACAATATCTGTCTCAGAAGTACAATGGAGGGTCATCATTTGTAGGGTTGCCACAGACTTCTGAATGTCAAAGCTATTATTCCATTATTTAACACTGTGTACACAGTGATAACAGCAACTTGCTCCCAAATGAAGTCATAATACAAGAAGAGTTAATATGTAATGTCACTGCCTCAGAACTGGAAAGCGTATGATCTTTCATTAATAACTGATGATGTCTCACAGCAAAGGATGGAGCTTTACACAGTTTCCAGATGCTTGTTTAATGTTCTGCCTGATAAGCTCTGGACCTATGTTGAGCGCTCTAGCAGTAAGCCAAGCAATGAACTATTTGTCAGTGAAAAGAAAACAGGTGTGAGATTTCCTGATGTGTTAGAAAGGACATCATGTAGGATAATTTCTTAAGCTGCAAATGTGGACTATTTTTTATGATTGGCTGATCTATTAAATACTGTTTCAATTATTACAATGATAAAGAAGGAGGTGGAGGTGTTGTAAATGCCTTACAGAATTATTGGGAACATAAAGTAAATTTTCCTCTCGCTTGTTCGTACTAGTCTCTTAAGAAGTTTTATATGTATTCTTTTTCCCCCTGTTGTTTTTGTCACTTTGCATCTACAAACACTGAAGGCTCCCTCTGTTTTAAATAAAGCTGAAACTAACAGCTTTTAAAGTGGTTATATTGGGTTATATTACTAACATGGCCTCTTTGATTTTAAAATAATTTCTTCAGCCTGTATAACACATATTACCAGATCATATCTATTTGCACAAAAATATTATGGTTTTATGTCAGAACAGCTCTAAGAACAGGGTTTGTTAAGGTAACTGCTGCCACAAAAGCAGCGGGAGGAACATATATGATTGCTTTGGTGGGGTCTGCAATAAATGATAAGTAGGGTTTTTTTTTTTTAATTTGTCAGTGATAGGGCTATTGGTATAAAACAGAGTTATTTAGACTTTCTGGGATTTTTCTTATCCCAATATAACCACTTTAATATGTTCAGGGTTAGAGCCTGACATCCTTCACATTAGTTATTTATGGGAACATGCAAATCAAGTATGGGATCAATCATGGCTGGCTCTGCAGTGTGGAGGCCAACAGAAGCTCCTGAAGGTATTGTGCAGTGTGCTACTGATATGAGGCTGACAAGCTTTTTGCTAGATACTCCTGAGGGAATTCTGTGCCAAAAAATTAAAAATTCTGTGCACATTTCAGAATTCTGCATATTTTATTTGTCAAAATAATGCAATATAATGACACCAGTTTCAAGTATTTTGGTAATTTATTTCAAAATACCTGTCAGCAAGTATGTCTGTAACAATACAGACAACAAAAACTTTGCTCTCAGGAGTACAGAGTTAAAGAAACCCCTACAACAACCCAGTTCCTGTTTCTCTGTTATCCCCCGCACTCTCTACACCCCTCGAGTCCCACAGCCCAGCTGTGGGGCACCTCCCTGCCCCAAGCCCAAACACCCACACCCACTACCCCCACAGCCCAGCCATGGAGTGCCACCTGCCCAGGCACCTGCACCCCCTAATCACAGAACTCAACCATAGGATGCCCCTCAGCCCAGACACCTGCAGCCCCTACTCCCAGAACCCACACCTTTCAGCCCTGAAACCCACACATCTCCCAGAGCCCAGCCACAGGGTGACTCCCAGCCCAGACACCTGCATCCCTTACTCCCAGAGCCCAGATGCAGAGTGCCCCCAAACCCAGACACCTGCGCTCCCTATCCTCCAGAGCCCAGGCATCTAGAGAGATAAACAGTCTGATGTCTGGCCCCAGGTTTATATGGAGTTTCCTGCATGCTGCCTCCTTCCTTCGGGACATGCTGGGAATCACAGCTGCCTGGAATACCCCAGCTTCCCTCTCCTCCTCCCACCCTCACCCCTCCGGCAGCATCCTGTGTTTGCCAACTGGAAAGCTTGGCTCTGCTGAGTTCAGTGGCCCCTAGTGGTGACCAACAGCTCTGCAGCATCAATTCTGCAGGGAGGGATGAAATTCTGCACAGAACATTAATTCTGCACAAACTGTGCAATGGAGCAGAATTCTACCAGGAGTAGCTAGCCAAGAGAGGTGACTCACCCCTGCTTTCTCTTCAGCTCTTTTGAAGTTGCTTTGGATTCAGGTTAGCACAAGGACTGCAGCTGTGACTGGTGCTTATGAAAAGGATGTAAAAAAGAGACAGCTCCTTTCTTGTGGATGCATGCAAGGGTTGGCTATCACCATGACCTGGATGACATTTTCACTTTGTCAGTGCATGCTCAGTAATATATTTTGTCCTTACTAATTAAGGGCTCAGTACCATAAAAAATTATGCATATACAATTTTAAGCACATAAAACAGATCTATTAACGTCAATGAATTTACTCACGGACTTAAAGCTAAGCATGTGCTTAGGTATTTGCAGGATTGGGGAATAAAACTGTATTTAGTGTCATAGAATTCTACTGCTTTCCTTAATATATTTACAGTGATCAGCTAAGCAAAAATTATAGCATTTTACATGAGAGAGAAAGCAGTAGAAAGGGTCACTGTCATTAACCTAGACAAAAAAGAGTGGTGAAAAAACACAATCTTTATATTTTGGTTATTTCTATGAAGTCAGATAAAGACTTCTATATTATATGTAAAAGATTATGGGTTTTTCCCCGATGCTATTTTTTCCACATTTACGTATTAAGCTGAATTTATTAAACCATTCAATAAATAATAATTTTGATGTAGTTATTGCATAAAATGCACCTAGTCAGCTGTTACAAATATGTTTGTCTTCTCCCTGCCCCCCTCCCCCATAAACAGGAGGAGTCTGACATTAGGAAAGACACTGGATTTTTTTAATTTCTATAGAGGAAGAAGAGTGCCAGGGTCTCAGGGGTTGATCCAGTGGTAAAATCCAGAGTTGAATCCAAAATTCATGAACACATGTGTCTACGTTAGATCCTGAGACAATGATCTGCTCTGAGTACTCAGCAGCGTGCTGTTAAGCTATTCATGAGGCAGCTCAGGAGTAAGACTGTGGCTCAGACAGCTATAGTATCCCTCCTCCTGGTTCACCCACTGCCCTGAGAAAGGAGAAAATTGGAATGCAAATGGGAGTTAAATGAAAAGTAGTGCATGGGAGCTGAGGGGGTAGAACCAAGGTTCTGTCCATTCCCCATACAATTCTTCTGCCTCCTGCTCACCTGGGCTGCTGGTGGGAGCAGTAGAGATTTTTTTCCATTTTGTTGCCGCTACCTAACTTACACCCCATTCCCCTTTGTCTCTTTTATGCCCCCACTCGCAGTTCTATTCAGACCACAGTTTGCCTGTTGAAATCCCAACCCTTCTTAACATGTATCACAGCTGACATACCGATCATCATTTTAGAGTGAAAAGATTCTATGAGTAATTCTGATAGATATACATTTTAATTTAATCATATAATTTGAAATATTTCTTTTCCTATAGCAAAAACCTGTCTATAAAGTCTGGTTTACAGAAACAGACCATTAAAACTTTGTCTTACAAACTATTATTTCTTTTTTGTATGCCAATACTTTTAACATGATTTCAAATATTGTTATTTTAGTGGAAGACTTATTCTTTCTGCGTTTTTGAACAGCAATAATGCAATTTGAGCTTTCAAATAAAATTCTAACATTTCAAAATGTGTTTTTCTTTCAGCATCTCTTTGACAAGTGGGGTATCGTTAAGATAGGAATTTTTTTTAATTAATGAGTAGGCGGTGGGCAAGAATTAGAGGTTATTTAATATCATGTAGTGGGCAACAATTCAAAACCTGTACAGTATCTAAATGTTGTAATGGCATAAACAAACATAAATGTCTAATCAAAGTAACTCACTTGAAATTAAATCTATCTATCTAGAGACAATATTTTGGTTAAGCAGATAGAATAAAAGTTAATCTTACACTAAAAGTCTGTACTGTCTCTTGATGTCTTTAAATGGAAAGATTATGGGGAACAGTTGATAAAATGGTGTACAGCCAATCTAACATAGCTGTAAATAAACATTCTTTATAGGCTAATGACAACTGGGTCTGCTCAGAAAATCTTAAATCTAATGATTAAACCCTGCTCTGAATGCTCCCCCTTCCTTTATTATTAAATCATATACATGTTACAATGTATGGTTAGTTTGCAATGCCATCAGTTTCAGAGCTTTAGTAGTTACAATTGCTTAATGTTCTTCTTTCTGAAGATGACTTCATTATTATTATTATTATTTTACACTGAGTTTAGTGCTTCTGCATGATCTTAAAAACCTTGCTCTTAAATATGATGGACAAATGGCTAGGAAAATTAAGATCAAATGTTAGTGGAAATTTCTGTGGAAAACACATTTCTAGTGCTGGATAGCCTCTAATTACCACCCAGGAAATGCACAATAAAACCTCTTTTCAATCTTTCAGCTGTTGAGGCTTGAGTCTGACTGCCCCCTCTGCCAGTGGGACTGTTCCTTAATAGAGTTTAGTTTCAACATTGACAATTCAATTTTAAAAGTAAAATAGAATCAAGTTGTAGAAGAAAGACTTAAGATATGTGTCAACTCTTCTACTCATGCCCTCATACTGATGTCTTCTCTGATATCATAAATCCTTTCACATGGCGGCGCTTGTGAGAAGTTATGTTTGGTGCCATATTTTTAAACGGCCTCTCTCTACCCAGCCACTAATTTTGTGCCTACACTTACTGATAGCAAATAAATTGGAGGCATGATTAACAGCAGAAGCAAGGATAGGGTTTAGATATCTAACTACCTGACTTCTGAGATCAGTTAGGTAGTTAGCCACCCAAATCCTATAATCTGTAGCTGCATTTAATTGCAGGCACAAAATTAGCAACTGTGCTTCAACATTTTGACCATCTCCTCCTCTTCTTTTAATATTGGCAGCACGAGGACAAATGACAGAACAAAAACACAAAGCAAAAGACTAAAAGTATTTGTTTCTTTGGCACTTCTAAGTCTGGCCAGCACGTTGGAGAAGGAAATTATCTACCTAACAAGAGGGCCTATCATCATAAATCAATTTTTAATTTTACTAGTGGATTACGGCAATCAAATAAACATTTGCTGCCTGCCTGACTCCCTCACATACTTTTCTTTGAATTGGCTCAGTCCAAGATCTAGTTAAGTGTGGGAGTACATCCCACCTTACTCCCAGAAAATATCTGATTGGTATGCAGTGGGGGAAAAACACAAGTGCATACACAAAATAAAATATAATATGTGTATAATATATACGATACAGGACCGCAAAAGAGGAAAAAGACATAATGAAAATGAATAATCTTTGGGTATTTTCTTCCTGAACTGAAGTAGTTCTTGATTGTACAATCATTTTTCCAGTTTGCCTGCCTTTAAATACACACATCTCTACTTTTAGTTCAGTTTCTAAGCCACTATAGGTATTAGAGAACAATTTACATGTGATTTGCATTTTTTTTGTGCCTTTGGTTTTGGTAAGTCTTCCAAACCTAATGACTGTTCCTTTGGCCAGCAACATAAATGCTGTAATCACACAATTATTGTGCAGGGAACAGTTTAATTCAGCATTTTGTTCTCAACCACAGAACAATTACTCAATAATTTCGGTTAACCATACTAGCTCACTGCCTGGAGAGGAAGTAGAATATTCACAAGATCTAATGTTTTACATAAAGTCAGCCACTAGATTCTTATCTGTTACAACTTTTCCAGCATCACTAAGCTGTTTGGGATACTTCCACACACTCACAGATAATGAAAATGCATTATTAGCAGCTTGCTTTATTAGTCTATTCACTTGTATGTGTTGAATGCTTTTAATTATTCATTTGCATACTAAGGAGAAAGGTGGTTGTGTGTCTGTCTGGATGAAGTGGGTATCTGAGCACTGTCAAAACTCCCCTGAAAATATTAAATGTCAAACATCTATTCTAACCATAAACCAAGGACATTCAGAATTTATACTTAAGCATGGATCTTAAGCAGCTCTATTTCTCTTAGGTAATAAAAGGGGCTCTCTAAAGAGCTGACTTTATCCATAATACTGAATATACTGAAATGTCTTTGGACATAAGGAACATCTTTGGACTTAAGACAAACCTTTAGCCTAAAATCAGAAGTTTCTCAGGGACTTATGTAAATGAGTGATTTCACTCATGTAAGGAACCCCAATAATGTCTGCAGGACTTCCAATGTGTGGGAGCTTGAATTTTTGCGTAATGTAGGCAATAATATTCTTTCATTTTCATCTTCATCCCATTGACATTAACGGCAGTACTATAATTTCACTTCAATTGCAACAGGAGTAGGCCCATTATTTGTTAGTTTTTACTAAATTTTAGGATCCTTAGGGATCTTCTGCTCCAAATTTAAGTTTCAAAAGTATTTTACATGAATTAAATTGTATTTTTTACAGTATTTATACTGAAATATTCCTGTACAGAACTGTGAATCCAAACACCACTACTTTGGCAATATTGGTAAACTAGAAAGTGAAATTGATTATAAACAGTAAGTGAAGCTGACTCAGTTTAGCTTCATCATCCAAGGAAACACAAAAAGAAAACAAACAGTAAAAAATGGTGAAAAAATAAATAATCAAAAATAATAATTCCATTTGCAAACCTGGGTCAGATTTTAAATAATGTTCAGCTCAGAAGAGAGACTTCTAAATAATGGCTCTCTATTACTTCACAGATGTGTTCCCTGTAATGAGAGCCAGATCGACTGATTAAGTAACAAAGATTTACTGTTTTCACTCCTATTTGTTCTGCAGAGCCAACACAAGTAAGAGTTTACTAGGTAGGTTCTACGACTTCTTGCCTAGAAGAAAAATTGGTCAGTTGGAATGAAATTCCATTTAGTTTCATCTGCATGACCCCATAACACTGCAGAGCCATCACTAACAATAATGAGATTGCACAGGTGTCACCAAGGACAGAATTTGGCCTCTACAACCTTTGTGTAAAAGCCTGGCTCCACGGAAGTCAATAAGAGTTGATATCAGTGGAACAAAGATTTCACACTTTGTTTTTATTTCTTTTTATTGGTGCATGACAGAAACAGTCCACTTTAATTCTAGGATCCCAAGTTGAGTTTGCAAGACTGAAAGTTTAAAGGAAACATCTTATTGTAAATTGTGTCACTAAAGAAACAATAACATAGAGCTCCATGATGCCATATTCACAGTGTCAGTTTTCAAAGATGACCCACACATTAATAAATCTAAGGAATAAAGAGAAACATAGATCATTTAAAAATATAGCTGCATATTTAATACCAACAGTGCCACTTCGGTAGAAAAAAGGAAAATGAATGAAAATACATGGGAACTGAAATTACCTCATCAACCCAATGTTAACATTGTAATATGGGAAGGGGGGAGAGATTTCAAAAGTAAATGTAAGCAATTTTTTGCTGCTACTACTGCAAAAGAATTCAATGATGAAACTGTCTTATTACATACACATAATAGCTTACATTTAGACCTCTTAATAAATCTATAACCATTTTCATGATTCATGATCTGATGTTACCATTCAAATGGAAGATAAACCCCGAAAATGAAATTCCACTGGGGAAAACCAGACAATATAGGTTTGCAAAATTTACACTGTGCACAAAAGGACTGTTTTACATTTTCTAAGGTGTTTGATTTCAACGGTATACAGCAATTCTTCTCATTATTTATTTTATTTATTTATTTATCTGGTGCTTACTTTTTAAAATCAGATACCGTCCATGCATGCTGTACATTGGGTGGCAAGATCAAGCCTTGAGGCTCCACTGGTTTGTATGTGGACTGAGATCATAACTCACCCTTATATTAGCAGCATATCTCAGTATATCAAAGCCCGGGTTATCCAGAAAGTAACATTTCTGAATGCAAATTACAATACCTTAGGAAGGATCTGGTTATGGAATTCTAGTTCTTTTTTTGTTCCAAACTGTAGTTTAGTGTTGTTGTGCCCTGTTAAAAACTGTTGCTCTGCCACAATCCAAATCTAGAGATGGGCTGAACTTCAGTGGTTGGAGAAGTGATTCCTGTATTTGTAAAAATTTGCAATGCACCTTGAAGTCCTCCTCCATTAACAACAGTGTGATGCAAATGCAAGAAATTTACTGTTAGTTAGCATCAAAGGATTCTGTACATGAATCCCATATTGAAACGTCTCTTTAGCAGAGAAGAAGGCATGTGTCACAGTGACTGTGCTACTAACAGGCGCCAGAAAGATATCCATCCCTAGGCTGAGCAATAACTTGCCACCTGAGTTATGGGAGTTGTTGCTATTGTTTGTCCTTTTTGGTTAGTTTGGGTTTTTGGTTTACTTTTGAAGAGGAGCTTTTTCTTGATTTATAGAAGGTTGTCTTTACCTTTTATAAATTTTCTTTAATTAAAAAAAACCCTACCAGTTCAGAACTGCATCTGCAACTCGAAGTATTTGTACTTATAGCAAATGCTATATTTAGTTAAGGTTAATGTGCAGTTTACACGTACATGCACCCAATTTATAGGAAGCATATGACATAACTGTTTGATATAAAGATTTTATCAGCATGAGCTTGGGATGGTCATAATATTCACAAGTGGCAAAATTACAATTAAGTTATTCAAGTCACCCCAAACTAAAGCCAATAAAACCTTTATACATATCACAATATCATGTATGTTATGTGCCATAAACATAAAACTGCTTTAGGAATCTTTTCAAGAATTTTAAAACATGTTTTGGGACTATTTTCTTGGGTCTCCCTGCCTGTAAAGCTAGGAGTTGTACTTACCAAGGGCCCAATTCTCATTTGTGTAAAGTGTGTTTTAAACTGTGTCTAAATTACATGAAGTTCTATAACAAATCAATGGTTTTTAAATAGGCCCAGTTCTCATATACACATAGGATCTCTTTACACCACTTGCTATAGAACTTTACATAGTTTCCACTAATTTAAAGGTATCTTTATATTCTGGCTGCGGCTGTCTGAAGCTGATGAGGGATTTAGGACGTGAGAATAAGTCCTAAGGCAATGACTTAATAGGCAGAGGGCAGGTAATGAGAGCAAAGGTGAGTGATAAAATACATTTACAATCTTCTAAATCATCACATCATACAGTATATTATACACTTAAATGCATACACAACTATGTATGATCTGACCTTGACAGGTGCTGAGCACCCACAACTTCCACTGACTTCAGTCAGAGTCCATGATCTGTAGTTGTACATAATCACTAGACAACTCCTAACCTTCCACCATAAGCCAATAAGTTTTCTCATCTATTCAACTGCTTTATTTTATTTTTTCCTACATAGTAAAAACCTCAAAAAGGAAAAAAAAAAAAAAACACCTGCCTATTTAAAACAGAAAAAAAGGAAGTAGAAAGTAGACAAATAGAGCCAAATCCTCAGCTGGCGTAAATCGAACCTAGCTTCACAGACTTCAGTGGAGCGATGCCAGTTTACCCCAGCTGAGGATCTGGCCCAAAGTCTATCTCCAGATGCTTTTATATTAAAAACGAGTGTTTGGGAGCTAGGTAAATGCAGTCCCCATGGACAGGTAGCCTTCAGAAAATAAGACCACCATGTTACGTCTGAAGTGTTGTGCTATACAAGTCCATGGCACACACAATTTGCTTCAGGAACTAAGTGGCACCATCTAGCAGTTCTGCAAAGAATGCATTAAACAATCTTGCAGGTACATTATAGACTCTTAATATTGTTTTTATATTCTAAGCATTCATGGAAATGAAATAGTAGTAATATTACATAACCACAAGTTTTTTGTGTGTGTGTGTTTATGGCTATTATTAATGAAAACCAGCTATATTATTTCAGACAAATAATCTGGAGTAAAACAATCAAGGGGCTCTTTTACACCTGAAGTGGTATGATTTGCAACATAAATTGCTGACTTTAGGTGGCGTGGAAGCCTATAATGTATGTTTGAGCATATTAGTAACATTTTAATAATCAGTAACATATTAGTAATCACAAATATGTCTAACACAGGGAAAGTAAATGAAAGACCATCTAAAACCTTTATGTATGACAGCTTTCCCTCAATAAAAAAGGATTAACTACTGAAAATCAAAATATTTTTTCAAGAAGTTTATTCATTAGAGTGGGGTCCATTTTAAACGTATCAGGCCCCTTTAAGACTAAAAGTCAGTGCTGCATGCCCTGAGCCTGTTTATCAAGATGACTCATTCATTCATGGGACACATGGGGTTGTATGGCTGGCTTATGGTAGCACTCCAAATTAGTACTTACACAATGGAGAGCTTATACAATTGCAGTAGTCCATATCTAGTAAAACTGCCTTAGTGCCTAGAATAATGGGCCTTGCTAAGTCTCTAACAGTTCAGTAAGAACCTTTAAACAGCTGCACACCACACATGACCTGTGCCATCTCTACAATGCCTATTGACCATGAAAGGAAGCTTTGGGAACTATTTCCTCTGCACCCTCATCATTGGACAGCACCAATCCCCTTGCTTTTTACAGAACAAAGGGATCCCCCCCACATTTCTTCTTCTCTTCCCCCCACCTCTGCAAATCAGCCCTCCACTGATCATCCTTCACATTTTAGCCTCTGCCCTAGAATACTCTGGACAATAGTATTGGTTCCATCTGTGCTCTCCATTAAACCCTGGTAATCCTTCTAAGAACAGCTGGACATTCAGATTCCACACACAGAAACTCTTTCTGTGGAACCGTTGAGCTACAATTACGCTGAGGCTGCGCTTATTTCCAGTGCTTGCCTGCAAATGTCTTTTGTAGGGTCCTCTAGGGCTGTAAAGGAGAATGTCATGACATAACAAATTTAACAATACATTGAGACAGATCCAATCTCAGATTATAATGCAACACTTAGTCACCCCCAATGCCAAGCAGCACTTAGAATTTTTTTTTAGACAAATGACAACATGAATGAAAAAGTGTCAAACTAGCACCATGTCATTAAATAATCATGGAGTAGCATCTACAGTTAATCAAATAGTTTCAAAATACTTTGTTACACTGGAAACACTGAAATCCTTACACTTTGCTTAGAAGCTTTTTTAAAAGAGCTATGCACTAGGAGTTTGTCACTCTCATGGCCCAGAGTATATTCAAGGGAATGATCTGACAATGTTTATCAAAGTAGGAAGTGGCCAAAGTGTGAGAGAAGGATCATTAATTCAACTGGACAGATTGGCCTGTCTGCATACCTGGGGGTTCCCTGGAGAATAGCCATTTCCTTCTTTACTCAGCCTCTGGGGTGGTCCCCCAAAACTTTTCCCCCGCTTCCCAGACAAGTATTCAGCAAAAATAATACACCCAATTTAAACTATTTCTGTTAGGAATCATGATGACTGCTTAAAAAGAAGACAATGACTATTACAGATAGCCTATAGAGTTCAAAGGACATCTAATGTTTTAGTGTGTGCATATACATATATAAACACAGAGTACAGGCACACAGAGAGTAACCAAACATATACACACATCTGCATACTTACAAACATGTAACAAACCCCATATCAGATATGATGTCGAGTTGAATATTTAGAACAGCACACAAACTGCATTTATCATGCACTGTTGACAATTTCGCTTGCACTCTGCACATTAATCCATCTCTACTATTCCAAATCTCTGACCAGCTTCAAACAGCCAATATTTTTTTTAAAACAAAACTTGATTTGCCTTTTTCTTCCCATCTTTTCCTCCCAATTCAAGCAACTGGGCAGGCAGTATTCAGTCCTGGACCAATGACAGTTAAAAGGTTTGCTATTTTGAGACCGATGAGCAGTAGAAATAAGAGATCTTTTCATCAATAGAAATGGAAGATTAATAACTCCCAATGTGACACACAGCACCTGCTTATAGCCCTAAACCATCCCAAGACATTGAACTTCAATCATAGCAATTATGGAAAAGCTATTCTAGGTAATTTTCACAAGTTTACTGGACTCGTGGTATTAAGATAGCCTGGCTTTACAAGCAGAGGGTCACAAACAATACACAATTTTTTTAAAAAAAACCTCTCTAAACTGTTTCTAAAGCAGATTTTCTGTAAAATGTATGGCTTAAACCCAATATATCACAGTATAAAGGTTTTATTGGAATTAGTTTGTGATGCCTTGATTGACACACAAATGACAAACAACGGGGCTGTTCCAACACATCAATAAAACTTTTATATCACCGCTCACCTAGGGTTGCCAGGCATCCAGTTTTTCAACTGGAATGACCAGTCAAAAAGGGACCCTGGAGGCTCTGGTCATCACCGCTGACTGGGCCACGAAAAGTCTGTTCAGTGATGCAGCGAGGCTAAGGCAGGCTCCCTGCCTGCCCTGCCTCCGCACAGCTCCTGGAAGTGGCGAGCATGTCTCACTCGTAGGCACAGGGGTGGCCATAGGGGCTCCGCACGCTGCTCCCACCCCAAATGCCATCTCTACAGCTCCCATGGGCCAGAAACTTCAACCAATGGGAGCTGTGGGGGTGGCACCTGCAGAGGCGGGCAGTGCATAGAGCCCTCTGGTCGGGCTTCCAACTAGGAGCCGGACATGCTGGGCACTTCCGTGATCTGCTTAAGATGGGTCGACTAGTCAGAGCCCATACCCACTCCTGCATCCTAACTCCTTCCCAGAGACCGCACCCCTTCCTGTATCCCAACCTCCTTCTGCACCCCAAACCCCTCCTCCCCAGTCCCATCCAAGAGCCCACACCCTCAGCAGGAGTCCACATCCTCTCCTGCAACCCAACCACCTGCCCTGGCTCTGAGCCCCCTCCTGTACTCCTTGGCCCACCCCAGAGCCCTTTCACCTCAGCCCAGAACGCCTCCTGCACCCCAAACCTCTCATCCCCAGCCCAACCCTAGAGCCCACACCCCCAGCCAGAGCCCTCACCCCCTCCCACACCCCAACTTACCACAGCCTGGAGCCCCCTCCCACACCCTGTACCCATATCTGGCCCCACCCCAGAGCCCATACTCCCAGCTGGAGCCCCATCCCCTCCTGCAACCCAACCTCCTGACTCAGTCTGGTGAAAGTGAGTCAGGATGGGGAAAAGTGAGTGACGAAAGGAAGGAGGGATGGAGTGAGCAGGGTTGGAGCCTTGTTGCAGGGGTGGGGCAGTGGGTGGGGCAAGCATGGTTGGGTGTTTTTGTGTAATTAGAAAGTTGGCTACCCTACTCACAGTAATATTTTCTATTCTTTCACACATTAAGTCTATCATAAAATATATACCTACCCTGTCTATATTTAAGGTTCAGATTTACTTTCCCTTATAAACCGAAGCATACAAATATCATGGTGGTGAGCCCTGATAAATGCCTCCAAGAAGAGGGTCACTCAAATACTTCATAGGTAGTCTGTTGCCAGAGGACAAATTTTTGTCTGAATTGGAGGTGATTTGGCCAACTCTTTTTGCAATATGGGGCTTAGAAATAAATAGATGTAATCATAATTTACAAATTCTTCTAATGCTCTTTTCGCCACATCTTATCTCAAAAGTGGCTTGTCCTAGAAACTTCAAATGAGATTTATCTGAAAGATCTTGGCAAGCTCTAAGGCAGTGAAAAGCATATTTGGAAATTTATTCACAGGTGTATTGGGAATGTCAGAATGGCCCACTGGGTTCCAGCGGACGACAGAGTGTGCCAAATGACTGATGAAGAACTAAGTTTACATTTTAAAAAAAATCAGTCTCCAGAGCATTTCACTGTAGCGAATATAAACTGATTGCTAGAGACTTTGTTCCTGTAACTTTCAGGAAAAAAATAAAAATAAAAACCTGAAACCAGTCTCTCATCCATCCTCATCAGCTGCACTGCAAGCTGAGACCCTCCAAGCCATCAGCAAACACAGCACCTAACAATTACCTGCTCCTCAGATATTTCTCTTCTGCCCCATACTCCATTTACCTGAGAGACACCAATGGAATCTTTATTCCCAATGACTCCCCTCAGATATCTATTCTTAGCTTTGGTGCTTGATAGCAATGCTCCCAAGACAATCAATACCCTTCCCCAGTATGACAGATACTACCCTCCTCTCCATGATCCATCTTGCAGAAATGAAGTCCAACTATGGGCAGGATGACACTTTCAGGTGCTGAAAAGGCTCCAGGAAATATACTCTTCTTATGCCACACTTGGGGAGGGTTGGGGTGAGGAAGATGATGGAGGATGAAGATCAGAGATTGGAGGTAGCTTTTCCCCCACTTCCATTCCCCGGGATCTGATGTACAAGGCCTAGTCTAGTAAGATTAATATGAAGATTAATCCAGCAGCAGCCTTGTCTCAAGCAGGTCCCCTCAGAGGCAGCAGTGAATGAATACTGTTGTACTTCTCCGGGGACAGAATTGTGAATGGTCTTTCTTTGATCCTGTGGGGTTGAGTGGCAAAAAAGTAGTCACAAAGCTCAAGAAGTAAACAGAAGTTTCACAGGATTAATTGCTTTTGAGAGCACCTTTCCAAATTAATTTTCTTCTTAGTATCCATGCAAGCCTAGAGTGCTCTAGGATTTACTATGTACCTCCATGTGAGTAAGTGAATAGTGGGAAGATGGCAGCCTCTGGCAGCAGTGCAGCAACTGAACACAGCACAAGTAGCTAGACTCCAACTTCCTCTTGTTTTGGGGACTACTACAGCCTTAAAATGCTCTCTTCTGCCTGAATCAGAATTTATTTCTCCCCTTTCTACTCTCTATAATTGTTCTCTTCCTCCCATGACTTCTGGATCATCCCTCCATTTCCTAATTTTCCCCTTTCCTCCTCATTTCTCTCTTTCTTCCACTTCTTCTCTCTCTTGCACCTTCACTCCAGCTGCCCACATATCGAGGTAGGCCCATATGTAACACATAGACTGTTCAAGTATCAGTGTTTTGAGGCTGGCCCTGTCTCCCAGTGTTGCCCCTGTTAGCATAGATTCCCAGCCACCATGGGTTCAGCTAATGTCAGACAGGTTTCTCGGTGCAGCTTCCACAGACAGCAACCAGTCAGGCTGTCTCCGGCTGCTCATGCAAAGGACTACTTGTTATCATTCACTTTCTTTTGCCAGGGCTCCTCGAGACTCCCGCTGAGTGGGTGGTACCTCTGTTTACCCTCTGGCTGAAATCTAGAAGGAAAGCAGGGTAGATACAGAATGCGCCTCAGACTTGATATAGCTGGTTTGCTATTCTAGCAAGAAGTGCCATGATAACACTTGAGAAAGGTCCAGGATGCAAAATTCAGCATCTTTTCCAACTCTCCATGAAGAGTTTAGGTCTAGTGGTTTGGATCAGCCCATTTTCTTTTCTTTTTCTTTCTTTCTTTCTTTCTTTCTTTTTTTTTTTTTTTTTTAAAAAAAGTGGAGGGGGATATAAAGTTTGGCTCAGGATCCAGATTTCACCAGAGTTTAGAGGGGTTCAGATCCAACAATTTGGTTCAGGCCCCTCTCTCTAGACTTAACTGATTAATTCAATTTGAGCCCCAAAATGGGCTGAATATTCTGACCTTTCTTTGTGTGAAATGAGATGTAGTCTCATGAGATAGAACATCTAATAGTCACTAATCCATGGTCAGTGCTGAGGACAAGCTTTCTTGGACTTATTTCAAATCAATTAATATTTCTCAATTAAAAAAACCTCGCTGGTGTTTTATTACATATCATTATTATGTTTCCTCTGCATTCATTACTCTCTGATTATAAAGTACATAGTACAGAACTCCCAAACAGCTTATGAGAGGATTTTCTGATAACAGAAAGAGACAGGACACATCTCATAAATACAGAGTCTACACACCCACACACAGAGTATGAATCCAACTCTTTGTATATCACTTGTCTTCCTAGACTGTAGTCTCTTCAGAGCAGGGATTATGTCTTTTCTTTTATATATATATATATATATATATA
>ML677350.1:24393556-24844947 GCA_007922305.1 Dermatemys mawii | reverse complement strand
ACACACACACACACACACACACACACACACACACACAAAATTTGTACAGCACCTAGCAACAAGGAGACCCGTTCTTGTTTGGGACGTCTGGTTACTAATATAATATTTATATTTAATACTATTTGATACTCTGAGAAACATTGGAATCAATCCTTAAAGACTTGTTCACTTATTTGGAGCCTGATTCACCACTGGTTTACTCCAGTTTTATGGTGGTGTAAATTATTTGTAATCAGTGGAGTTACACTGAAGTAGGACTGGAGTAACGCAGTACTGAATCAAGCCCATAATCTGTAATTTATGAGATTTAATACACAGGACTACATATATCATAGAAAACTCATTTTCAATAAATCTTCCTTTCATAGCGCAGTTTCAGATAGCCGGTTTCCACTCTTCTGTTTTCTGGACAAATTCTGCCCTCAAACATATCAGAGAAGTCATCTTGACTTCTGTGGGTCATGCATCTGTGTATCTCAGAGCAGAATCTAGCCTTTAGTGGTTATGTATGGAAATGATCTTATTTAATCTCTGTGCTAACACTGTAAATCGCAAGGAGAGAAATCCTACTATATGCACTGGGTACACCAATACAAAGTAAGGCTACTATATAATAATCTTCTGTTTACATGTCTTGCATCTGTTGACATCCACATTTAACCTTTTATTTGTAATGCCAAGAGTGGTATGGAACGCCAAAACTTTTGGCCTATGAAGAGGTTTATAGATGAAAAAAAAAAATCTTTTCTAACTATATGCTAAACTGATATATAAAATCAATTATAGATAATATGTTTTTCATGACATATTGAAGATTAGTATGTCTCTCTCTGACACTAAAAATTCAGGATGGGATTTAACATGGCTTCACCTCTTCCAAGGTACAAATTACTGACTTTAAGGATTTCAGAAAATCCAAGGCCAGATCCACAGGATGGTGTAAATGCAAATACAATGATTTACTTTTACTGAGGATCTGGCCTATACGTGCTTCCTATTTGTATCTAAAACAGACCCTGGTATAACACAATACTGCATGATCTACTGTAGCCACAGATGACATGAAACTGTTCAAATTCAGCAAGGACCTGCCTCAACCATTCACATAAAACTCACCCAAGTCAAACATTTTCAATAACAGCCACTGATTTTAGGTGTCCAACTTGAGGCACCTTGTGCTTGACAACCAGAGTACTAAGCACTCACAACTCCAACAAAACTCAATGGGAGCTGCAGGTGCGCACCACTACTGGAGATCAGGTCTAATGTGTCTCGAGTTACACACCTAAACTATTAGTGGCTGCTTTCAAAAAATGGCGCTAGGTTGTAGAATGAAAATGTTCAATTAACTTAAAAATCACTCCACTACAATACAAATATTTACTCTACATTCTGGGGTACATCTCCTACCTGTTTCTGGCTCGGCTATGATAATACTGTTCTGTTGAGTTTTCAAGACCAATTTTATAAACCCAGGAGATTTTGTTAAATTCCTGAACTTTTGGGTAACTATTGAACTGATCCAAAACTTCAAATCTTTTGAAGTTTGACCATCACAAGCAATAGTTTATTTATCTGAATTAATTTTGTTGTTTTACAGATAGATCCAAATCACTTGTGGCTATATCTCCACTGGAACAAGATAAACAAGATGTTGAATTGATTCAAAACTACAGCTGCATATGAAAGGCCATCAATTGCCCTCAATTCATGGGTAAATCTCCCACTGGTATCAAAAGAAACCTCATTGGGTAGCTCAAGTGTTATGTCCCAAGGAAAAGCCATACTTTTCTGGGATTTATAAGAAATATACGTGCAATATTTTGGGGTGAGAGAGAGAGATGACGGAGGATCTACTGTTTGCAATACTTCTGGAAAGTTCTTGCAGGTTGAATTCTATGAAATTATCTGTTTTAGGCACCATTCCAGAATGATTTGGTTCCCTGAACCCATGCAGAGTCCGAAGGAAGTCATGTGAAGCTCACTGAAAGTCAGGGCCTTAGACACGAAAAGGAAAGAGAAACAAAAGCAAGACACTGAATCCCCCTCAAGCAATAGAAAAGGAATTTGGAATCACAACGGTGCATATGTATGTGTGTGTGCGCAAGATAATATATGTCCAACGGGATGAAATGATCTTTTACTTCAAATCACAAAGAATTCATTTACATCTTTCTTCTACACAACAAAAAAGATCACTGTGCAAGCTTTATGAAATTTCTTGCAAAAACCGGGACCTTATTATTATAAACTTGCCACTGTCCGTGGGTAACCAAACATTCATTTGAATTCCTGAAAGACTGAATCTTTTAAAGAGAACAAGATGGGCCCATATTAAAACTTTTAATGACTTTAGTTTAGGGAGAAAAAAAAAGGTGGAACTTTACAGCCAGCTGGCTCCATACCGAAAGCCAGGCTGCACAGCTTGAACTTAAAGCTATCTTAACATAATGAATAAGTGCCAATAATTAGCATATGTAGTGTGAACAGGTTTGCTGGCACAAGCAAGTGAAAAACTCCAAGGTAAAGTTATTATTAGGGAGTAATTAGCTCTGTGAAGTAAATGAGTGAAACAATAGCTGCCAGCACTGACAATATGGCTAACATCTGACTATGTGGAAGATAACATTGTAAAGTATTGCTCCCTGAGCTAGAATCTGTTAATAACCATATGTTAGTGTAATTAATGCAGAGTCTTTCTGACCTGTTGTCACATAAGAACAATACTTTCTTGGAAACATTTAAACAGGCAGCCCTACACTCATGGATGGCAAAAAAATAATAATAATAATTCAGAAAGTTGCTAAAAACACCCTTTCTTCTGCTTTTCTTTTTAAAAAGTAGCAAAAATCAGTAACTGGAAAAAATTAGGACATTCATAAGGTTCTAGCAAACTGCTTTTATGGTTCATGACAAGGATGCTATATCCCGAGTCTGGTGCAAGTGAACTGACAAAAAACAGAGCCCCTATCTGAATTCTTCTAAATTTAGGGGCGTTTGAAGGCCATACACCAACCCAAATTTTGTAATTTGACCATGTCTGTATAATGGCTTAAAGCTGGATCCAAACACCCTTGAATTTTAGAATTTTCAAAATTTAGAGCAGGTTCTGAATTTTTGGCTTGATTGCATCTCTAAATTGAATAAATCCCTGAAGGTGTCTGACATTCATCAGCCCTCCTGCCAATGTCTTAATATGTTATTAGCTAGAGAGGGTCTCTGTTTGTCCCTACACATAGGTCATTTTCACCTGTAGCTGATACAATTTGATGATTCTGAAGTGGAAAGCTAGGGAGACCTTCTCAAGGAGAAGGCACTGAAATTGTGCCCAGAAGTTTTACATTTTCATAAACAATGACGTTACCCCCCACCCCCCGCCCTTCATTTTAACAGCTGAACAAAGGTTTCAGAGACGGTTGGTAAATGAAGTTTTCTCAACAAACCTAGACATAGATGATTACAGTGTTTTAACATCATTACGCATAGAATAACCCTAAAGAATATGCTGCAATACAAAGCACCCTCTTCCTGAAGCTCTTTGTTATGAAGTCCTCTCTAATTTAATTTGACTGAATCCCCAGTCCAACTGAATGTCTTATATGCACCTCATTAGACCATGAATGCTCATTAGCTCATGACAACAGTTTTATAGAGAGGGTAAATTGTGGTCACACATTTCAAAAGAATATCCCTCTTTTTCTAAAGAAAAAGTTTGACAACTCTAAGATTCTAGCTATATTTAATCTTGATAAAAAAAATCCCCAATTTAATGGAAGCTTGTTAGTACTATCCTTTTTTTTCTTTCTAGTGGGGCAGATAAAAAAAATAAAGGAAGGTTTTTATTGCTTCACAGGCTACAATGGCCAAGCAAAGGAATGCTTCATGTTCGAGATCTCACACATTCATCTTCTTACTAAACATCTGTTTAAGGCTTGTATGATCTACCTGTCAGCACCAGTGATCCATAAAGTGTTTGAACCTCCTGTCACAAACTTCAGTGCTGATTTGATCAGAGACTTTGTGCACACTAATCATCCCCTTTATCTTTTCTAATGTTGGGAGGAAAAAAAAAAAAGCCCTCAGCAAGGCTGTCTTCCGAACCTGACTGTAATTAATCTTTACATGGGGGGAACCTGCCTGGTGTGAAAAAGCAAGATCTGATGGGCTGCTGCTCTATTTTTTATAAGGGCCTCATTTCCCCTACTAGGCATCTTTACACTGAAGCGGTGTCCTTTACAAAACACCTTACCTATATCCCAGTGACAGTGAAACAACCTTCAAGATCATCTTCTGAATGAAACCACTGGTAACTCTGCTTAAGAAAAGAGACCAAGGAAAAGGATCCCTTAGAAACTTGTTTAAATGATTCTCTCTAACTGCCGGGGGCGGGGGGGGGGGAGAGGGGAGGGGAGAGAAAGGTACCAGAATGAGAACCAGTCCACTTTTCATGTCCCTTATAAGCTTCTTTCTTCACTAATCATCCCACTGCTACCTTTCTTTTGCTCAGTTGCACACAGCTGTACTGAAAACTGCACGGGCTCCCAGAGGGAATAGATAACATCAGGTGTTCTGGGGGGATTTTAACTGTTTAAAGTAACATTTTATTGCAACCACTGTTTGCTTTGGTTTCTATGGCTTAAGAGAAATTAATGCCTGTGATGATATAGGGCCTGATCCAAAGCTCTCTAGAGTCAATAGGAATCTTTCCATTGAGTTCAGTGGGCCTTGGGTCAGCCCCACAGAGCAGAATGGGACCAATCATTTAAATTTAATGGCCATTCACAGAATACAGTCCCTCTTGTTCCCTAGCTACTGACTCCATGTACGGGCAACAATTCAAAAACAACTGGGGGACAGTAAATAAAGAGGAAACAGAAGAGCCTATAACACCGTGAACATGGTTCAGACTCATCATCTTACACTGATGTGGTAACTCTCATTGTGAAGAATGCCAAAAAGCTTTAAAAATGACACATGTACAGGAATTTTCTGTCACCTCCTAAGACAGAGAGCTCCATGGTCAGGATGTGAGCCATGTTGCTTAATAGAATGGGGAAAAGGCAACAAATATTTTTTAAGACAGTGGGGAGCTTTTTAAAAAAGGTTCAAGATGATCTTTAATATTTACACAGAGGACAGAAGAGTTGGTTTTTCCATGCAGAAGACCCTCACCTGTTAAATTGCATGGTTTTCACTTTACCTGCACTGGAAGGGTGCAAAGTTGAATTTCATAGCTTAAATCCAAACTTGGTGTTCAGACTGCTAAATCATTCTCTCTCCATTACTATCATCATTTCTTGTTTGTGAATTGTGGTAAATCCATCAGGCCCCAATCAAAATCAAAGGCAGCCCACAAGAGCTAACAAAACAATTGGAAGCAATATGTCCCAGGTGAGTGTGACGAACAGTAGGCTCAATAAGGAGGGAGAGGGTACAAGTGATACATTCATGCCAATATACAGATTTGCTATGGCTCTTGCTGGCTCCAACTAGACTTCACTGGTTTGCTGATTCCTTGCAGGTGTCACAACAGAGGTAGGTCTAAAGGGAAGATTTGAAGACGACGAGAACTCAGACTACTTCCAGCATGGCACTTTTTGCCTAGATGGACAGCATGGAAAAATGCACATAAACGATTATAGGAGAAGTAGACAAAGAATCTAGGTGTGCAGAACAGAGGGATAGGAAATGATGTGCTGAGAATTGAGGGACAGATCTGAGAAGGCCCATGAAGGAAAGGACAAAAATTCCATGTAGTAGAAAACAGGAAGCCAATATATGGACTGAATGAGGGGGATGATTTGGATACAGGGACAGATGATAGAATGATCTGAACAGTGTTTGGTATGTTCTGGGGAAGAGCAATGTAGGTATCAGAGAGCAGCAAAGAAGAGGCCTCATTAGGCAAGACATGAGATGATAAGGAACTGGTTGAGGGTTTTAGCTGTGTGGATAGAAAGGGGGAAAAAGGAACTTAGAAATGTTAAAGGTAAAAACCATAAGGATTTGGACACAGCCTGGATGTGGCAGGGTGAGAGCAAGGGAGGAGCCAATGATGATTCTGCAGGATCTGAGCCTTGAATAACAGGGAGAGAGATGGTGTTGTCAACAGTGATAAAGATTGGAGGGAGTGGAGAGGCGTTGGGAAGAAAGCTGAGTTCAGCTGAGGTTGTGTCTCTGGCTAAGATCGAGGCTACCTCAATCCTAGCCAAAGATTAAGGCACATAAATCACTCTAATTGATCATCTTTCTTACTTCATGATCACAGAGCAACACATCAGCACCCTACGAGACTTGTCCACAAAGTGTCTTATGGTGCATCTAAATTTCACAAGGAAGACCTTATGTCAATAGCCAGATAAACTTTATAAGGTCAAATACTGCTTTGATCACACAGTAAGGACAGGATTAAACTGGTATTTTATCCAGTACACAATCCCATTTGGTTTAAACCTAAATCTCATTGAGTAATTAAGGATCCAGAGGGTCTGAGACTCTGCAGTGGGTGTAATATTCCGTAAACAATATCTTGGGACACAGATAGGATTAAACATTAATTTAATTACATTTAAAAAAATCTTAATCTTCCTATAGGTCTCAAGAAAGAAAAGGAAGTAATGTAAAATAGTTCAAATCTGGATTACTATGAAATGGAACAAAAGCAACATTCATTCATTTAAATTTGGCCACCAGCACCCCTTCACAAGGAGGATTTTGTTTGCAGAGGTATGGAATAGAAAGCCAACTGGATTCTACAAGAGCAGGGCTGCCAAGATAGGGATCAATACTCCAATTGATCAATACTCCAATACTTCAGGAATCAATACAGAAATCACTGGATTAAGAAATTATAGCCCTTTGTCCCTTCTGCAGCCCCCCTACCCTCCAACCCTACTCTGAATGGAAGTAAACTCTACACAGTGACAGACTGGTATCATGTTTAAGAAAGACGTGAACTAATAAAACGGCTTTGTTCTACCATTACAAAAACAGTACTAAAAGAGCGACAAAGAGTCTTGTAAGTGAAATGAATGAGGCTTGAAAACTCTGTCATTGCCATGAAATCTATGCAAGTAAAATAAAGAAAATACCTGAATATTCTAAGGGTAAGTTGCATCACAAATGATGCACTGGAACATATGTTTAGTACCCAGACTCTAGCCTACTACAAACAAATTCAATTATGCTGATGGCACGCTATTTTGGTAGCAGTGACGAGCCCAGTACTGTGGACACATCTCCAAAGTAGCGTGAAAGGTTAGGTTTGGGTAAGCGTCTAAGCCTTAGCCATAACTTATTGTTTGGTAAAGTGGGCTGGGAGCTTTTGGGGGATCAGGGTTTCTTGGGCCCAAGTGAAAAAGAAAGAGACTCTCAACCAGTATTTCTACTGAACCTCAAAAGTCCTATTCTGCTGCAACAGGATATGAGGAATGCCAACTGAAGTCAACTCATGTACTGAGGTAGCATAACTGGACTCCAGAAATGAAGAGATGTGTGATGAAAAAAACTCAACAAACTTTAAACAACCTTACACAAAATTTGTGATAAAAGTCCAGATCACTTATGTTATTTGAACTCATTCTCTCATCCCTCAAGTTGACACCTACCAAAGTCAATGGATATTTTAAAATGCTTTCTTCACTGGTCACTGCCTCAGGACCCAAGTATCTAGGATTCCACAATTGTGATGCTCTAAAGGGTTGGTGCCTCAATTAATGTTCCCTTTCTGAACCAGGTAGATTTAATTTAATGTATTTTAAATGGTACTACTTTGATGTTTTATCATGTTCATTCCCCTATACTAATGAAAATATAATGTCATCAAGTAAGGAACACATGCTGTATAAACTTTGTGCTATGTATTTTGCCCGAGATACTCCTGGAAGTATTTTAGCTAGACTGGCAGAGCTAGTGCATGGAGATAGACTTGCCCCAGCTCGATGGGCACACTTCTTCACATTTTCATAGGAGATCGGGATAACTGTAGCAAACAATCAGTGGGAGAAAAAAAGATGGAGCCCTCTACACTACCTATAGATCAAATACTAAGACAGGATTAAGAGTGCGATAATTTTATGACCAATAACATTTGTGCTTAGGTAAAATGAGAATAATAAAATTTCATAATTCATGGGGTGATGGGATCATTGCAGAAGTGGGGGAGAATCTCCCCTTTTACCTGCAAAGTCTAGAACTGAATAAATGCCCAGCTACATTATTTTTCACACACACACACACAAACACACCCCCCTTCTAAAGCATCAGGTACTGGCCATCACTGAAGGCAGAATATCGGCCTTGCTGAAGCAATCATCTGATCCCGTATGGCAAATATTGTGTCCTACCTGTACAAGAAACACATGAAACAGATATGGAGAATGAAGAGTAAAAAGTATGGCGCCACTGTCAAATACCATGTCAGCCTCAATAACCATTCCATACAGGATTATTTATTTTATTATTTTATTTAATTGCCTTTCAACAGCTTAACTTCAAATAGATGCTTAATTAACTCAGAGTGGCAGTCTCAATGTTTAGCCTGAAGCAGACTGACAAAAAAATATATATATACATATTGCATTTGCAGATTTAGAGCATCAGGCTTGAGAAGGAGCTGTTAATTGCACAATAGACAGAATTCTTCTCTCTCATTCACACATACACACACACACACACACGGAACTCCCAACACAGTGAAGTTTCTCTTACACAGAGAACTTTGTGCATGTGCAAATAGCTCAAGGGACAGAAAATAAGGGTGCGGAAGGTGGATCCCAGTTTACTGTTTTCACTAAATAGAATTCCAGCTGATATGGAAGAACTTCCAATGAAACAGAGAGCTTGACAAAAATAAGTGATTTTCTTAAAGAAGGGTAAAAAAAAAAGTTGCAGAGAGGAAAATAAGGAAGCCAAAACTAGAAAACTCTCTTTTTTGAAAATTCAGACACCTTTTTGTTTAATTTAGGATTAGTAGGATTATCAAATTTTAAACCGTAAACCAAGGCATCTTAATATTGTCATTAGAGGGAAGGGTTTGACATCGGGTGAAGGGAAGCTTAGGAACTAATCACAAGGAAGGGGGCAACAACATGTGAAAATTTGAAACATCCAAACTCTAGTACCTGCCTCCATAGCTGGGCCTCCAGCAGTTCACTTTGGTACCTGGGGGTCTATGATGTGATGGCAGACTAGGAGAGCAAGTGGTTTGCTAACTAGTCAATTATATTGAATTTAGGATACAATCAGCCTGTGTACCTCCTCAAAACAGGGACATTCATGGAAAATAGGGATACACAGTCATCTTTAACACTGGATGGTGCTTCTTGGTAAGTGCAAGTCTCAAAGCCCTGGTAATAGAGCAACGCACCTCCCTTTTTATTTTATTACATAAAACGATATCACACTGTGGCTGTTATAATCAGCAAATAAACAAAGTGCCCAGCACCTGTCCTGGCTTTTATTATCGCACAATAATCCTACTTTATTTTCTATCTTAAAACATTAGCAGCTATCCCGTAGGTGACCATGTGTTTGTGCCACCCCTACTTTGCCTGTGTGGTTTCATTATTAACTAACGATTAAATGAAAAACAGAAGAAGAAAGGGAGTAAGGGGAGAGGCAGGCCTGAGGCACAGCCACTTGTGTTTTTAAGAAGAACAAGCACCAAGCTTACGTAACCAGAGCATTAAGTTTTTCATGAAAGCAGGTAAGTATCCAGAACTGAATAGAAACAGCCTCCATGAATGAGCCCCTCTGAGTTGGAGCAGATCAATCAAGATGAACAACATGGCCAGGCTTCCCATTGACATTCAGTACAGCTTAATACAGCCAGAATGGAATAAAAGCTTAACAGTGGTCAAGGTGAGGAGAAGGTAGGGGGATAATGAATTAAATGTGGCTTGCCATGAGATTATTTCAGATTTTTGTTTATGGAGTCAAAGGGACACTCAAGATGAAACAAATGCATACATTAGAAATTTCCTAACCTGTTTTATAATAATAAAACACAGATTATTATAAAACCAAGAATATGTGACTATAGGGTCAATTCCTATTCTTACTTAAACTGGTGTGAATCAAGAACAGAATGTGGCCACTAATCTATTTTTCATCACTTGAGGTGGTTGTTTACTTTTTATTCAGTTTGGGCAGATAGAGTTACATCTGCAGAAATTTTACCCTATTTACTTCAACGGAGTTATGCTAGCAGAGATTTTGGTCCTTAAACTAGACAAGGTCAGATTCACCAATTTATTGTTTGCTTCTTTTGTTAGTTTTCCTACCCTAGCACAATTATTTTGTGGTTTGGTTTCTAACATAATGAAGAGGGGCATTTAAGTTAATGTGTAATAATGAAAATATATAAAATCACAGAAGGCCTGATTCTCCGCCATTTTGCATCTTGTATCATCATTTATACCTGTGAAAGGGTATTCAAAGTGCTACTAAATCAGAGGAGTAGAATTTCACACTCATTTTACATAGGCATAAATGATCACACCAGATGTAAGTTATCTCTTCCCCACATTAGTTCACTGGATACCATTCCCTGCAGCGCATCCTGCTGGTACTTCCAGGGTATCAGATCTTTCCACCCTCTGGTGCACCCTCTGCAAGCCTATGTCCTGCTTGCCACTGGCCCCGTATCCCTCCGGGACCCCGGTGCCCTCTTCCCTGGGGTGCTGCACCCCTGCAGTACCCCCACAGTCTCAGGGTCTCCCCTCCCTAGGGAACTCCCACCCCCAACTCCACCTTGCCTCAGTCTAGGCAACCACCAGTCACCACTTACCCCCATTCTCTTCCCTGTCTTTTCAGTGATGGCCACTCCATTTCTGCTTACAGCTCTCCAACTGATTTGGTCACCTGCCAGATTTTCCTAAGTGCCAGCTGCAATGTCAGTGTCTTAAGGCTGTGCCCATGCTATGCATTTTTTCTTTCAAAACAACCCCCTGGTTCAAGTTGAGTGGTAATAGCAGCGATGGGAGAGCTAATAGAGACTGGCCACTGACATTTTACCACCATGTCATCTAGCCTTGCAACAGTGACAGCATTTGTGGGAAATTTTAAGAAAAAAAAAAAAAAGTCTAGTGTAGGCACAACCATAGACAGACACTATATGGTACAAATAATCAGATTTTTTTACTGGATGTTCTGTGCCAAATACATGTATTTTAGGATGCCTAGAGCACGATTCTCCATTTCCTCAAACTAGTGTGAAGTGTTACCAGATCACAATGGTATCATTTTACATCCACTTTGCACTGGGGCAATGACTAAACAAGGAGCAGGGCAAGGAATAATCAGGCCAGAAGAATTCAGCAATTTAATATGCTCCCCACAGCTCCTTCCTCATGTGAAATCCATATACTTTTTAAGGAACCTAATCCAAGCACAAATAAATACCAACCCCCCCCCATAAACCTTAAAAAAAGAAAGTTGTTTTAAATGCAGCCATATTATAACATCATTCAAACTCAGTTCACGGGAAGGTTTTTAAAGAGAAGATTAGAAGAATTCTCTGAGATGCCTCTCACCCGTTTTTCTTCCTTACATCATGTCCCTGTTCCCTCAGGAATGCCTCACATCATCTTGCAAAAAGCCTTCTTTCCACCGGAATGGGGGGAGATGAGGGAAGCTCCGCTGGAAGCCTGTCATCACTACTCCTGGATTTGGCAACCTAGGGATGCTTCATGAAAGACATATGAAACCCACCTGCCCAGAAATGAGCTTCTCAGCTGTGCACTTTAAGAAGGCTTTGCATTTGAAAGACTGATTTTCTTTGTTTTGGGACTATCACTCAGGGGAAGTGTCAAAAACATGGAAGGATAAATACCTAGTTACATTAAAAAGAAAAAAAAGCACTCTGAAATTATCTGCAGGTTCCATGTTTTGCGAGGTTTTGCATTGGGGTAGCAAAGTAACGGTGCGTTGACACAGTCTAATTTGCAGTGACATAATACCTGGAAAACGGAGACAGCAAGAGGTGCAAAATCAAATTTATCTGAGTTTTCGCAGGAAAAGAAGGGATTAAACTTTGCTGGTTAAAATATGGATTTTTTTAACAATTATCCTAGTCTGATTGAGATAAACCTACTCAGATTTAATTCTATCCTGGGAAAAGTGGGCCTTAAGATGTTGAGCCTATTTGTGCAATCCCGATTTCTGGAAATAAAGATTAGAGTAGGAAGTTTGGTCCTTATCTCTAAGGTTCTTATTCTTTCAGAAGGAAACTGAAATGCCTACGTGAAGGACACTTCCTTCAACTCTTGATTTGTCTTCATTCAAATTATTTCAGAAAGCTTCAGCAATACAGATTTCCCACAATGCTCAATTCTTTGTGTTTTACATATCTCAGAGGCGTTACATGAATTTCATTTATTTCCATTAAAGCAGTGGGAAAGAGATACCAATTTGCCCTGGTTGTGACACAACTGGTGCAAGTTGCACCAGTGCAATGTGTTCACAGTGCAGCATGTCCCCATTAGGGTGACCAGATGTCCCGATTTTATAGGGACAGTCCCAATTTTTGGGTCTTTTTCTTATATAGACTCCTATTACTCCCCACCCCTGTCCCAATTTTTCACATTTGCTGTCTGGTCACCCTAGTCCCCATGCAGCAAGTGTTGCAGGGTCTGTAGGTTGTTGCGCCTCTACCTACTACATCTGGCAGAGTTCCCTGGATATGCATCATATCTATGGTGTCTATTGTACATTTGTTCATATTTTGGGGTTTTGCCAATGGATGTTTTGCATGAGGAGTAGTGCATGAGATGTATAGACTATTCCACAAGTCACTAACCTTACTGCAAGATGTTGTTAGACCATCTCTGGGCCGGGCTACCCACACTCTACGAAAGTGCTATCACCTTTCTGCCTTTTTCCTCCACCTTTCTCCTCTAGCTTTCTTATAATCAAAAGGGACAATCAAATAACACTGGTGACTACAAAGATCCCACTTTAAACAAAAACTAAACCAAGATGACTAAAAACTATGCAATTTGGTGACTATATGTGCAATTTCCAACCTACTCATGTCCACTGTCTAGAAAGTCCAAATATGTCTGTCATGCTGAATCACAATCCCCTAAAGTAACATCTTTTCTTCCAAAGGTGACATTTCAGCACCAGAAAACCTAGTTTTCTAACACTGAACCACTCTCAGCCACAGTAAGTCAGTGGTGGGTATTATCACCAGGACTATCTGGAATACATGAAAGAAAGTGGATAGCAAAATACTTGCCTTGCTTACAAAGCAGCGGACTGTCACCTGCTTTCTGGACTGTTTTCCTAATTTGTCGAGGGATTTCTGCTTCATTTCCCTCTCTAGAAAGTACATAGTTGCCACAAAGATTGGCCAAAGCCCCCTGAGACAGTTCTATCAGCAATCTGATCATGGTATTTGTGGAGACAGCAACCAACAATATTGATAAAGTGAATTATTTCTGTCAGAGCGCTTTGCCCTTTTTCAATCTACCCTCAGGGCTCTACCTGGATTTTGAAGGGGTGCAGTACCAGAAAGGTTAGAGGGAATCAAGTATGGAGGGAAAGTGCGAGAAAGAGACAAAACACACACAAAGAGAAAGAGACACAGACTATAGCAGCGAAGGTGAAGAGATTGAGGGCAGTTGGGCACATACAGATTACATGTGCAATTCAGATAAAGGCAATGGCATTTTTATCACAAAGAGAGTTTGATTAAAGTCTCAAGGGATCAACAACAGAGGAAGCCCTTGCCTTGCTGCCTTAGCTGTGTGAAAGAAACACCTGTTATGCACAACAACAAAAGAAAAACAAACAATAGGTATAGAATAGAGGCCATGGTTCAAACAATAGGAACTGGAGAGGCAAAGCTCTCTCTAAATGAGGGGCTAGAATCCTATTAAATCAACAGCTGAGGAAAACCACATTTCGTTATACTTGAGGGGAAACATCAGAGATTATATGATGGCAATAAATACAATAGAAATATCTGTGCTTGTTAAAAGTATGAATTTCCTAGGCAGCAGAAAGGACAGGAACTTCCTAAGATACCCCTAAATGGCCGAACAAACTTGCTGGAGTCTTGCTTCAGGGAAAAAGATCACTTGTTTTACAAAGAATACAATGGACAATTTTTCCTCCCATGGGAACCTTTGCAAGAGTCTGTGCTGAAAGCATCCTGTGTCCAAACGACCGTCACAAAAGACATGCAGAAGGCAAGCTTGTGATTCCAACAAATCATGATGTCTACACCCGCAGTTCATGCATCATATGTAGTGTGATGGCTTTTCCTCATTCTTCTCTTTGAATATAGGTTTCAATATTATTACGGTAGGATACAGTATTTTATTTTAAGTCAGTAGATGAGCTATAGCATGAATCTCTCTGACATTCTGATTCTACTGAACAGACATACATCAAAGCTATAAAAACAAAGGCAAACAGGTTTAAACAAGGTTGTGCACCTTGACAGAAGGTCTCATCTAAAAAGAAAACTTATCACACAGGAAACTGGACTCTTGAAAAATGACCAAGAAATAAGTCTTCAAAGCCAATTTATCAAAGTCCTTTGATCAAAGAAGAATTAAAAAAATAGGGTGCACTTCTCAACTGTACACCTGAGGGCCTATTTGTCAGCCATACCTTTACATTCTACTCTGATGTCAAAGAACACAGGGACCAATCAAATAATCGATAAATTACCCCAGAGAACCAAAGAACCTTCCAGATAGTAACACCGAGTCCTTTTGCAAAATAGGCATGTTATTGATGTGCAGAGCCATCAAAAATTAGGGGGGGGGAGGAAGAGAAAATCAGAAATTTTCCCCATCAAAATTTGAAATTTTATAAAAAAAATTAAATTGGACAAAATTTGAATCTATACTCTTGATAATAACCATCTCTTTCTTTCAGTTCATGAAAAAAGAAACCTGCTTCCATCACTTGTAAAGACCATGGCTGGCACATCATTTTGAAGTGAACTAAGGATTCTATTTTCCAACAGTTCAGTTGAACAGGAATGCTCAGCTTAGATGGAGAATTCACAAGGTGCTGAAGAACTCACAATTAACATCAGCTGTAACTTGGTATCAATGACTTTTAGGCCTCAACTTAGGAAAGAATCCATATTCCAAGCATATCCTTAAGTCCCACTGAACAAGTACCTAAAATTAAGCACGTCATTTTTATGTACTTTTCCAAATCAGGGTCTTATAAATGTATATATACTATTATCCAGATAATGACTTGATTATTTGAAGGCAAGGCAAATATGTATACTCAGATACATAAGGTATATGTGTGTTTAATTATTGCAGCCGCTTAATTGCATGCTTATTTGTGCCCAAAGACAAGTTTCACTTAAGGCAACTAGAAACAATCCTTAGTACATAAGTGATTGTTAAGTGCACCAAGACCCTGAAATTCAGTACATGCAATGTGGAGGGGGATTGAGTTCAACTCACTACTGCATAAAAAGGAAATTGGAGTCTATATGCAGAGTAAAAGATAAAATAGTATTCCAGGCAACACATAGTTTAAAGAATTAAATAGTTTGATGCTATTTGAAGCTGTCAAAAGTTTTTAAAAAGTTCTACTTAACGATTTGTGGATTAGAATCCTAGAGATTCTACCTTCATTTCTGACATTGGTCAAAACATAGAGGTATCATAAACTAAAAGGAAAGGATTAATCAATAAATTACCCATGGTTATATCTAACAGGTGAATTTCAGAAGAAATTAGAAAAGGAGTAGTAAACCCATTCACAGTGAATATTATTCTAGGGCAGGGGTGGGCAAACTGCAGCCTGCGGGCCACATCTGGCCTGTGGGCCCTTCCTGATCGGCCCCTGAGTTCCCGGCCGGCAAGGTTGCTCCGGCCCCTCCTCCACCACTCCCCCCACCCCTGAGCCTCAGAGCACCACGCCACCAGCACTCTGGCTTGCCGCTCCGGGGCAGCGCTTCAGGGGCAGAGCTAGTTTCGGCGTGTCCTGAGCTCCTGCCACTCTGAGTGGCGTGGTAACGGGGCAGGGCTGTGAGCTCTGGAGGGGCAGCGTGTCTCGCTCTGGTTGGCCTGAGTGGCATGGTAAGGGGGTCAGAGCTGGGCCAGGGCCTTGGATAAGGGGCAGGGAACCCTGGAGGTCTATCGGGGGGGTGGATAGGGGTCAAGGTAGTCAGGGGACAGAGAGCAGGGGGGCTTGGGTAGGGCGTGGGGTTCTGTGGGGCAGTTAGGATGGAGAGAGGTCTCAGGAGGGGGCGGTTGGGGACAAGGAGCAGGGGCACTTAGATGCGGGGCGTGTGGTCCCTGGAGGGGTCTCAGGAGGCGGTATTCATGCAACCGGGGGCAGGGGAGGTTGCAGAGGTTGAGGGTTCTGAGAGGGGTGGAAAGTGAAAGGAGGTCAGATAGGGAGTGGGGCCAGGCTTCCCTTCCCTACTGGGCCCTCCATACATTTTTAACCTCGATGTGGCTCTCGGGCCAAAAAGTTTGCCCATGCCTGTTCTCAGGGGAGTTGGTACAGACCCTTAAATTTAGGTTGTCTAACACACTCAATTAAAAAAATTCTTGATTTCACTTTCTGAAGAACTCTAATACCACTATTGTTTGCAGCAGCCCTTTGAAATTCAGCGGAGGGAAAATCCCTGGGCTAGAGAAATGCCTTTTCTTTGTCCTTTTCAGGTTCATCTGAATTATAAACTGTTAAAAGTTATCATTTCCCTTTTCTTGCTTGTTCTCCAAAGGAAAATGCTGGCAGCAGCAAATGCTGTTCTGGAAATGCTTGAGAGCTGCCACAACAGCCATCACAGATGTGGGGAAGGGAATCTAGTCTCCCTCCCGCACACATTCATAACCGTACCTCAGTGTCCTCTCCTTCCAAGGGGCTCCACATCGGCCAAGAGCTCCCCATATCTTGGTGGGAACAAAGAGAGGGGAGAAGAAGGGGGCGGGAGTAGGTTCTTTCTACCCACCTTCTGGACCTACCACACAGTGCCAGTATCCCATTTCCTTCCCTGAGATAAAAGCCTTCTCCTTCTAGCAGTTAACATAGTTAGTCCAGTAGCTCAAGTGACAGTACTGTGCTGAAAGTTCAGGTTTGTTACAGCTGTACATAACATAATTTGATTTTAGCTTTGCCCCCGCCACCCCAAGTTCCCCAAAATAATTACAGTAAAAAAAAGATATTAAAATAACATTATTTAGGTTGCAAAATCAAGCACTTTTAAATTAGGACATGTCACACAGAGTTGCCTGTGCAATGTTAACTTGGCCCCACTGTATGTATGCATTATGATACAGTTTTTAGTTACATGACTATACACCATTCTTTCTGGAGGACCCCAGGCCTCATTAGCACACAGGATGGGCATAAAAGGGGCCCAAATTAAGGTTGCCCAGGAAAGCTAAATTCTAGCATTTCCTAACTTTTAAGTGCTTGACATGCAATTTAAAGTTATTTTAATTTCATTTATATATCATAGCTTGATTAAAAATGGAATTTGTTGTTCAAGCTGACTTTGAATTGACATTTTATAAGAAAGTAATTTTTGAAATGATTGAATTTCCATCTTCAGAAATAATTTTGATAGCTGTTATTGAAAGTTATTACTACTATTGACAAAGCTTTATTGACCTACAAAGCATCCAGACAAACGCTGTCTTGCCAGAATAGAGCGAAGTACACTTTGTAATAATACTTTGATTACTATGTATTACATATATTGAATTAGATTTTTCTGATAAACTTTGAACATACAAATTAAATTTACCCCAATCAATTCTTGTTATTAAATATCATAACAATCTTTATTTTATTTTCTGTTATTTTATTATGTTTATTGCTGAATTTTATTTTTAATTAAATTAAACCTGTAAACACAGGAATATCAATCAGTCTACTTATTTAGTATATACAACACAGATGTCTAACTAATCTGAGGTTATGTCTACACTGTGCACCATTTAACAAATCAGCTGTGCTGCTAAAAGGTGCACAGTGTAGCCGCACTTCGTCAGCAGGAGAGAGTTCTTTCGCTGACAAAAAAAATTCCACCCCAATGAGCAGCAGGAGCTTTGTTGACAGGAAAGCTCTCCCACTGACAAAGAGCTGTTCACTCCGTCATCGGTAAGACTTTTGTTGTTTGGAGGTGGAGGGGGAGTATGCTTGCTTTTTCAAACTCCTGAACAACAAAAGTTTTACCGATGAAAGTCCAGCGAAGACAAAGCCTTAGAAAAACATCTGGAATGGTAAATTACAATTACTCATTGAGGTGTGCGTGCATCTCACACTGACGCTGAATTCTCCCTTTGTAGCATGAATCTGCACTAAACAATCTAAATATAAACTAAACTAGAAGCAGACTAGTAAGATATTTCATTCCATAATTTGTTTTCCAGCTCATCTCTTGATTTCTGGACAGAGATCACAGCTTCCATCCATCAGTTTCAAAGTCAGAACTAACACAAACAATCCTGTCTGGTTGCTATCAGTCAAGCCATTAAACCACTGTATTTACTACTGTTGTTATAAATACCATGTTGAAGGAATTCCTCTATTTTTTTAAGATACACTGGGCAGTCCAGCAACAATATGCTGATGCACCACTAGCAAGAGAACACCAGAGATGAAGTAGTGTCCATCAGCCTCCCTTCAGCCTATATCCCTATCACGTTAGTCGTGATCTCATCATGTCTCAAATTATGCAGGATTGGGCACAGTCAATCTTTGAATGAGAGATGGCTAAGGAGACTTTAGGGTGACACAGACAGTGATACTGGTGATTCAATAGGTGTTACCATACACTTCCCTATGAGTCATTACTGATCCACAGCTCCATCAGAGTGTGTAGGGTAAAGTGCTATTTTGGACGAGCTGCCAAAACGAAGTTACGATCATGTAACATTGTTGAAAAGCCCATTAATCACCGACCCTGAAGAGGGTTAGAAGACACAGAGCTTACATTGGTGGTGATTGTCTTTCAGTGTTCCCAATTTTTTCCCTTAAGCTCTTGATGTGGTATGAATTTTGTTGGCAGGGAAAGGGAAAATGGATTTTTACCACTTTTATTGTGTTCTATGGTGAAACGTTTGTTAAGCAGGTCCATTTTAAAAATGGAATAAATATTTAAAAATTTGATATCTGGTGGAGTTTGGAAAAAAAGCTCAGCTGTGGTGGCTTGCTCCCACTGAAGTCAAGCAGGGCCCCTTGTTGCCTTCAGTGGGAAAGTCAGGCCAAAACTGATAGATTTTGAAACTCCTATCCACAATATTTTTCACCATTCTCCCTTTTAAATCATTGTTGTCATGTGCCAATCAAGAATTGCCATGCTGTATCCCAGAAATGGCTTCAATTCATTGACTGACAGTAGTTCCTAAGTGAACGTGAAGGACCAAATTATATTCTAAATTAATGCATTATCTTCCTTCAAAGCCCTCCATACAACTCTCCCCTTTTGCTGTGAGGTCTACAAAAACCTTGACAACAGGTAAGCTGTTGGTGTGCTGAGATCACAGCCTATCAGGCTGACAGTATTGTCTCAGTGTTCTCCCTTTCTCTGGCTCTGTCTATTGTCTCTTGTCTTATAAACTGTACATTCTCTAGGGTAGGGGTGGTCTTTTTGGTGTGTGTTTGTACAATGTCTAGCACAATGGGATTCTGGTCCCCAGTGGGGACTCCTAGGTGCTACAAGAAACACAAATTGGTAAATAATAACAACAATAATAATGTCATGCTGTCCCAGCACATTACATTTACTACTATTACTAGTATCGTTCAATACTATTGCATGGAGTGTAAATCACAACACAGTTTGGCTCATAGTTTTGTGACACTCTTTGGGATTATTTGGGAAGGAAGATGCTATATAAACTGTAAATATCATCAAGCATTGCTTGGCCTACAAGGGTGAAATTCCACAATTTGAAAAAATCACTATAGAGATCTGTGGTTATGAATTTTCAAATTTAGGCTGCTTAGAGAGGTAAGATCCAACAACAAATGCTCTCAAATTACGTAGCTAGCTGAGTCATCTTACAGCTTGTGACCCTTATAACGATGTTCTCTTTTTCAGAATAGATGCGATGCCACACAGTGATTTGTCTGTTAAATTGAATCTTTGCCTCTAGATGGAAAGATAGATATAAAGTTTATTTTGAATTGTCTTCTAGTGCCTCTGAGTCTGACTGATGTGAGATGTTATTTTGAACATGCCAAAGCATCCGAACGGCTCCAGTCTTTTCTTTTCAGTGTGCATTCCTTGATAAGTGGCAAAGCTTCCCACTTATCAGTCACTCAAAGTGACTGTGGCTGTCAGTTGTGTACAAAGCGCAATCAGTTTGGAAGCAGAGACACCAGCATTTTTCTTCTCAGCTTGAAGCAAACACATTTTGACTGCTAGTCATTCAATTTTAAAGCATCTTCAATTAGGGGCGGAAGAAGATATAAAGAAAACACATCCTAAACACCTCCGCCAGCCAGCAGTAAAAATTTTATTATCTCCCAACTTACCTTACTGCAGCCGCCTTTTTTGGCTGCACAACAAAATTGCTCATGACTACGCATTCACCATACGGGTGAGATTTGGATCCAGCAGTGTACTAAAGTTCTCGTTCCTATGAGAGTTCCATGGACAACACCACTTTCTTTCTCCTTGTACCTCTGCTCCTTGCAGTGCATTCACACATATAGAGGCACACACCGATTGTAACCAAAAACATTAGAAATTTGTCACACTCTCTGTAGCCAATGAGGAAATCAGTTACAAAAGCCAATGGAATACTGACTAGGAAGGAAGGAAAGAGAGGCCTGGCAGACACTAGCAGCTGGGGGAAGAGGCCTGGCAGCCAAGAGAGAGAGCTTAAAAGACAAGGATGCTGGAAGGCTGGGATGCTGGAAGCAGGGGTAGTGGGGATGGCACCAGAAGAGGATGTGGAATGATCCAGACAAACCATGAAATTGGAGACAGAATCTGGAAGAGAAGCTAGAAAGTCAGGGCACTGAGAACAGATGACCTGGTTTGAAAGACCCAGGACTGAGGCCTGGTTTCACAGTTTTGGAAGCTCTGGTAATTGTATTGTGAAGTCTCATGTTTTTCTTATAACCATAGGTCCTGGAATCATGATTTTTTTAAATAAGTTTCTAATCCTCATGGTTGTGGATAAAAGCTGGAAACTGTGATGCCTAAAGGCTCTAACATCAGAAGGTAAATAAAAGGAAGTTACATTTTTTAAATGCCACAATTTTAAAGCCATTCCCATGAGTTTCTGGGACCTGTTTCATGATTCTTGAATACTTAGTTGGGGAATATTGGAAAAGCACCAATTCAGTGGTTAGGGTCAGCAGTGGGGCAGCTACATTAAGTGTAGACAAAGACATGCCCAGGTTTGTACTGACTGACCTAATCATGATTTATCCCTAAAACTTCAACTAGTTCAACTGAACCCCAGCTTTCCCTTGGATATGCTTAGAGTCAGCACCAGTAGAGCTACACTGATTGCTGAATGTTGGCTCTATCCTGAGTGTAGACAAGCCTGACAGTGAACTACTCTCTCGCGGTTCTAGAAGTGATCTCTGTGGCTTTGACCGAGGGAAGGTTGCTCTGTGAATAAACAGAGGATTGCCCATTTGGCATCTTTCACTAGCACTGAATTATCTTTTACAACAATGGAGGAGCTGCAGACCCAGAGGATTTCTATGGTAAATGTATCACTCTCTTCAGCAAAGCCACACTTTACTCGCTGTACATGTGATGACATAAGGAAAAGATTAATTCACTCAGAGCCTAGACTTTGACTTCTAGATTAGATTTCTTTTTCATTCCTCCCTTTCCACATCTTGACCCTTTCCTTCTCTCTCTCTTTCTCTTTTTAAATAATTGAAGTTCCCAAGGGTTTTTCTGCAAGTCCTATTATGATAACTGAGAGGACATCAGCTGCAGAGCCCCTGTGAGAAACAATTGAATAGCTGCTTTGCCAGCAACCTCAGTTGTTTGGGAAAAGGTTGCAAAGTCATGGGAAAGGATGCAATGCGACTTCTTCATGGGCCTGTCTCAGTGAATCCAGTAGGCCCATGTTTACAAGATGCACAAAAACAACTGCTTGTGACACATGATGAATCTAGACACAACATCCCTAGTCTCTGAGCCCATTGGGTTTGACTGCAATTTCAACTTGCAGAGAGACCTGGACTCTTAAAGCCATATCCGCAATGGAGAAAAACAAAACAAAAACAAATTGTCTCAGTGGATCGAACCAGCTCTGAAAGCATTTTGCAGAAAAGGGAGGAAGAAGGGTGGGAACAAACCTCCCCCTTATATCAGTGACAACCTTTCCATTGTCTTCAGTGGGAGCTGGATAAGGCCCTTAAGTTTGACGTCTTGGTTGACAAGGGCAACATGCTGTCCCTACTGCTCCCCCAATATTTGTGGAAGTCTAAATACAGAGGAATTAGCATCATTCCACTTTACAGGGAGTGGCAAGCTGCAAAGAGGTCATGGGACCATGGAGCACTGCTCTGCGGTCACTGTCTCCTTAGGAATTCAGAAATGGGAGTCCTGGGGCAGGGACAGCATATGACCAGATTGAATCACTTTTATCCCTTAAAATCCCCTGTGCAAAGCAGAGTTGCAACCACATTAAAAAAAAAAAAAAAGTTGAGAGTGGGCTAAGAGTGAAACTTCACCAGTCCTGAGGCTGCCCTGAAGCAGATATCAACAGGATAATAAAGAGCTGAGAGGAGACACCACCATCATCCCCAGCTGTGGCTGCTCCTATGGCACAAAGCCTTTTGCTCACAGGATTTATCCCTGGGGGTACACGGCTGATGTTTGTCTTCCAACTGAGCACAGAATCTGAGGAAGGCTGCAAGTTTGTTGGGGCAGAGGACATTTCTTTACATTGCCACGTAAATTTACAGTGCTATATACAGTTTATGTTCTATAACAGCAACTAACAACTGTCTCCAAACTGCCTACATTTCATTTCATTTCATTTCACAGCAAACTAATCAAAATCTCATTGTTTTACTTAAAAGAAATACAAAGAGAGAACTGTTACATACAAATAGTATGAAATATTAGGGCTAAAGATCATTCTGTAAACTCTAGATAACAGATGCTTGCTCACCTGAGCAGTTAAACAAACAAAAAACCCAAATGCCAACAAACAAAAATTACTCACCCAAATTAACATCTGTGTGGCAAATCATGATACATAAAGCATTCTGATATCAACTTGCTTTTATATACTTATGTAAAGCAAGAATCAGTCCATTGTCTTTTATTGTTTGGACTGTTTAATGAAGACAACTCTGTGACATTTCTAACCTTATGTGTTAAACTTTTAAAATCTTTTCAAAATTCTGTGTTGCAGAGAAAGCCAAAAAACCCCTAAAATCCCTTCACTCTCCCTTCAAAAAAATTATAGATCAATATTTTACTAGGCCAGAAATCTGATATCCATCATGCCGGAAATTCCAACTGTTCAAGATTTTGAAATCTCAGACCTTAGAATTTGCTCATGCCTGTCCCAGGTCTCCCTGTCTGCCAGTGCTGCTCCTGAGGAGAGTGGGGTGGGGAGGATGGAAATCCCTGGACTAATGACAGGAGGGGAGGAACTGCTGGGCTGATGATGGGAGCTGAGGTTTCCCAAACTTCCCCCTCCCACCTCCAGAAGATAAACTGAGGGGCTGTCCAGGATTCCTGAGGATCCACACATACCCCAGCTTCCTGGGCTGCCCTAGGCAAGCTGCCAAGGACTGGGATCCCAGAAGCCTTGGGAGTCCCGGCTCCCTGACAGCCCATCAGCTGGTGCCAGTAGGTGTTCTGGGGCTGCGCGGAGGTAAGGATGAGGGTTTCTCCCCAGCATGGCTGTGAAGGACAAGGGCAGAATCTAGCCCAATATTTGAATGTCCAACAAAGCAGTACTTTGATCTCATGTGCACTCTCCTCTGCTTGCTCTTGCGGAAGCAGTGAGCTAAGGAATTGTTCTGAAAAACAAGCTGGCATTATCAGGACTGCTCCTGCAAAATGAAAGAGTTACAAAAATATAGTAGCAGCTGCACTGGAAGAGCAGATCTGGGGAGAGCACGGCAGGATAAATGGAATACTTGGGAAAATGGAAATCAGTAAGAAAAATATCTTTTCATTTTTACGTCTCTAAAATGGCATTAAAAAACACATGGAGAATAAATATAAAGCCCCTTACAAATTAGTTGCAGAGCACCCTGCAAAACAGATAAAAATGATATCCAGTTTTCCAAAGCATAAATTGCAGTACAGGTGGCCTTCCTTGAGGTCATAGACAGAGTCCTGGCCTTGGTCTACACACAAAGTTGCACTAGTTTAACATTAAACTTTATTTAAACCCTGCCAACTCGTATATGCAGACAAACCCATAATCCTGCTCTAATGAACATTCCCTCTCCATGTAACAAGAGGCGATGCATATTTTCAATTGGATACCCATGTGACTGGTACATTCTTCTGTGCACAATTAGTTATATCTTTCTTCCGCATCATAGAAGTGAATACTTTAATTGGACTATAGTTACACTCAGCATTTCCCATCCTCCAAAGAGGCAATATACCTTGTAATCTGTCCCTGTTTGTGTCTGCAAGTCTTGGTGTTTGCTTGGTAGGGTTAATGGGAGAAGGAAATGTTTCCAACTTAGCGCACTTGGAGAAAGGAATCATAAATCAGCAGGTCAGGCAGGGCTGTTTCTTTTTTTAACCTTCGGGTATTATGTTTTCAATACAATATTTCAATAGTTTTTGTGTGTAATAATTTATCTGGAATTACTACAACTCTAACAAGTTTAGAGAAATTTGGCTCAAGTAAAATGAATCCTTTGTCATAAATAGTTTGGGTTCATTGCTGCAGCCTAATCATTCAATTGTACATAAGTCAAATAGCAATCCCAACTTCGTAGGAACATTTCCATGTCAATAAATCTAAGGCAGTTTGTTTAAAAACTCTGGCCCTGTGAGATGGAAGCTTGATAGACTAGTTAGAGCAGGGTCAAAAGGCTGAACCCACAGCCTCTGTGCACATTGGACTTTCATGTCACAACTTTATTCCACCAGTCTTAACCTGTTGTAAAACTCACTGACCATTCTGAGTAATTTATGCAGAGTGACCAGGCCACTATCTCCATTTCCTTATAAAGAATAAGCTCTACCACCAACTGTTCATTTATTCCATGGAAAGAAAATATTGATTTTTATTAGCAGTAGTATTCATATTTTTAAAAAACTTTATACCTGACCCAGCTGTTTCCACTGACTTCACTGGGAGTTAGATTGGGAGTTGGATTGTCACTTGAGGTTAAAGTGACAGTTATTTAGACAGGCAGAAGCCAAGGAACCATCTCTAGAGGAACGAGATGTCTCCATATCTCTTCAAACCTTAATCTCCGTGATGCAGCTGCCTAAAAAAGGGTGTCAGCTTGGATAGTGTTTTGCGTGAAGTAGGCACCCAGGGTAAATTTGTGCCCTCACTGACTTCAATAGGGTCAGAATTTCATCCAAGGACCCTAGCAATGGGTTGAGACAGGCCACCAGCTCATTTCCTAAGCTAGCAGCATATATCAGATAAGTAGTGAGTTGACTTTCATTTACTACTGACTTAGGGTTCAAGAAATGAAAGTCTCTATATCTCATTACCAATCAGTGTTTTCCAGTACCCTGGGGAAGACATATTTCATTTTTACACTCTATACTTAAAAGAAACAGGGTCAAATTTTTATTATTATTATTTGCAATTTACTTACTGCTTATAAAACAATTTACCCTTAGCTCATAAATAGAAGCTTAAAACTAAAATCTGGTTCCTCTCTCTCTGATCATTTGTCATGATAGGGTTTCTTGTATTGCATTCCAGACTTTTGTTAAAGATGCAGCAATAAAGATTTTTTTTTAATCTCTCCACCGACACAAAGAATTGCATGCACTTTACAAAGAGAAGGCATAAAGAAAAAAGTATATAGGTCCAAGTTGGGCCTACCAATCTCAAGGCTCTCTTTAACGAATATTAGTGTCTATTATAGATTGTCTTATATGAGAAGTCTAGGACTTTGCCTGCCACAGACTAAAATTATAGGGCCAGTTATTCATCTAACATAAATCAGTGTAGCTCCAATGATTGTAGTGGAGTTATGCTGTTGTAAACCAGCTGAGGATCTGTCCCATAATTTTCTGCAACAGAGACTGAGCGATTACATAAAGATGTGTGCAGAGAAATCCTCATGCTGTTAACAAACAGCACACTATAGCATTTACTTACCATGGTGATTTGGGATGCTTTACAAATTATTAAATATCTAGCTACTTAGAGACTGTGCCGTCGTTGTAAACCCATGTAAACTCAGATATTTCTTTACAAACAAGACACTAAAACCTCAATTTATTACTCAAGCAAAAATCTGGGCACAAGCTGATTTGTATTATTAAAAAATAGAAGTATATGCAAGTGCACATGCACAAGACGCAAGAAAAAATTATAAAAGAAATACAATAAATAGTGTAAAGAGAAATGTTTTTTAATACTACAATAAAAAGGCAGCTGAGCTGGGTCCTAATCCAAACCCCATTGAGGGAACTGTATTACTAAGCATAGTGTGGGGTTGCAATGGTATCAGCCCTGAGTTCTGTCTTTGCTACTCAACTCAAACAGCCTGGGAGATTGAATGGTTTATGTTTATAAGACCCCAGGCCCTTCCTTCCTCCTCGTGCAAACCCTTATTGAAAACTCCTTTTCACTGCCAAGTGGAAATGTCATTCTTCTGACAGGAAGTATTCACAAATATATATTCCATTCCCAGTCTAATTTTTCACCAAATTCAGGTTAAAACCAGTCCAAGGGTTTGTCATGGCATAGGAGAGATGATGTCTTGTTAGAATATGTTTGCTACCATATTCTTACTAACCTGTTCTAAGATTCTAGAATAGACAAGGCAATGCAAACTTCAACTCAGTGCACTGGCATGTGTTAAAGTGTAAAGAGGTAGAGTCTAGCAAACATAATCTAGCAACACACCTTTAGTCCAAGTCCAGAAAATCCTCTCATATTCACAGCCACAATAACATGCCATCAGAGAAGGAATTATAAATTCCACCTCTGCCCTTTTATTACCATATCCAACCACAGCTTTTCCCAGCTGTCCACTTTTGTCACCTGACATACTTAAACAGGAAAGACACCCTCCAACACCAGCAAAAACACCATCCCACCTCCCTCACAAAATTTACAAAACAACAACAGTCCTAAGCATTTTGGCTTCATGTAAATATAGAATTTAGATCCATAGGATATTGTGCTGTATTTTATATGGTCAACAAGCATTCAGAAGTAGGAAAGCAATAGGCTTCCTCAGAATGCCTCCTCAAAGAAGGCAGTCAGGCATCCACCTCTCTGTCCATACTTCCCCAAAAATAAAGGTGAGAAGGAGAAACAAAGAACTGTGGAAATTAAGTAACAATCTTCACCAAAATGTTCAATTCTCCAAAACAGTGCAGGATTGATTTCAGTTTTAAAGCAAAGATGGCCAATGCCAGTGGTAGATTTTGCTTTATATAAAGCAGTCTGAACTTTCCTATTTGCCTCCCAACTTTTCAAAAGGAAGGTAAACTCAGTTTCCTTCTATTGTACTTCACCAACAGATTGCAATACCTAACTAACTATGCCAGTGAACATTTTCTTCTCCATTAATTTTCTTCTCCGTTCAACTCCACTATAGTCAACAGATTTACACTAGTTTCACTAAGAGCATGATTTAAACTTTAATTCACAAAAAAAACCCACCATAATGTTCAATGATTTTTTCTGGATTCAGGTTGACATTGAAATGATTGTATGATGGAGCATATCAATGCATTTATTAGGGGCCAAGATATCCTCTGACTTACACACCATGCTACCATATTGATTTCAGTGGGGCTGGCAATGGCTCATCTAACAACTGCACACAGCTCTGTATCTAACACGCTGTTTTAATCAGTGCAAATCAGTGTATACCACATAAAACCAGTTGCTATGCAATGCTAAATATTAAAGATGGACCTGAGGCATGAAGATTGGATCTGGATCTAACCTTCCCTCAAAGTTCAAGGCTTTTTGGATCTAGGAGGCTGAATCATCTAATTACAGAAATCAGATCCAGCCACAAATGTCCAGTCCCAAAGTTTCTTCACATGTTGGGGTGTTTGGATCCATCTCCAGCAGCATGTACAATCAATGATTTTAGGCACTAGGTAATGAGCACTGGAATGTCAGAGAGCAGGAACAAACTTTTAGTTTTTTAAATATAACATGCTACTGACTCTTAGAGCATAAAATGTATACTATCATAGGAAGGAAGATGAAGAAACAAGATTAAATAATAAGCACTAACAGGTGAAAAGGAAATATAATCACATCCATAACACTCTGGTACAAGAGTTAGCAACCTTTTTTACTGATGGAGCACGCACACAGCCACTTGTGACCTCACCTCCTCAGCTGCTCTCCAGAATCCTTTTGCTGGCTCCTGCATCAAATGAGTCCCTTCTAGAATTATTAAATGCTTTAGACTATTCTCCTGATACCTAAGGGGAACTTGACTGCAAAAGACTGGGCAAAACTGTTTCAGCAGAAGACTCAAGATAGAATTGGAAGAGATCCGTAACTCCCCACCCAACAATTGCAAGAGACACTACAGGCACTTTTGTGGGGCATGCACTGCAGGTTGAGAGCCACTGTTCCAGGTCTGATCCTGCAAACCCTTACTCATGGGAATGGCACTCTGAAATCAATGGTGCGTACTTCCAATATTAGTCAAGTTAATCACAAGCGTAAGGGTTTGTAGAATCCCACCGTTAGCACTTAATAGCAAGTAACATCCTTATCCATTTTTTAAAAATATAATACCAACATCGATATGTTTAGATTCTTACAAAGGCTCTAGCTGTACTGAAGTGGGTTGGAAAAAAGAAGGGAAAATGAAAATTAGGAATTATAGATAGGGTGACAATCTCTGACCTGGATCTGTTGCTGAAGAAGATTAATTTTGTGTTGCTGCTGCAGAAGCTGCTGCTGTTGTCTTGCAATCTGTGGAGAAATTGCAAAGGTAAAATTTGTACCATCACTCCTGGAATTGTTACATAGGAATTTCCCACCTCTCTTCATTGTGGGGTATGGGTAGCAGCTGCTGGAGGAGGCAGGAGGCTCGTATTTGTGCATCATGGTAGAGCCACTTCATGAAAAATACAGTCGTACTGATGGGAGAAGGGGGATAGGTGATACACGAGTCCCTTCTCATTAACCAATTTATAGAATCATCTTGCCACTGGTCTTAAAGAATACCGCTTGCCTGCCCCTTCTTGTTGGTGTAAGAGCACTTGGGAAAAGACATCAAATAGGAGGAAGAGGAAAAAGGAGAAAATAAGAGAATACACAGTTCTTCTATAGCACCTACTATTCAAGGATTTCCAAGAGCTTTACAAATATGTAATGCAACAGGAAGGCATTATTATCTATATTTTATTGATAGGGAAACACAGGCAAAAAGAGATTGGTGCTTGATTTGGGGCAATTCACTTAACCTTCAAGTGCTTCAGTGTCCAGAAAAGCCACAGACAGAAACCAGGAGCCAGATCCTCAGTTGGTGTAAGTCATCATAGGTGCACTGCGTCTTCAGTTAAGTGTGCCAATTTACATCATTATGAAGATCTGACCCCCAAGTCTTCTGATTCAAAGTCCTGTGTATTTATCACAAGACCATCATTCCTGTTCAACTGAGTAAGGTGATTGTGGAACTCTGGATGGATCCCATTTACAATTGATGAAAAGTTTTAAAAAAAGTTCTGACTGAAAAACTATGACTACACTGCAGCCACAGGTATGATTTGCAGCGTAGGCAAGCGTTATCCATGCTAGCTCTATTTTACCTAGCTTGCTAAAATTAGAAATGAGGACACTGCAGTGCAACCTTCAGCGCCAGCTGCACAAACAAGCATGGACCAAGGGAGGTCAGATGAACTTGCGCTGCCACGTCCTCACTTCTATATTTATCAGGGTAGTTGGATAACAGCTAATGGAGCTAGACAAGCTGCAAATCACACCCTTGGCAGCAGTGTAGACAAGACCTTCAGAGATGAGGAGGAATAAGCCGCTAAATTTAAAACGCACCTTCTTTTTTTTAATTCCACAAGAATTTTGTTTCAGTCACCAGAACAGCTCCATTTCTGTGAACTGCTAACAGAGCATTGCAAGCGTTGTTGGAGAAGTATTCTTCCCCTGATATAAGTCTCAACATTTATGGGAATAATACCATTTATCGAGGAGAGAACTGATGAGCTTCCCTCCCCCAAATAAAGTTTTAATTTTCTTTATTAAGCTAATAACATACAAAACTCATATCAGTAGCTGATTTGATAGAGTGTGGAAAGAAAAAAGTTCTCTGTGTTTAGGGAGGCTCACTGTTAATGATGAAATAAATAGTTTATATTTTTACATATTTTGTGTAGAATATATAAAAATATAAACTAAACTATGACTCCAAGAACGTCTATCCTTCATGATCATTTTATTGCTCTTTTTTGCATTGTCACTCTAGTCTCCTTTTCTCTTTTGGACTATTCAGTGGCATGAACACAACAGCGACCTCTACAGGTAAGGGTACAGGTCCTGATGGATATCTCCAGACAAAGATCTTGCTAACGATGCCTCTCCATCTATTTCTATATACCAGCAACAATGTGAAAGGGTTACTCTAATTTAATGGATTATTCGTTTCTCCTGCTGTCCCTTACAGAATTTCTTCTTTCGTTGGGGTTTTATGTTCAAGAGATGGGAATTTCACAGATCAGATCAGCCACAATATGCAGCACTAAGAATGAAATTTTAACTATCCAAGCACCAGTAAAAACAAAGACATAGGTTCCACAGCAACCATAATTCCTCCTGTGCATAATGCAGTGTTTTCCATTGTATGTTGTCAACTGGTATGCTTTATTATATACAGTACATGCAACTATTACCATAGTTGTGGCAATAATGAATTAATTTCCAGACTTTTGTGAGTTTCAAATAAGTCATGCAGGTGTTTAATTTACTCTCAAAAAAAAAAAATAAATAGCTGTAATTAATGAGACATTCAAATAAATGCACTGTTTTCCCATGTTTACAGGAAATACATTCAAGAAATAACATATGGAATGTCTAACCCATCAAATAAATTCAAATCTGTTTATTTCAAGATGCAGAATTTTAGAGCTAGACATTCACCCAAGACATAGTGTATGATGATAACAACACTCAGCATACACACTTAGGGCACAATTTTAAGCCAGGTTTCTGTTTGTCCTCAATTTTTGTCTACACAAAGCCGGGCAGACACATACGTGTGCCTTCACTTTTGTGAAAATTTGTGCCTAGAAAACGTATTGGGAAAAGGAGTGGTTTTGCACACAAATTCTAAGATATGCATATATGGAGAAGTGTGAACACATATTTGTGCCTGCAAAGTGTAGATGTGTGTATTTGTGAGGGATAAAAATCAGTCTCTTAAATGGTTAAGACAAGTATTGCACTGGTTCACTGGTTTATATTTTATGTATTTCTCATTCAGTTCTTTTCAAAGACTTCACAAACTGCACTTTCTGGTGGCACTGCACTATCTAAGGGCCACATTTTGCTCTGTTATGTACAGCCAACCTCATTGACTTCAAGTATCTTGAGAAATCTTGAGAAATTTCAGCCCTGAAAGATAAACTATTGGAAAGTTAAACATCAATGAACAGAAGCTTAGAATGAGATTCACTATAATAATCACTCACCTGTTCCTGTTGCTGCTTAGCCAGCTCCATTTGCTGGCGTTGTTTCTCGATTTGTGATGCAGCCAGTTTCTTCTGTTCATCATGAGCTGCCAGCAGCTGCTCACGCAAACTGGTCAGTTGATTGATCATACCCATAAGCTGCCTTTCTTTCTCAGCTAGGCTTTCTGGAGTCCCTGGGCATCATAGAGTGACAAAGGTAAAGAGAAGAGAGGGAAATGAAAACTGGATAATTTTTAAATGGCAGTCTCAGTATAAACAGAATTTCAGCATTGTGTATGCAAAATCACAATGAATATTGCAATGTTTTGCTCTGGAACTAGGGGCATACACTTCACAGAAAATGAGACAGGGAGAATGATTAAGACACCATTCAATTCCCCGTTCTACTGCTATTTTCCTGTGTAACTGAGGAAGTCACTGATTTATGCTCCCTGTGCCTCAGTTACCCATCTCTAAAACTGGGGTTAACTGTATTTATTTTCCGTGCTCCCCCACTTTTCTTTCAGTAGCCGATTTAGGAGAGACGATAGAAACACGGAGAAATAGTTTTGTGAAAACTTTCAAAGTTGTTTACATTTCACAGGGTTCACAACCAACTGTTTTGAAAATGTTTCTGTCAAAACTGGATATCCACATTTTCTGTTTCCAGAAAACCCATTCCCCTGTGAGGTAGGCATTATCATCTCCACTGTACAAATGGGCATACTGAAGAACAGAAGTTTTATGCATATTAGATATTTTTTTATTTTTTTCTTAAGGGCAGGGCAGCTGCCAGCATTCTAGCTACCATGTCACCCAGCTCTGGAGTTAGATGGTACAGTGGTTAAAATGCCAATAGCTGCCACCATGGTTGCTACCACTGGTGAGAATTTTTTAAAGTCTAGTGTGGAGTAGAAATAGCTAAGAGGTTGTGACATTTGCCATCGTTAACTCAACTTGCTTGCTATGTTATTTTACAAACACCAGATTTCTATTATGTACAAGTGCACTAGAAATACGTTCTGCTTATGCTTTCCCAGAAATAGGCATCAATTACCACCACCCATTTTTCCCCCACAGCAGGTTTCCTTTCACCCAGAAAGGAATGAGAGGGGATCTGGGGATGGCGTAATAAGAGCCCCACAGATCAGAAGGAAATCAAAATGTATTAATAAAAACTATGTACAACAATGGCACCTTTGCTAAGAATTGAAAAGACGATCAATTAAATAATAAAATATACTCACAGGTAATCTACCAGCATCCACCAACACAACACAACCCTGGCAAAACCTCACTTCCCTTAGAGAAATCAGAACCCACGAAGTTCTTTCCCAAAAAGCTTGAGGAAATGGATAAGCCTTCTGTCTAGATGCCTCCTCTTAAAACAGTCTGCTTTTGGGACAGCCCTGCCACACAAACCCCTCTTAAATACGAGAAGTGTTCTGTTGCCAATGTCACCAACGCTCTCCAATTCAACAAAAGAAAAACTGGCGCCTACACTAACCATGCTCATAGCCAACTATCAGTCAGACATGAAAAGAGCTACTGGTAATAGCTCATTTAGTCCACCCCCTGCCAGTGCAGGAATCTTCTCTACAATATATTTACCAGTGCTTTCTGGACTGGATTTCACAGATTCATAGATGTTAAGGTCAGAAGGAGTGACAAAGAGTCCTGTGGCACCTTGAAGACCAACTGAAGTTTTAGAGCATAAGCTTTCGTGGGCTAATACCCATTTCGTCGGATGCATGCAGTAGAAGTATCCAGGGGCAGGTATCTGCCCCTGGATACTTCCTGCCCCTGGATACTTCCACTGCATGCATCCGACGAAGTGGGTATTAGCCCATGAAAGCTTATGCTCTAAAACTTTAGTTAGTCTTCAAGGTGCCACAGGACTCTTTGTCACTTCTGCAATTCCAGACTAACACGGCTACCCCTCTGATTCTTGACAAGGTCAGAAGGGACCTTGTCATCCTTTATCCTGGCCTCCTGTATAGCACAGGACACAGAACTTCCCCAGAATAAGTTGCAGAGAAAAAACATCCAATCTTGATTTAAAAATATTTCAGTGATGGAGAATCCACCACGACCCCCTTGGTAAACTGTTCTAATAGTTAATTACTCTCAGGGCTTGTCTTCACTACACGTGGTAGCAATCAGTCTTTTGGCGATCGATTTATCGTGTCTCATCAGGACGTGATAAATCAACCGCCAGTGCTGCCCCCGTCGACTCCGGAATTCCAGCTCACCAAAAGGCATAAGCTGGAGTTAATGGGGGAGCACGCCGCCGTCTGCCGCCACCGTGAGGACGGCAGGTAAGTCGACTATAGAGACGCCAACTTCAGCTACGTTATTAACGTAGCTGAAGTTGCGTATCTACAGTCGATCCCCAGCCCTAGTAAAGACCAGCCCTCATTGTTAAAAATTTACACATTACTTCCAGTCTAGCTTCAACTTCCAGCCATTGGATTATGTTATATCAGTCTCTGCAGGATTGAAGAGCCTGTTATTAAACACTTGTTTCTCATGTAGGTACTAACAGACTGTAATCAAGTCACCCCTTAACCTTCTCTTCGTTAAATTAAATAGATTGAGCTCCTTGAATCTGTCACTACAAAGCATAGTTTCTAATCCTTTAATCATTCTTGTGGCTCTTCTCTGAACTCTCTAAACTTCATCAAAATCCTTTTTTAATTGTGAGCACCAGAACTGGACACAGTATTCCCCTCATAAATGCTGGGGCATCTACGGCTTCCTTTGAAAGATGATTCCACAATGTAATACATGTCACCATTAGGGATATTTTTTGTGATATTTAGTTTAATTTAAATTCATTTATTTTCATCCAGTGCTCCCAGCAACACTCCTTCATTCCACTTTAACCAATTCCAAATCTTTTAAGTACTTGTAGACGGTTACATGTATCTGGGAAAATACATAAGGTCAGACTTTTGGTACTGAAGTAATATCACTTGAATTGAACTTCCTATTAAAACCACATAATAAAAGAGAGAGCTCTATGGGAAAATATTCTCACAATTGATGGGAGAATATTTGCTAACACTATGAAAAGACCCATGGGGGTATGCTGCAAACTTGAGAGATGCAATGAAACAGAAACTATAGAACTTTTTAAAAGTTCTGTTAAAACTTGTGAGAAAGAATGGGAGCTTATGATAATATATTAAGAGTGAGGGAGAAAACACTTTTAAGTTACAATTTTCACTTCAAACATCAAAAACAGGGCACTAGTTAAGTCATGCATTTGCCACTGGACATGCAATTAGTTAGTAGTATCTATTACAACTCCTCCCATTCCCTAGCTGTTTTTCAGGGGAATGTGTAGCTTTCCTAAGCAATACAAATTAAATTATCCTAAAGGACTATTCTTGCCCAGCGATCTTAGCTGCAAAGAAACATTTAATATTTTGTATAACGGAAAAGCTTAATTTAATAATTACTGTTTGATTTACATGGCACTGGTGGAACACTGAAAAAAGTGTTTGCAAATATTTTATTCTAAATATTTACTGAGGGGGTGGATAGGTGGGTGTATGTGTGGATTTGGCTGGTTCTAAGGTAGGGACAGGCAAGAATAAATATTTGTCAAATAACTTATTTGAAAAATATAGTGATATTTGTCAAAGATAGTCAACTACTATGATTTTCTCAAGTAATTTGAATTTAAACTGAGCCTTTCATTTGAGGATCTCAAAGAACTCAGAAAACATTAATAAATCCCACAACAACTTTTAGAAGCAGAAAAGTACTTCATGTATGTAAACTGATAGAAGTCATATGGTTAGTCAGTGGCAGAACTGGGAAAAGAACCCAGGAGTTCTGACACCTGGTTCTGTATTCTAAGCCCAGACTGCATTGCCTAAGAGAGACTAAACACTGCCACTAATAAGAGACAGTTGCCTAATTTCAGATAGATCTAAAATTTTCTGAACTGTCTCTTAATCTTATTCATCCATTAATGAGCAAGAAATCTCTCCCAAAGAGAAATGAACAGCTTTATTCAAGTTGTAGAAACACAACTGAATTAGAGATGGGTTCAGAGCTTGGGTTTAGACATATTTGACACTGGCCACCCAACCACTGCCAAAGAGCAACACATTTTGGTCACTACCAATATGTATTCAACAAAATCAACTTTTTCTGTGCACTATGTATTCATATCTAGGTACCGGACAGTGTTATAACAACTGTTCATCTATGTTTAAAACAAATGAGTGTTGAATATAATGCTGCCTTTGAAAACTGACCCTCATACTCACCATAATTATTTCTCAGAATTACATCACAAGTAAACATGCTACCTGGTCAAGAATAAGGCCTGATTTACCTTGGAGAAATAGCCCTTAAAATTCTAACTGGTTTTAAAATTGATTCTACTACTTAATTTTAAACTTAGCTGGAGTTGTAGTGTATACCAGACTCCAGATGGCCTGAACTGCTGCTATTAAACCAATCTCAATACCAACTGAAAGTGGTTATGTAAGTGGATGTAACAACTCGAAAACATGTTCCCTTCATATACATGCCTGTTCTGCTGATCATGCAAAATGCATGTAAACAGAAAAAGTGACACTTTATCCTATTTGCTACTATCTACTCCTTAAAATGCAACAGGAGGAGGTTCAGATATTAACCACCAGGCACATGACTGCTGACATTGTCACTAAATACGAATTCAGTTTTTGGGAGATTTTTAAAATTTACTTCAATATTATATCTTACTATGTTATCAACTATGCAATGAAAGACACCATAGAGCTTCAAAATCATGCAACTCTTCAGAATTTTTACAAAAAGGTCTCACAATAGCTAACGTCAGTGAAGCCGGTAGCAGTGTTGGGAACCCTACTGTGGACAGGTTGTTGGCCCCAGCAGCCACTTCCAGCAGCTTGCCTGTTGAACTTGCTCAGCGCTAGTCCTGCTGATAATTGAGTTTAAAAAGACTCTGGCTGTTGGAGACTAGTCTATACTATTCATATATTCTTCATATGATTTCAGTGCTTTAAGTCTATACCATGGTATAGTGATTATGAAATGGAACAGCCCATTGTGGCAATGTACAAATTGACAATGAGTTAGACTATTTCATACATGTATTGAAAAGGAAAAGGAAAGTGTCTTAACAACAACTGCCCTGAAAATTACACTGAATTACCGCCAAATCTGCAATAAATGCGCATTTCATGTTTAACAAAGCTTTTTAACCACTAGGCCACCTGCCATTCAGAATGTATTGCTCTTGGTGGACACACTGTTCTCATTGTTCGGTAGTACTACAGTGGCACAATGTGGATTTTCCACCATGAACTTTATTAAATGCGCTCACACACACATAAGCATCAAAGCAAACCCCAGGACTAGTTGCAGTTACGAGTGAAGACGCTTTCCAGACCACTCTGTTTATTCTCTACTGGCATGAAGGAACAAAACATATTTGTGGACACAGTCACAATGAGCACTCGACAGCCACAGCAGGCAGCACTACTGGAGGACTAAGTTAATACTATTCCATAAGGTTAAATCTATATTTCACTCCAAATTGACATTATCCACAATATTGTTTAGTTCTAAAATTATTACACGTTCTCCACTCTGACTCACAGTCTGAGACTGGTGGTGGCAGTGACATTGTAATGTACATTAAAGTGACAACACATATAAGACCAAGTAAGAGGAGAAACCCATCATATTCATGCAAAACAGAACAAACAGAAGGTTGACAAAGTTTTAGACACTCACAGCAGCAAAAATATTTCATTTTAATTTCCTGGAGAGCACAACTCAGTAACTGGGATAACCATGACATTTTTCTTTTGTCAGGCACGCCTTAGATACTGATGGACAAGTGATCAGAAACCCCCCAACAAGACACCCTCTAAGACAAAAGGGATTGTAGCAAAACATTGCAGTATGATTTTCTATAATCTCTGTGACACTTAAATAACTAGGAACATTATCAATCAGAGGTACCGGGGAAAAAAACAGCAGACAGTTAAACTTATCCCCTGAGTCAGTTTACTATCAAAGTAATTACCTAAATAGCTTTTGAATTGTCAGTCTGTTTTTCAAAGAAAATCAAAGAAAACAATGCGCTTCTATAAAGCCTAGCAAACATAATTACATTGTATTATGTTCATATCATAAAACATAATTATTGTTAAAAAAATCAAATCCTGTGAATATGGGGGAATAAATGGGAAAAAAAATCCAATAAATGGGAATAGCAATTTTTTCAAGATGCTCTACATGTCTCAAATAGTGCAACATGTTTGGTTTGCTGTGATAAATTGTAATAAAACTTAGCTCATATAGTATAGAGCTCATGTTCTCTTCAAGGCACTTTAAAACAATAACTAATTAATCCTCTCAAAGCCCCAAGAAGGCAGATAATTATTATCCCTTTTTAACACTTTTTTTAAACATGGGGAAACTGAGGCAAAAAGGTTAAGTGACTTGTGTATGGTCACACTTTACTTGCAGTGCATAAAGTTGTCTCACTGGTCAAAACCAGGCTCCACTGAAGTCAACGGGAAAACTTCCATTTAATTCAACAGGACTAAGATTTTACCCACTGAATTTAATGAGAGTACTCGCCGTTATGTAATGCACTCATGTAAACCTTTGTTAGGTCAGAGCCTAATAATTTGGACACAATCTAAATGGAACTATGAACACAGACCATGCCTACACTATAAAACCAACCAAGCCAGGGAACCAAGTTACAAAATAGTTCTCCCTTACCCTTATCCTGAGCACAATGGCGTTAAAATAGTGTGGATGGGAACATACTTATACTCCATGAAGTCATTAAAACCGTAGTGGTGTCTAAGGGTTTTGGGGTTTTTTTTGTTTAGTTATGTGAATTTTTTTTAAGTGAAGATGGGCCTTTAATTTAGGCACAATGTTTTACAAACTTTAAAAAAAAAATTAAAAAAAAGATATGAGGGGGACGTTTATCAAATCCCATCGTCCTTGCCTGGTCCCCGCTCCCACCAGCATCAATAGAGTTATGTTCAAGTCTGGATATAACTTAAGGAGTGGACTTTGTTTGAACATACTTTTTTTCCTTGACATTTTTACTCTTTCTCCCCACATTGCAGACTGCTGAATTTTTTTTTTTTCCAATTTAAACTTCCCCCTGAGGTGATGGAAACCCAAACACAATGTTACTGTGCTAAGCAACTGGAACTGGAATGTGAAATGGATCAGCTGTCTAATTTCATTCTCCAAACTGAGTGAAATGCAAAACAAACTAACAGCATAAATTGTGAAGTGTATTTTTGATTTTTTGTGCTTTCCATTTCAGTAATTGTAGGGGTAGCTAGAAACACACAGGGATTTATTTTAAACATATGGGTCCAATTCTGTACTAATTTACATCCTATGCAAATCCATTGGAGCCAGTAGGATTGCACTTGATGTAAGTCATCTTCAGATTTGGTGCATTAATTTTATCTTGGTTAGTGTTAAAGCCTGGTAGTATTCATTTTAAATGGGACTATTCTCCCCTTGATCCATGCATGGAACTGCCATTGACGTCAACAGCAGTTCTATATGTGGGGCAATGGGGAGTTTAATGTTATGCTCTTTCAGGAAATGTACCTTGATAAACAGACATAACTGGCTGGGGTAAGTATGGAATTTAAACACCTTTTTTTCTGTCTTTGACCAGAAATTTGTAACATTTACCACCAGTCATTGATTAACCAAATTATTAATGCTATATCACTGTTGTGTGTTTCTGAGTTTTGTGAGTGTGTGTTTGTACATGCACACAACCACACCACCCCCCCCCCGGCATGCTTCCAACTCAATGTTATGGAAATAGCCACAATGAGTATTTATTGTGAGCTGGCATGATAATTTTCAAGCCAGTAACTCTTTGGGATTGCCAGGATATAAAAATCTGAAAACTGGCATTTTCAACTAATTGTTTAAGCCAACTTCAATACACAGTGGCCACCATTACTTTACAATGCATGTCTGAAATATACAGCTACCTAGCTTCTTAAATTAATTGACTTCATCCTGATATGTGAAATCAGCTTAATAGAAGGAAACTTTCTGATTTATTTTTACTAACTGAGCCATAGCTTACAATAAGAAAAAAAGTTACCTTTCTACAGTTTTGTATATTTTCTTCTGTATTTTAACAAATAACGTATGTTCTTTTTGTAAAAATAGCCTAGAAGGTGGATATTCATCTTGATTTGAGCATGGGTACTGTCTGAAACTTTTAGCCTACAAGGAAGATGGCTTCATATGTACTAAAACATTTGATGAATAATAATATTTAGCTATTGTTACCCTCAAGAATGAATATTCTGTAGGGACAAAGACATAACCTTCTGTTTAGTAGTACATTCTGAAACAGACCAGTACATTACCTATTTTGCAATGCTAGAAATAAGTTTTGGTACGGTAGGCTGTAAATAAAGAAATGAAAGTTTCTTAATAAAGAAAATGAAAGTTTTGGTACGGTAGGCTGCAAATAAAGCTTGGTATTTAACCAGGTTAGTTACTTACTGTCAAGGTTACAAAAAGAATAGACAACATTGTATTAGGACTACTCCTCAGCAGCTATTCATTGTTCCCTCATCCAGGCAATAAACTGTAACTATGCTAGCTGGTTCATGTTTTGAATTTTATACAGCAGCAAAAGACAAATCCAGTATAAAGTGAGTGAGTGAGTGAGAGAGAGTGAGTGAGTGTATGTGTGAGAGTAAGAGTGTGAGTGTGTGAGTGCATATATGCTTCCTTTTGACAGACTGGTAATTGTAGCTCAGGACATTAATCTCTATCAACTCATCCATGAGGTACTTTTAACTCTAAGTGGAAACTGGTTTTAGCCTTTTTTTTTTTTTTTTTTTTTTTAAAGCCAGCACTCTAGATGTTTAAATGGAGGGGTTTGGCCTCCACATGGTCAAACAAAATAAAGCCATTGCCATTTGTTATTTAAATTAGTTCAATTTAAGATTATTTCCTCCTTTATTCATAACCACTTTTAAAAAAATAAGAGAGGTATTTGGTTACTTAGGATTGGATTATTTATTTATTATGAGTCATAATGCTTATTCAGAGAAAATGCTGAAATAGTCCAGTGCAGCTTGAAAGAAGGATTTTTAACTATTTTGCTACAAAGCTCTCGGTTTTAATATTTTTAGGCATTTTAATGTTATTTGGTGGCCTCCTCCCAAGATATTGTTGCCATTTTCATTTCTTGGACTAACCTCCACCTGCAGGGACAAATGAGAATAGCTCCCTCCAGCCACAGGGTCCATTTCAGTCTTTTAAATTTGCTGGAAAGTGGCACTGCGTTGGTGCGGCTCGATCGGCACTCTCTGTTTCTTTGCCTGGCCAAGAGTATCACATTGTATTCTGATCAACCCCCACTATTTCAGCAGCTGCCAAGTTTGCCCTTAAAATTTAGGTTTCCCAGTGTGCCACTGGGCAGGTTCCCCCCACCAGCACTTTTGTAAAATCAGCAAAGAACTAAAGCTCACAGTCAGCAAATTGCTACTATTAAAAAAAAAAGAAAGTAAAGAAACAGAGAGAAGATGATACCAAGTAGATTGCAGTAAATACTGAATGTATCATACTTAAGAAGCCAACCATCACATGTATCTTATCTCCTCTACTTATGGCTCTCTTTCACTCTCCTTCTCTCCTCTTCCAAATACAACACTTTCCATAAAAAAGAATACCACAGTCCACATCTGACAGGAACATGCAAACACTTTTCAAACGATAATTTGCAAATGAAAATTCACACTGCTATGAAGGGAATGCTCATCCTTCACACATCTCCTGGGGACCTGTGCTTTATTAGTTAAAGGTTTAAACCCCATCTCTTTTTTTTTTGCCCAAGGAATAATCCCCCCGCCTTCTCCTCTCCCACATTTAAATGTGGAATCCTTTGCTCTCTTGTCTTCAGTTTACAGATTATGAGATCCAACATGTCACTCACTGGATTACTGCTCATAACATGAGCACTACCCCAAGCTTACTTGTCTTCAACTTGTCCAGTGTTACTTAAATGGAATTATCCATCACAATCCATATACTGAATCTGCATAGCCCACTTATCTCAAGATTCTGAGTGTCACCTCAAAGATTATCCGTTTTAATCCATACATTGAATCTACACAGCATATGTCTTTAATTCATGGCTCTGATGAGCTATAATATCACTGAATGGATTATTTCTCTTAATCCATTATTGGCAGTAATAAGACTGTTCAGTGAATATATACTCATGCCCCGACTTCACTACACACAAGCAAGATTAAAGTCTTCATCAAAACACAGTTTTATCATATATCAAACACAGTTTAACATAAATACCTGTACTGATATTTTATACAACATGGAACAGAGCTCTCTGCTTAAAAATAAATGTCTATGTCACATATATATGGGTTTAGTGTATTAACATTAGGCATGGTGGGTTAATCCTTCTCTCAACTATACTCATTTCAATCTGGAGTTACTCCACTGGAGTTGCCCTGCTTTCAAATGGGTGCAGTCGAGAGCCAGATTTGCCCCAATGACTCTTCATTTTCACATGAGGTGAAAAGAAGAGTTCACTAGAGTTGTTTGGGGACTATCCCATGGAACAGAGCAGGAGTAGGCAGCCTATGGCACGGGTGCCAAAGGTGGCACAAGAGCTGATTTTCAGTGGCACTCACACTGCCCAGGTCCTGGCCACCAGTTTAGGGGACTCTGCATTTTAATTTAATTTTAAATAAAGCTTGTTAAATATTTTAAAAACCTTACTTACCTTACATACAACAATAGTTTAGTTCTATATTATAGACTTCTAGAAAGAGGTCTTCTAAAAACGTTAAAATGTATTACTGGCAAGCGAAACCTTAAATTAGAGTGAATAAATGAAGACTCAGCACACCACTTCTGAAAGGTTACCGACCTCTGCAATAGAGAGAGCTTTAAAAAAATGCAGATTCAGACTTCAGAGATTTGGGCATGACAGTTCTTAAACAATTACCTTACTTTAATTCTGCAAGTAAGTAAAGTCAGGAAGATTTCAAACAAAAGTCAGCTCAAACTTTTGTCTTGTAATTCCCTATAATGATTCAAAATTAGTTAAGTGAGGGGACATATCAAAATGTATTAACTCCTTGCAAATGGGAAATAAATTAGATTAACACAAAACCCCTATGCATGCTAGGAAAGTTTTTTAAAGTTTTCTCACCATTGCTAATGCCAGTTCAACCCCACTAGTGTTAGCACCACTGAAAAATCTTGTGTGGATCATATATGGATCTAGTATATAGATATAGATATATAGATAGATGTATAGATAGATAGAAATCTATATATAGAGATAGATAGATAGATCTAGATCTATATATAGATAGATATATCTATCTGTCTACCTAGATATATATCTAGATATAGATATAGTGTGGATCATATATGGATCCTTCCACCTGATAATCTCAAAGTGAAATACGACTAATCATTAGGTCTCTGAGCACCCCCTGGAAGATGAGTAAGCATTGCTTCTTCCATTGTAAAGATGGGTAAATTGAGAAAGTGATCTTAAAAGACTTGCTGAAAGTCACAGAACAAGTAAGCGGCAGAGTTGGGATTAGAACTAGGGAATACTGATGTAGCTGGTGCTTGCTCTAGCTAATGCACATACTTCCCTACCTTTGGTAAAATATTACCATTTATTTATTTAAAAGAAATAACAGTAACAGAAAATAAAGATTCTTGTTAAATTCTAATCTTCCTCTGATTTTTGCATCTACTAGAGAATACAATTCAATGTTAATAACATAAACCCAGGCAATAACAATCAGCAACCTAGTGCTGAATCTGCAGCACACAACCCTGTAAAACTCTATTGGATTTAATGAAAAACACAATGAAATTTTGAACATTTAAATGGAAAAAACTATTTGCTAAACAAAATAGTTGGGCAAAACATCTTCAGTCCTGTACACTTTCCAGAATGCCCTAATAAAAAAGATACTATTTGAGAATGCATTTCCAAATATCGCTAAAAGATAAACGTTTTTTAAATGCAATTGCCAAGCCAAATAAATATATACACATAAGTTAATTTAAAAATTACAATTGAAAAACTGTTAATAACCTCATGTTCACATAGCAGAAAAAAAAACATTACTTCTTTCCAGTACAATGCCTCTGTGTGTATGTATGTATAAAACAGCTCATCTTGCACACCTTTCATGTTGTCTTACTAAATACAGCTGCAATACCACTGACCTATTGTTTGCTAGTTGCTCTTGACTGGCGGTGGCATGAAAACCACATTCCTGGGCACTAAATAATCAGCCTGCCTGACCCCCCAAGAACCTGTAAGTCAAATTCATTTACTTCCAGAGGGCAATGCTCTATTGTATCCTCCCTTCTTTCTAGCCACCTACAAACAATGCACAATAATTGCAACTGTCACGGCAGTCAGTAGGAAAAATAAACCAGTGCCTGTTTTCACAGCTTACTGCCAAACCTGATCCAAACACCTAATAACCATGTCCCCAGTCACAGAACCACAGTTCCAGTAAAATGCATTGGGTATGAGGCTTTGAACAAAGCTATGGAACAATAATTCAACTTGTGCTCAAAATATGAAATTTAAAAACAAAAGTTAAAGCAAAGAAAACTCTTCTTTGAGGCTGTGCTCTTGCTCCCCATCTTCCCCCCCTCCCCCTGGCAATACTGAAAGAAGTGTTATCTTACAGTCGCTGCTGCTTTCATGTTTAACTTGTGAAAGGGAAAGAGAGGAAGGGAGAAAAAACACTGCCCCCCAACAGAACAAGATCATAGGGATTTGGAAGAGATTGCCTTTTTAGTGCAGAGCATGCTTCAGAGTCTTTACTCAGTCCAAAGAGAGTAGAGGATCATAGGGAACAATTTTTTTAAACCTCCAGCATCTCAAGGGTTAAAGAAGTTCCAGAGAGCTTGCAGTGGCTTCTGCAGTAACACAACATCGAAAGCTGAAATGAAAGCCATCTAAAGACCCTCAGCCTGAAACGCCTTAAAGATTAATGAATCAGTTTACTTCACATCGTAGGGTTATTCAAATCACATACTTTTTTAGTATGTACTGATCACACATAAGCTGAGATATTAGCAATAGCCCTCTCTGGCCAATTGACTAACACATGTGAGGAAAGTGTGCTCAAGTGCATTTGCATGTGCAAAGACTGAGTAAGGAATTCAGAATTTGGCCCACTTATAAGAGTAATATCTTAGGCTATTTGGTGCTGAAGTGCTATGTTTGGTCATCAAGTTATCAAATAAGTGAACCAGATACGTATATTTATTCTGGACTCATATGAGTTACAGTCCCTAGCTAAGGAAGTTGCGGGGAGCAAATGGCATACTATCCTCTTATGTAAGTCAGTGGACTAGAGCAAACTAGGGCTGGTGGCTTATTTGTGATAGGCTGAAAGGAACATACGAATAAAATACTAAGTTTTAGTGTAAACCTATGAATTATTCTCTACAAGACTACCTTTTAGGATTAGAGTACATTGACAGCTTTTGTTTCAACATTTTGTGCACTGTGGAAACAGGCCCTTAAAACTCTCTGGAGTAAGTTCTGGAGAATTTGTCTGAATAAGGACTTTTGGGTTTGCCCCAATATGAGTCAAACAGCAGCAGAAAACTAGGCCTATTAAAAATAAGTAGGGCTTAATTCTCATGTCACACCACTTTTACACTGGTGTATTCCATTACTGGAGCTGCTCTGGATTTGCACTGATGTAAGCAGCGCAAGACATGTTCCAGTTCAAACAGGATTAAGAACATAAGAATGGTCATATTGGGTCCATCTAGCCCAGCATCCTGTCTTCTGACAGTGGCCAATGCCAGGTGCCCCAGAGAGAATGTCACCCATTCACAGCTTCTTGCAACAGAGCCTAGGGACACAAACCCTGCCCACCTTGGCTAATAGCCATTGATGGACCTATCCTCCATGCACTTATCTAAATCAATTCGTGGAAATTCTATGTTATACAGGGGGTCAAATTAGATGATCACAATAGCCCCATCTGACTTTATCATGTAGGAAGTGGGAGTCTCACACTGTTTTCTTTTAGGGGAACATCAGCTTCTTTGGAATTTACATCAAGTTTGACACACTTATTTTGAGCAGAAATACTGTATAAAAATAAACAACTACCGGTTTCCTAAAATGACCTCACATATATAAACTGGGTAAATATCTTAGCAAAACAGAACGTACTACTGCTGAATAACAGTGACATTTTGAATTTTCCCTCTACTGCAGGACTTTAAAGGAACACGCTTTAACACATAGATGTTTTATGCTGTCTCTTAATATATGTACAGGTTAATTTCAGTACCTAGAGCATCACTACAAAAACTTTGCCCTTTCATCTATTGCACAGTATTATCATAATCTGCACCAACAATAGCAAACCTTTCTGATCTCCTTCCGATTTCAGATGTGTAGTTCCTGCTGTAGATGGATGCTATGTTAATAGGCAAACTGTGAAAATCTCTGCTGGGTTTTACATGAATCCTATAATAGACTCCCCTTATATTGATAAAAACAGAATTAAAGATGGAACAAAAGCCTTACATAAATGAAAGTGACTTGTCCATTTAGGACATGCCATGGTTTATTAAAAATCAAACAGGGAGACTGTACACTCCTAACAAACAAAGAAATGAGAAACAAAACAAAAAACATGAAGAAGTTCCATAATGTTAATTATATACACACATATTTTATTTTTGTCTCATTTTAACTCTGTAGGATCACAGTGACAATGTTACCTTTTATTTCTCCAAAGTTCCCTGATCCCATGGCAAGGAGCTTGTCTTTCCAGTCCTTTGATAGTAGCTTTTCAATACTGGGAGTTTCTGAGAGAAGGGAGAAAAAATGTAAGAAAATCAACATGACTAGCTCCACAATAGAACTCATTAAAAGTCTATCTGCTAAAAATAAGGCCAACCCTATTCTGGGCCCCAATTCGTAATGACTTCATCAACAAACTGATAAGAAGGAAAGGTGGGGGGGGGAGAATGTGTTTTGTCACCTGCTGTTTCAAAATCATTAGCTTTTTCCTCTTGCGGAACAAAGCCATAGTAATTCTGTAAGACAATGGCACATATAAACCTGAAATTCATTGTTTTTCAATTTAGTGAACAAGTTCCTGCTTATAATGGATGCTTGTCAATTTCAGGGTGTTAGTCTGCAGTCAAAAAATAATTATGTTGATAAAATACAGAGTAAAAAAAGGGCAAAGAATTAGCTCCCAAATCTGCTACACGTAATTATGTCCCTTGGCGTGTTTACAATTACATCCACTTTATAATGTGTGTTTAATCATCGTGTGGTGGTAAGTATACCATGGAAAGATTTACCAGTAACACATACAAACTCAGACATTGTAAATAATAATAATAAAAAAAAGTTTGGTGTGATAAAAAGCTTTACAAAAACTGTAAAATCCAGAAATGGGGAAGTGGGGGGAAGTAATGCCTAGAATGGAAACCCATTATTTTCTCATTTCAGATTTCTATCACTTCCTTTTTATAATAAAATATATTTGTTCAATATTTTCAGGGGAAAACATACTGAGGGTGTGGATGTGGCCGATATTTATGTCTCTAACTCTTGCATTTTGACCTCTTTTTTGTGTGGAATTTTAATGCATAAGTAAATATAAATGCTAATAAAATTCAGAGAACATTAAACTCGGTTCCAAACAATGTAATTGTATATTCTTGTCAGCATTTAGATGGGTACACAATTACAATGGCTTTCAATCCCACGATTAGTACTGCATTCAGTTAGAAAATGGAGTGTACTAAAAGATAAGTGTCCCAGTATGCGCCATCTAAATAACAATACCCACACTTATTATCTGGATCTAAGACATATACTGCTATTCTCCACATTTGTGTTTATGTGTATTTGTATTTGTTCAGGCATTTGTTTACCCCCTACCAGGAGCATAAAAGGAGTACATGTTAACTTATCAAAGGGACCGTCTGGCCTAGGGACCATACAATTATTAGCAACTGGTTAATTTTCCCCACAGTAAAAAGCTTTATGAGGAGCCTTCATTATCTTGTTTGGCTAATTTTGCCAACCTTCTTGAGCCTCTATCTTAAAGCTCTCAGGAATCAGTGTCACAAAATCTGCATGCAGTTTTCAATAAAACTGTATCAAACTTACTTTCTCTCTCAAAATGCCAATAATATAACATTTTATTCTCTTTTTATAAAGGATTTGTGGGAAATTAAAGTTAACCCAAAATCTTTAATAAATATGATATGATATGATATATTTCTCTGTCATACACATCCTATCCCTAAATGTTCGGTCTCCAGTTTAATACTGAAAAAATATATAATTATAGGAATTCTGCTCTTTAAATTATAGAGCGAATGAAGTTTTATTCTAACTTTTTTGTAATAACAAGAACTACATTAAAAGATTTAATTACAAGCTCAAAAATTACAATTAGATCACAATGAAACAGCTATGAGAAGCTGCATGTTAACATTACAACATTAATATTTCCATTCCTGAGTTCATGATAAGAAGATTCCACTGTACTTTAGACACTTTTACAAATATTTCCAAAGTTTGTACTTTCCCAGTAAACACTTCATGAAGGAAACCGTTTTTTAAAACATATCTTGAATAGGTCAAATAAACATTGCTGTTTTCTTTTTTCCTGTGTTTTTCAAAAATTCTTGAGTAGCATATAAACAGGCCATCGCCAATGCGGTATTTGCAATAGAGGACTGTCAGTCATTAAAAGCTAACAAACCTTTGCAAAGCAGGAATGCAGCAATAGAAATCCATTGTGAACTAACAATAGGCTACAGAACCTCCAGGCACCAAAAGTAGACCGGTTTACTTTTAAGTCTATTGTCAGCAAACTCCATGACAAAGCTTTTCCCCTGCAGCTAGACAAAATATGCACTGTAGTGTGCTAGTAAAGAAACAGAAGTCTTCTGTCTAACTTGGAGAGTTAAAGCAACAGTAGCCTGGTTTCTGAAGCCTACAGAACACTCCAGGTTCACTGAAGGCCGCTGTATTAACTACCAAGCAGAAATACAGCTCAGCTACACAGCAACTTAGTACAATTACCCTCCTTGTAACAAATAGTCCCTCCAAATGAATGGCTCCTTCATGACCATGTTATTGGAAAGTGCTTGATCAGAAATCAGAGTGAACTTTCTATGCATAAACCAGGATAGGAGTGGCTGTGATTAAATTTAATGCTATTTTGTAGGGAGGTTTTTTTTTTTTTTTGGTTTTGTCAATAAAAACCTATTCACTGTAATGAAACAACTCATGTTACAAATTACTGTTCTTGCAACCTGACTCTACTGGTAATTCAGGAAGAGCTGCAACAAACAAGCTAACAATAATGAATTCAATGGACAGCCATGTATCAATGACTGAATTTCTGCTAGAACGGTAAAGATCTCAGTAGGAAATTCATGATTAGGGATGTGAAAGGCCAAATGGCAAAATCCCAATAGTAACAATGCATCTGTTCATTAATGTGTGAATATGAGTAATATGAAAATTTAACACAATTATAATCCCCTCTGCAACGCTGATGGTGTAAAATAGATTGTTGTGATCTAATAAGTGTTTCCCCTGTTGAAATACTGTATGTTAAAATAATACTATATGGATTTTTTGTTTAAGATACATGTAATCATGTTTAATTGATGTACTAAAGTAGTTTGAAACCTCTTTTGACTTGAACTGCAATTGTCATGTGAGGCACTTTGACAGAATTTTGCTATTTTTACAGCCTGCAAATATTTTTATTTTAAAAAAGAATACTATGATTTTAGAGACAATAGATGGCCATTCCCCATTCAAAAGGAAGAACTGAAAGTCTATATCAAATTATAGTTTGATTACATTGTGTTGTTATACAGTAATGTAATATGGCCTGTTCATGTATTCTGAGTATTGTTTATGAAAGGTTTACATATTGTATCTTTAAAATGATTAGTATTTATGTATTATATCCACTCTATAAAAACAGATTTGAAACATAAATATTAAAAACCATAATTGTTCTAAAAGCTACAACCATAGAAACTTTCACAAACTAAATAAAAGCCTCAAACATTTTGTTGAGAGGAGCACATATACTGAGAAAAGAAATAACACAGTAAATTGTTTGCAAAACAGACATACGTTGTGCATTTTAGAAAGTTTACATATTTACATATGGGTACTCATGCAATGTGTACCAACCATAAAGCTAGAATCCATCTAGTGATCTGAGCACACAACTGAGAACTGGCAACTGCTACTTCTAATCACTATTCTGACATGGAGTCTCTTTATGGATTTAGGAAATCACTTAACAGCTTTACCTCATTTTCACCATCTGTAAAATGGGGGTGATACTGTAACAATTTCTAGCCACTTCACACAATTGCCCGTCATGGACCCAGGCCCTCATTATGCGAAGTGCTATACAAACACAGATGCTGGATATGCTACGCTGTATGCCATACTCATTCAGAACTCCTCAGTAACAGAGGGGACAGTGCTTAACTCTTCCTTCTTCAGAAACACAGGACTCATCTACTTGAGTTAAAGGAAAATCTCTGTTATCTGTTAGCAACATAGAACCTCTGACACACAGAGCTAGTACAAGTTCTGAAACTGAGGGTTGGGAAGTTATTATATGAGGGTTCACGAACTCTCAGCCTCCACCCCAAACCCTGCTTTGCCTCCAGCATTTATAATGGTATTAAATATACAAAGTGTTTTTAGTTAATACGGGGGGGGGGGGGTGAGGGGTCACACTCAGAGGTTTTCTACATGAAAGGGATCACCAGTACAAAAGTTTGAGAATCACTGAGCTACATTCACAAAAGACTTAGGCACCAAACTGCTTCTCTAGACCCCAGAATCAGGCCCCATTGGGATTAATAAAAATCGTAGTCTGCTGCCATCAAACCCCACAGGTGCCTAAATTCACTTGGCACCAATATTTCTGCCACAAAAGTTACCTAGGCACCCCAAGCATAGTTTGGGGAGGTGTGGTGGGTAGGGGGCACTGCCCACCCCCAAACTTCAAACTTCTGGCTGGTGTGGAATTTGCCACACCATCTCTGGCCCCATTGCCTGACTAGAGATGCCTCCACAAATATAGAAGTCAAAACTACACCTATTCTAGGCACCTATATTTTCGTACCTCTCACACGCATACAACAGTCCCATGCCAGGTGTCCAGACCCCTGAGCTCCAGAGCAATTCTCAAAGACAACCATTCCTCCACTTAACTCATCTGTGGGGCCACATCTGGTAAACATGTTCAAAGCTCAACTATTGGATCAGGCCCCTGTAGGTGAGCTTACACAAAATGGATGGAAGGAGAACCACCTCCCTCATAACTTTTATCCCAGTGATTAAGATATTCACCTGATTCAAATCCCTCCTCCTCCGAAGGGAGAGAAGGGATGTGAACAGGGATCTGTCACCTCTAATGACCAGGCCCTAAGGGATAGTCTGATGTAGGGCTCCCTCGGTCTCTCTTGTTGAAGCTGTTTCACTGTGAATAAATAATTTAAGATGAGTCATGGGAGCAGGGGGACTGGAGGCAGGAGGATTCTTCCTATAAGTGTGGGGCAGGCACAACCCACCCATTCCTTGGCCCCACCCCTGCCCTTCCTCTTCCTTCTTAGATCCCATCCCCTGGCCAAACTGGAGCCAGGTTGGGGAACCTGGGGCAGGTGGAGGGTGCTCTTACTCTGATCCGGCTCCAGCTTCCAGCCTGGTGATGGGGTTTTGGGGGCTGAAGAGCCACAGCTGGGCCATGGTCAGAGCCACCCAGGAAGCTGTGGGGGAACTGAGGACACTCCATCTGCCCTAGGCCAGGATCCTGGAGGGCAAGAGGGACACAGGGGCTGGGAACTGCTCTTGGGCCCTCCCACCTCAGGTGAGTGGAGGGTCTGTGGCTCCCCACGGTTGCCTGGGCTCCCTGGGCCACTCTTACCCAGGCTGGACTCCAGCTTCCAGGAGGAAGAGAAGGAGCAAGGGGCTGGACCTGGGGTGAAAAATGGGTGGGCCAAGGCCCTTGTCCCCCACTCCCTCCACCCCGGTTCCAGCAGCCCTGCTGGAGATGTCTCACACTTTACAGGTGAGTACTCAACCCAGGCTACAGACTCATTGCACATTCTCTCTCTTTGGCCTATCACTTCTTTCATTATTATGTTATTTAAATTAGAAGGAAGCACCCTCTCCATCTGGCTTCCGGGAAAAACAGCATAGGCACCTAACACCAAGAAAAGGGCTGCAGAAGAGAATCCCAAAGCAGAGGGACATGCCTCTCTGCAGCCCACACTTAAGTATCTCTGTGAGAGGGGTGGAGCTTAGCATCTCCCACTGGCTAGCTTAGGTGAAGAGCCACCTGGTATCCCGGCTTTTGTGAACTTTGTTCTGAAGTGCCCATTTTTCCCCATTCATTGTATAGGGAGCCAAACTCAGGCTTTGTGACTCCCGATGATTTTCTAGACAACTAAGTTCTATTGTGAATCTAGCCTTTAGCACACTAGTTCTGGTTCAGTCAAGTAGATAAAAGTGATACACATAGAGAATAGCCAGGATATTACAGTACTTACTCACAGGGGTGTTGTGCAGCTGATACTTGCAAAGGTTCTCAATAATTAAAATGCACTTCATTAATGCTAAGTGTTATGGAGAATTATGGCTAGGGCAGGGGAAGAGAAAGAAAACAAAATTTGGAAAAAATAATAGAAATTGTAAAATAAATAGTGGCAAAATACAAGGACGTGGATGAATAGAGTCCTTTGACCTGAAATATGGATGAATTCACAGCAATTATTGTTTGTTTTTCTCCTGGTTATATGTTTATCAGTCATTATGTCCTTCATAATATATTTACACAGCGTTTTCTTTTACTTTTTTCACCCTTGCCTCTTTTGCTCGCATATGCTGCTTCGCATCAATGCCTATGGCAAAACCCAATGGTGAATGGCCCTCCAACTGTGCCAGCCATTGTTACAGCAGCATACTGACTCTTCAGTTCATGTTCATTCCCAAGAACTCTCCCTCCTTTCCCCCCTTTGTGCCAAACACTCAAGACTGACTCCCTCGGATGGAACAATGAGACCTGGAGACTCATGCCAGAATCCAGTAATTCTCAAATGGGGCTACAGTGCCAATAATAAAACTACATTCTCTCTAATGCAGTAGGCTCTATAAACCAGTCCAATTTGTATTTGTATCTATCGATACACACAAATTTGTGTATGTGAGCATGTGTATATGTTACACTTCTCTGAAAGTATTAAAAAAAATAAAGGATCTAAGCAAATGAATAGAAGAAAACCTTTGTAAACCAATTTCTTGTGGGCTAACTGTATATAACATAATACCTGTTCTTGGTGTACTTGAGCTTTAACTGTGCTTCACTGACATATTTGTTCCAAATCCCTCTTTCATGAAAATGGTTTCATTATGAGAAAGGAACTGAGTTCTAAGGACTAGTTTATGCTAGAAAGTTGTACTAACATTCATCATTTTCAGCACAGCCTTGCGTGCAGCATCCATATTTAATTTTGTCTCCTACTGACAAAACTCTCCACATTTTCCAGCTTACTTATTCCTCTTTTCAGATTCACCTAAACCTCTAGCTATTATAGTTCTGTCAGCATAGTGGCAATGTGAATGCACTGGTACCTGTACCCATAAGCAGTCCTCCAGCTGCAATCCCACAATGCAACATTCCCTTTAGGAGTGACCGGTCTGGAAGCACTTTTGAACTCCATTGTCCAGGGGTCACAATGACTAGAAGCCCACCTCACTTTTAAATGTCCAGCAAGGTCTTCACAGCCTTATCTGTTGCAGTTATTTGCTGATTACTTGCTGACAGCATGGCTCCTTGCTCTCAGTCCTGTGCTGCTGCTTGGTTCAAGGAGGAGATGCTAAATTTCCTTGCACTGCAGGGAGGGAAAGGTGTGCAGGCTCAGCTGCAGCACTCCCATAGGAACAAGACGATTTACAGGGACCAGGCAAAGGAAGCGGCAAAACCCAGATACTCCAAAGAGAAATCCCAGGGCTGTGCAAAGGGAAAGGAGCTAAGGCAGGACCATCAGAATATGAAGGAGAACAATGAGTTCCAGAACTACCCACATGACCTGTGTCTTTTATAACCAGCTGGCTGCTATATTCACCAGAGACACTATCATTTCCCCTGTAATCACTGTGGACAATTCATGTCCAGGAGAGGAGGAGGAAGCCCCTGTGGAGTAATGGATGAGGGAGAGGTTTCTGGTAGTGGCTAGCAAGTGGACAACGAGGTGGCGTAAAGAACGGTGTCTAACACCCAACTGGACCCACAGACAGTCTAAATGCCTTATGCCGACACAAGTCAACCCTGGAAGAGGGAGAATCTGGGAAGGCAAGTGATTGTTTATGTCCCATTAAAGAAACTATAGTGTAAGCTGATATACCTTAACTTTTGGCAAATGTGTGCCTGTATTTTTGCATTGCCTGGAAAGAGCTGATGGAGAACATGGTGTGAACCCATATATCCTTTTCTTCTAATCTAGCTGTAAACAAACACTCTCTGCCATCTATCCACCATTTCTCCACGCCATGTCCATCCACAGACCATTATACCAACACTCTCCAGCAAGTATTCTTGTATAAACATTCTCAATGCACCAAAATTAACTCACCGCTCTACCAGTTTAGAATGGGAGGCAAACAAACTCACACATAAATCCACGTTATAAATGAATCTTCCTCCTTCCCTCCATCAAAATGATAGACAAAGGTATGCATGCAGAAAAATCTTTTTTATAAAGAGCATTTTAATCACACGGATCTTATCTGTACCAACAGCAGCAGCAGACAATGTTCATAACAAGTGAACAAGCCAGTATCAACTATAAATAGTTTTGTGCAATTGATATCATGGGGTTACATGAACATACAGCATTTGCGCGCACACACGTACATGGTGCTCTAAAACCAAACAGTGTTTTTAAGGCATTACATGCAGCTTTGCAAAACACCGTAGATCACAAACAGATACACATACAATGCACTGAGATTTGGAAATTCAAGACCACACAATGTACATTTCCTCTTACGGTCAACGTAGCACTGTCCCGATACATAGGCATCATGAAATGGATCCACATAGGACATGCACGGGGCACAACTGGCACAAGGAGAGAGATACTGAACATTACAAAAAATTCAGGATGGAGCACACACATACATGCGTGACTGGGCCAGCAGCCACCCAGCTACACACTGTAGCATGTACAGTACAATGGATGGAATAGTCTTAATTTTTACACATAATTGTTGATCTGTGGGCACAAATTCACAAAAAAATGGTTAACACAGAGTATTTAAGATTTCCCCAGAAACTACAAGGCAGAGATACTTTGATCAGCCCACCACGGTATGCATGACCCTACTCCACACTACATCCACTGGGAGGATTATCACAGAAAACTGCTTGGCTACATGTTCCCAGGTGGCTTTTAGACTTCTTAAACAACTCCTTTCCCTGGCAGGATCATACCTCCCCACCTCTGCTCCTTGAGCCACCAACCTCCCCACAATCCTTTTGAATTAGTTCCCACTGCGCTCTACTCCAGTAGACAAAAGCTCAGGGAACAAAGAGAACTGCTTTGATAGTAAGTCTTGTCATCTGTGATGCATTGACATCCAGCTTCTTGCTGCACTTTTCATACATAGTTATGGGTTGTAGTTAGTAAAGGCAAAATCATCTGTAAGCTGCTAGCTTCTTTTTTTTGTTTGTTTGTTTGGTGATGGCTGGCATGTTGATAAAGTACACGTCTGAATGTTGAAGAATCTTTATTGTGATTTCTTACATTGCAGTGCTGTCCATAGTGCTAGAAAGTAATTCACATAGCCAAAAATGGTCCCACAGATCAATAAAAACATTTATCTTAGCAAAGTACCCAAAATGATCCACCAAGGCCTGCCTAACCGCCAAGACCACCTCTCCCTTTTGGTTTATATAACCACAGGCTAGGGACAAGGGTGCTAATTATCACTCCAGCACAGTTAGGGAAGCCCTGCTCTTTGAATCAACCTATTATTTCCAGCAATTGACCTGTCCTGACAGAACTAATTTTATCTCCTTGCAGACCCACACCAAGTTTTCTAACACCAAATTGACTACACCCTGACAGCACACTGTGGTTTCAAACTTCCACATGACCACTGTCACTTGTTTCTTGGGGTTCCTGTGCTGCAGGGCAGTAGTTCATTCAGTACATCGGTCTAGGAGCGTAGCTTCCTGCAAGTGAAAATTCTGGAGTCACTATAGCCTATTCCATGTTTGCAGGACGATCAGGTCCCATTGCTCAGTGGATGGCCCCAAAGCCACCACTCCACTGAGTGCAGTTATTCTGTGTAGAACAGCTGTAACAGTGTAGCGTCTGCCTTCCCTCTTCAGTCATCCTCAGTTGAATCTCTGAGTGTCATGTCTTTGCAGGTGCAGCAAGATCATACACCCTGTCCTTATAATGCAGGAAGGAGCCATGTTTCTCTCTGCCTCATCAACGTTGGTAGTAGCAGCGAGTTCTCAAATGGGACAATTTTCCACAAGATAGCATGCCTGAAGACAGCATGAAAGACACTAGGATGCTTACCTACAGTTTTTTGCAAATACAGCTTCATGCCGTATGGGCAGAGTGCAGCAACATAAGCATCTGAGTGTGAACACACTCCACTGATATCGTTTTGTGGTTGGCTCTATGTCAACAGAACTTCTACTCTACTGTAGACAAAGACTAACGTGCCACTCAAAATATATTAAATGATATTAAAAGATAAAGAGGAAGCATGTTACCTGCCAATTAACCCTAAAAAGTTGTCTAATTCTTTAGAGATATTTATTTTTAAAAATAAAATGAATCTCCATTTTGGTCTACAAAACGATATAAATAAATAATGCAAAACAACTAATTTTTAGTATTATACATTTATATAAAGTTTAAGAGCAGCATTTTCCTTTCTGATCAATACTACAATTACATAAATGGAAGCATGTGTGAGAAAAAAGGTGGACTGTGGGGAAAATGTGTTCCCTATGGACTGAAGAGGAGAAATTCTGCCCCATACAACATTCTAATGCCTTTCTGATTCCAGTAAGCTATAAGTAAAAGAAGGAATTTATTTCTCTAGAGTGATCTGCCCAAAACACAGCTGATAGAATAAGCCCATATACCAAACTCAGCAGCAGCCACTGAGCAGCATCATAACTCAGCAGCCACTGAGATATTTTTAATATTCGCAGAAACTATTTCAAGAGTAACAACATAAAAACAGAAACATGTGGAATTTAAACCATTAAATCTCGCATCAGCTTTATTTTTCTATCTTAGTTAGATCAAAGCAAATACATTCCCTTGAAATATTTTCATATTAGTACCACCAATATATTAATTTTCTAATTAAGGGTTCATAATAGCTAGTTAATACTAATGGACAGGTATGCTTTTGCTCTGCTAATTTTTGACACCTTTAGAAAATGATTGATACAAAACAGAAAATATACGTTAGGACCTATGTGTGCATATTAACACTGAATATTTTTAAAAAATATTGAGGGTTCTATTGCTGCTGTTTATTCACTTGCTTGAAATTACGACTTTCCCCCCTACTTTTTAGGGTACCAGTAAGTTAAAGTCTCAACAATCTTTCAGAAAATGAGTATATAGTGTAACTAATAATAAAGCACATATCTAGCACTATTGCTATTTTTTTTAAAAAAAAGTCCATATTCAACATTTATTTCCACTGTTTTCAAATAGATGCCATTCCACTAAAATAAAATCAATGACATATAACACTTTGTACATATGCACTAGAGCACCATTCCCCTCTGAAGATCTCAAAGCACTTAAAAAAAGATATATATTGTAATCTCCTTTTTTAAAGATAGGAAAAAATGAGGCACAGAGATTGTAAGTGACTTGCCCAGAGGCACACAGCTAGAAGCATCCATGTAGAACAGAGACAAAAATCTAGATATCCGGACTTCCAGTCCCTGCTTTAGCCATTAAACCACATTGCCTAGAAGGCTATTAAAAAATTAGCACATGAATTTCAGGGCTGGAAAACAGACAGTTGATTATTAGCATCCAGAATTCCTACATCTTTCTAACATGATCACAACACCAGGGAACAAGAGAAGAGAAAACTCTTAACTATCAAAGAAAGCAAGCAATTAAAAAAAGAGTAAAACAACAAATCTCCACTTCTGTCAAAAAGGCAAAACCTCCGCTTGTTGAGGGTTGTTTTCTTTTGTTTTAACTAGCTCTGTTCTCAGAGAATGACAAGCAAATATCAGTTCCTCATCTGACATTCCTGTAGCTTTTTGGCTCTGGTTCACAATGGACTCTTGTCAGCAAGCTCAGGGAAGAGGAGTCTATTGCACTAGGAAAAAGCGGGTGGGGGATAAGGAGGTTTCACCTACTTTAAGACACAAAATGTCCCACTGCAGCTGCACCAAAGTACATTACTTGCTAATCACTGGTTCCTCCCCTCTGCCACACACACACTTTTTTTAAAAAACAGCTGTCTTCCTATCATCCCAACAGGTGCTATTAGGCCCTGAACAATGGCTAAGGCTTTTAAGCCACTGCTGTTGACAAGTGAAAGGGAACAACAAATGGCTCGGCAGTGCTCTTCTCCCCGGGTCACTCAGCCAATGGTAATAGTTATTATTTTTATTTATTAGCTCTGCGGCACTGTCTTCCATTCTGCCTGCCCCATCCTCCCATTTCCGTGGCAGCCAGGAGCATTTTAACTTTTAATAAAAGTGGGAGAGCGCATAGCTCCTGAGCTAGTGCTTTCTGTAAAGTGCACACTTAATGAAGGTTGTCCATTTAGATCTGGATAATTTATGATGTCAGCAAGAGTAGGTGGGGAGGGCTGAATCAAGATCTAGCCATTAGTTGCATTCTGAGGAGTGAAAGAGAGAGTATGCAGAAGCAGGGGAAAGAGAAAAAGATTTTTAAGAGTATTTGTTTTTGAAAGATAGTTGCAAGGTTGGATAATAAATAAGATAGACTCTTTGTTAAGGTTAACACTATTTTCCTTTACCAATCTTAACATTTCACCCACATGTGCCTCTTCAGAGAACAATGGCAGACAGAAAACCAGAAGTACAAACTCTAGTTTCCTAAAGTGAATGTTAAATGAACACATTTAAAAATTGTATTGTTTATGGCAAATAAGATCTTAAATAATGTACCAAAACATGTTATCCACCAGAGGACAAATGTTTCAGGATCCTCTTATCCCAAACGTATATATTTGCTAATTAAGGGCCTAAATGTCAAAACTCTTCTCAGCCAGTAAACTCCATCAAATGCAAACCCATTCATTGTGTGAGCAAAACCATATATTTGCATGTGCAAAACAGGTAACTGAACATGCAAATCAGGTAATTCCATGTACAAACAGAGCAAGTCACCTCACATGCAGATATGGTCTTTATAGAGCTCACTCAAAGCACATGATATCAAAAATTTAACTTAATATTCTAGAAATGACTGGCATGCAATGTTATGGCCAAACTAAGGTAGGCCAATTTATACTAGCTGAGGATATTACCCTATACATTTACATTTTAATTGTCATAATAATATTGTGAAAGGGGCTGTATGCTCAAAAGAAGAGTGGATTATATACAACTACATTGGAAGCAGAGCCCAATGACATTTCTGAAATACTCAAAAAATAGACTTTTGTAATGTTAACAAAATAAAACAAACAATAAGGAGGATGAAAAAAATAAAGAAAAGAAAACAAAAAAAAATCAAGAAAATACATACTAGACTAAGATTTCTAGTCTCTTTAAAAATATGACAGACTGTTTTACCACTGGAAGTGAGAATTAAAGCACATACGCCTGATGCTAAACAACTACACATCCTGAACTCCTCTTGCGCAACATATGTGAAAAGAAAATCTCAATATCTGTTTGCCAGATGCCAGAAAAGATATGAACAATTAAAAAAAGACAAGATTTATACTATAAATCAGAGCTTCTCAAGTGCAGGTACTTTCACAGTAAATCAGGATGGTAGTTGAAATGCAAATGATATTTGCATGAAATCATTATGTCAAATTAAATAGAAAATTATTAAAGCAAATGTCATCTTTGGATTTGCTTAGAATAATCTTCCAAGATTTTCACACAGGCTTCTCCACCAAAGTACAGCATTCCATCTGCCTTGTTCTGTTTGTTCTCACTTGTCGCCATTCATAGATTTTTTTTGGACTGTGTTATTTTCGGTTTAAACAGGGAGAGGAAATACACTGGGTTTCCTTTTGATATAACATTTATCTTTGTGAGTTTGGAAATGACATCAGGATGCACAAGTGGTGCAGCCACATAGCAGTTATGACAAGTCATCCCCAAACAAGTGAAGAGAAACCAACAGAAGTCTATTATTTGTGGTTCTTTAATGTAACAGTTCTGCACAAGATAAAAAGAGAGACCAAGAGGGAAAAAGAAAGGGAAGGGGAAAGACAGAGGTAAAGAAATGGGAGGCCGAGAACAAGCGAAATAGGGAAGATGGAAAAAACAGAAAAAGCGGGACGCAAACACTACCCAACAAAGAGGCCAAGGAGGAGAAGAGTCAGCAAAACACTACAGTTACTATCTGACTATTATTATAGATGCTACTACTGAATTATCCCCTCCCATATCGCTGCACATACAGATCACCCAACTAGTCTAGGTAAACATGCAAGAGAAAAAGCAAGGAGCAACACTCAAGTTGTGTTGGTAGAAAATGGAATATGATACAAACACAGGCACTAGGGATTTCTACAAAGCAGTGCCACTGCTATGAAATAGGCAGAAGTCTCATTTCTCCTCTGCCAAACAGGCAGCATAATCATGTCCTTAAGATTTTTCTGGAGCATGAATGGTTTTGTGAACTCAGACGACCTCCACTCAATCCCAGAACATGACACCTCCTACTGCAAGGAATTACCAGATTCTACAGAGAATCAATTTACCTGCATCTGGTAGGGCCTTGTAGGCTACCAAGAAGAATAAACCAAGCACAGGACAGGAACAGAACCCCATTCTTCCAAAAATTAGGCCATTCACTTAAAAAGCAGGCATAGGAGCACTGATGGCAACCAAGGGCTACACCCTGTGGCTCTCTCCCAGCCCTGCCCAGGTGGTAAAAGAGAACAGAGAATACCTGGGACTCAGAGACTGTCAACACCTCTTTTGATAAAGTGAAGCTACCACCCACTTTAAAAGAAGAAACCACCACCACTTAGTATTACCAATCTTGTCACTAGCACCCAGTATTTAAGTAAGCTAATTAAGAAACTAGCTAAAAAATAAAAATAATAGGCCAACAACCCTCAAATGCCAACTCTGTCAACTGCCAGTATCTTGGACACGGTTCCCTTCTGAGAAGCCACAGGCTAGGGCACGGTAGAGAGAAAGTACAAGCTGCTCTGGTGGCCAGAGGTGCTGAAACAATTCGCACAGTGGGCAGGGCCGTCTCCCGGCACCAGCAGAGAAAGCACGTGCTTGGGGCAGCACATTTTAAGAGGCGGCATTTTGGGGCCATTCTTGGGACGGCATGCTCTAGCCGCTATTTTTTTATTTTTTTTGCTTCGGCAGCATTCCAGTCACCTTTTGGGGAGGGGGGCAGTTGTGCTCTTCATGCTTGGGGCGGCAAAAAAGCTAGAGCCAGCCCTGCTAGTGGTGAGTGCTGAAAGCCATTGAACCAAACTGTAAACCCTCTATATGACGGAAATCAACTCAAGCTGGGGGCGGGGGGGGGGGGGCAGCACCCCAAATTCCTGCACCTATGCTGGTGCAATATCAGCTCCTGTGCATACATAAGGAAGGTGCAGTATACTCATCTTGAGGGATCTCGCTGGGGCATTTGATACCATTTATCATTAAATACCCCTGACCTGACTACAAGAAGCTCTGGGCTGAATGGAAACACCATGAAATGACTCAGGTCTTTCCTCACAGATGAAACCAACTGATCCTTCAATTCCACAGCCCTGCCCTGTAGAGTCCCACAGGATTAATCATCCCTCCCCTTCATCCCCTGTTGTTCAACATCTCTGTGAAGTCGATGGGAGTTCAGGTGAGAGAACAGGGACACCTGCACTGGTCTCCGGTCTCTGCACTGTCTCTCCCCACTGAGCACAGAATGAAGTTCAAGGTCTCTGCCCTCATACTCAAGGCCCTTGATGAGATTGGAGCTGTCTGCCTAAAAGAGCACCCTTCCCTCTAGGGCTATAACCTCCCACATCAGCTAGATTCCACTGGTACAACGAAGCTAGTGGCCAACAGTGGGAGGCCTGTGAATGCAGGAGACAGAACCTTCAGCGGAACTGGAGCTAGATTGAGGACACTGATCCTGTAAGATATAAGTCAACAATGAGAAATTTGTTTTAGTGGCAGCTCTCGTTCAGGAGGGCAACTACTTCCAGTAATGGCCAACTATGCTGATGAAGAAAATGTTGGACCAAACAGTAGGTGGGTGCAAAACTCTGCAATTTTATTATCCTGTGAACGTTTTCTTCAGTCTATCTAGGTGGGATTTGCCTCCTGACTTTTGGGTTCAAAATAACTCCAAATTTCTCACTGAAACTTGACCACTGCCAGCATCTTTCATCTGTTTTAACATTGAAACCTCCCAAAACAGGGAATCTCTCAGAGATGTGATATGAGATAAATCTACTCAGGCACTGGAAACTAAGCCCAGTCTTGCTTTTAAGGTTCTCAAACAAATGTAAATTTTTCAATGATCTTTGTCTGAGTTTGTCTCTGTAGTGAAATCATAAACCAGATCAGTTTCTGGGACTTTTCACATTTCATACAGCTTTAGTAAACAGCCAATGGATGCTCTAATGTTGAAATCACACTGTGTAACATTTTGTTATTTACTTTCCCTGCCCCATATACAGTATATCTCTTTCATATGCATACTGTGCAGACAATTTGGGTGTTTATGCACAGATTTCTCTCTATATATAGTAAGAGATGTTAGTAGTGTCTACTTTTGAAAGAAGATCATCCAAAGATTCCCATGTATTTATGAATTTTATGAGGAAACTGGTGTTCAAGTCCTATAGATGGAACTTTTTAACCAGTCTCACTATATAAAGAGAAAATAGATGGGAGCGCTGTGTATACTCACGCATATTAAATGTTTATACAGTATGAATGCACAGAAAGGGGTAGTCAATATCAGATGGGGGGGATGGGGGAGGATGTGAGACGCCTGAGATGTTTGGCAAATGACAAGGACAAATTCCCAGATTGCCCGAGAACAGGAGGTCTGGGGGAGGTGGTGGTATGGAGTAATTGCGGAATGGTGTTATGAGGAATTTAATAGATCAGAAAAGGCTGAATGGGATAACAGGTCCATTATTCAGAACGTTCTCCTTTGTGAACGAGCTTTAAGGGAATGCCAAGACAACAAATGACTTAATCCTGGGAGGGATGCTATGGCATAAATGAAAGCAATCTATACCTTGAAAGCCAATGGCATAAATTTCTATATCATATAACCACTTTGATTACAACAGCTCTCAGCAAAGTCTTGAGAGCTGCAACTGGAAAAACCACACAAGCATGCCCTTCCTGTCCCCCCTCTTCCCGCCACCATTTTCCAATGTACTCAGGAGGAAAACAAGCCATATAAATAATAAAAAGAGATGGTTAAATACCACGGCAAATGTAATGATTACAGAGGTGAAGAGAAGAGAAAGAAAGAATTATTGTATGTTCTAACTGCTTTACTAAACCTAGAGCCTCTTGGTTGTATGCACAGAGGCATCAAATAATACAATACCAAAAGACACTCCCTCCTTGTCCCCTGCTAGAAACATGTGAGTGATTTAAAATAAGCATGGTGTAAAGTGGAGGATTTCCTTCCCAGCTTTCACAGAGCACTGCGTGTCTTTGGGAAACTTTCATCCAGCTTCCCTTTCTTATTGTTTCTTGAGTCCAAAATATTTACAGAGTAGGATTTTGGAATCAGAGGGTCTCATCTAATTCCCATTAAAGACAGGCTGAACACTTCCATGTGACTTGGATCAGACTAAGGCCCAGATCGTTGAAAAAAGTAAGTCATGGAATGGGTGATTAGGATAGAATAAGACCTTAACACTGGAAGCTGAACCATGCTAACATAAACCATGTCTTTCCATCACTTATCGTTTTCTGGGATCACTGGTGGGCTCCAGTTTATACCCCACAGCCAACAGTTCAAAATACAACGGTGGTATCACTGACAGTATTCCCTCCTTCAGCTTCAGGGGAATGGCAGAACATTAGCAATATCTTTGTAAACTCCAAACTTAATCTATACTTCCCCCATAGGCACAGGGCAAATAATAAGGCATCCTCCTCTTTGTCACAATCACATGGGCCCCTCAGTGTTCACCATTTGCTCCCTGCCACAGTGAAGCATCTTTCATTTATTATTTATTGCACTGACTTTTCTATGGCACTCATCACTGTATGTGGATGCCTTACAAAAATGAATGTATTTGTCCTCACCAATACTGTGAAGTGGGGAAGTATTAGTTTTCTCTTTTTATAGATGAGGAAATTGAGGCACAGAGGGATTGCATAACCTCAGGGTCAGACAAGAAGGCTGTGGCAGAGCTGTGAACTGAACCCAGATCTGCTAAGTCCCAGTGGAATAAAGCATTTGTGAGATACTAAAAGTCTGTACACTTTTCAAAAGCCACTACCCAATCCAAAAAGACAAATAAAAATCAGAGCATATCAGATGATAAAGATTTTTCTAAGATGACGACTCCTATTATAATCAGAGGGTGGCTAGAGAAGAAATGGAAAATTGCTAGAGATGGAAGAACCACCTTTGGTTTCACAAACTACTAGAATTTTATTTTTTTCATTGGGGAATGTTCTTCACTTAAACTATTGTTTCTCGGGGAGAAAGTAACAATTGTGTGTTTTCAAGCACCTGGAAACTTGTACTGTGCAAATAATCAAGTTTTTTATCTGAAAGAAATTCTTGGCATGCTTCTAGGTCAGCCAAGGAAATGAAATAAAGAAAGATGACGCAGCAGTCCAGAATTCAAGTTTTCCTGGATCTTTACTGAAACTGAGCCCCAACAGTTTCAAGTTCTGTACTAAATCTAGAACACATAATCATAGAGTGTGTTCTACATTTGGCCATATGAATTCTCCTACCACTAAAATCACATGGGTCAGTACTGGAAGCAACATCTTCTGAAAGATTTGGTGTTAAACCATTAGATAGAAGTACAGCACTTGGTTTACCAAGACTTTGGGGATTGGAGAGACTGTAGATCAGATGTCATTTCTGGTTTATGCTCAGACATAGAGTGTGTTACCATTTCCCCTCTTATTCTCCTCTTCCATCCATCTTTCTCTTAGGGAAAGGGAGAGAAGCCACAAGAGTGCCTGTTATATGCAGTGCCAAAGTGCCAATTATTTCAGATTTTTTGTTGACACAGAAAGGTACCTACAACTAAAGACCTGGGAACTGAGTGAGCTTTCATAGCGTGGAGAAAGGGAAAAAAAAAAGGAATAATATTTTTCCTGTATCCTATATCAATTAGGTTTGGGTAATTCATGATGAGGCTACTACAAAATCCTTTAAATCTACTAGTTCCTTAGCTACATTAAATTAAGGAGGCACCTCAAGCATTCATTTTTCTACATCTGCTGTAGGCTTTCCAGTTGGACACCTACAATTCACTAAACTGGAAGCACCAACCTAAGGGAGTCATCAGTGCATTATCCCTGCATACAATATTGCATTGTAATCCAAACCAGAATATTTTGGGGACTAAGAGTATGAGATATATGTTGTGTGGTAATTTCTAAAGTTAACAAAAGCAGGCTTCCATGTACTCCAACCAGTTCTGACCACTAAGCACTTCTACTTTCACCAAGAGAAAGTTATGTCATGCCCTGCTCAGATAAACATTCAAACTGTTTATAATCCACACCCAAATTTCAAGAGTCTCTATGATAACATGATAGTTACATATAATATAAATATAAACTTACCTATAATATAAATATAAAACAGTACTCTGAGTAATGCTCAGCTACATTAACACTGATTATTATAATTTTTTTCTCATAATGCTACCTTCTCTCTACTGCTTGGAACACTTGGCTCCCACGGTTCTACTTATAATGAGATAGCAGGATGGATTTTCTATTAAAGGCCTCTGCTGGAGATTCTGTAGATCTTCTCATGTATCACAAGTTCAATACTCTGTATTTGCTTCACAATAAGCAATCCATTTCCAAGTGATTAATTTTCTATTTTAAAACAATGCATTCCTTCCCGCCCTCCGCCCCCCCCCCCCCCACTGCATATCACTGTTTATTTCTCCCATTAACCAACAGGGAGAAAAAATCCTTTTCAATGACATCATGGCATAACATTTTCAAAGCAGGTTCTAGTGGGAGATATGCAGATTGCTTTGAAAAGTTACCCTCATAAATAACAATAAAGTACTGAGTTATCAAGGCTGTAACTCAGTCAAGAGGTGCTGTAACCATTTATATTATATGACCTCAGCAGAACCTCTTGATTGAATTGCAGCCTTTCATTAAATCAAGCCACTCTGTATTATTTTCTGTGCACTAGGGTAAATCAGGATGGCAAAGAGATTACCCCTCACCATCACCCAAAGCTCCTGCCTTTCTGATTTTTCAACTGTTGCCTTTATATTATTTGATAATTTACAAAGACTGTGCATAATCTGTGCCAATATCTGTTTTTTCTCTAAAGTGATGTTCTGTAGGCATGATGAAATGGCAAAAATAATGAAAGTGTACTAAATTAACATTGGAAACCATCATCCTATGACAGAGCAAGATCTAACTACTTAACACTTGAAACATGCTAAGAGCTATTTTTAAAAGAAAAGAATAGCACACTGTAGATTCATTGATGCAGCTTAAGGTCAGAAGGGACCATTAGATCATCAAGTCTAATCTCTTGTATATCACTGAATAGTCATTATATTATCAACCAGAATTAAAAACTCTCTTTCATTTACTTCTATCAACCATTTTACTAGAAGAAAAACAGCTGGTTTCTGAGTCAGGATGGGAAGCTATGTTCATAAGGGGTTTGGGGGGAGGGAGCTGAGGTACCTGTGACATGAAATGCGTCCACAGTTTGCTTCTAAAATGCCATCTCCTTAGGCTGAGAACAACCTCTAGAACTCTCATTAGAGCTCTTTAAACACTTATTTAGATTCCTTTTCACATAGTGTTATGAGAATTTTCAGAAAGGGAAGGAGGACACACTAAACCAATGTCTTGTCCTGAAAATACAATTCGTGTTTTCTATGATCCAAGGCAGTCTAGATCTCACTATACAGCTTGTGTCATGCACTAGGACAGCATGGCGCTTTTCTTATCTAGCCATAACTTTTCACATCATGCTCTAGCTTCCCTGATTACTGGGACCTCACCTCCTTTTCAAAACCTCCACATTTTAACTCAGCAAGAGAAAAGCTACAGTAAGTCCCTTTTCCTATTTTCTTATATTTGTGTAGCTGTTAGACATTTTGCAAAGGAGGGAGTACCAGCCAGCCTTTCACAACAAAAGGGCTACTGTCACTGCGCCAGTCCCAGACATGGTGGAAACCAGCCCACAGGAAAAGGCCTGGCTCCAGTGTTAGGCCCCGGCCGAGTACAGTCACTGCATTCACTCAAATTGGCAACAGGTCTCAGTGTTCCTGGCTTTGAGCTGTGAACAAGGGTCGGGATTGAATAACCAATTATACAACCGCTGACTGAGTTTATCCAAGGTTTGCAAACTGCTATAATAGCCCAGTATTCAACTGACTGTTTTATCCTTTTCCAGATATAGTGTCATATCTCCCCTTGTGCTCCATTTACATGTCACTTTATTACATACATCCATTAAAAAGGTAAATACAATGTCACAGTCAATGCCTAAATGTTGCCATTCAGTATTCTTGACGCGCTCTCTCGCTCTCTCTGGGAGGCATTTCATATAGGCACCTCTCTCACACATGCACACACACACACACTTTCTCTCTCTCCTCCATTGCAAGCTAAATCAAGTTTCTGTCAAGAATATACAACAGTGTCTGAAAAAAAAAGTAGCCAAGAGCCAACAGTGTCAAAACTGTGTGCTCCCTAAAGCTAACAGGAATGGTGAACACTTTATATTCTTAGAAAAGGAAAACCTTCAAAACTCTGAAGGCTCAGATTATTAACTAGAATTATGGATCCTTATTCCAACTCATTGAATCACTTGGGTCTCAAACTGATCATGAAAACGCATTAGAATAGACATTAAAAGGATCCTTCTTCCTTCTGGATGAGCTTTTAACACAGGGAGAATTATTCTTGTACTATTTTAATACTTCTACTTCTGATCCTGGCTGTAACCCACAGACAAATTAGCATGACAAACATTAAAAAAAAAGAAAAGGACACCCACCCCTTTTAAAACTAAGGCTTTTTGCAGGGATTATTATCTTTTGCACATCCCTATCTGTTATTTTTTTAGAAACCTGTACATTTATAAGATAAGAAAAGTACTTGATAGCCATCTTCTGGTACTCTTCTGTTCTTCTGAATTTTTATCTCCTGTAATGCTCGTTTTCAAACTATTAATGCAAAAATGCTTCCAGAAACCTAGTCAACGTTTCTCTCTTCAATGCTACGCAGCCTGAAAAAAACTACTTGGCTTCAGTGTGAGAAGCAATGATGACTGTGTCTCAAAACGCATAGTGCTATGAAGGGCACTGTACCATATAAAAACGAAGTCACTGCTGGCTACCTATACCAGGGGTCTCCAAACTTTTCTGACCATGCACCCCTAGTAAATAATTTTTTCGAGCAGGCACCCCCCTGGGGAAGCCCCGCCCCATGCCATCTACTCCCTCCCACTTCCCCCCCCAGCTACCCCCCATCAAACCCCCCCCACCCCGTTCCTTAACTGCCCCCCTGGAACTGGCCCCGGCTGCGGCTCCCAGGGCCAGGTCTCAGCTGCGGCGCGCAGGCGCCCGGGGCCGGAGCTGTGGCGCATGGGGCCTGGGGCCAGGGCTCCCGTGACTCTTGCAGAGGAGCTGCTGGGGCAGCCCAGCTCCTCTTGCCTTATTGGAAACCTCCTGGGTTTCCAATAAGACAGGAGGATCCGGGCTGCCCGGGCAGCTCCTCTGCAAGCGCTGCGGTGGCCCAGCGGCAGGAGGAGCCGCCCAGTTCCTCCTGCCACCGGGGCCACCACGGCTCTTACAGAGGAGCCGCCTGGCTCCTCCAGCTGCAGGGGCCGCGCACCCCCGGGGGTGCACGCATCCCAGTTTGAAGACCACTGACCTATACAACATTGCCATCAGAAGGATGGTCTGACTCTTACAGATGTACAATATGGAAATATTCTATGTGACACTGACATGAGGAAGCTACCACTAGTTCATGAAGCATACAGGCTACAGATTTGCTCCCTGCTCACAAACACTGCTTTAGTTTTATTTAATGCAGAATATTTTGTGGTTAAGAGATAGAAAAATGAGTTCAAGTAAAATATGAAAGAAGCCCTTTTTAAAAAATACAAAAACACTCAGTTAACTTTTTATTGTCACTGATTTTCCAGTGGCTTGGAACTTAATAATTTTGGGCAGGACTGGAAAGTATTAAAAAGGGCAATTTCTGTGGCACTTCTGATCATGCCAGACACAGGACATAGAAGATACCTACATAGAGGAAAGTCTGTTCTTGTGGCATTTCTAACCTAATTTCTAGACCTACATGATTAGGATAAAGCATCCAGATGTCTGAACACTTATCCAAACCTCTGAGGGTATTTTTTGAGATTGGTCCATTGTTATGTGAAATCTGACAGGTGGCATTTGTGAATACTGGTAACATATTTTTCCTGGTTGGATCCAAGCTTGTAGATCCTTATTCACATGTAGAGCGGATGGCAAAATTTTTCTGTGAAAAAGAATATTAGGGGGGAAAAATATGTCAAAATTTCAAACATTCATAAAATTTCACCCAGCTCTACTCAAACAAGTAGTGCACTCCATATTAAGAGGAATAGGCCAGTGAGGTCAGTCAGATGCCTCCTATGTAGAGTGACCCAGTTTTGGGGGTCTTTTTCTTATATAGGCTCCTATAACTCCCAATCTCATCCCAATTTTTCACATTTGCTTTCTGGTAACCCTACTCCTATGAAAACAGACCATTTTAAGTGAGCAAGGATTTGCCATATTAGGTTTCATTTGCTTTTTAAAAAAAACCACTCACATTTTGAGTGATCTACATTTCTTCTTTAACAGTGGCAATACAACTCAGTCAGTCAGTTTCAACTGGCAGACTCATGGCACCAGATTCTGCTGCAGCATGGACACCAAAATGGACTTTCGCTCTTGGTTCTTATTCTCCACACTGGTAGGTGCTGGAAGTATTCACAGCCCAAGTATGTGTATGCATGTCTTCCCTGCACTTAGAACAGCATTATCAAGATCTAAATCTCTAGTTCAGGAGAAAAGAGAGTTGCTTTCACCACAGAATCTGAATGTGAGCATGATTGGTGACTGATGAGTTTAAGTAAATAGGGTGTGAAAGGGAAGGAGAAATCGTGGAAGCATCCAAACATGCACCCAGACAAAGGCACATTAAAATGGCACCACCACATCATCCTTCAACAACTGGAGGAGGAATTTAACTGAAAGTTGGTCTACAGAGTTTAATATTTCAATTTTTGCAAAAACAAAATGGAGTGTTTCAGTGACAGAGACATAAAACCCCATATTTCAATATTATTTCTGATCCTTCTGAGATATTTTAGTTCCCCTCTTCCTTTCCATACAAACAAATCCCACATGCATAAACAACAAAGCTATTTCTTGTAATACAGGTGGTGATTAAAGAAGTATATTGAAAATGTGGGAAAGTCAAAATTTTGACCACAATTTAGGCAACAGGGGAATAACATTTATCTTCTGCCATGCCTTAAATAGGCTAAATGAGGAGGGCAAATGAAGAATGAGAGGAGAAAGTGTAGAGAACATGAGAAATATCTGGGGATTCTAACTCCAAGATGCAAAAAGAAACCTACCATACTAACTGGAAAGACAATCCCATTCAGCCTTTTCTGGGAAAAAATAAAAATGTACAAGACACTCCACCATTTCAATTTAAGATTCTAAAGAAGAAAGTTATTGCAGCATAAGAACTATTTACAAGAGTCTTTACAGGAATTATCTGCACCTTCCCATCCAAAAGCTCATATTTAGAGAAAGTTCTTTCTTTCTTTTTTATGTCATTCCCTTTTGAAATGTGCACAATTCAACTGCCCATTTTTGTATCATAACAGATCTTTACAGCAGCCACATTAGTCAGCTATCAGTAACAGACTCTTGATTGAGTTGGACTCTGAATGACATATAGCAGCAGCAAATGATAAAGAGAGACCAGACAGAAACCCTCCCATCAATTTACTTCTAAGCCAATTATCTGCCTATGTATACCATGATATTCCATTAGAAACAAATTATATGGTGAGTTGTTACCCAAAATGTGAATTACCTTTGAACAGGAGACAGGAGTATGATATTTCCATTGGCATGTGGAGGGGCTGGAATTTTTCCTTCTGTTTCTCTCTCTTTTCTAAATGTTCTAATGCCAGAAAAAAAAAATCCCCCAAAAACTTTGGGCCAAATTTTTTGGCATGGGCCTATGGTATAAAGCTGTAAGTGTATCAACTGCCCTTACTGCTGTCTAACCTGGCTTTACACTGGGCTGGCTACATCTGAAGATGACCGGGTCCTGCTACATAGTCAGGAACTGCAGAGTTATTCAAGGTGAGAGACTTGAGGAGCTCATGCAAATGAGCTCCTTGGCAGAGCACCCTTCAGTGGACCTTGCCTTTTACGTCTTGCTCATTCCGAGAGGGAGGAGAATGGGGATGAGACCTATAGGGTAAACAACAAAACAAAAACAGGGTATTGTGATGCTCCGTGGGGATACCCAGGTTTTCGAGGCACCTTGCTACCATCAGCGCCTAGTATGAGGAAGCCTTGTCTATGTCTGCCGTGGGTCAGCTCCCCAACTCCAAAGGCAACACAAGCACTCCTTTCTAGGCCTCGCAGGCTTCCCTGTTCCTTTACAGCTTAGTTACTGGAGCATCCCAACTCTTGAACTCCAAGAGTAACTCCTTGGAATGTCCAGCGCCAGGTCCACTGGATGCTCACAGATTCATTACTTCCACAGATACAGTGCACTCCAGCTTACCAGTTCCATCTCAGATCACCGCTCTGCTTCACACACACCATACTTAGGTATGTTTATAGTGAAACCAAGTTTATATAACAAGTAGAAATCCTGGCAACAAATGGTTACACATCAATTAAATCATAACACACATTCTAGAGCCTGGACTTAATTACCAAGATACACCCATGTCTTGTAGAGTACTGCTCACCCAAAAATCTTGAAGCACTTTACAGCCAGGTTGGCCGTGACCTGCCTTTCATGAGACAAGCATGCTGTCAGTTGCCTCTAAGGTACAGAATTCTGCATGTTACTGTGCACCCCAAAATATTCCAGTTGTCTTTATTCATAAACAGGGTACACTCTGCTGCTTGTTTCATCCTGTAGATTTCTTAACTTGTAGATTTTGCAATCTTTTATTTAGTCCCTGGCTAACTATACAAATACACATACAGTGTGAGGCATAAAATACACATATAGCCAGACAAGGAGATAAGTGTCTCTTAACTCCTGCCTGAAAGGAATCTTTCTGAGATATGTCACCGTCCGGTGACCTGTCTAAATTCCAAGACCTTAAAAACCTAATTTTCAATACAGACACATAGCTCCTTAAATATTATCTGTACATACATTTTATAGTCATTATGACGACCAGTGGGCTACTGGCTCTCAGTAGAGACCTTAAGTGCCATCTTTTGATGAACTATTATGCCTGTATCTGACCCCTGGGATCCCTACAGAATCCTATGCACTCCTTGTGTCCTCTCCTAGTTCGTACCAAGAGGTTCCTGAATCACAGATATCTTGGAAGGCTTATAGGAGTTGAAATGAAGAAGGATTAGGAATAGCATCAGCAGCAGAGCTGATTGGAAAATGGGAACATGTTATGTACAGATTTTAACCAAAAAAAATCCATCTTTTAACTGTACAAAAAAATTGAAATTCCAAAATTTTCAACCAGCTCTAGTCATCAGCCTTCCAGACTAGAAGTGATCTCATAAATGCTTGAAGCTGAAACCATCTTACAACATGGCACTCTCTAATGTCCTGCCTCTTAAAGTGACACTTCCAGGGATAAAATCCTTGCACCATTAAGACAATGGGAAAGCTCATAGTGACTTCAACAGGATCAGGATTTCACCTCATGTTTCTCAGTCAGCACTGCTTGACATGATAATATCAGAAGATCATGGCATGTTGCTTTCTAGTACATAAAACACATCTATACGTCTACATTTGAAGGTAACTGATGTTTTCTGAAACATATGGGTGCATCTCTATCAAAGCAGTCATAATACCAATTTGCGGAGCAACACTGGCACTGAAATGAAAGGTAGTCTAAGTTTAGGGTGAAATTTTGTGTTTATTCATATGCTTTACCAGTTAATCTCCTTCCTGTGTTATATGCAGAATCAATTTGAGGTAAACAAATTAATTTCAGGAATGTTCCAAGTGAATATGTAGCTAATTGTCAGTTATTCAGTCTGCCAGACAAAATCAGGGTTACATTTCTGTGACAACCTGAAATGGATTCTTGCCATATCTCTGGAACTAAAGGGACTGTGAGATTAAAGAAAGATGTGCCTTTCTGGCCATTCTGGAGATGTTTCATTTATAGCTGTACATTTTGGCTTTCACACTCTTTTTGCAGTTTTCAAAAGTTTCCCAAAAAAGGGTAGGAGCTTAAAAAAAACAAACAAAGTCTGATAGTATAAACTGTTTCTTCTCATTTGTGATGGACATGTGCTTTAATACACTCAGTGTACATTCCTATTACCGTTCTGTTTTATTCTGACATTACCAGCAGCCAGCTCTAAGGCAGGTGGAATAATGTTAGTCTTTTAATCAGTCATTCCAAGACTATATCCTTATTATACGCCAAAGGCTGTGTTGAACAGGTTCATTAGTCACTGCTTAAAAGCCAGACTGAAAGATGTGAGTTTCCACCTCTTCGCAATTCTGACACTGCAGAGAAGTGCTGAATTGTCAGTGGTCAGTCAGACGTCTGTTTCAAACACAAACTTATCTGTATTAGTTGTAAAATAAGAGGACTTTATTGAAGTAATCATGCTGCTAACCTTCTGTTGGATATTCCCCAATAACTTGATTGTAAAAAGATGGTTTATTTGAATTGTGTCACATTTTGCTAATTAGAAGAGCATTCCTAAATATGGGAATATCAAGGAAGTTTTTGCAACCACTTTTCCTTTCAACATAAATCAGTTCAGACTCAAAAAATCATGTTGGAACAAACATGCATACACTCACACAGATATAATTTCACCCTTTAGACTATTTTACCTTTAATTTTTCTTTAATGTTGCATGTTTAACCAGACAGCTCTTGTAACATTAATCTTACATTCTAGATTCACTTTCTAAGCTACTGTTCTTTTACAAGAAATGTATGTATACACACAGAGATATTACCAGCCTTCACTGGGAATTGTTTTAATCTCTCTCAATACAAATATTAACTGACTAGCAGCCCTGCAGTTATGGAAGAAAACATCCCTCATTCCCCCATGGTCCAGCAACTTCCATTTATGGTTATAAAGATTTTATTATTTTTACCACTGCTGGTTGCCATTTTTCCCCCTAGTCCTCTCTCCAGACCACTGCTAAATGTTAGAAACCTCAGAAAGGATTTGGAAACTATCATTCAGTGCACTACAGAGCGAGAGCCAATCACCATGCAAAGCGAAGCCTTCTTACCTAAACAAACCATTATCGGCTCATCTCATGTCTTTGTACTCTTTTTTTGCTATTACCTCACGGGATTAAGTTTTATCTCTAATCTCTGCTTTGGCCAACTGTCAGGGAGCCTAAAAACTGCCTGTCTTCTAATCTGTGTGTAATAATACTGCTGTTACTAACAGATAACTATGAAACAACATGGAAGGAAGGAAAACACACATACACAGAAGGGCTTATTGTTAAAAACGACTGCACCAGCTTCTACCTGGGAGAAAGGAGAGAAAAAAGAAGATGCAGGACTTCCATAGTATGTTTTCTGTTTCCCTATGTGGTCTATTTTTCCTCTGGTTCCAAAACCACGCAAAGTCCTTCTAAATTTTGGGGACCTATTCTTATTAATCACTGTATCTGCTGTGCTTTTGAAACTTGTTTCTCCCAGTCTCTAGGCCTTTGAGCCGTTCCTCTCTATCAATCATTTTTTTTAAAAAAAGTACTTCAGATGATAAAAAACAGAGGAAAAATATCAATCCCAGTGCAAAGAGACAGTTTTGAGGCTCAACAGTCACAGCTTTTTATTTTTAATACATTAAAAAAATTCTAATCCCTTAAGTATGGAATATTTAGTTTTGCTTTACTGAACTGTGTATTCTAATATTGACAACGAAAAAACTAACACTGCACCATAGAGTGTTTTGTAAAGCAAGGCTATGCTACAGGCTGAAATAAAAAAACAAAAGAACACTTAATTAGGGCCAGTTAAAGTACATAGGGAAATACTGTTTATATCAAATGGGTTTTGCTGGGATGGGAGTGAGATGACAGCCCCAAGTGACGTCCCTGCAGGGTTTGGGGGGCATTCCTCTAAGATTTTTTTCAATGCTCATTAAAGCCAGTGGCAGGCCTTTTGCTTTCAGTATTATCTGTCCTTGATGGAGAGAGGGAGAAAGCTGGAATATCAATAAATCTTAAGCAGATGACCATGGATAGAGTATATTAAGCAAGTGTTTGTATAAACAGAAAGGATACCAACACCTAAGGTGGGATTTATTTGTGACTTTTCAATTAACATAGTGACATATAATTTTCTACTACACTGTGTAACAAGAATTTATTTAGTATTTGATATTTAAAATGTGCCAAATTATACTTCTAAACATGCCTGTACATAATTAAAAAGTAACAAGGGCCACATCCTCAGCTAGTGTGAATCAGTGCTGTTCCACTGATGTCAATAGAGCTATGATGCTTTACACCAACTAAGATTCTGGCTCAGTATTTACACACATCCTTAAAAAGCCCCAAAGCAAGCTAACATCAACCCGCCCATCACCAGTCTCACATGAAAGCCTGTGAGAAAAACCTTGTATCCTACCTTAAATATCAACAAACTCAGACTCAGTCGGAGCAGTTTGGGGATGTGAAATCCACATATGAGAATGCCCTGTTAGCCCCTCCTAGACCTAGACAATTAAACATACGGCTGTTATTGTGAGGGTCCGAGCTGCTTAGAACTGATGAGACAGTTTATGAAGGAGAAACAATAATGCCCAGATATCATACAGTGTTTTTTGTCAGTACAACTCAAATAAGGGAGGTCAGCATTATTATCCCATATTACAAATGGGAAACTTGTGGCACAGAGAAAAGTGATTTGCCCAAGGTCACCCAGAAGGCCATGACAGAGAAATAGAATCGGGGTCACTTGAGTCCTGGTCCAGTGCTCTGTGGTCTCTGCGATACCAGGTGCTAAAACATTTAATGCTTTATGGGTCAAAGTCAATATCTTGAGTTGCGCCTGGAGGTGTCAAAGGGCAGGTGTCAAAGAATAAGTCTGGTATGTTCCTTGTGGCTAATTCTATCAAACAGGAAAGCAGATGCTTTCTGCAACAGCGATTATCTTCTTAGTGGTTTCCAAGTGTAACCCCATGTAGAATTTATAGTAGTAATCTCATCTACAAATCACTGTGAAAAGGATTACTGGTGGGGTCCAGATCTGAGAGAAAATGCTTCAGTCATCCAACCAGATGCAGATGGAAAAATGCAGTTTTGCCCACTGATGTCCTCTGAAACTCCTGGAGCAGGTAATGAATCAGAAGCACTCCCCTAATTATGAACTTCTTGGAGAAAGAACAGAAAAACCCCCTCACAATAAAGGATCTGAAATCACCCTTCCCACTCCCTAAGATCCTTTCCAAATCCACTGGTATCACCGCTGTCTCACCTGAATTAAGTTTCAGGTATTTTTTTTCTCTTAACCACATCTCACACTTGACCACCGACAAGAAAGCAAAGAGACAACATCTTCAGAACTAAAGAAAGTAAGAACAAGAGATACATCTAGTCATATTTGTTGGGTTTTTTGTTTTGTTTTGTTTTTTGATGACCCACACCACAGCTGAATTTGTCCATCTTCCAAGTGACTTCTTATGTACTTTGAACAGGAAGGGTGATAAAGCCAAACTTTGTGCAGCATCTCTTATGGCCGGTGAACAATTGTCCAAAATTGTTTTGGGACCCCCGAGGGAGGAAAGAGTGGAAGTACTCAGTCAGGGCCTTCTACCTCAAAAAGACACCAGTGGCACTTGAGCAAAGCCTCCTGGCAACAGGTTCAAAGGCTGCTGCCATATCTGGATACTGTCCACATTGGAAAAGAGATCACCAACCAACAAGACTACCCAGGCCTGAAACCAGACAAAAAGAGATAAAGGAAATCTGAGGATTCCAGACAGCTCAAAAATGTATCTTGCCACCAGCTTCACTATATACCAAGGTGACCTGTGAGGGTAATGAATACATGAATTCTAGAAGACTAGCCGTCATCATCCTACTAGTGTATGGTTTCAGCCTCAAAATAAAACAGATTTCTAAATAATTCTGGTATTCTTCCCTCCCTATCCATATTTTAAAACAAGCTCCTCACTCCACCCAACATTCTTCTATAGCAAAGGCTGTAGCAGGTTGTAATGTTTTAGATCATTATTGTAGAATACCGAAAGGCAGCATGGATAGTATTCTTCTAATAAACACATAGGTGTGCCTACTAGCAATGAGGCTACAAAGAGGAGACAAATCAGTGGCTATGACAATGGCAAACCCATATAGTGACCTGTTGATGCTAGACTCCCCCACCCAGCCATATCCTCCTTTTAGGATACGTCCGCACTGAAGTCCGAGGTGTGAGTGAAAACTTTATGCCAAATCGCGCAACCAAAAATTGGAGTAAAGATGTGCTAGCACAAATCCTGGGATGGGCTAGGAATGTGAGTACATACCCAGGATTCTGGGTGGGCTTGTACAGCACATTCTGAAGCCCAACTGATGCATCTTCATTGGTATTTTTAGTGGCATTAGCTAGATTAAAGCTAGTACAGGCAGACCTACAGAGGCAGTAATCATCTCCAGACTGCAGTGTAAACAGATCCTTAGTATCACACTTTCACATCTACATTAAATTATGGGTTTTCCATCCCCAGTCCTTCCACCATGCATATAAATATACATCTTGTCTATACTTAAATTTCATCCTTCAACATCTCAAGAAACTAACACTGAAGTTTTAGTCAAACAGACCAGGAACACACAACCACTCAGTGCCCAGCTCCCACCAAATTAAGGAATCAGGGGTATTCATCAACATTGTAACACAAGTTTCCACAAGCTCCCCCACACTGAAACCAATACATTGCTCTATTCAAAAATGATTTGCTGACTTCTCAGAAGAAGTCCAGTGAGGATGAGTATGCAGGGGATGGGGGAAGTGGGATTCTACTGTATATAGCGCACCTTAAACAAAGAATAATAAATTAGATGAGATCAGTGTAGAGGGTCTTACTCTTTAATCATAGCTTCCAATTTTCCCCCATATTACACCAGCGAGGAAACCTTGTCAGACCACTGGGGCTTGGCAAACCTGATTGGTAACTGTAAAGAAAGAGAGGAATACTTGTGGCACCTTAGAGACCAATCAATTTATTTCAGCATAAGCTTTCATGGGCTATAGCCCACTTCATCAGATGCACAGAATGGAACACACAGAAGTAAGATGCATTTATATACACAGAAAGCATAAAAAGTTGGAAATTACCATACCAGTTCTAAGAGAATGTTTAATTTGGATGAGCCATTATCAGCAGGAGAAAAAAAACCCTTTTGTTGTGATAATCAAGTGGATCTGTGTCTGACAGTTGACAAGAAGGTGTGAAGGAAACTTAACTGATTGGTAACTGTTACTTTATTATTACAAGCACTAAACAATCAAAAATATTATGTATTAAAACAGGGTGCTGGTATGATCTATGTTACTGAAATTGCCTAGCCCGTCCCACTACACCTCCCTGACTTCCATTGCTTTTAACTTTGCTAATCTTTAAGGGTCCAGACTGAAATGCTTAGTCTCCCAGGTAGGGCAAACAATGAACACACAAGAACAACAAGAAAAACACTGCTCTTAGTAGAACAGCATGGTTACTTGGTAGTTTAAACGTCCATTTTCACAGGAATTTTCATTGGACTTAGGTGTCCAACTCTTGATGGTCCCTATGAAAAGAATCACAGCTTTACTGCATGACAATAAAAAGTTTTATCAGGGGCAGAACAGATGAGTGCAGCATTCTTAGACTATAATTTACAAATTATGAGAACATACACAGTGGTGAGATATTTGCTACTTTTAAAATACATATTTTAAATCATTGCTGTTTATAATAGCTCTCTGGAGGCTCAGAACTATATCTGATGCCTTGTTTATTTTTTCTCTCTTCCATGCTGTGTACAAATACTAGTTGGTTGACTAAAATTGCTAGGATTACCATTACTGAGCACAGTCCCTGAACCACCACTGCTTAAACAATAGTCCCAAACATTACTGTATTTATTTAATAAGGAGACTTTGGCTTTACCATCACAACCTCGGATCTGTTGCTGCACATCTTACCCTTATCTAAACAAACAGACTTTTGAGAACATGCTTCAATGTAAGCCCCAGAATTGGCATTATGAACTGACATTTATGGACAAAATTTCTCTCAGATGCATGCACTGATGTTTAAGGCCGAATTCATTCCTGGTATAACTTAATTCAAGTTACACAGGATCAATTTGGTCCAGTGGGAGCTACATGCATGAATGCAAGTGCAGAATGTGTCCTGTATTTGCTTCAGTTCACATTTTCTGCAGCTGATAAACATCACTACCCAAAACTAAGATCATCACACTCATCATTATCCCCCTCACTGGGAACACCTATAGCTAACAAAGCAATTTAAAGCAATTAACAGAGGGAACACATTACTGTGTGATAAAATGCAATATTTATTTATTTAAGAAATAAGCCACTGCCTTCTATCCACTAATCAATCACAGACACTTCCACACATTAGCACTTTTTATGCTAATAAAAAATAGAAAAATGATACAAACATTACACTCAGATTTTAAATTATAGCAATATATTTATGAGATTTTAGCAAAAGGATTAGTTGCCATTTTCAGAAGAAATCCTTATTCAAAGTGGTGTAACCTGGAGAACACTGGTTCTGAGTTGTAGTTGGTACCAGAGTAGACTGGCTGTTATCATTACCTTCTACTATGTTGACTGTGGTAGCACCAATCAAATGCTAGCTAGGTGCTTTTCCATGCAAAGGTGAAGACACTTTCCTTGCCTCCCAAAGAGTATGCAAGCTACATGAGAAGTCTGGAGGATTCAGGATGCTTGTTTGGTAGAGGTGGTGATACAGAGAGGATTAATGGTAGAGAGGGTTAGCGGGAGGGAGGGTGGCTGGGACCACACACTTGTATTGGAGAATAGGAAGGAACAGAGAATTTGTCATGGGGAGGAATAGTGATAAGATTTGGTAAATGAGAAGGAAAGTCAGAACCAGGCTGTTGGGCAGGAGGGGGTAGCAAGAGGATACAGCAGCTGGGAAGGATGCTTACAAAGGGGACTAAGAGAAGGCTTCCCACATGGTAGGAATCAGCAACTGGAAGTACTTGTCAGAGGAAAGATGGACTGATGGAAGGTAATGCATCTGGTGGGGGTGGGGATGTTAGACTGTCAATGTATTTGGAAACTGAAAGGGGATTAGAGGAAATTTGTGGCTTCAGGAAGGTTAGTTATCTGGTGGTATGGATGTACGGAGCATGGTGATTACGCAGATTACTTTTTGAAGGGGAAATTGCATAGGCAGGTATTCTCTTAGCACAATCTCTCCATAGTCAGTATATTTATCATTATATAATTGTGTTCTAAGACTTAAATGGTGGCTATTGTGCATGGACGGTGAGACAGCTTGCCAAAAATTTCAGAGTTTTACAATGATGTTTTTGATGAAGATAAGTGAAAATTTTCCATTTTTCAATAATTTTCCTGAAAACATTTCCAGATTTGTAAATACCACGGTATTCATAGTATAAAACTGAAATAGCAGCTCTCCTAAATGGATTTGACTGGAACAGTGTTTTCTATAAAATCTGAATATAAATTACTGGTATGGTATCTAAGTGTCTAATGTAATGAGACTGTGTTCCAAAGACTAGCCCCAAGTGACTCAAGATTCTATAACATAACTCACTATTACCAGTGCGCTTGTAAAACTGTGGCCTGGGTGGAGTTAAAGTTTTCAAATATATATAGCCCTGCCCTACAATTAAGACAGCCATTAACCTACTGCCTGTCTGCTCCATTATGATGCAAGTAGCAACAAGTCTATGGCCTAGTCTACAGCAGTGTGGAGGCACACAATCACGTATTATTAAGTCTCTTGAAAATAAATGGAATGTATAAACTTAAGCATGTACTATTCCATTTTTTCAGAAGAAATTCACACTGCTCATCTGGTCAACATCTGCATACACCCATATAATAATATTTATTAATTATTATTCTCAAAAAATAATTAAATATACATACCATTAATAATAATTTTCTCTTTTATTCCAACTCAGAGTGTGTAATGAATATGAACAAATTAATCCTGACAACATCCCCAGAAGGTAGGTATTGTTATCCCCTTCTTACATAGAGGGAAACTAAACCATATTTACAAATGTATACTGCTTTTCACACTGTAGGATCCAAAACTGCTTCACAAACTTTCTCTCTGCACACACACATGCACACCTCCCCTCTCTCTGGGGAAGAAAGCCGAAGACAATTGACATGCAGCATGCTGAACAGCAATAGGTATGGGGAAATTCTGTTCAAGGAGGACACTATGTCAAATTTTTTACTATTAGAGCAACTACAATTGGGTTTTTAATATCCACACAGAGTAAACAAAGCTTCAGCTTTCAGTAAGAAAAAGTTGTTCTGAAAGAGTCATTATTACTCAAACTTCATCTGAGGCTCTGCACACTGGAATTATTCTGCCCAGTTTTACAACTGACTGAATACTGCTAAGAAAAACAAACAGCTGACCATTTTCACTCACAGATCAGGAATAGGATGAGTATCTCTTCACTTACCTCACTCCACCGAAATACTTAGCCCTCTATGAGGGCTGCTTCATATTCCTATGCAAAGCTCATTCTTGGCTAATTACATTAAATACAATTAGCCGCTTGATAGATCCACACAAAAGACTACACTGGAATTATTATTAACCCAGAGCTCTGAAGGATTCTTGTACCGATATCCTACTGTGTTGATTTTACAAAAGTCACTGTTAGAATCGCAGGTTAATTTACCTACAGAGAAAATCAACTTTCAAAAGATCTAAGGAAGAAAATCATATTTACAAATATGTCAGCTTCAATTTCAAGGTCTGCAAGAAGATTGCAGAAAAATATAATACAACACAAAATCAGTTTTTCTATTCTTTCAACGCATCCAATAAATCAAATCTTCCAGATCTAGACAGCACTATAGATATGTATGAGGATGAAAATAAAAAAGATAACCACATACACAGAAGTACAGATAAGAATAATCAAATACATTACCATAGTTTTCAATGATAACAAAAAATGCGCTTGAATGAGATATTACCCTCTAGCTTCATCACACTCAACCTCACATTTGATTGTCAGAGCAAAATTCATATGATATTAAAGCACACAACATGTTTAAAGCAATGTTAATGTTATGCTGGCGATTACACATAAACAACCAAAAGTAAGGAAATTCAAAGTCCAACTTGACATGCAGATATTAAGCTGTCTTATAAACACAAACAGCAAAATCACTCAAATGCAGTATCTATGCATTTACAGGTGCAATTCCTAAGTTTAAATATGGATTTAATCTTTAGATTTTCATTGGGCTGTTTTGCACTGCAATCTTTTTTTTTTTAAAAAAAGTAATAGAATCAAATATTATGGCTAGTTGGATTTCCACAGAGGTTGGATAATTTTATGACCAATAATAATATTTGAAGTTATGGGTGCTAGAATAAAAGTGATCAGGCCTTATTCTTCAGGCATAAGCTGATTGCCTGCAATGATGGGAAGGAATTCTTCCCTTTCTGATGTGATGTATGGTCTACATTTAACTTGGCACACTGGTTTGTTTTCTTTTTTCACATTCTTCTTTGTTGCAAGATCTTTCTCCTCCTCATCAGGTATTAGCCACTGCCAGAGGCAAATGACAAAATTTAAAGGGCCACCAATCTGAACTAATATGGCAAATCCATAGTTCCTAACATTAGGGTTTTTAGATAGATAGATAGATAGATAGATAGATAGATAGATAGATAGATAGATAGATAGATAGTAGAGGGGGGTTTATTTCTGTATTGAAGGTTTTTTGGGGGTATTTGGGTGACTATATATATATATATACACACACACACACACAGAGCTTAAATTCATAACTCTGCTAGGCACTAAAAATCATGGACTGAACAGAAACACTGGACTTATGGTTTATTACAGGCGTAGGCAACTTATGGCATGGATGCCGATGGCGGCACACAAGCTGATTTTCAGTGGCAATCACACTGCCCGGATCCTGGCGACTGGTCCGAGGGGCTCTGCATTTTAATTTAATTTTAAACAAAGCTTCTTAAATATTTTAAAAACCTTATTTACTTTACATACAATAGTTTAGTTCTATATTATAGACTTATAGAAAGAGACCTTCTAAAAACATTTAAATGTATTACTGGCACATGAAACCTTAAATTAGAGTGAATAAATGAAGACTCGGCACACCACTTCCGAAAGGTTGCCAACCCCTGGTTTATTACAACAATCTTTTAATTCACTAACCGCCCCCAGGCATGCACCAGGAAGTCAAAAACTACATGCACCATGCCCAGTGCTGTCCTGCATTGTTATGCCTTCCAAAATTGGGGTCTGACCTTCTGAAGGGCCAGGACTTATATTTCCAAACCATCTAACCTATATTATAAAATAATAGTAAAAATTAAAACAAACCAACCAAATATAACCATCTACATCATTTATGGATGAAAACCAAAGAAAAGAATTAAACTACTTTAAGAGATAAACACGCATATGCCAACCTCCAGCTCGAAGTGAATTTTTATGGCCAAGTTAACATTAAACCACAAGAACAGGGTTTATAATGGAAACTACTGAACCAGCTTGAATTACTCTGGGTGGTGTGAAATGCCACACTATGATATTTTAAGAAGCCACCCTTGTAAAAATGTTGAATATTTATAAAGTATGAATTTTTAGAATTTAAAGCAAACCATGGTTTTTACAGAGATACACCATCATTTACTGAAATTAAAAAAAGAGAGAGAGAGATATATAATGTACAAAGGGTTATCAGCCTGTCATTAAATATTAGTAATTGGGGCAAATTCTGCCCTCAGGTACACCTATTCAATCCCACTGACTCAAATGGGGTAAGCTCTTGGGGGCAGAGAATACATAAGGACAGAATTGGGCACAGGCTATTTGAACCTATGAGCTCATTATTCAATTCCTGTTCCATGAGCTGTCTCTCGTGAACATTAATGGGAGTTTATGGGATACAATGTGGCCCACCGTTAGAAGACTATTTCCTTTTTAAATAATTAATATGTCAAGATGTCTCACTCTTTTCATTTATCATACAACTTGAGTATAGATAAAAATACCAGAGCTTTGTTTTGTCACCTCTCAGGAAAAGTTGGTTAATTAGTGTAGTATTGACTTATGCCCCTAGTACACATGTGACAATATACTCCCACACAATAACACAATGCCACATTAGATCTTAATTAGAAATGGGCCTGAGCTGCCAAGTTCAAATCCAGATCCCAAAATCCAGCCTGTTCCAGTGGGCAGGGCTCTAGAGTGAGTGTCAGGTGACCTGGGTTCAGCTCCCTATTTTGCCATGTGACTTTAGACAAGTCTGTTCAGTGCTCTGTTTCCTTTCCCACCCCTTATCTATTTAAACCATAAGCTCTTTGGAGGCAGAGACTGCTCTTACCATGTGTTCACACCTACCACAGAAGGGGCCTCAGCTGGGGCCTCTAGGCATTTCTTAAGACATGCAAAAAACAATACTAATATAGAGGCCAGGTGAAAGATTTGTGACTCAATACAAACTTTTGTAATAGCTTGGAGGGATGTGAATCCAATGCAAAATACTGTATTATTCCAGAATAGTCACAAATATTACAGCTTGCTTATTACAGCATTTTAAATTATTGTTCTGGAATTCTGCTGATTTTTTTTTAAAATAAAGATTATTCTCATGTTACTTTCCCTACGCTTCTCTCACCTTGGCATAATTTAAATGAAATAGGGTGATACAGCATAAAGATTTTCTTAAAACAAGAAATATTAAAATAAAAAATCAAGAATAGTTAAGCGACATAGGCAATTCAGTCCATTCTCAAAAGTTACTTAGGTTCACAAAGTCTCACTGAATGTCAATGGGACATAGGTTCCTATTTATCTACATCACTTTTTAAAATAAGTCATCAACTTCTAGGTGGTTTTGAAAAGGTTCCTATTTATCTACATCATTTTTTAAAATAAGTCATCAACTTCTAGATGGTTTAGAAAAGTTTACCCATTAGGTTATCTGAAAAACTTTATCTGAGATTAGACAATTTTTCATTGTGGGGAAGAGAAGACTTACTTGTGGTGTTTGTACCTTCATGTGGAAATGATATGGGTATGCAAAATTACATTGTGTCTGTCTTGCGGTAAAATGCAATGTTATCATATATTGACATACCATCACAGTTTGGAGATATAACAGCACCAGGAGAATGCAGTGCTCTTTAACTGTCCTGTAGTTTAGGCTTTCCAGTCATGGAGCAGACCTGTGGCAAATCAGGTCTCTCCAGAGAATTTTTCGGTGAGTGACAGTGCCCATCAGGGTGCATTAAATCTATGTGGCAGGGAAAGAAGCTTCATAGGCACGTTTGTTGGTATTGTTCTCTAACTTTTTATAGTTAGGCAAACTTAGTGCTGGTAAAAGGTGACACTTCTGGAACTGAGGTTCTCTACCCACACACCAGGTACACAAATGCAGGGACACTTCTTCACTCTGCCTAACTAGTATGCTAAATAGAATGAAGTGATTGCCTCCAAAGACAAGAATTTGCCTATTTAATCCTTGGACTCACTGTTGTGATGGCCAATAAGGATGTCAATCGGCACCATTTATTTTTTGTGAAGTGAGCAGTACTGTGAGTTATTTAAACTGTTCAGACAAGTAGGATAAAGCTAACTAGGTTAAGGAAATTTTCTACAGCCAGGCATCAAACAGATGAGACTACAACCCTCAATGTACACACAGTTGTGACCTTCCAGTGCTGCACAATGGATTTACAGAGGCCAAATTTGAGTAAAACAGCTTGGCGGGAGCAGGGAATCTAACTATTTGTGACATGTCACTGGGATTAAAGTTTTCCCTGCCTGAAAGCATTTTTGGAGAAAGGATTTCTTCAGCATTTAAATTGCAGATGTAGTGTTTAACTAATAAACAAACAAACAAAAAATGTCTGGAGTCTGATACAAGAGCACCAGAAAGGAGGGTGTGCACCTGTGCATAGCCACATTAAAGGAAACCTTGCAACCTCCAGACTGCTACCAATCTGGACCCAATGGTCCACCAAATCCTTTTAACTACGACTCACTTTGGCTGAATACTTTTAAGCCACAATTATTAACATTGAGAGCACCCCATGGACTCTGCTCATAGGCATTAAGGTCAGAAGGGACCATTATGATCATCTAGTCTGACCTCCTGCACAATGCAGGCCACAATCTCACCCACAGATTTTAATCTATGTTGTTTAGAACTCACACTACACACTGCCATTTCATTCAAAGCTTTTTTGCTCATGGTCTTGCCTGGCAAATTAGTTGTATTTATGTATTTTTCTAAGCAATCCAGAAATTGACTCAAAACTGGAACTGCTCAAACTACAGAATACTATGAGCAATATTATTATTATTACCTTTTATCATTATCAAGCAGGCTTTCAAGATCAGCAACAGGGCAAATACAAGAATTTGCCTTTACTGGGTTTTTAATCACAGTTTGTATTAGTGTAGCTCTTCTACACTAGGAGTTTGCACTAGTGCAGCTACACCAGCAGCAAGTAAAACTCTAATGTAGACAAAGCTCAAGTCAAAGGAAAGAAAGAATATAAAAGGCTCAAGTGCTAATGGGGAAGTTAACCAAACAATCAAGTTAATCAAACAGGAAATGTTCATAAGATCTGATCCAAAGTTCAATGAGGTCAACAGGAGTCTACTCATTGTTTTTAACAAGCTTTGGATCAGTCCCATAGAGAGATGTATTTACTTGATTACTTAATTGTGTTTATTATTACTATTTAAAGAATTTGGGGCCAAAGAATGTTAAATTGAAAGCACCAAGGATTAAAGTCCTCTATTGATCAACAAAATAATACAGTTCAGGAAACAACAACGCAGCCACAAGCATCAACCCTGACCTGAAGAGAGCACTTCAAGGTGAGAGAGAGTAGCACAGCTTTCCTGACTCATTCAGCCCTTGGCTTCCGTGCCAAGTTTTCCAACAAGGCTTCCATTTAGTGCCAAGTGTATGGAATTGTTTTGTTTTTAAGGTGGATACTACTGCACTATGAACCACCATGAATCTGTCAACATTCATGTTCACCTGCTTTTTGGGTCACTATACAGCTCAGAAAAAAAAAAAAAGAAACAGTCCTCCTTAAACAAGGGCAACCAAAGTTTAACCCATAGTGCTTGTCTACTCATGTAGTTATTTTGGAGTAACTATTCCATAATAAGTATACCCAAATAACTCCATGTGTGGATGCTCTTATTCAGCCTTTGCGCTTTTGAAATTCACATACTACTTTAATCCAGATTAATGTTTAAGTGTAGACAAGCACTATATTGACTGTACAATGCAATGTACACCCCACATTGTCTTCCTGTATCTCTGAGAAGGAGAACAAAGCTGATCTACTTGTTGTTGTTTTTTATTGCTGGTGAGCAGTACCCTGGTTCCCAGCAAGTTACCTTGGCTTTGAAAAGTGTGGATTCTCGTTTCACGAAAGTACCATTTAGAGATAGGGGAGTTTGGTGCACTTGTTTAGCATTTGTCCTGCAGGCTAAACTCATAAGTCTAGATGTTTGCATCACAACACTGTTTCATCACATCACGATGAAGTGTCACGGCACAGCACGATAAACCGATTTTTAAACTGTTTTAGGATCTTTCATTTCCTCAAGGCTGATACTGTCTAGTTTGCCCAGTATAATTTGTACCTGCCACATAAATCTAGGGTGAGTTAATTGTTTAGCATTCTAGTGATGATATATGCAGTGTCGTTGCAACCATGTTGGTCCCAGGATATTAGAGATACAAGGTGAGTAAGGTAATATCTTTTATCAGACCAACTTCTGTTGGTGAGATAGACAAGCTTTTGAGCTTACACAGAGCTCTTCAGAAGAGCTGTGTGTAAACTAGAAAGTTTGTCTCTCTCACCAACAGAAGGCTGTTCAATAAAAGATATTACCTCGCCCACCCTGTCTCTCTAGTTACCATATATAACAGTCAAGCAAGCTATCAGCTATAAGAGAGAGAGGCATAAGACTGGCAGTTTTTGCCTAAAACTACCCAGTCTGTTAAAAGATATTGATCGTGCTGGGAAAGGGTTAAGTGAGTTATGCTGATTCACTGAAGCAGGTGACTCATTATTTTACTTCACTTCAATATAATGGAGGTGGGGAGGAGAGAGAGAGAAAATCTAGAGAGAAGGCACAGAAGTTCTGAAGTAAAGAACCAACCAAGTATGGGAAGAGAGTTTGTGAAAATTGTTATGCTATTGTTAATCTCTGTTACCAGACAAACCCAAAGAAAGTGGAGAGTTTCCAAGTACAGTCTGTGGACTTTTTTTAAGTGTTTGGGGAACACTCTTAGCTGAGTTCCTATATTTCGTCCTCACTTCCACAATGTGCTTTCTAAGGGAAGCCTCCTGTTCACAAGAGGCTTCCCTCTATTTGCATTCCAGAAAAGCACTGAAGGGAATCAATAGGCAAGAGAGTTTACGGGAACACACTGGTCACACCTCCCACAGCTACAATTTTTGGTAGAGCTGAGGGAAAACTCTCTCAAAATGCACACCAATATCCACATAAGCATTTAAATGGTAAGAAATGAGAAGTTATCAAAAGCCAACATAGGGAAAGGAAATCAGTTTCACATGAGAGAGCTAACCTAATCACACTGGTTCTGCAAAAGCAAGAAACAAATTGAATTATTATGTATAAAGCACAATGTCATCACTCCAAAATGGTTTATGAAGTTGGGTGAAGCCTTGCATCAAAGGAAAGGAGACTCTTTCTATAGGGTTTTCTTTGATTCACAGCCAGACTAAGGCCTTTTCTAAACACAAAAGTTCCACCGGTTTAACTTAAATGACTTTTAAAAACAATTTAGTTAAAACAGTGCAAAAGGCTGTGTAGACACTCTTATTACAGCTTAAACCTGATTCTAAGTGATTTAACTGAAACTTAAATATAGATATTTCTTACATAGATATATCTCCTATAAACAAGCTCAGATTTTTGAACTCTGAGATGACAGATTGAAAGAAAAAAAAGGTCAGTTTTTAGGATCTGAGAATTTGTTTACCAAGAAGCAGATAATATTTCCATACTTGGTAATAAGTGCCATACCCACCTAGTCATGCTTTTTATAGTAACTAACTTCGTGTGTTTATTTCTAATGATCTTTTGTATTTTAATTGTTTGCCAATAAAATGTGATTAAAAGACAACTATCATTGAATGTGGAACCTTCTTTATCTGGTCAACTACATATAGGCGCCAACTTCGTCCGGCATTGGTGGGTACTCGTGCTCCCCCCACTTCCAGCCCTGCCCCAAATCTATCCCTTCCCAGATCCCATTCCCTGCCACATTCCAACCCCTTCCCCAAAGTCCCCATCCCAATTGGAGCCCTTCAACAAATCCCTGCTCCGGTCCAACCTGCTCCCCGGAGCACACCAGGTTCCCGCTCTGCCCCCCTCCCTCCCAGCGCTTGTGACCCAAAACAGCTGTTTCGCACGGCTGGGAGGGAGGGGAGAGAAGCAGGACCCAGTGGCGCGCTCAGGAAAGGAAGAGGAGGAGGCGGAGCAGAGGTGAACTGGGGCGGGGTAGGGAGCTGCCGGTGGGTGCTCTGCACCCACCAATTTTTCCCCCGTGGGTGCTCCAGCCCTGGAGCACCCACGGAATCAGCGCCTACGCAACTACACAGGTAACTTAAGATTCAAACAAAACTGAAGAAGCTGGAATTCTTGAAGAGACTCAAGAGGGAGTAAAATCTTACATTACCTAAGATGAATTAATTTTATAATTATTACTTGTTAAGTGTCATGTTATGGATCAGGGTGGGCAAATTACCGCCCACATCTGGCCCACGGGAACTTCCTGCCTGGCTCCTGAACTCCCGGCCGGGACGCCAATCCTGGCTCTCCCCTTCTGTTCCCCCTCCCTTGCAGCCTCAGCATGCCGTGCCACCAGCATAATTGCTCTGGGTGGTGGGCCTGCAAGCTCCCGGGGCAGCACATCTGCAGAGCTGCGGCCTAACCCGGTGTTCTGTGCTGCGCAGTGCTCTAGGCAGCGTGGTAAAGGGGCTGGGAGCAAGAAGTGGGTTAGATAGAGGGCAGGGGCCTTTGGGGGGGTGTCGGGGATAGGGGTTTGGATGGGGTTGGTGTGGTCGGAGGGTAGGGAATGGGGGGTTGAATAGGGGCAGTCAGGAATGAGAGAAGGGGTTGGATGGGATGGCAGGGGGCAGGCAGGGGTGGGATTCTGGGGGCAGTCAGAGGACAGGGACAAGGAGTGGTTGCATGAGGCAGGGGTCCCAGGGGAGGTGCCATCAGGAAGGAGAGAAGTTGCAGGGGCGGTGGGAGGTAGTTAGGGGCAAAGGGTCCAGGGGTTGTCAGGGGACAGAGAGCGGGGGTGGTGGTGTGGATGGGGCAGAGATCCCGGTGGCATCAGGAAGGAGATGGGGGGTTAGATGGGTTAGGAGTCCTGGGGGATTGTCAGAGGGTGAGAATTGGGAGGGGGTGGTCAAATAGGGGGCAGGGGCCATGCCACACCTGGCTGTTTGGGGAGGCACAGCCTTCCCTAACCGGCCCTCCATATAATTTTGGAAACCCAATGCGGCCCTCAGGCCAAAAAGTTTGCCCACAACTGTTATGGATGATGGTGTAGAAAACAGAAAGTAAACATGGACCGTGCCTCAATGAATTTACAATTAAATACGTCACGTTAAAGAAACCTCTCTAATGTAGCACTTCTTCATCTTAGTTTTCATGAAAACATATGGAAAAATAAAAATAGAGTTTAATTTATTTTAGCTCCATCACACACACAAAATATTTACTACTGGCCATTTTGTTTGAAACACACCTCATCCATCCTGTGCAGCCCTCAAATTTCTTATTTAAGCTCCTTTTTTAAAAGCAGTGAAAAATGACATTATTTTCCATTCTCAAAGGAGCATTGCTCTGAAAGGGTCGCAGAAAATATATATACACACACATAACATCGACATGCAGCCCCTCTAGGGAGGAGGAAAGCATCCAACTGGCATGAATCATATTGCACAACAGTGAAAGCAGGGATTTGTTAGCCAAGGATACCAAGGCAAGCACTCGTTTTTATGAAAAGTACAATGGCATCTAGTTTCCCCTCTCTTCCTGGAAATAAACCACAGTTGTACCATTCAACAACCATTACAGCTATTAAAATAACTTTTGGGACACCTGGGTCAAAAGATAGTACTGTAGACATTAATAAGTGAGAGATGATTTTTTAGGGGGCTTGTCTAACAGGAAACTTTCACCAGTTTACTGGTATAGTTAAATCAAAACAGTTGTAACAGTATAAGCCCTCATGTAGATGCTGTTATTCTGGCAGAAGAGTGGCTTTTTTCAGTTGAGTTCAAACCTCTTCTCAAGCAATAAATTACACTGAAAAAAAGGCACCAGAATATGAGTTTCCACATAAGGATTATACCAGTATAATTGTATCAGTTTCAATCCACACTTGGATATATACCTGTATAACTTTCCTGTGTAGACAAGCCCTAAAATACAACAGTAATATGAGATTTAGAAATGCAAATAGATTAGATTACAGTTAGATTAGGAATCCCAAGAAGAGCAGACAGGAAACTGGATTAAACATCTCATCCGACTGAAACCTTTAATTAAGAGCCTAGCACTATTCTAAGCTCTATCCACACTATAGTGTCCTTTATTGTAATCCTGTCCTGTTGATAACATAATTTTGATTTTCACTATTATTGGGCTCTTCATCATTTCTGTTGTTCATTTTGGAGAGGCTTGGTCATAGTTGTCAACATTAGTTAACAGATGTTAATGAGTGCCTTCAACAGAACAAATGGAAGAAGGGGAAAAGAAGGTGGAGGAGGGGAAAGACAAGAAATAGAACTATAAAATGAAGAGGATTGATCAAGGAAAAGAAAAAGCAAGATGGAGAGTACAAGCCCAGAAAAGGAGCATTCCTTCCTCCCCAGTACCAGTTGAGGAACATCTCCACATCAAAACAGAATATGAAAATTCTATAGCTCACAGCCAGGAATAATGAGGAAGCCTGCCCCCCAAAATAAAAGAACCCCGCACAACCCTTCTGCATTCTAAATACTGGTTGCCATCCATCTACTGAGAACAGCCTGTTTTGCATTATCATCAATTTATCCCTTTCTGAATGCCAGAGAGAAATGGTAGAGCAACCTTTCTTCTCAAAACAAGCTTTCAGATGAGTCTCATTCTACTGGTTGTAGTATAGTAACAACCAATAGATGGATGAACGGGCAAACACCATTCTGAGCAGTGCAGTCCTGTTACAGGAAGGCTTGCTCCTTAAGGGCTGAGGCTAGCCAACCCTGATTACTAAGTAGGCACATCTGGGTAAATCCAGGGCTTCCTTATAAAGAGCAGCAGGAAGCTTCAGCATGTGGCCTGAGAGGAAAAAGAAGTCAGTGCTAGAGCCCTAGACAGAAAGGGCTGGGATCAATGGCTTCAGTTTAAGCAGATTCTGAGAGAGAAAGATTGTGTGTGCCAGAAGAACCAGGGATGAGTATGAACTTCTGTGTTATGGTTATGGACTTTATTCTGGGAGCTCCCTGATGATTGTTTGAACCATTTTTGTCATTAAACTAGCCCTGGGGTGGGGGCACTGTTACCTACAAGAGAAACTGTGAGGAGTTTTTGAAAGGCCCACTAGAGGGGGCTAAAAGGGGCAGGGTGCCTGCAAAGTGATAGTCAATAAGTGGATACCCCACAAAAGACCCCTAGAATTCTAGGGCATTCATGTGCCTCCTTCTGCATCAGGGTAGTACTAAGTCCTCTGGCAGATTTTAAAAATTCAGCCGTGTGGATGTGTGTTTGTGTGTGCGCTCACAGATTCTGCTGGTAAGGCTGTAGCTTTCCAGAGCCCCTAAATATACCTGACCCTTTGTGTGTGTGTTCTGTCTATCTACTGAGAGATAATAGAATACATAGATATCTCTTACACCTTTGGATTGTCAAACATAATTCAGTTTGCTGAAACTACTGTCCTTCTAAAATGCAAAGTCAATGAAATTTAAAGATTGACCTGAGTTGCAAAATTCAGATCTAGATTTTGAATACCCCCAAATTTGGGTGTGTTTGGGTCAAAGGTTTTATTTCAGCCCATGAACTGCATAGGGGGCAGCTGAAAAAAATTGGATGTATTTGCTTACCTGTAAATTCTCATAATCTAGCAATTTATAATGGATCCTTAATGTGAATTAACAGAGTTTTATTGTACATAGGTAAAGAAGATTAATGGGAGCTTTAAGTCCTACAAAAACTTTAAAAGATTTGGAGTTTTATTTGGATTTGAACAAATTATGCGAACACACATCTATGTGCTGAAGACAGTAGTCCCGATTCAGTTGCACTTACTTCAATTTTACACCAGGGTAAATCCACTAGGACAGGTGCACTGAAGTTAATTCCGATTAAAGTGAGAGGAGAATAAAGTCCTGTATTTGCAAAGAAAGGCAGCTTGCAGTACAGAAATGACAAGCAGAAAAATATAAATCAGTCTTTGCAGTGTTAAGCAGACAACTACCTAAATTTGATTTAAGAAATGCTGTGCCCTTAACAGTATCTAAAGTAAAGGAATGGTGACAGTTTGTTGTAGGAAACAACAGTCAAAGGGCAATTCTGGTGTGAATGGTGGTGGGGGCAGGATGAGGGTGTAGGGGGAGTGAAGCAGCAGAATTCCAGTTCAGGGACTGTAATCAAGGCTGGCTTCAAAGTTTAGCTGTTTTACAAGCAATTAAGTGGGGGATCCTGTGCACCAGAAGTACAGAACATAAACCTTTCCTGATAAATCCTTAACTGCAAACAGTAGGATCTAACAACAAGACACGTTCACCCCAGGGTCCAATGAAGATTTAAGTAATTTAGCCATAAACTGTGTACTATAAATGACCAAATAAAACTGGATCAGAAACAATTTTATTTTTAATCCTCTTAAAGTCGAATGTTTGCATATGGGTAGAAACTAAATTCACAATGTCTTTTTTCCCCCCCTTTGAAGTTCTAATCACTTGAGTTTATTCTTTAAAAAGCAATATTTTTACCAGTTGGACTTGCTTTGATCCAATGACATTTTTGCTTGATAGAAGCTCCCACTGAATCAGAATTCTAAATTAATATATTATTGATTAAATTCTGATTCTAATTTCCTTTTAATATAACTTATGTTAGGCTACCTACTAATATATGTCTGGCATGCTTCTGTAACTCCCATATTCATCAGACCATGCATGCAGCAAAAGTACACGTCCCTGGATCACGTATATGATGGACATACTATGACCTAAGATATGCAAGCACAGCTCCCACTAATGTCAGTAGGAGTTATGTATCTTATCTAAGAGAAGAATTTAGTTCTACATATTCAGAAGAATCCAAATTCCCAGGATAAATATACACAAACTTTGTGAAGAACATTTCCAGGTTTCTTTGCGTCTAAACCAATATGGGGTGATACAAATGTATGAGGAAAGGACACATTTAAGATCAGGAACCTACTTCATGCACTCATTCAAATCATAGCTAAACAAAACATGTAGAAAGAAAAGTATTATCAGTGTCTCATTCAAAGATTTAAGTAAGTGAACCTACAGGAATTAAATGAAGAATACAAATATTCACTACTTGTGACATTACTGCATAGCCATGCTATCTACCCATAGAGGTTCCTATGAATGAAACTACTGCTAGAAGAGCTACAATGTTGTATTGTAAAGGTATTTGCCAAAAAAAAAAAAGTAGAGAGATGTGTAGTCAAAATTTTGACCCATCATGCATGTTGGTGGCATAACTATGCTGGTGTGTCATGGAGTGTACACTATACTAGAAATAAACCTGAAACAACTTACTTACTACCCAGGGCAACAGGGAGACCAGGAGAGTCCTTGAGTCACAATCTCTCTCCTAGAGTGCCACGTCATCCTGCCCCTTACTTTGGGCAGATCACAAACCAACAATTTAACCCTCATAGAGGATATAAATGTCAGAGTACAGGGTGCTCTATACCAATGCATGGGGCAGAGACGACATTTTGCTTAGATGGGTGTTTTCTCTGAGTGGCAGGGGAGAATCACTGGCACCTAACTTTACTGAAATGTAAAGCTTTGACCTATACAAACAGGAGGCCAAACTGATTTTAGTTACATTGATGGTTTCATTCAGCAGAAATATTAAAGATGTATGTGGGTAAAAAGAGATCAGAATCTGGCCTGCTGTGTTTGTTGATGGTATTGCCCTGTAAGATATGTGTTATTACTCTGATTTTTATCTTTAATGAAATTACTATAGATTTTTTTAAAAAAAAAAACCCACCAATCTTCATCTAAGATTGACTGTTTCTATGTGTGTGTGAGAGCTTTCTAGAAGAGAAAAACATTAGAATTCCTTTGAGGGATTCTTGCTTTAGTTGCTGCTTCCTTTACAAATACAAAACTAAAGAATCAAAGAAACATACAGAAGAACATCCACCTTGAAGTTTCTACTTTGTTGCAGGATAATACAGAAGTAATGATTGTGTTTGTCTACTAAGCAGACAGTATAAAACAAGACTTTATAGGGGATCCCTTTTATTGGGAAGCTGAAACAAAGTAATTTCTAGTTTGCCCACAACAAAAATTACCTAATGTTACTTGACCTTTTTATTTAGAATACGCCCTTTTACAATAATCCATAAAGCAACCCTAAAAGGATGATCTCAAATTGCTTCGGTAGGACCTGTACATTTTCAAGTTAATGGAGCTATGTCAATTTACACCAGCTGATAATCTGTAGTCTTCAAGTCACAGAAGCTCTACTCTTTGGATCTCTGCAAACCACGAATGCTGTCTGATGTACATTAGCAATAGTTGTATAGCAGCTTTTGACTCAGTAGGAAAATGTCATACGAGGTGATAGCTACTGAAATCCAGAACATGTATCAAACTCATGTATTTATTTTTCATACAGTTCCTAATACCACAATGTGCATCATCAATCTAATATTTTAAAGGTACATCTAATATTTACCACTGGATTCCTCCTGCTAACAGAAGATATTAAAATAACTTGCATATTTAGCTGCAACAGAAAGAAGAAAGTGCCTCCAAGAAGCAAGTAGTATTTTTGGCAATAAAAATTTGAGCCCCCTTTCACTCCTCCCTAATCCTTCAGGTTGACTCATCTCTCATTCGAATTTAAAATGTATAGAGAGGCTGCAACAAACCCACAGAAGATTGATATGCAGTGCACTCCACACATGGTTTAGTTTTTTATGCCAAAGCCTGGCATGATGATGCTGGGTTTTGAGGTATTATTTCAAATATATAATAAAAAGAAATTGATATAAAAACACTGCAGTGCAAGTCCCCCTTAAAAAAATACAAATTGTTACTATAGCGCTTTGAGAGAGAGAGAGGGAGAGAGAGAGAGATTCACAATGCAGGCTCAGAACTTGGCAACCTGTAAAAGTGCCCAGTCGAAAATTACTAACAGCTGGAGATGACAGTTGTTTTAACAGCTGAGCTGACAGGATTAATTTAAATGCACTGAAATCAAAAGTAGATAACACCTGTTTAGTCTTCCAGGGCCATTCGACAAGGTAGGCCAAAGGAAAAAAGCAGAGCCAGAATTGTGTCTCTCTCTCTTTCTCTCTGTGTGAAGGACAGAAGCACTTCAGAAAACAAGTCACAATTTTGGGGGAGCAGAGGGGAAGCAAAGGCTTGTTATACAATAATAGAGTAAGCAACCTCCCTCAGCTTTTAACATCTGGTTCCCATTGCACCCACCTTCCCACCCCATTTTTCTCCCTTCTCTTGTCCAAGGTCTGTGACCCAAACCCAATAATGGATAAAGATCACTGGATTTCAAAGCTACAGTTTATCACTCTAGCATCCCAGTAATCCTCCTGGGTTAATTAATATATTCTCTTTGAGCTTCTAATCACTAAAACTCCCCCACATTTCTCCTCCCACACCCTCCTTTTCCCCTGAACTAAAACAAAACAAAAACTCTCTTGTCATTACAAAGCTTGTAATTCAGAGGCTCACTAAATAAATAAATAAATTCTAGAACTGAGAGTGAGGGTAGCTGCCAGGTCAGTTTTTTGGGTTGTTTATTGTTACATACTGATCCTACAAACCTATGTAAATGAAAAATATCAAGATTTTTCTACTGGGAGGGAAGAGAGTTTTCATTTTAGCATCTGAGTTGTACTCTTCTAACCCACACTGTGTGCGTGTGTGTGGTTTGCATTGTCACACATACTGAAACATATACACGTGATGTATATGCAGCAACCCCTGGTCATGGCCCTGGCCAAAAACACAAACATATCTTGCAGCACTGGAAAGTAATGGACCCTCAAAGGAATTGTCCAGTCTAGGAATGAGGGAATCTGGATAATATTGGGGTGTTAACCACAAAGAGATGGAAGAACTGAAACCACCTCTGTCCTAATGGTACAGCAATGATATTTGTGTCACCATATAAAGCCATAATGCCAACCTCACATCACACATCATCTCTATGGCCCCAAATCTGTTCCAGCTGCAGAAATCCCACCAAAGCCAATGAGAGTTCTTCCCCTGAGGCAGCTATAGAAGTCCAGCACAGGGTTACCAAACTGAAGTTGCAATCTTCATGTTTAAGAACATAAGAGAGGCCGTACTGGGTCAGACCAAAAGTCCATCTAGCCCAGTATACCGACAGTGGCCAATGCCAGGTGCCCTGGAGTGAGTGGACCTAACAGGTAAAGATCAAGTGATCTCTCTCCTGCCATCCATCACCCCCCTCTGACAAACAGAGGCTAGGGCAGTGGTTCTCAAACTTTTGAGAACCGCGACCCATTTTTCCTTCCTCGGCTGCTGCGGCGGACCCTTCTATGTCTGCCGAAAAGCCGCTGAATAAATTACTGCCACATTCGGTGGCTTTTCGGCAGCCATGCCGAGCACTCCCGAAATAGCTCGGCATGTCTGCCGAAAAGCTGCCAAATGCGGAAGTAATTCATTTGGTGGCTTTTAAGCGGCGGCAGGAGCTCGCGACCCCCCTGGAAGTGCTCGGCGACCCCCAGTCTGAGAAACCCTGGGCTAGGGACACCATTCTTTACCCAGCCTGGCTAATAGCCATTAATAGACTTAACCTCCATGAATTTATCCAGTTCTCTTTTAAACCCTGTTATAGTCCTAGCCTTCACAGCCTCCTCAGACAAGGAGTTCCACAGGTTGACTGCACTGTGTGAAGAAGAACTTCCTTTTATTTGTTTTAAACCTGCTGCCCACTAATTTCAATGGATGGCCCCTAGTTCTTTTATTATGGGAACAAGTAAATAACTTCTCCTTATTCACTTTCTCCACGCCACTCATAATTTTATATACCTCTTTCATATCCCCCCTTAGTCTCCTCTTTTCCAAGCTAAAAAGTCCTAGCCTCTTCAATCTCTCCCCATATGGGACCCGTTCCAATCCCCTAATCATTTCAGTTGCCCTTCTCTGAACCTTTTCTAATGCCAGTATATCCTTTTTGAGATGAGGAGACCACGTTTGTACACAGTATTCAAGATGTGGGCACACCATGGATTTGTATAAAGGCAATAAGATACTCTCCGACTTATTCTCTATCCCTTTTTTAATGATTCCTAACATCCTGTTTGCTTTTTTGACTGCCGCTGCACACTGCATGGACATCTTCAGAAAACTATCCACGATGACTCCAAGATCCTTTTCCTGATTAGCTGTAGCTAAATTAGCCCCCATCATATTGTATGTATAGTTGCGGTTATTTTTTCCAAAGTGCATTACTTTACATTGATCCACACTAAATTTCATTTGCCATTTTGTTGCCCAATCATTTAGTTTCGTGAGATCTTTTTGAAGTTCTTCATAGTCTGCTTAGGTCTTAACTATTTTGAGCAGTTTAGTATCATCTGCAAACTTTGCCACCTCCCTATTTACCCCTTCCTCCAAGTTATTGCCGAATAAGTTGAATAGGATTGGTCCTAGGACTGACCCCTGGGGAACACCACTAGTTACCCCTCTCCATTCTGAAAATTTTACCATTTATTCCTACCCTTTGTTCCCTGTCTTTTAACCAGTTCTCAATCCATGAAAGGATCTTCCCTCTCATCCCATGGCAACTTAATTTATGTAAGAGCCTTTGGTGAGGGACCTTATCAAAGGCTTTCTGGAAATCTAAGTACACTACGTCCTCTGGATCCCCCTTGTCCACATGTTTGTTGACCCCTTCAAAGAACTCTAATAGATTAGTAAGACATGATCTCCCTTTACAGAAACCATGCTGACTTTTGCCCAACAATTTATGTTCTTCTATGTGCCTGACAATTTTATTCTTTACTATTGTTTTAACTAATTTGCCCGGTACGGATGTTAGACTTACCAGTCTGTAATTGCCGGGATCACCTCTAGAGCCCTTTTTAAATATTGGCATTACATTAGCTATCTTCCAGTCATTGGGTACAGAAGCCGATTTAAAGGACAGGTTACAAACCCTAGTTAATAGTTCCACAATTTCACATTTGAGTTCTTTCAGAACTCTTGGGTGAATGCCATTTGGTCCCGGTGATTTGTTACAGTTAAGTTTATCAATTAGTTCCAAGACCTCCTCTAGTGACATTTCAATCTGTGACAATTCCTCAGATTTGTCACCTACAAAAGACGGCTCAGGTTTGGGAATCTCCCTAACGTCCTCAGCCATGAAGACCGAAGCAAAGAATTCATTTAGTTTCTCCGCAATGACTTTATCATCTTTAAGTGCTCCTTTTGTATCTCTATCACATTTGGTTGGGCTGAGTCAAGATAAGCTCAGATTTCCAGCTAAACAGTTTTTCCAGCCCTATATCTAGATCTCTTTCTGAAAAGGATAGTAGCTGCACTGTGCATTCCAAACATTAATTAACTGAAGTCTCAATACACTCTTACAAACTACCTAATTATTATTTACCCGTATTTTATAAATGACAAACTAAGGGATAGAGAGCATGAGTGACCTGCCTAAGGTCACACAGGAAATCTGACAGAACCAAGAATAGAACTTTGATCTCCCAACTTTTGGCCCTGAGCTTTTAACTACAAGACCATCCTTTCCTCCCCTTTTAAGATACCTTTAGGGATTTGTAAAACCCTGCCTAAAATGAAAATCCAGACAGATGGTTTCTGTTAAGATAAACGAGAAGCATTAATGATACTTATGAGAACAATAGATTTCATTCAACTCTTCCTGCCCCTTCCACATCTCTTCAGATGGAAAGAGATTAACTAAAAAAACTCACATAGTTATTCTGAGTTTAGTTTCTCCTTAGTTCAGCAAATCGTAAGGTTCTCTCTGTTGCTGCCTATTTCTGTCATATCATCCTTGAGGCACAGTTGGCACTTTCAGTTTTCTTGGTTGATTAAAATCTGTTCTTCACTGAAAAATGATTCAATTGAAATCTCAGATCCATTGATATCAATACCAGGGAGGACTCACTGTACAGTACTCTCAGCTATAATATTAATGAATGGCAAAGAATGAAAACCATCTATCCAAGACAAAGCTTGTAAATTCCTTATAAAAGAAATAAACGAAAACTCCTGCTGCCACTGATTAAACATAATAGGTCAAATTCTAAGGGTTACCTTAGTTCAGCTCCATTGATTCCACTGTCTTGGATCACACAGCAAGGCTCACTTACAATCTTAGTATCATGCACAAACTGAAGAATACAGGTAGTTGCAGCTGTAGTCGGATTACTTTCTCGCTTCAAAATGGAAATTTTAGCACTTTTAGCATTTATTGTTGTTTTAAGCTGTCTATGAGGCAAAAGGAAATGGTAATTTGTGATGCTATTTGAAAGAACTCTGGTTCAGCTTTGAGGCCTAGGCCCAGAATTTGACAGAACAGGTAACTCAAAGGCAATGATAGGTCTAGAAATGTTTGGGCCCAGAGACCCAGACTGTCTGTTTCCTGAGGAAATGCCAGAATGAAGTCTGCATCTGAAGTTGACAATTTCTCTAAATACGTGCTTTAGCTATCGAATTAATTGATAGGTTTAAGATTAGCAGCCATGTTAGTCTGTATCCGTAAATAAGACAAGAAAGACTTTGTAGCACCTTAGAGACTAACCACTTTATTTCAGCATAAGCTTTCGCGGGCGATAGCCCACTTCATCAGATGCATCCGATGAAGTGGGCTATAGCCCACGAAAGCTTATGCTGAAATAAACTGGTTAGTCTCTAAGGTGCTACAAAGTCTTCCTCATCTTATTTACGAATTAATTGATGGGGCTGTGAGATGGTTTGTGTGTGTTTATGTGTGTGGGTGTGTGACATTGATTTGTCTACTATGGGGATGATGACATTTACAGAATTTTTATGCCACTGTCAATAGCTGGCTGCAATAAATAAACTCTTGATGGATCAATGCCAGTGGCAGCTACTGTGGTATTTAAGTTTTACGTACCTTGTGTATGTTAAAAATTTTATGGCATACCTTAAAGAGTTTAGGTCAAACTGTGGCCTGCAACAACTGCTCTCTATTACACTGAAGAGATTTAAAAGAGGAATTTCCATTAGAGAAATGTCCTTAGGATGGATTTAGAAAAGAAGTATCCAGGGCCTGACTTTGATCTCACTTACATAGGTGCAAATCAGAGGTAATTCTGAGGAAGTAAATGGAGATACACTACTAAAATCAGGCCTGTTCTTTAACAGTCATTCTGCTACACAGATCTGCCTGCTTGGGAAGGATCAGTTACTTTGGAGAAAAAATAATTATACTACTTCCTAGCCTCTAATAAGTTGCACCTAAAGAACAATTAGCACCTAATTTTAATGAAACTGCAAACTTCTATTTATTCAGACAGGGGAGAATCTGGAAGTTAATTTCAACAAATGAACATGAAGGGATCATCTATAGTTCTGAAATGTTTGGTTAACAGCAAACGGCATTTTCCCCATTATTTTTCATTTCCACACACATCTGCATTTCCATGTTCTGGTCCAGACTGGAATCAGAAATGTCAAGCCACACTGCTCATCTGACACTTCCACACTGGTTGAAAGAAAGAAGAGCTGGAAATCTTCTAAGAAAATCTGTACCAAGGATAGTTCAGTGCTGATTTTGCAGGTCTAACAGCTGCAATTTGTTTGGATAAGTCCATCTCAAACCTCTACTACAAACAATGAAGAACTATGTCCCAGACAGAAAGGAAATATTGAAACATGGATGGCAAAGATCTGTATTTAAAGAAATAAACCTCCAGTTGCTGTCAACTGAAACAAAAAATTAAAAAGCTCAGGAAGGTATTCTCTCCATTTCCCCCAATTCAAATTTTGGTTTTACAAGCCTCACAAAATCTAATTTCATTCCTAATAATTCATTTCCATGAAAATTTCTCTTTTTATTTTTTTGTTTTCATTGTTTTGTTTTCATTTTTTTAAGTGTTGTTTCAAAGTTTTCAGTCTACCAAGCATACAGCAATAATTGTTGTTCTGTTCTGCTAATGATAGATTCCTCTCCTGGTATAAAATAAGGAGCAGTTTCTTCCCCGCTTTTTATTTCTTTACACAACTCAGAGGCTCAAAGAAGATAATTACAAACAATGCCTGAAGAATGGTTCAGTTAATGTTAATTTATACAACAAACTAATTACTACCAAATGGTAAAAAATCACATGTGGAAGTTCCTCTCTCCCACGCACACAACTAAACCAGCAGCCATCTGTCTCAGCTTGGGAGCTCTCTGTGACAACTGAGGAAGACAAGGAAAAGGATAGATCTGGATGCAGTAGCCCCTTCTTCTGACATAAAATTATGTTATTCAAACACCAGGCTCTGTACAGCTGATCTGAACACTAGGTTTTTTTTATTTATTAATAATTATAAAACCTACTGGTACCTACACATATCTAAATCTATTTTTATCTCAAGATCTTAAGATAGATTCAGATATACCATTATCAATTTTAATTCTTCCCTCTGGCAATTGCAAGACAATACTTGTTTGGTACGCTGTACAACATCCTTAACATACTGTCTCTCAGAAAGCTTGCAGTCAGATGTTCTTTGAGTTTGCTAGTAGTAAGTTAGATATCTCTGGTGCAATTTGTGGTTTCGCCATGCCTGCCCCCGCCCCCCTCACCTTCCAAGCTACCTGTAAAAGCGTTTTTTCCTCAACAGTAAAGAAATCCAAAACTAGTAAAACTGTTAAGCACTTTAATGGGATCCTCATTAAAAATTAATGGGGAAAAAATAGCTGAGGTCCAATCCCGAAGTCCTTATTCACACTACAGTCCCACTCACTTCAATGGGAGTTTTGCCCAGGTAAAGACTTCAGTTCTGGATCCTACATGAATCAGAACCCAGGCACATTGACTGTTAATTACTCTCTGATTAGCTTGCATCTAATGAAACAAACTAAAGAGAAAATTCTCCCCTAAGCAGTATACAGAAAATCTCAACTCCAATATTCTTCTCTCCCTATGAGCGCAGAACTCCCACTGTCATCAAAGAGAGTGCTGCACATATAAAGGAGCAGAATATTAGAATTTAGATCCACCGTATACATTTCAGAGGAGAATTTTGTACTAATACTAAAAAATTAAAAACCCTTTTATGTTCAAACGCAAGGCAAAATTCCCCTTTTGAATCTATGTGGCATATTTAGACCAATATTCTGCTATATGCATGCGAATACACTATTAATGTTAAAGGAAAGCCCTGTATTGGCTTTATGATTTTATTAGATAGACACAGAAAAGACGAGGGTAAGTTTAGCAATGACAGCACGTTTGCACATGCATATTATATATCTATACAGGTACATGGTTTCATTTTGGTCTGAAGTAATCACGCAGAAAGAACAACTGTTAGGATAGCATAAGACTCTAAATGTTACTGTAATCTAATATTCATTCAATAACAGGGACATTGTATTTTGTATGGCTCTAGATGTCATACAGGAAACAAGCAAAGAGAGGTCACAAGATGTTCTACATAACCCAAACAATAATATCTAGCTATTATCCATTCATAGTCTTTAAAATATTATAAATGACATTTTTAAAATCAAATAGGAATGACTCTTACAAATAAACAAGCAAGACATATTCACTAGTGTGAAGGAGAAAAAGCAATTTGCCTTGAATTGATATCTCCTGCTTCTCCTCATCTTTCCTCTTTCATAAAACAGTCACCAAGAACTGGCACGTATGTAAAGTCAGGCATGGAGATGAAATGTCAGTGTCTTTTTAAGGCCTGTGCTATCAAAGAATAGCTGGACACTTCATTTTAAGCTCCCCCTACCCTTTTGGGGGGACTCACCCAGCCCACTATACAAAAAACTGGACTTTGTTTAACAAATGAACAAGGATTAAAACTGCTTTTAACAAGGAGTTGGTGTCTGAAAGGAATCAACGAATGCTGTATCAGCAAGTGGGATGCAACAGAAAAAGAAGGGTCATTGACTAAAATACATATTACAAATCAAAAATACTCCATGTGAGGGGGTGCTCTGGCCATCTTTAGGCTGTGACTGACATCTGTCCTCCCCTCCTCCTTTGACATCCTGCACAGCCTCACGCAGCATTCACAGCCAAAAGTCTGACTCTAATTTTAGTTCCTACTCCTGGCACATGTTTTGTCCCAGATCACTGGGAGCCTTGAATTAATACACTAAGACTCCGTATTAAGCTAAATAACTAGTAGCTTTACTGAATGCATTCAACCTGGCAGGAGATCTACTTGGAACTGTCTAAACATTCCCAGCATCCTGTCCCGGCACGCACCAGGTTTGTTCCAAGACTCAGTCAGGATCACAAGTCACAAGATTATGTCAGAAGGGGAAATGTCAAGAATGTTATAGCATATATTTTATTAAAGTCCTTTAAAAAAACTTGTACTGGACGGGTCAGTAAAAGCATAGAGAACTGTGGTTGGTGGACTCAGTGTAGCTCCAAGTGGAGAAATATCTGCATCACAAAACTCACCATTAGAACTGGCACCACTGTCAGAAATATCATCTAAGAAGGAAAGGATGAAATAGGTCTACCCTCTCATGGCCTGGCAGTCTACTTTATGCCCTGCTTGAGGGACATGGCTAGGACAGCATGGTGGCAACTTGCAGTGCCACAGTCCATACTGCCTTCCCTACAGATAAAACTTCACCATCCAAGGCCATCATTTCCAGAACAAAATTACCTTAACAATAAACAAGGAGTTGTCCTGTGGATTAACTAGCTCATTTGCTGTGCAGACTTCAACAACAGGAGATACCATCTACAATTTTGCTCTTTTTGCAATGGTCTTATGTGTACCACCATATTTTAATATTGTAGAATTAAGGAAAGTCATGGGAAAGTGGGGAGAAAATAAATGGCTAGTAGTTGGTTGACAAGCAGAATAAGATCCTACTGTTGTTACCAGCTAATAGAATTAAGCCAGGTCTATATAACAAACCGATATGTGTATAACTATGTAGCTCAGGGGTTTGAGAAATCCACACCCTAGAGGGATGCAGTTATACCAACCTAAACCCCTGTGTAGATAGCGCTATGTCAGCAGGAGAGCATCCCCTGTCAATATAGCTACTGCCTCTCAAGGAGGTGCAATAACACCACCGATGAGAGAAACTCTCCTATTGGCATAGGAGCATCTTCCTTAAAGTGCTACTGCACCACTGTAGCACTGTACGTGAAGACAAGCCCTTATTAGACTATTTTTCTGGAGCAGAAATAAGAGGTTCCAGTCCTAGCTCCCTGCGTATGACTTATCAGATAATACTTCAGGTTGTTACCAAATGGTGCCCAACAATAGGATTTTAACTCCTGTGAAGCTTAGACAGGATTGGTTTGGTTCAATTTGTAAGGAGAGTATGCAATGTACCTGGGTGCCCATCCTATATCCCAAAAGCTTCACTGAAGCTGTGAATCACTTAGATGACATAGCAAGGAGAGATGCATAAAAAAGACAACTAAAATCAACTAAACTTGAGTAAAATGTCTCCATATTAGTTAAATTGTTTTGCTGAGCAAAACTGAATATGAGCTCAGTGTGGAATCCAGAATTGTAGCAGCTGAAAATTATTAGCCAGAAGCTGATGTCCTCTACTTTCTAGATAGATTAGATAGAAAACATAGCGTTATTCAAGCTTAGAGCATAGACATGTTATAAAAGCATATGGCCCTTCTTTATACTTGGGGGAGTGTTAAGCGTGGAAGAGAGGGAGAAAAAGAGCAAGAGTGACATCATAAGCTCTGGGTGAATGCACAGTTATTACTACAACAGAAACTTACTTTACAAATATTTTTACTTTTTTATTTCTGTTGCTCCTGACTCTGTACTGTGAGAGATAATAACAATTATTAGTTAGTGGGGTGGGAGGTATGTTATGTGTGCAGGTGCGGGGGAGCTTTAGAGAAAAAGACCAAAGATATATATATGTACAGCTTCTATATATAAAGAATTTTCCCCCCAAAGAATCTTTTATTTGTCCTCCAGATATACTCTTTGAAAACTGAATATCACTCTAAACTACATGATTAAGCTAGAATTCAAAACAGACTAGAAAAACAGGTCAGTCTTGAGTAACCTTTTCCAAGTTGTGATAAGTACTTGGGCACCAGTAGTAATTTGGGAATTGCACAATGTGTTTAGATGCTTAAGCTATGGTGATTCTCTCTCATGTGCAGAGGGATATTTTCCTTTTCGAGGAATGGGAAAGAAATGTCACCACAGTCAGACAGACTGGGCCTCAGAAACTGCATCTTCTTCTGAATATTTAAGGAAGATTTATGGGTTATGGTCAAGTGGTATGTCTCAGACACAACCAATTGCCTGTGACAGCAAGCACAGAGAAAGCACTCTCAGACTGGTGCTTTTTATTATTTAGCACTACTACTATTCATATTATCTTAGCGCTTAACAGTCCTAGTCCAGGACCCCAGTTTGCTAGGTGTGGTACAAACCTAGAACAAGTTCAGTTGTCATTTAGTGTGCTTCAAATTATTCAGAGCTTTAGCAATTCAATTAGTTCTGGCTAAAAAGAACGAGATGGCTAGTAAACTTCACATCCCGCTCTGAGTTTTACAATAGTCTTACATTAAATTGCTGGTTCTGCATGAGGACTATCTCTCTCTGTCACAGAGCTTTAGCTCTCTCTCTTAATGCTAACAGCTGGTAACTTCAAAAGGTCAATCTATGGGGTCTCAGATCCTACCCAAATATCCTGTATTACAATAGTTGTACAGGAGATGTCACATCACCCAGAAAATGTCCTACTTCCTAGCAATTAACTACACATACAGGGGTGCTGAGAGCCACTGAATCAAACTGTAAACCCTGCATATAATGGAAACCACTTCAAGCCAGGGGGTGTTGCAGCACCCCGCCCCATACCCCTAGTTCCAGCATCTATGGAAAATACTACCTTGTAATTCTCTCAATAGCGTCAACATTAGGAACAAATATACTCTCTGGACACAGAGGCACAAAACCTCCCACAACAACACACATCTTCTCCAGACCCTGCACTGGGTCAAATGCTGTCTGCACAAGGCTTTCACTAAAGTAAATGGCAGCTGTGATCATGCATTCAAGGGCAGAATTTGGCCCATGATGTTGGTTTTAACTGTGTATTTACATCTCCCCGACTTAGACATAAATCAAGATGAGATTTCTCTCAAGCAAAATGAACCTAAATGTAAGCCATACTGTTCACAACAGGGAGGCTAGGAATTCAACTTCAGTCATATGGTTCTCTCTCTCGCTCTCCAACTCACAACAGTAACAGGGAGAAAAGGGCAGGAGGCTAATTAATGCACATGATTTGGCCTACTAGAGGCCTAACTAGAGTAGAGTCCAGTAAGAATGACAAAAGGTTTGAGCTCCCCCTTTAAAAAACATCACCGTTGAGACATGCATTGGCACATCTAATACCAGCTCTGTTTGCTTTGAAATTAATCATTTTCCCCAAAGTTGAACAGTTCCCCCCCACCCACACACACACCTTTCTTGTACAGACTTAGGAGCAGCCACTCCTATTTACATTGTTCTGCTCCTAACGTTGCCACCTGTCAGTCAAAGTTCCATTCCTCAATTAGAAAAGAAAAGAGAGCTTTGCTCTGATCAAAAATGCTAGGGAAGGAAAGGGGGGTGGAGAGGGCAAGAGAGAGAGGCATGAGATTAGAGGGTAACAAAACTAGAAAGGAAGATAAACAGAACCAAAAAGAAAAATGTCTTTTGTTCATTTAAATGGCTTTCTGCTCCCAAGCCCTCTGCATGACTAATGCTAGGCTGTGGTGTGTAAACCTCTTGGGCACATTATACAAACAGAGCATAACTGGGCCTGAACAAACAAAGGCCTAAGCAACAGTGATTGAATTCATCTTAAAACAACAAATCAATTCTTCCCTATTAATGCCCTAAATACCAGCGTAGGAGCACTGTCCTGTTGTAATAAACAGCCATGTGTTCAATTACCGTCTGTTTTCCCAACTACTGCTCTCTTCAGTAATTACACCATGCAATGCATTCTACATTGACATTATATTAATGTGGTGGGAAGAGGGATCTTAAATACGAATTAAATCAAGGCTAAACATTTCAGAAAGCCTTGCAGAATTGCACAAGCACTAACAGCACATTATTTAGCAGGAAGCAAAGAGTGATTTTATGTTCTGTCATTCTCCACTTTCCTTCTTTGATTAAATAAACAAACTAAAAAAAATCAAGTATCAAAGAACTGTGCTGCCTCAGATGGATGTCACAGTTAACCTTACATATTAGATCTCTAGATGCCCATTTTATCTGAATGAGTTATGTGCTTGTAAGTTGTGTTTCATAAATATGTGCATCTGTCACATCAGCAGCAACAACAAAAACCCTCAACAACAGCCAGGTGACAACAAAAGAAAAACAGCAAACAGAAAACTTTTTGTACCAAGACAAAAGCAGAAGGATAAAGGTTCAAGAAAAGGTTCCCCACCCTTTTGCGGAACTGTCAAACAACTTCAGTTGAATATTGAATAGCATACGGTAAACAGACCAAACAAAAGGTATGATGAAAGATGTATTTACTTGTGCAAGGCTCCTTCCCCAACCTTTCTTTCCATTTCATATACACCCACACTGCACAGTTTGCATTGTGTTGTTAAATAACCAATAGCAACCTAGATGAAACAGTGGAAAGGTTTCTATGATGCTGTCAAGCACCAGACAGATGCTTGGCAGTGTCAATATGGTTCTTTACATTTGGGTTGTGCCAAAGTTCTCAATAAAAATAAAATAATAATAATAACAATAATATTTTTTTTAAAAAAGAGGTCAATTTGAGTTAGTGCTCAGATGCCCGGTGCCTTCTGAAATCAATGGTGTACCTTGTTACCTGCTGGGTTTTATTTCAACAGGCTTTGCTATCAGGAAAACATAGATAAGAAAAGTGTTGCTTTCTGCCTGTGTAGTGGATTGCAACAATTTGTATACGGAAGCATAAACAAATTCTGAGGGTGTAATTACTGTCAATTCCAGTTCCCTTAGAGCATTAGCTCATTGGCCACTGTTGTAAAGAGATTGCAGGCCTGTCTGACACACAATGATAAACTTTGGAGGAGTCCATTTTAAAGTAAAAATGGTCAGTGCCTCTAAATTTTCCTGTTGGAGGTTTGAAATGTAGAAATTCCCACCTGTAGGTGAAAATGAAGTTTGAAAAGTTTTCAGTCTGGCTAAAATACTATGGAACAAATCCTGCCTTCAGAACTATGTGTCTGTTAACCACTGATTTTAAAGGAGCTCTCAGGTGCCCGTGTTCTTTAGCACAAATGGTGACTTATACTTCTCCTCACATCAGGTCATCAAACGTAGAAACAAATTAAAAAAAACTTTTACAGGTACATTTTTGAGATTTACTTCACTTTGATTCTCATTTGAGCTCCTCAGGTTGCCTTTATGCATATTATATGACACACACAAACACAAGCATATGGCATGATCTTCCCTCCAGCGAAACAAATAAGGTAAAACAATAATAAGGCATCACCAAAAAGAGAAAAACCTCCAATCATAGCTTGTTAATAACACAGGAGATGGATATATTCATATAAAACACCCTGTTCAAAATGACAACATACAAACAACACTGACATGAGATCAAAGTTAAAAACTAACTAACTAATAATAAATATAACCAACAGCTTCAAATTTAGAGTGTTTTTACCAGGCCACTTCGTTAACAAAGAAAGCAAGTGGGAGTTGCTATGAATCTCAGCCTTTGTCATACTGGAGGCCTTCACATGCTTCTAGAAGAAAGCCTTGTGAATAGCTCATAGCACAGATTGCTATCTAAAGCTAATCAAATAGTATGATAGGCCACTTAATCAGCTTCAAAAAGCCAATCCACATGCTCAACCCAACTTCTAGCCTCTCCTTCCCCGATCGCACTCTCACTCATTTGGCCATATTTCCCCTCACTTATTTTCCACAAATAGTGCAGTTAAGAAAGAACGCTGGGAGCTCTTCAGGTCTTGGTATTCTGGGCGCAGGTGGTAAAGAAAACTTTGAAGTGAGCTCTCCACTAACTCTAGTACTGGCCGTGCCTCCTTCGTAAGCAGCTCTTATTAAAAAAAGCGCCCACTAGAACAAAACCAAGCAAGCCTATTTAATTAGGGCAAATGCTTGATATCCACTTCTTCACATTAAACCACACAGGCCTGGGAGGTCTGATTAATTTTAATATGCACGGTCATGACAAGCGCCTCCAGGGTAAGGAAGAAGGGAGAAAAAAACACAAACCCTGCTAGCTTGATAAATAGGTTTCAGATACATGTTGTGTATGTTGCCCAGATTAGAATGTTACTATTCAGCAAGGACTTGAACCTTTAAAATGAGGGACAAGAGGCCTAAGAAACAGGTGGCTAGCTCTCCACTCTAGAATAAATGACATCCCCCAAAAGCTGTGGCACATAAACACACAAAAAGAGCTGGCATACTCCCTCATTATTTTTGTATACTAACAGGCTGGGTCAGAGGCTTTTCCGACAGTGATCCATGTATTGAAATTGAAGCTCAGGAAGCTGATGGCTTTGCCAAAAATATATCGAGAAAACAGACTGCAACCCATTTAGCTGAAACATTTTGGGGGCATCGCAGCATTCAAATAAATATTTAATAGCGGGCTCTTCAATTTAGCAGAGAAAGGTATAATACCATCCAATGGCTGGAAGTTGAAGCTATACTAATTCAGATTGGAAATAGGGTATAAATTTTTAATGGTGAGAGTAATTAACCATTGGAACAATTTACCAAGGGTCACAGTGGAGTCTCCATCACTGACTATTTTTAAATCAAGATTTGATGTTTTTCTAAAAGATGTGCTCTGGGAATTATTTTGGGGAAAGTTCTATGGCCTGTGTTATACTGGAAGTCAGATTAGATGATCACAATGATCCCTTCTGGTCTTGGAATCTAGGGGGGAAAATGGAGAGGGGGGTGGAAAATCCAGCGAGCTGCTGGATCTAGGAGACAGAACCATTAACTTGGTTTTGGTTAAACTTGGTTATGCTACATTGTTCAAGATGGGAACAGGTAAACGAAGGGCTCTGTCGCTGCTACAGTTGGTTTCTTTTTGCAGGACGAGTATGTTGTGGAAAGAAATCTTAATTATGTGACCCATAAGAGTAGACTTTCATCCTAAAGTAGTCCCTCTCCCCTTCCCCTTTCCTATCTCCTCTCTACAAAAGCACAAGTTCCAAGACAAACTAGAATCTCACTCAACCACAGTGGTTTCTTGTACAGTTAAGATGCTACATCAGCATCTCAGATGCCTTTATCAAGTAAGAAAAAAGAAATCCGAAAGCTATGAACCTTTGAGGATCTAAGCAAAAGCGACTTGGAAGCGAATCTAAGCAAATTTTGAAAACCCCCATTGAAACCAACCATAACTATCGAGCTACCCTATTAGGAAGGCATACACTTAAAAAACTGAAGATGACAAATGAACAAACTTCACTTTGAGTAAAAGGAGTTGGCAGGGCTTCAAACTAGGCTACCTGTGTTCTACAGTTAAAGCACTTTTTAATGAAGATTTGGGATACCACAGCATTTAAGGGCTTCTTTTCACACAGGCTTGTTACACAAACTTTTTTCCCCCTCATCAGTTACATGAGTGCACATTTCCATATGGTGGTGTCTTTGAAATAGGTGCATGGAGGTTAGATGCTGGCTTGCTCTACAAGAAGAGACACTTTTTCTGGTGACAGACTGCATAGATGAACATGTAAACCACAATACACTTGGAGCATCCTTCTACAGCAGCAGAAGTGTGAGGAATAAAACTTAAAAGTACTCAGCTGAAAGGTACCCTTGTTTGTCCTTCAGTAGAACACCATTACAAAGCCTCTTCAACATGTACTTTGTCAAAAGGACAGTGAGGAACTAAACAAAAGAGACTCAAACCTCAGCCAATTAGAGTATCCTTAGGCTTTTCCTCAGGATCTGTTCACTTTATTATTTTCCCACTTCATCAGATGTGATTTAAAAACAGGAGTCTGCATTTCAAAGGCCTCTCTTCTTGTGCCCATTACTGGCCTGCTTTGGAATTTATGGCTTAAGAAGAGGGAGACCTCTTGATTTCTTTAAAAGAGATGGTGATTAAAAGTTTGATAATATTAGGGGATATTCTGAGTTCATATTTCAGCTAGAGAGCCTGAATCCAATATGGTTCACTTTTACAGATGAGAGAGCTGCTTAAACAACAGCCATTTCAATTACGACAAGAACAGGTGTTATGATTTATAATGTAAACTTAAACATCAAACACAAATAGCCTTTAAGGGATGTTTGGAAGACAAAAATTATGCCCAAAGGGCCTTTTTCATCTCTTTCTTTTCCGCAAAATATATATATGTGTGTGTGTGTATATATATATATGTGTGTGTGTGTGTATATATATATATATATATATAACATTGTAACATATACATTAATAGATGAGACTGTTATGTTCACAGTGCCTATTAAAGCCCTACAAACATGTTCTAGTAACCCTTTAACTACATTAGTTATTTACAATAGTATCCACAACATGCTAGATGTTTTCTAAACACTCAAAAGAATGATCTCTCCTCTGAGAAGCTATGGCCCATCAGACAGGTAGACGGATATAAGGAGCTAAGGGGAACAACAATAGGCAATCTAAAATCAACCCAATTCACAGTAAGCAGCACAGCAGAAGAAAACATAAGAGGGACTTCAGTATGGACAGAGCAGGGGCCATGCACACAAGTGAGCACATGCACACAAACACACACTATCTGATCGCTTAGATGGCCCTGTGGTGCTTTATGTCCAGACATCCATTGGAACACTACAGTAATAGAAATACCTTTTCACACAAAGCTCAGGGGCAGTCCTCAGAGAGGGAAATGCAGAAACGGCCACAAACCAAAACCGATTAACTCAAAGAGAAAAATAATTCTTAACAAGTTTTTGAGCTGTAAACATCAACAAAGAGCTTTAACCTACTGCTAAAAATGTCTGTGGTGTTGTGTTCTTGTTTTTTGCAAAAGCCCAACCACGAATTTAGAGAAAAGGCTACTTCAGATTTAAAGCATTTAATTTTCCACAAATGAAGGTCCATAAATTAAAATACTGCAATGCAATCCCGTTAATAGTGCAAGAAAAACCTAAGTGGCTGCTTTGGTCTTTGCTTTTCATGAACTTGTGTCAAGCTCAGTGACTTCAAAGAAATTTCTATTTCATTTCTACAACTGAAGAGAACAGACAGACAGAGAGTCTCTGCCATCCTCTGATGCCTTAAGAAAACAGAATAAAAAACATGCCTGTATCTCATTCCCCTAATGATTTTAGCTGCAAAAGGAATCCCATGGTCGATAGATGACCCTCAGGGCGAGGGCTTGAGGTCTGTCACAGTATATAAGGCTTCTCCAAACCCACTCCATTATCTTCATTACTGTACACCAGAAATAAAAAGGGTCTGACTCCTCTTCTGAACTCTAAGTTAGAAAAGGATGAAATATTTCATGTAAAATAACATTGTGTGACTTTGGTAATAGGTTTATGCCTTTGGGGACCTGAATGCTAAAGCAGTGTATGAAGATTTTCAGCAGAATTTGAGAAGAAAAAAAGTGCACAATGCATCAATGATAAGTAAAATTCCACAGATTTTATATTTGCTAAAATGTTCCATGCCTATGTGCCAAAATGCCTCATTCTCCATCAGATACTTGAGAAAGTCAAGAGCAAAATGCTGGAGCAATAAGAGTCCGCCTCTGACTCTGAGGTCTCAGAGTAGAAGGACCAAGGAGGAGCAGTACCCTGGGTTGCTGGCGAGCAGTATCGTGAAGCCGGGGAGTGGTGCAGCCCTTTTGTCTGTGCAGGCGGTGTGGGGGGAGCCCATGGTGGAGAACTGGCTTGTCCCTGGAGTGGAATGAGGGTGTGTGGTCACCGGCAACTTGTCCCTCCTCTGTGGGGAGGATGGTATCAGGAGGCGCATCAGGTTCATGGCTACCTGAAATGCCTCCGGCGTTGACGGTAGCCATATGTCCCCCTGGTGGTCAGGGAACCAAGGAGAATTTGGACTCATCTGGACCTCAGCTGGGGCAGGAGTCGACGAGACCCTGGGCGGAAGCCAGGATGGAGCGGTCTGTCCCAACACACACGTGGACTCCGCCAACCCCTTATGGTTTGAAGGGGGTGATTGACTGCTCACCAGCCTCTACTGGAACTGAGGATGGAGAGCGGTGCTGTGCTGAGGCCAACTTCTTATGGCCCAAGCCATGGCGGTGCCAGGCCTTAGAGTACTTAGACTGGGCCATTTCATGTGCCGTTAATGTTGGAGCACTGATCACTAATGAAGACGTGCTCGGTGCCGGCTCTGTGGGTTCTGGGTCGGAGCGTGGCCTCCATATCGCCTCCATCAACAGGATAGTCTCTGTTCTCAGTCTTTGAGGGTTCTGGGGCAGAAACTTTTACAGATTTGGCACTTCTCCTTCTGGTGACTCTCACCAAGGCACCACAAGCAGGAGGAGTGAGGGTCACTCTCAGGCATAAACTTGCCACAGTTCTCACAGAGCTTAAACCCTGGAGACCTGGTCATACACCAGGAGGGGGAAAAACATTGTCGAGGGTGGGGGGAGTGAGAGACACACCCCAAAACAAACTATAACTATAAGGAATGATTAACAAACTGAGAAAACTACATACACTATATGCTATGAAACACTGCTAAAGCGCTTGCTACAAGAACGAGTGAAGTTCCAGCTAGCCGTCACCGGTGATAAGAAGGAACTGACAAGGTTGGGGGTTGGTGGGGCCCTATACTGGGCGCCCTGAAGGAACCAGTCCAGGGGGCTCCCAGGGCAACCCTACGGACACTGCTAGGGGAAAATCTTCCGGCTGGTGTGCACGCAGCACGCACATACCTGGGTGGAATGGACAGACAATCACTAGAAGAAGAAGTAGGTATTATTATTATTTATATTACAACTGTGCCCAGCTAAGATCACAGCCTCATTGTGCAAGGTCCTTTACTTTCAAAATAAAAATTTTGTACTGAGACATACAGCATCACCTGCTGTTGAGTTACCTGCATGTATTATTAGAGATTGCCAATTGTAGCAGATCTTATCCAGAGATAAAACATGAATATTTAATTACTTTACTAGCAACAAGCAATGGCCGAGATCTCCACACTTGAACTGTGTTAATAAAACATTAGAGACAAAACATGGGTGAAGTAATATATTTTATTGAACCAACTTTTGCTGGAGAGAAACTTTTGAGCTACATGGAGCTCTTCTTCAGGTCAAGACTCATCTCTATCACCACCAGAAGTTGGTCTAATAAAAGACATTATCTTATCACCTCGTGTCTCTAATATCCTGGGACCAACACAGCTACAACAACGCTGCACATATCAATAAAACATAACAGTAACAAAAATACTTTATGAAAGGGTTAACACACAAAGAGCTAGTGGTTGCAGTAGGAAGCTAATTTTTGAGAAAGACAACATTGTTTTGTGGAGGGTTTTTTTAAAAAAACAACTGAGAGTGGTTTGCCTTCCACACCCCACAAAGATAAAAATTTAATTAGCCACTTAAAAAAATTCATGCTGACTGGAGCAAAGGGGGGGAGGGGGAGGACTTGCTGAGATGACATATTCCCTCCTCACCATCTTTTAATGCTGTTATGCAAGTCTAATTTTTTTTCCTAGCCAGCTCACCTCAGTGGCCTCCTTTTGTTTGACGCCCCATTTCCCATTCTCTTCTAACTTCTGAACTTTTGTTAGTTTGCTTTTAGAGAAAAGAGGAGTAGAACAAAACAAATAACCACCTTCTTTTCTCTTTTTATTTCTGGACGGGGAGGAAACAGAGGCATGAATATGGCACCCTCATAATGATTTAACTAGGGCTTAATGAAATTTTCATCACAACCTGCTGTTCATTTTAATGGCCTTTGAAAGACAATAGAACAATGGCTAGAGGGAAGAAAAGATTTTCTGTTGCATACATTTACAAAGCCCAACATTCGGTTGCTCCCCTCTCCCTCCCCTTTCTCCCAATCTTTTTACAAAGCTGTAGACCTTTTGTTTGTACTGTATATTTTCATTCTAGTGGAGATGAGGAAATGCATAGGTGCTGTAACCACTCTCATCTCTGACTGTGCCCTTTCCTTAATGGAGTCTCTGGAGCATGCACAACTTCCTATTCAACACTTTATTTACATGTTGCCCAGAAATCCTCTGTCTTCCCCACCCCTTAAACAACTTTGCATCTTCTTTTCCTCACTGCCCCACACATAGCCATGGTGTAGAAATCTTTCCCACTTCAAGACAGAAGGAAGGTCATGACATTGACAGTATGGCCAATGGTGAAAGCAAACGAGAACGGTTCAATATGTTTGATATCTTTTTTAAAAAGTTATTAAACAAAGCATTTGTTTTCTAGCAGACTCTTACTGGAAGCCTACTACAGAGAAGACTAATTTGCAGTCATGTCATGTGTGTGGGAGTGAGACTATACTTTTCTTTGCTTTTTTATCATCCAGTTTCCTTCAAATGTAGAAGTAGTCCTAAAAATTTCCCACAAGCACCATCAATGCACACTGAAGCACAGTATAGCTTTTGGGGAGCTCTGTGGTTGGGGGTTTTCCCCTTTTAAAAACTTTGTAAAGGGATAGGCAGACACAAGGTCAGATGGTGAGTAATACTGCACGGTAACTAGGGAATCACTGGCAGTGGGTTCCTATAAGAGTACCAAGTCTGGCCTGGAGCCTTGGAAATCTACAAGGTCTACCAAAACAGTTACAATAACATTTTCTGGATGGCTCAAGGGAGTGTAATGGGACATGGAGACTTTCATCTTTAGATCACTGGTTTAAATCCAGCCCAGATTGATAGTGATTGAAAATATTTCCTGTCTGAAGGCTGTTCAGTGGCCTCTATGAAATGAGTTGGTGTGCTAGGGTCAGTTTCTAGAGGACAGGCGCATGGGTGGAGGGTGAACTATGCGCAGTGGGAGGCTACTCCCGGCCCAGCCCAACCCTTCTGCCTGAGACCCCACTGCCTTCCTCACCAGAGCACACACACCCCCACCTGCCCACCATGACCCCAGCTTCTCCTCCGCAGGCTGCCTGAACACCTCTGGCCCTGGAGCAGCAGGTGGGCAGCGGACCTCCAGAGCACCAGGCGGATGGGCGGCACAGCCCTCACCCCGGAGCACCAGGCAGGCAGCACAGCCCCATCCCACAGCTCTGGACTGCAGGGGGATGGGCAACGCAGCCCCACCTTCCCCCAAACACCAGGTGGTACAAACACAGCTCCAGTCGCCCAGAGTCCAGCCCGGAGCCACAGGGTAAAGTGCCAGCCCACGGCCTCACAAAGTGCCAGCGGGAAGCAGGAAAAGGCCTGGGGGTGGAGCATGGGTTGGTCTACACAGGGCTGTTTGGGGAGGCACGGCCTGCCCCAGCCTTTGATAGCCACTGCCCACAGACAGGTGGCTCATATCTCTGGCAGTGAAGCCAAGGGAAGAAAGGGCGCAGAGACTCTACTGCCACCTCCTAGAGGTGGTCCCTGAATGTCAGGGGTAAGATAAATTTCCAAAGCAGCACAGAGGAAATTTTTATTGCATCTGTTTGCACAGTATCTGTTCCACAGATAAAGAAGAGGATTGTATTTTAGGGCACACTTAATCCACAACCTTTCACGATTACCAAATTCCACCTTCTGTCCTTCAAATATTTGCCCTATCCTATACAAGTGGATTTTTTTCAAAAGTTTGGCATTGTTGATAACACTGTTTTCAGCTCACTGGTGTTAGCAATGTCAGTGGCCCTAATGTAGGAGGACCCTGGCTTGTATCACCGTAGCAACCGCATGTCAATTAGACCTGATTCTGAGCCGGGTTAGAAGACATTGTGCTTACATTGGTGGCAGCAGATAGCCCATATAAGCAGAGTAGGGAAAAACTGGGAAAAAAGTTTAAACACTGCTGGTGAAATGGTGGATCACTTGTGAAAATTATCCCTAGTGTAGAGAGGAGAGACACTTCCATTTTGCCAGAAACAAGAGCAGGAGACGGGTATCCAAAGTTGACAGAACCTGGAGGAAAGAAAAGAAAATTTTGGCCCATTTCCCAGGCCTTACCTTCTGGCTCGTTTTTGATGAGCTCTTCCATTTTTCTCTGCTTTAAGGTGTCTACAACATCTGCTAAGCTGCCTTTACGCCTTTCGGGGGTTCCCAGGGCTGTGCTGGACAATGACTCTCCACTCTGACGCCCACCTTCTTCTGCCTTCAAGGGTGAGGTAGATGAGTTGTGTGGGGCAAATGAAGACATCACTTTATTGCCATCAACTTCCTGAAAGAGGAGAGACATGAGATGAAACTCGAAAAAGAAGAAAAGAAAGAAAAAAATAACAACCCTTTGTTCTTTGAATTCATTGCTGTTTGTTCTTCTGGTGAAATCTTTAAAAAGAAATGCAATACTTCAAAAACATCCAGAACAAAGCCCCTCGATAAAGGATAAACTAAGGTTACAGGCTGAAGTGAGCAAAGATCAGCTTGCAGGAGAGAAACATAAAATACAGTTTTTCTCTAATTGAGGAGAAGTGTTGCACTCATAGGTTTTCTAATAACAATGGTATTGATTACCTTAATTGTTTGCTCTTTTACAGCTTTCTATATGCAATCTTCAGATTTTTTCCCTAGGATAATTAATTTCCTGCCCTTTTAAAGCACTTAATGCCATGATGGCTAGTTGCTGTTGGAAATGAAATAATAATCAGCTATTAAATCTCTGCCACTATATGATTTTTTTTTCAACTCACGGTTCAAGTAGCTCTCCCATCTCTAAGGAAGGAAGCAATCATTTTACTGCTTCTAATTCATTTTCTTTTCTCCTCCTCCATCTCAGACTCTCTTTCCTTTTAAAGACAATATTTTTCACAACAGTGGTCCTCATCACACTCACAGGTGGCACAGTGACACAACTGCAAAATTTCCTGAGATACAGGTATAATCGTTCTTGCATTAAAGACAACAGGCGCAATCTCATTGACTTTAACAGATGACAGAGCTAGGTATGCTGTGTACAAACCTGCCTCCATTAATGTGAGAGCCTCCTTCTCTGCAGCCCCTGGCATATGAACTATCTTGTTCTGACTCAATGACTCTCCCTTCTCTTTTTAAATCTTTTTTGTCACTCTTGCATATGCCTCCTAAATCCTTTCTTCCTCTGCTACTACTTTAGAAACCAATCCTGCAAACACTTACGTGCTTAAAGTTAACTATGTACTTGATTCATTCCTTTGACTTTACGGTCTTCATTCAGGTCCTTAATTTGTTGCATATCATATCTATATTATATATAATTTTGCAACATGCTATTTCTATTACCTGTTTTAAACATTTTCTTCTGTTCAGATTCTTCTCTTATTCTTTAGCCCTTAATAATGCTACAGAGTATTTCCTTATATGTTTGTACAGAATGTTGGATAATTATTTCCATTACTAATAAAGTCAGTGAACCAAATTCTGATCTCAGTTATAAAGCTGGTTAAACAAAATCATTACACTTCTAAAATCTGTTTCCATTTTGCAGAGTTTGAAAATGGATCCACTTTTTGTTAAACTGGTTTTCTGAAAAAAAAATTCCAAATAATTTTTTGTAGTCTTCATTTATTGAAAACTAAGATTTAACCAAGAAAATGTGATTTTATGTAACCAAAAATTTTCCATAACCCTTTTGGTAAATAATTTTATTAAAATATATAGTGAAATGTTTCATGAAGTTTCATTAATGTTGACCATTTTTCACAGAACATTTTATTTTTAGAAAAATGCCACATATACATGCACACATCCTTTTTCTTTTTAAATGAAAAAGCTTCTTGTGAAAAAATGTTAAGCAGCCCTACCCACTTACATTGGTGAATCTATAGAGTCACTTCAATACATTCTTTAACTGAGATCAGAAGTTGGCCTATCATCTACTCCAGAAGCCTGATCCAAAGCCCACTGGATTCAAAGCCTTTCTAATGACCTCAGTGGGCTTTGGACTAGGCCATAAAAGAATATTCTGACTCCAGGTGACAAAAACACTCCTCTTTGCTTGAGGTTCCTTCCACATTTGATCTACAAGTGGAAAGTTATCTGTTGCTACCAGTCAGTTTCAACAATGGGTAGAGCTAACTTGGACATGAATATAGTTTTACTGAAAGCAGAATAAAATATGTTCAACCATTGGTGTATACATGTAGTTGCATCATCTTCGGCACCAGTTTAAGCTTTACCCATCACTCATACATACTGTCAAGCAACAGCAATATTAATAATGGTCTGAAAATCTTGTCACTTGTTTGCACTAATTAAGACAAAAGAAGGCAAGTGTCTTCCTTAGTTACAGTTTTTGACTGAGTCTACACCATTAAGAGATTCCAGGAACAAATGTTGCTAGCCATTTTTGAAGGGCAACAAGCTCCTTGTTCTCCCCTCCACCCACAACTGAGCTCCAAAGATACTAACTAAAGCATGTTTTTGCATGCTTCACATATCAGACAGAGAGGGCAAAAGTATTAGCAATGGGGATCTAAACAGCTTTACTAGTTCCTTGTATATATTTTGTGATGATTTTTGATGATGTAATGACCAACTAAAAACAAAAACAGTCTTGTTTCTGTTTTCTTTTCTTTGGTGTGGGTGTAAGTGGGTTTGTAGTGGTTAATGATAACTCTGGGTAATATATTCAGGACTGCAGCTATTGAAGGAAGATCCAATGACATGCAAGGCAATTTAAAAAAAAAAACATATTTCACAAACTACTTGGCATGCAAACTGAATCCCAGAATACTTTCCATTACTAAAAGTTATATGGGCTATTTGTTCAGGAGGGGGAAATTGCATCAGGAAAGAAAAGTGGTGGTGTGATAAATTCACTGGACTAAGGCTTAGGTGATCTGCGTTCAATTCCTTGTTCTTCCATACTTCCTCTGAGACCTTTGGAAAGTCTCCCTCTGTCTGTTTCCCATTGCTAAAACAGGGATGACAGTAATTCTTCCTTATTTGCTTGGGTATTATAAGGATAAATCGATTAATGATTGTGAAGTGCTCTGATGGTGGAGGGCCACATACATACCAATACAGTAAGACTGCACAGGGGGCGGGGGGGGGGCGCGAATAAATAATTCAGACCTAAGGCCTGTATAGACTTCAAGAGAACATCTCTGTGCATTAAATTACATTTTAAAATTCCTGCTCCAGGAATTTTAAATTGTTTTCACTCTTTGTTGAAACCACCCCATCTATGTGTGTGTATACACACTGTTTGACTATCACATATTGGGCTATTCATGCCCAGGTGGTTCTTAATGTACACTACACTTAATTAAAACACAAATACAATAGGATCTCAGCTGCATTCACATCTTTGTGAGCTAAGTTAAGGTACTGTGAATTATTCATCTAAAAAGATCTGCAGCAATAATACATTTGTTGTGTGATTTACAATATAAAAAGAATATTCTCCTCCCAGTGCATAGGAACGGGTGCATACTTCATCCATTAGTGTTAATGAGAGTTTCACATGCAAATCTCAGCATATTGAGGTGAGCCTACACCCTCCACCAGATTAGCTATGATCATTCTGCACAACAGCCTGAAATGCTTAACTGTTGTCTTTGCTTCACCTTATTCACTTCTATTTAATTTCACATTCTATTTCACATCTTTATCAGGAGAAAAAAAAAAAGACAAAGCCTTTCAGACCTATTAAGTCTTTCATTGTTTGAAAAAAGAAGAAAGTTGTTTATGGAAGTCTTTTTTACTCGTGTTTATGGACATATGTTAAGCTGTATAAAGCTAAGGAACTTTCAGTGAAGAAATTATTGAGAAATTATGCAGAAGACTTTAAACATCACACTGCCAACACATTGAAGAATCCTCAATGGCAAGAATACAACACTTCATAAACTGCCTAAAATTAATCCCAGTGGAGGAAAGTCTCCCTTCAACTGAGTGAGACTTAGCAGGTCTGTCTTTTGAAAGACAAAAACACACAATTTTACTCAATTTACTGAAAGAAAAGCACATTACAGTTTTTTAGAAAGTGTCAAAAAAAAGCAGCATGCACCAACTTCTCTAAATACTTGTTAAGGAAGGAAAATTTACGGAAATTCAGCAGACATCACAAATGTTACAAACCCCTGTCACCACAACAGTGGAAAACAAGATGCTGTTGCTAATTCATCCAGGAATCATCTCTGTCTGCTATGTAACCATTTCACCTGTTCAAATTTGATTACATTTCAGCCTCTGGCTCTGTTAATCCCTGTAACAGTTTTATGCAGTTAGCAGCTGTTTCATGTATGGAGGTCCATTGTTCATTTACGTTGTGAACTGCTTGCTAATGTGTGCTGACACAACACTCAAAACTCCGAACTGGGACCGTACTCACCAACACCTGATTCAGTCGTTTCTTGTTTTCTCCACTTTAGATGGCAGTCAGGAACCTACAAAGATCCTGCTGACAAGGTCATTCGGGCTGGCCCTTTTCTCCCTGCCCTCACCCACACCAACAATGAAAAATAGATTGACCCAAGATGCAAGCCTTCTGGTTCTATTAAGAGCTAGAGTCCCTCAGAAACACTTGTTCATTTATGTGAAAGTTGCCACCTCTGGACGAATCTCTCTTCCAAGGTTTAATGATAAAACAGGCTTCTGCCCTTTCAGGATGAGGTCAATAATCTTCCTTTGTTAATCTTGGGCAAGCTTTACTTAATCTAGCCCTCTTGTCACCTTTGTGATTGACAGGAAAAGTCATGTCACTGGACAATGGATTTATCCTCACTGAGCGACAGATTTTTAAAGATTACTCAATGTTACCCTTGCTCTCATAAAAAGTACAAATATTCTGCTGTTAAAAGAACTTTATTTATATCTTTAAAATGGCTTGTCTCCATTTCCACAGTCTGTGTAGGACCCTCTTCCAATTTTAAAGTGAAGGTAAAATATTTATTCAAAAGGAACAAGTTGCATATTATGCGGATTTCTATAGTATCTTTTTGTGTTCTAAGTACGTTTCAGTCTCTGCTTCTTAGCCTTTGGATGCACATTATCAGGTATGACTTCTTGGCTCCTAATTAAACTCAGATAGAAAACTGTGCTTCTGTCATTAAAGTTAAAGTTGTTACCCAAACTGACAAATAACTAAATGGAATTCAAAGCTAAGCTGAAATTGTTAGTTGCCACTACCTGTTGTTCTCGGATGCTGTATCTGAAGTATTAAAATGATAAAAAGAAGCTGACTTCTGGGGCTGCAGGCAAAAATACCTGGAATAAGATGCCTGTCTTTAAAACAAGCACTAATATTTTCTGATTTAAAAATAATTTGATCCTTTATGTTAAGAATAACCTAACAGGGTTTTTAAAGCTGGATTTCTGTCCATTTTTTGCTTCTTTATAATGTGTGAAGATGACAAGAAAAATAACGCTTTTTTTCCCCCCGTCTTTTAAATTAGATATTTATGGCCTGTCTATCCTGGAATACTCTATAGCGACTTGAAAACTAGTGAAGTTATGTCTACAAGGTCAAGAGACTGAAAACAGAGCAACTGTGAAGACAAGAGATTTTTAGTCAGACTGCTTAGAAGTGTTTGCATTTTGTTAACAGGTATTTAATTTCAATGCCGAATATACATTTTGGAGAAAGGACATTTTTGGTAAATCCCTTTGTTACCTCCCTACTTCTTCTTCAACTAAAGCATAAGACCTCAGAGTACCAAGAAAGACATTTATGATATTTCTAAGGTTGAAAATCAATACACACACACACACACAAACCAAAGCAGAAAAATCTTTTCCCCAGACAAAATCTTTTTTGGACTATTTTATGCATTATAAAGTAGTAAAAAAAAATCAAACTTTATTTTTTTTTAAATGCGGAACATCTTTCAGTTTTGTTGCTGTAGAAAAACTTAAAATTCAGATAGTTCAGTATTGCCTTCTATTTCACAAGATTATGAGTGGAATATTCAAAGGATCCTAACTGACCCGAGCAGAAGTCCCACTGATTTTCAGTAAGAATTGCACTACTGAATCACTAAAGAATTTTTGACACCCCACTCCACCCAAGAATCCTGTGTCATGTTGTTTATGTTGCACTAAGGATGTTGTTCGAAAACTGCATGGTGGTGGTTGTACTCGTGGCACATTCAAAGAGATTAAATGCATATTTCATGAGTCTAGCCTAGTGAACAACTTAAAAAACACAGAATTAACTAGCTTCGATCTTATATTTAAATAGGTCTTTTGTCTATGAATTCTCTCTCGTGGCAGAATTGTCAGTCAATGATGGAGGAGAAGTGGTCTCTAAAGAGATAAGAAAAAGGTAATGGAAGATACTTGGACCACAAGAGTATGCAAAACAACATGAGTGTGCAAAAGGGCATGGAGTGGGAAAAAAGGAGGGGTGTGTGTGTATGAAAAGGGAAATACCATTATGAAGTAATGATTAGGCAGAACATAGGGTCCAGGCAGGGGTGCAGGAGGAAATAAGAGCTGAGATGTTGGAAAGGGTAGCACTGAGTCAACCTGAGATTCTGGTCCTGTAACCACATACCTCCACCTACACAGAGCTTCGCCGCAGCATCATGGGACCTAAAGGTTGGGGGTGGGGGAGCTGAAATGTAATATAGAAATGGAGAAGCAGTCAGTGAATGGATCGGAGGAGCTGAGTGATGAGGTCATGGTGATGGAAGAAGAAAAATTTTAACAGTATCATTTTGGAGAGGGACTCTCTTTAGTCAGAGATGTTTCGAAATGCAGTTTCACATTTTCACTGATCATACAGACGATACCACACAACTGAAATTAAATTGATTTAAGAAAAATTCTTTTGACTCTGTGAAATGGATAACGCATTTGGGATTCTATGAACGCATCTTTTGGAACTGTCTTAAATTATCTGACTTTTAGATGGTTATATTTAGTTCCTTATCTAAACCATTGATCTATTACTTGACATTGGATTTCTTTTTGGCAATCATTGCTGCTTCTTGTCCTTGGGGCTGAAATCCAGCGTTGTAGTATCTATTTAATGACTTTTACCACAAGACTGGAAACTACATTGGCAAGAGTTTGGGTGTGACCATCTAATGGTTTCTAACCAGTCTTTTCCATCTGTAACTTCTATGATTCTCAAGGAACATGGTCTAATAACACTGGTCTACAATTTTTTAGAAGTCGTCTGCTTCAGAGATAAAATGTGATATTTATTATGTATTTTGATGTGCTGAATTCAAATATGACAATTAAAACAACTGATTGGCTACTGTTTCTAAGATATTGAAGTTTTTACATTTTATGTCTATGTATATTGTATAGATAGAGTTTTAATCATAAATTGTAAACCTAGGTCTTTTCATGTGTTTATGGTTGCTTTATATGATAATATTTCACCTGTCCTGTTTATGTAACACTTTAAAAATCAGCAAAAGGGTTATATAAATAAAATGTATTATGAAACAAAAGGCAAAAAACTATTATGTACATAGTTTAGTCCTATTCAGTGTCTACTCGGCGCTTCTTGGCTTGTCTCTTGTATTCATTAAATGGAGCATCTTTTGTCACTGTCCAGCAATAGTCTGCAAGCATTGATGGGCTCCATTTGCCCTGATAGCGTTTCTCCATTGTTGCAATGTCCTGGTGAAATTGCTCGCCGTGCTTGTCACTCACTGCTCCGCAGTTCGGTGGAAAAAATATCTAGATGAGAGTGCAAAAAATGTATCTTTAGTGACATGTTGCAACCAAGGCTTTTGTATGCCTTGAGGAGGTTTTCCATCAACAACCTGTAGTTGTCTGCCTTGTTGTTTCCAAGAAAATGTATTGCCACTGACTGGAAGGCTTTCCATGCCGTCTTTTCCTTGCCAGGCAGTGCATGGTCAAATGCATCATCTTGAAAAAGTTCACGAACCCGAGGACCAACAAAGACACCTTCCTTTATCTTAGCTTCACTTAACCTTGGAAATTTTCCACAGAGGTACTTGAAAGCTGCTTGTGTTTTGTCAATGGCCTTGACAAAGTTCTTCACCAGACCCAGCTTGATGTGTAAGGGTGGTAACAAAATCTTCCTTGATGCAACAAGTGGTGGATGCCAAACACTTTTCCTCCCAGGTTCCAATGACTGTCGGAGTGGCCAGTCTTTCTTGATGCAGTGGGAATCTCTTACACGACTATCCCATTTGCAGAGAAAACAGCAGTACTTTGTGTATCCAGTCTGCAGACCAAGCAAGAGAGCAACCACCTTCAAATCGCCACAAAGCTGCCACTGATGTTGGTCATAGTTTATGCACCTCTAAAGTTGTTTCATGTTGTCATAGGTTTCCTTCATATGGACTGCATGACCAACTGGAATTGATGGCCAAACATTGCCATTATGCAGCAAAACAGCTTCAAGACTGTCTTCGATGAATCAATGAAGAGTCTCCACTCATCTGGATCGTGAACGATGTTGAGGGCTGCCATCACACCATCGATGTTGTTGCAGGCTACAAGATCACCTTCCATAAAGAAGAATGGGACAAGATCCTTTTGACGGTCACGGAACATGGAAACCCTAACATCACCTGCCAGGAGATTCCACTGCTGTAGTCTGGAGCCCAGCAGCTCTGCCTTACTCTTGGGTAGTTCCAAATCCCTGACAAGGTCATTCAGTTCAGCTTGTGTTAGGAGGTGTGGTTCAGAAGAGGAGGATGGGAGAAAATGTGGGTCCTGTGACATTGATGGTTCAGGACCAGAAGTTTCATCCTCTTCCTCTTCCTTGTCTGACTCAAGTGAGAATGATTCTGGTGCATCAGGAACCGGCAGGCCTTCTCCGTGGGGTATTGGGCGTATAGCTGATGGAATGTTTGGATAATGCACAGTCCACTTTTTCTTCTTTGACACACCTTTCCCAATTGGAGGCACCATGCAGAAATAACAGTTGCTGGTATGATCTGTTGGCTCTCTCCAAAGCATTGGCACTGCAAAAGGCATAGATTTCCTTTTCCTGTTCAACCACTGGCAAAGATTTGTTGCACAAGTGTTGCAACATGTGTGTGGGGCCCACCTCTTGCCCTGATCTCCAACTTTGCAGCCAAAATAAAGGTGATAGGCTTTCTTAACCATAGTGGTTATACTGCGCTTTTGTGATGCAAAAGTCACTTCACCACAAACATAGCAGAAGTTATCTGCACTGTTCACACAAGTACGAGGCATCTCTGCTCACTTTGGCTAAACAGAAATGTGTCCCTTTGAAAATCAAACACTGACAAATAAGAGAGCACGACACTGTACAATTTATAGAGCTGATATAGGACAATTTGTTCAGCAGAGTGATGTAAGCTTCGTTATGATTGCATCATTCATGACTTCTAGGAATAACATGATGCAATTCATATCATGTATGACGCAATACCAGCTTCAGATTGCATCATTCATTGTTTTGCCTAAAAAGCAAGTACTGTCCAAACCCAGTCATAGATTTATTCATAGATCCAGTCAAAGATGTATTTTAGTCATTTCTGGTTTAAATTGAGATCCCTTCCCTTTATAACTCACTTATCCTCCGCCATTCCCATGTCAAGAGTCGTATATACTGACCCAATAGCATATCTTGAAAACTAGAGCCAATCAACAATTTTAAGCATCATTTTCGTTCTCAGTGACCCAGAATTAGTAAAGTTTGACTACATTTATTTCAGAAGCATTTTGGCTGTAGAGCAGTGTAATTAAAGGACAGGATTGGGAAGCAAGGAATCTGGTCAATGATATCCAGCATGCCAGTTATCTTTCCTGTGCTTTATTTTTCCCATATTAAAAGAGCAGATAAGAGTAAATACTAATTAATAAATAGGTTTTTTGGAGATGGTACATTATTGTTCCTAAAGAGCTTGTAGATTGCTGCATGAAAGGGTCTAGAGAAGAGTTATTTATATTAATAAAAGAGAGTTAGGTGCTTAAGATACTTGGGCACTTTGGAAAATCCCACCAGATACCTAGATGAATCTATAGGCATTTAAATACTTTGAAACTCTGGCCCATAGTTCTTGCCCATAGACCTTAACATCTACACAGGCCAAAACCAAACTCAAAAGCAAGTTGCAGACCATATGACAGAGAGAGAGACAATGACAAAGCAGTGGGAGGAGGGCATTTTGTGAGATTAGTGTTCAAATCACAGCACCTTGAGAAAGGCTTTAACACTAATGAGTCTAGCTGAAGATGTTCAGTTTAATGAAGGATGTGAATTAGGAGAATTTAGGAACCTGATGACCTGGGCTACGAAGATTTTTCTAGTTGAAAAGGACACCAAAAAAGACTTACAAACTTTAACAATTTTCAGCACAATTAATATGGCTCCTATAAGGCACTAGGGATGGGATTATAATAAGTGCTCAGAGCTGGCCCAACTGGGCTTCCTTTGAAATCAATTTACCTTTGACTTCAAGGAGAGCAGAGTTAGGCCAACATTGAGCACTTCTGAAAATCCCACACTGAAAGTTCAGATATATCATTGAAACTGTCCAGAGCCATATCCACTGTTGTGTTCAGATGTGCAAATGAGCATTTTCACATTTGGCTTCTTTAGTGCTGCACGACTAGAAGAATCCATGCTCAGAAGCACCATAGAACTGCATTGCAAATGAAGATTGAGATGTATCAGCATAGCCTGGGCTATGTGTGTGTAACCTGCACGACAACTCCTTGTACTACACTGCTCTAATCAATGTCACACAATCATTAGTTAATCACTTCACATGCTGCCCAGGTGTTTGATTCCTTTCTTTCATGGTATGCTGCCAAGATGCCTAATCCTCCTTTCTCTTAACTCCCCTGATATGCTGTCAGTTCTCTTCTCTACTACTTTTCCATCAGTATCTCTTCAGTCTTCTTTGGTTAGCAGTTTCCATACATTGGGGGATGTCTGCTCCAGTCCTGTCCAGGCAGCAATCCGTGAGGATAACTCTCTTTTCTGATCTTCCCTCCATTCCCCATAACAATGGCCCATATAGGAGACGGCATCCCCCTTATTTCCAGCTACATTTGCAATCATGCAAGCTCTTTTCTGTATTGACAAGTCCAACAGAGGCAGCTGAAAGTAAGTAGGAGGAGCCAGCTCTCCAAAGACCATCAGTGGTCTCCAGACTATAGTTTGATAACCACTGCTTTAATACTAACCTTTCTTGTCTTCTCACTGATATTCCCACTATCCACACAAACAGCTCACATCCAGTATTTCTGATTGGTTTGGACTTATCTAGCTTTCTATATTTAGGGGCACTGCAGATCAAGGAATTATGAGTCTAACTATGTATCTGCAGTGGTGAAGGGTGTATAAAGCAAATGTTGATAAACTTTGGAGCCGCTCTTGAAAATCATCTGACAAGGTTTTTTTTCCAGCTGTGTGGGTCATTTAAATTTTATCTTGTTTTTACCCAAACTGTTTGCATAGTTTTTCATAAAGGCTATCATAAAATGTTCCCTGTATAAAGAAACTGCAAATCCTTCTTTTGCATGAGGGATAACAAAAATAATCACAACGATAGTACTGTGTTGCGTAAATTTGGCGAGAGACTTGCAGTGACATAGATCCTGTTTAGGTAGTGATGCCACACATAGACAGACATATCTCTCTGTTTCCCCTTTTCTTCAAAAACACTGATCTCAAGAATGAAATGTAGGTTTTTATTTGCTCTCAAAAACACTTAATAAGCAAAAGTGGCATTTTGAGAATTGCTAATATATTAACCACAACCTGTAAAAACAAAGAACATTTTGTACTATGACAGCTTCGTTATCTTCTTGCTGGTGATCTGTATGGCTAAAAACAATAAAACAAAACCTTGCAAAAGCACTTTAAGACATTTATGATCTCTTCCCTGAGGGATTAAAGATCACCCTTAAGACCTTGCTAAACAAAAACAAGACTACTTATCAAAACTGCTTGGTTTAGTCTTTAATTTGTATTAAACCCTTCTGCTAGCTTGGAAATAACATAGTATAAAATGACCATAGTTTTAAAATATGAAATTGCTTACTGATCATGTATGACAATATTTTTCCACCACCTCATTATGGGATGTCATAGGCTTCCAATGACTGGCAGGCTGTTCTCCAGTTTTCTACTTTTGATATTTTCAACATACTATACATTTATAACATTCACAGATGGGGAAGTGCTATGAGATCATCCCGTTCATCACTTAGTGACCAATGGACGATTGTTCCCTAAGGGCTAGATTCCACCTAATCCTTTATGTGGGTGTGTGGTGCGGGGAATGGAATAAAGAACTCCACTCCTTTGCCCATATCATGCACAGGCTGGCCAGAACTACAGCCTCCATTTTTGGAGCTGCTATCAGGATACTCCTTAAAGGGAGGACCACAGTGTTTGAAAGGGGGAATGAAGGGGCAGGGAGAATGCTGCACCCTAAAAGGGTTGTAGTAGTTTGTGCTCCTCTACTGGGGTTCTGCCTCTCTGGCTCTGTTTACTCTACAAGCTAGTGGTATTCCGCGGCTCGTGGACACGTGCTTGGGCTAGCTCTAATCGAGAGCAGTCATGCTAGCAGCAGAAGGGGTACAGCTGACCCATGCTGAGTACACACTTGCCCGGAATCAGTGAGTATGTACTCCGCACAGCTCAACCATGCCTCCACTGCCATTACCCATGCTACGATAGCTATTGCTACTCACGCTAGCTTGATGAGAGCTAATCTGAGTATGTATGCATGAGCAGGCATATATAAGACACTGCCGCAGACATAAAATGCCTCCAAAGCTCCTTGAGGCAGGGTGGTTCTGCCCCTCCCGCAATGCAGGGCTGAGCCTTAATGGCACAACACAGTCCACCAGTATGTTCCCAATTGTTTTGGCCAGGCTAGTTAAAATCTCTCAGACAATGGATCCCTTGTGAGTATTCCACAAATCAAACAACCTCATTGCTAGGAAATGTTTCCTAATCTTCAGCCTAAATTTTTATTTGCTTCATTTCAACCTATTACTCCACTTACATCCCCTTTCACCACACTTAGACAATTCCTCTTCCTCTGTGGTGTTTGTACCCATCACATCCTTTTAGACAGCACAACTTCCCTTAGTTACTGCTGGGCAATAGTTAGCTCTTCTGTACATATTTAGCTCATTCAATCTTTCCTCACAAATCAGCTCTTACAGTCCTTTAATCATTTCTGTTGCTTGTATCTGAAATCCTTCCAATTTGTTGACATCTTTGAATTGCCCAGAACTGAACACAATATTTCAGATGTAATCTTACCAGAGCTATGAAGAGAAGGACAATTACCTCCTTGTTACCTCCTTTTTTGCTGCCATGCCGCATTGCAAGCTCGTATCTAATTTGCTCTATCACACCTAAATCTCTTTCAGCATTTCCAAGTGCCTTCCTTCCATTGATTATCTGTGTTATGGATTATTATTCACCCGCTGTATTAGCGTGTAATTTTATAGGATGAAACACATTTTATTATTTCCTACATACACAGTATTTTAACCTCCCTTTATGTTATTTGTCTCTCCTCCCTGGTGTTCAATTGATTTTTTTAATTAATGTATTATAATTAATTTACTACTTAAAACTTCTAGAATAAGCTATTTCTTCAAATTTCTACAATGCAACTATAGGCACCCATCCAGTGCACTAAGTGCCTACCCCATAAATTAAAAATGAAATAATAACAAAGGAGAGCCCATAAATATATTTACCTGAGCCCAGGCTTTCCCCAGCAGCCTTAGGGTAAATAAAAACGATGGGCTTTTACTGCATTCCTGGAAGATGAACAAATCTGGTCACTGGCAGACCAAGATGAGGAGGAAAAGGGTTCCAAAATAGAGGTCCCCTCATGGGGAATGCTTTGCCAGTATTTACATTGCAGGGGCTCCTACATGAAACTCCTCTGCTGATCTCAACTGTGGCAGTGTGTCCAAGGGAAAGATCCATTGTCTCTCATTAATATGCTGTTAGCACCACCTCTGTATCAAAGATGTTAAATAAAACCAGGTCCTATATCACCACATCACACACCTTCCAAAACTCAGTGCATTCATACTACCCTTCCTTCAGTTATTCCACCTGTTCTCAACATTCAAGACAAATAGAATGTTCAAGTGAAAGTTTGTCTTTGTCTTTGTTAGGATTGCCTCCCCACTCTGAACTCTAGGGTACAGATGTGGGGACCCGCATGAAAAAAGAAATAACCCCCACAAGCTTATTTTACCAGCTTGGGTTAAAATGTTTTTCCCCAGAACACAAATTCTTTTGTATTTGGACCTGGTACGCTGCCACCACCAAACTAGGTCTAGGGTAGTTTGGGACCCTTCTTTCCCTTTTCACTAACCCCCCAAACTTTTTCCTTTCCTGGGAAGCTTGAGAGAGAAAAAAAAACAAACCTCGCTTCTTAAAAAAAAAATTTTAATTAAAAAAAAAAGGAATAAATCCCTTATAACCATCAATAAAACAGCATCTACCATAATCAACAAAAAAATTCAAAAACCAAACCTCTCCCCCGAGGCAATTTTCTCCCACAGTTGATATTTTTGCTGAAGCAAATATCAATATCAAGAAGCACCCAGCCAACACTCACCACTAAGAACTCTCCAAGTAATAAAGAGAAGGTAAACTTACTGACTACAATACTTAATAAAATCTTATAGTTATAGTGAAAGACATAGCTGTGTTTATCCCATAGCCGAGGTGAACAGAGAGAGACCCAGAGAGAAACTGAAACTTAAAATCCTTTGTCTCCTAAGGAATTTCTCATTGGTCAGTTGTCCACCTCTCAGGTTACCTTTAGCTTAACCCCTTACAGGTAAACACTAATTCTAGGCTACTTCACACTTATAACAGTCTTAAATGCTTCATTTACATGTAGATGTATTTATTTACTGCATACTCTTCACCTACTTATTTAAAAAATCAAGTTGTTCTCATATGACTTGCTCTTTATAAACCCATGGGTTGGAATTTTCAAAGTAATGCCAAGGATTTAGTCACACATCTATCAAGCTACACATTATGCTTATAAAATAAGTGACAGACATGTGGCTACATCCCCTGCTGTGGTTTGAAAATTTCAGCCATTTTGCATATTGTTTATGGTTCCATTATCCTCTAGGTGTTTGTTTACATATTTGTTCTATTGTTTTATTAAGAATTGCAGGTAGATTTATTTGATGACAATTGCCAGAATCACTCTAGCATCCTTCATTCCCTACCTCCTGTTTGGAATATTAGGGCCCCTTTTTTGGGGAAACAATCTTTTTGAAGATCCCAAATTCTACATGGGTCAGAATGTGATTACCTTATTCACACCTTACTTCATGAGACAACCCTCTGACTCCAATGGACAATGTGGAGTAAGATACTGCTCAGTGTGAATAAGGAGATCAGAATCCATGACTTTTCAAAAGTAATTGCCAGTAGTTCAGAAATTTATCATCTCATTCACTTAACCCTTGCGATGACCTCATCCAGGCCTCTGGACTCATGGATTTTAATGTATCTAAGTTTTCCAAGTGTTTTCTTATCAGCTTCTTTTTATCAAAGTCTACAATACTCTCTAATTGCCTATTACTTATATATCATATATTTCTAATAAAAGAATGATTATAAGGACAGTTCAGAAATTTTGCCTTTTTCAGTGAATCATGTTTTCATCCTTTCCCACATTTATTAATAGACCTACTTTCTCTTCAGGATTTCTTCTCTCTCTCTCTTTCTCTCCTGATATATCTTTTCTACTAAATGGACTCTCATTTTATCAGATACTGTTTCTGAGTCCAAGAGAAACTTAATTTGGAAGAAGAATTTAAGGTGTATGTTAAAGCTTCAGTGACGGCAATTTGGGAACAATAAGACCACATCAGAAATGTCATAAGATGTTCAGAGACTATCGTAATGCACATGGGATACATGCATACATTCATAGACAAGGTAGAATAAATATGTATGATAGGATTTAATGGTATTTGGTGTTATGCTCTTATCAGAATGTTTAATAAAAATAAAACGTTAAACAAAAAATCACAAAAAGAAATTAAATAAAAATATTTAGCACTTGCGTGGCATGTGTCATCAAAACGTTGCACCAACAATCACTAATTAATCCTCATAAATTAATCCTATGACATATTACAGATGGAACAAGCAAGGAAAAGAAGTGAAATGACTTGCCCAAGCCACTCCACAAGTCAATGGCAGAGTAGTTCCTGAATACTTACCCCATGCTCATTCCTCTAAGTGTATAAGGACTTAAAAGTATGAAGGCCTTACACACAGGAGTTAGTTTAACCCTACATGCATAAACTTGTGTTATACAAAGCCATAAAAGCAAATCAATTCTGATTTAAAATTGACCCAGCCCCCCTCACCAGGTTTCATTCATAGATGATCCTTCCTCGACACCTTTAAGTCACATACTATAGCATATGTGGTCTTCTGCCAAGGGACCTCTGAGCACTGAGATAAGATTACATAGAGTCATGCTTTGGCATCCTTAATTAAGAATTTCATTGTTCCAAAATTGTATGGGGATGATAATTCTACACCCCCTCCTCCAATCATCTTCCAAAAAAATCACACCGAGCGTCATATACATGCATGCGTATATACACATTTATCGTGTATATACGCATGCATGTATGGAACACAAGTGGATAAAGTTTGGTTATTTTTTATAATTTTTTTTTTATCCTTGCTAGTTTTGAGGCAGACAAATCTAATTCACTTTTGCAGATAAAAAGCCTTTTCAGGTCACTGCAACTGATTATGTCAATGAAACATGTTGCTTATAAATTACTCGCTGCCAGTTTAGTATTTCATGCAAGTAACAAAGGCTCTAGCAAACAGTTCTTTTACTGAAGTCATACCAAGCTATGTAGTGTAGGAAGGGGATGAATAACTTTTGCTGGAATTAGCCTCTCCTTCCCAAGCCTCTCCTTGAATCATTGGTTTTTCTGTATTCCCTGTACTTCTCAGTCATCGTGGAGTGATGCTGCCTTGCTGTTGAAAAACACCCCACAAAATTGCCCAACCCCAAAGGCACACAATTTTCTCCACTTTGGCTGGAAAGAATGCTAGCTTAATTTCTGATGAGGAAGCATCACTTGACTAACAGAGCTTGGTTTTAAACAAGCTGTCTTTTCTGATCTTAAATTTATCAAGAGTGAGGCTCAGGACATGATGCAGCCATGTATCACGGTGCCTACCAGCAATGAGCTGATGCACACACAGGGTTTCTACAAAAAGTCAGCTGCAATCCATTCATTATACTTAGCAACATCAAACAGGGGAAAATAATTAAAAAGCTCCTATGGAGCACCTAGAGACCTTGAACACAGGTAGGGGGTGAACACAAAGACAGAGTATTTGGTTACAAGAGTCGCACTTCATCTTTTTAATTATTTTTCGTACTGTAGATTTTTGGTTCGTCAGTTGTTCATCTATCTTTCTAATGCATGTATGCATACATTTATGGTGTATATATGCATGCATGTATGGAACACAAGTGGACAAAGTTTGGTTATTTTTTATAATTTTTTTAAAATCTAAGATGTGTCCATGCATGGAGACTACACATTTTAAAAATAAACTGCCTGAATAAATTCATTTATCTGAAGGAGTGGTGAAAATCACATGCAAATAACATTATAAGCAGGAGCTATGCCAACAGCTTTGTGTTTATTTTTGTTGTCCAAGATACAAGCAGGCAAGATACAAGCAGCCACTGTCAGAAACATAAGATCAGTTCATTTGAAAGGAGTTCAGTCTTCTCCACAATGTGTAACATTAATAGGAGTCACGCACATCAGTTAGAGAAGAATACCATAGATTCACCTTATGTTATTGTACTTGGAGTATTATTTTGTATTTACATGATTTAAATATTGAATTCCTTAGCATTTCATAACTTGAAGCTCATAAAAAACTTGTAGAATACAACGCAGGGAAACTTTGTTCCAACACCACCTGATTCTCACCATTAGACATAACTGAGTTCCGACTGCGTTTCCCTTCAGTTATGTTGTTAATAGCACTTCTGATGTTTGTGTCTATTAACATCACTCATGGCTATAACATGATTGTTCTCTTTCCTCTAATGTTCTCTAAAGTCACTTTAGCATCATGTACTATGCGGCATATGTGTTTATAACACAATTCATGGATGTGTAATGTTGCTTTATTCCTTTCCTCTCAGCACCATGTTATTTAAATGAAGGAGCCCACAGAAAACCTTTACCAGCAATAATCACATGAGTGCTCTAAAGTGTAGGTCTATACAGCAGTTGGAAGGTGTAATTCCCAGGTTGCGTAAACATACATGCACCAGTGCCTAAAAAAAAAAACCACTGTGGCAGCACGTGCCATGGCTTGTTCTAGCTCCTGACTGCAATCCCACCCAACCTCTGGACACGTACTCACGGCAGCTAGCCTGAACTGCCCCCCAGCTCTGCAACCACACTATTTTTAGATACTAGCTGTAGCAGTGCTAGCGTGTGTACATCTACTCGACTGGGATTCTGGGAATCACATCTGCTGTGTCGAGATACATATAGCAACATAGGCACATTTGTTTCTTTTATTTTTCCTTCCAAATTTTGAGATTTTAGGTCTTGATTCTTCATTGAGTTCTGCACGGGTGTATTCCTGTGCCTGAACAGAGCACTCTGCAGAACCATGGCCTTTGTATGATTAATTACATATTCTCAAAGTAAGATGCTGGAGGGTTGGGGGCTTGATCCTAAATTACAATAATACATTTCGGAGAAGAAGTTTGAAATTGGACTGTAAGCTCTCTGGGGCACAAACTGTCTCTTTGTTCTGTGTTTGTACAATGCCTAGCACAATGGAATCTTGGTCCATGACTGGGGCTCCTACGCTCTATCACAATACAAATAAATAATAACTTTGTTTTCCAACATCCACATCAACACCACTGTATCAACTTCACATCCCATAAACAACACAGATCTAGATAAACAATAGATTAATGAAATAATAGAGCCTTTAAGATGCAAGTTTCAATTAAGCCGATGTTCACAGTGATCACGTGACTGGTTGGTGGCTCACATCAGGCCACATGTGGTCTTAGTCCAGTTTCAAGTGCCCAGATCTGAAAACACCCACCACTACTACAGACGAGAAACTCTGGACTAAATAGTCTTGGAAAATGAGTGATGCTCTCACCTTCTCCCTCACACATACTCTGAGACAAGGTTGGTGTGGGACAGAGAGGGAGAACCTTGGTGATGTTGCTGTATCAGTTCTGTAACTAAACACAGAACGTCAGCCTTGAGAGCTGTCACAAGCATTTTTATTTAAATCAACCAAAATATTAACGCAGTATTGGAGAGATTTCCAAGAGCTCAACTCCCAGTTAGACCCTTAAATGAAGTGGCTTAGACTTTCAAATGAAGTCATCAGAGTTTCAAACGATCTCAACACCCAGCAACTCCCCCATTTAACTTGAATGGGAGAGGTTGGCTGTTCAGCACTTTTGAAAATCAGGTTGCCTGTTTGGTGCTCAAGTAAAGGTCTTAGTAGCCTGACTTTAGGCACCTATTGATTTATTTATTTTTTAATCTTGGCCTGAGAGTCTATATCATGAATCTATCCTCCTTTTATTTGGATGATAAGTAAGAACTTTCTCCCTGCAGAATGATGCAACATATCATTAGTATCAGCCATGTCAGCACTTGCACTATGTGAACTCAGTGACATACCACCACAGTTTCCAGTGAAAACAAGCAACAATACTGCTTGCATTGCATTTTGCTCTTTATATGAAACACTGGCAGAGTGTTAATGGTGATGAAGAAAATAACCATTGTATTTCCATAATCTAGCAGTACTACTTGGAAAATATTGGGGAGAAAAATTGGAGAATAAATAGGACCTAGACAGAATCTGTGGAAATTGCTAACCACATCTGTGATCACAAGGGTTACAATAATTTTAGGGCCCAACTGGCATATACTGGGATGAGTTTAGTGTGGAAACATTTACATGGCCCTCCAAGAATGGGTGTACCCCCATTTAAAGGGCAATTATAAGCAGAAAAGGGATTATTTAAAATGGCATCATCTCATTCAATATATTTGCTCCCCATGTGTTCTTTGAATCATGTCTCTCTGCTAGCTTTATTGGCAAAAACTTATTTTTAATATCATTACCATTGCAAAGTCAGTACAGCTATAAAAGAGGGAACTGCACTCTACTTTGCCACATATATCACTAACTGACCAATCAGTTAAGTACCATTTTCAAAATCTTTATTACTTATAATGATCTGAGGGGGGAAAAAAAAAACAGCTTGATTTTCAAATCCCAGGACAAGTTTGCTTTATAGGCAATTATAAATGTGTGTGGAGATGTGTGCGTGAATACACATAATTTTGATGTGAACAAATTTGAATGCAATTGCAAGAGAGAAAATATGGGACCTTATAACGTCATGTTTACAGTAATTTATCTATCACCACACTTTACGTGTTGAGGTCAACTGGTCTTGAAGCATGAGCTACACAGTTCTGACTAGCACGTACCACATTTGACTTGAGAGTAAATAAGGTACTGACACTCCATTAACCTTCACAAGTACAATTATTTTTCAAAACAGATACAAAGAATTCCCAAAGGAAAATGGATAAAATCTGGAAACAAGCAACAAAACTGTTACACAATAAACTGATACTTTGCCAGTTGGTAGCTGTTCTTACTTTCCTAAAGACTTCAACTGCAATTATCTTATTAAAAAACTCTTATCCGGTGATGAAGAGCTATCCCTCTTCACACACACTGCTCCCTAGGGCAATTCCTCCAGCCAGTTTTATAGGTCATCAATTCCATAAAGTTCATTTTAAAAGAACTCTCCTTTACATCTACCTGTTTTTATTAAAATTTCATATTTCTTTTGTATTTTTTCCCTCCTCCACCATTCTGCCAGTTAATGCTACCATGTACATTCTTTTCTGAAACTCAATGTACTTTTTCTAATAAATTATATCCTATATTTATAAGGTCTTTCATCACTTCATTAAGAGTCAGAAATAGAAAATTCCTAGCATCTTAAGATTGGAAGGAACCTTCTAGGTCATCGAGTCCAATCTCCTGAAAATGCAGGCAACCTCATCATTTAATAATCCGATTCACAAATTTATCAAGCTCCATTTTAAACTATCAGAGAGGTAGCTGTGTTAGTCTGGATTTGCAGAAGCGGCAAAGAGTCCCGCAGCACCTTAAAGACTAACAAAAGTATTGAAGCATAAGCTTTCATGGGCTAGTACCCACTTTGTCGGATGGAAAAAGTGGAAGTTCCACTGCTTGCATCTGACGAAGTGGGTACTAGCCCACAAAGGTTTACGCTTCAATGCTTTTGTTAGTCTTTAAGGTGCCACAGGACTCTTTGCCATTTTAAACTAGCTAGTTGTTATTGGAAGGCTAATTCCAGAACCTCGCTCCTCTGAAGGTTAGAGACCTTCTATTCAGGAGCACTCTGACAAGGCCAGCCTTATGTTCTACTTTGTCTTTGGTTCTGATGCGAATCCCTCACCTGCTTAGCACATTATTGTGGCATAGCCTGACCCTGACCATCATTTCAGTATAGAGACTGCTCTTGCTCCATATCAGCATCTACACTGGTCTATATCTACCTGTTCTATGAATCCAGCAGATTTCTGTATTCTCCTCATGGCCCTGAATGTATCTGACTTCTCCTTTGAGACAGGATGTTGATCCGCTCATCCATATCTGTCATCAGCTTTTAACAATCTTGATTCTCATTGTGCTTGTTTCCTGTGCCCAGAGATCTTTGTGGCTTAGTGATGATCCTCAGGAATTGGACTGTAGAATGGAAGGGAGTTGGCTGGTGAGTCACTGGGAGTTCGATTATTTTCTGTGCAAGGATTTTAAGTTTCAATTGTCCAATACTTTAAGAGTTTGTCTACACTGCAGTAAAACACCTGTGGCTGGCCTGTGTCAGCTGACTCAGGCATGGGGGCTAGGGCTGCAGGGCTATGATATTGCACCAGAGATGTTCGAGCTCAGGCTGGAGACCAAGCTCTGAGACCTAGCCCGAACAGCTACACTGCAATTTTATAGTCCTGCAGCCCAAGCCCCACAAGCCCGTGTCAGCTGACATGGGCCAGCTGTGGAAATTTTACTGTAGTGTAGACATACTTTACCAATAAACAATATTGGATCAGATCATCTGCTGGCTGAGGAGTTGATCCATATCAACTTAATTCTTGCCCCTCGTATTCTAGTTCTCATCCTTATCTCCCCTTTGGCTTAAACACACCTATTTTTCTGTTGAGGCTGAACTGATCTCCAGCCCGTCTCAGATGAATACATGAGACTGGGGAGGACTTGAGAATTCTGAAAGGGACAATGGTTCAGGGGAGGGTTTTCTCTAACCAAGTGACCCAAAGCATGACAAAAGTGTGAAAGCTGCCATTCAATATAACACTCCAATTCTATGACTGCCAAATTCAGTGGCTACCAACAAAGGTTGATAAATTCCTTGATATATATCTACTTGAAATTTTTTTAAAAAAATCCTTAAGATGTAGGAAACCACTATTCTAACTATAATAAATACCTTCTCATTTGGTTTACTTGAGACTAAGGTACTACTCAAAGTCAATATGGGTAGGAGAATCTGGTGTTTGAGTTTTAGATCTCGTGTTCACTTTGTTTCTCACATATAAATTTATTCTGTTCAGAAGTTTGAATAAGTTCTAAGGATGGTGATAATGATAATGATGATAATGATGATAATGATAATGATGAGATCATGTGGTCAATTATTTATTCCCTCTTAATGACTTCCAGATCAAATTTCTTCAGTGTAAAGGTAAAAGACATTCCCGCTCCCAAATACTAGCTCTGGGATCTGACTCAAACTGTGTTCCTCTGCCTTTTATATCATTGCCATTAAGAGAGATCCTGCAGTCAGACTTGACTGACAATTCTTTAAATGTGCAGGACAGAACAGAATCTGTCTTATTGTTCCACAGATAGCATTACAGAGCTCTGACTGCTTAACAGGAGTAAAAACTCGCTTTTGCCAGTGAGGTGAGCAAAAGATAATATACAAGCCTCTCTCCCTCTGAGAAATTTATCACTGATGAAAATGGTTGTGCTGAAACCAGTCCCTAAAAGATCTGACCATACATGCAGATGAGGCCAAACTGTGTTCAGCACCATTTCAGAAACCAGGGCTGAGCCTTCTTGCTCCTCTGTACAGCTGCAATTAAACCCTTTTCCAGCACCATTTCAGCTGCACCTGCTGCAGACACACATTGTCAGCAATGGGTAAAGTTTCTAGTGAAGACAAAGCTAATTCATCATTGTATTACAGTAGCAGCAGAGACTCAAAACAGGATTAGGATCCCATTGTGCTAGGCACTGTACAGATTTCTAGTAGGTCCCTGCCCTCAAAAGCTAGAAGGAGTAAATCTGCGGAGTAAAAAAGTGCTATTTTACAATTTTTTTTCTTTGACCCATTAAGATCCATAGTTATTGCACAACCATACCATTACTTACAGATTTTACTACGGCCAGGCTACATTACAAATTTTTGCCATCATAGACGTCAGTCAGGAGGGTGAAGAAGTATGACCCATGACTGACAGAGCTGTGCTGGCAAAAGCCCCTAGTGTAGATTCAATGATATTGGCGCAACTGAGCTTTTACTATTATATGCTTATTTTGCTTAGATGAGCTAGAATAAGCTATACCAGCAAAATCACAATTTTGCCAATATAAGCTACATCCACATTAGGAGCACGTTGCTGGTATAGTACACTGATATAGCTATATCTGCGAAGTGTTTCTAGTGTAGACACATGCTGCCACACACTACTCCCCTTTCACCCAAGGCTGTCTCTCCTCTAGCAGTTTTTCTTAAAATTTCCCGCTGTTGCACTACCATTAGTGGCATCCACATTGGTAGTACTAGTATACGTAGGTGACTGGCATTGAAGCCCCTGTGCTGTTTAGCTCTGGTCAGAGCAGATCTGGATGACAAAGCAATCACAGTGTGGGTGGCTGTCAGCAGTCCAATGCTCCCACCATTAAGCTGCACAGCAGTCGGAAACTGTAAGAAAAATGTGATGGAGAGCAGAACTATTTATACAAGATTCCTATATATAAAGGGTTGGACTCATTCAGTAAGGGCTATATAGATCTGTAAGGGACTCATTCACTAAACTTGCTCAGGATTTCTTGGTTATGCTTTGTTTTGCTTTGTTTGTTTTTTAAAAAAATCAGTAGGCTTGGGCCATCTTCCAAAGATGTGATTAGGTAAATTTCAGACCAAACCTCTCAAGCTTTACTCATGAGATAAGTGCTAAACAATGGGCCAGATTTACGAAAGCTTTATAGATTTACTTAAAAGAAAAAAAATCTGATTCAGCCAACTCATTAAAAATCAAATCACGTAGTTGGGAATCTCTTTCTGAGATCTGGAAAATCTGAATTGTTTCATTTCCTGAAAAGTTTCAAAAGTCTCTTCTTTCATACGGTGCTTAGTGGAACTCAGAAAGCTCTTTCAAAAATATCTTTTTTTTCTCCCTGCTTGATTTCAAGCAGTATATTTCTCATCACTGTAGGAGGTGTTTAAAAAAATGTATTTCTTCCCTCCCTCTCAACCCCTTTTTTAATTTTAAAAGAGCGACTTTGGTTAGCTTTCAAAACTCAAAAGCCATCTGGATTTTTTTTGCCAAAGGTTTGGCAATTAAAATAATATTTTTTTTATTCTTCTTTTCCTCTCTAAAAAACAAAAAGGAATATAGTACTTGACAGCACTGGAAACTGAAATCCTCTATTTATCACAGAAGGACAGCTGCAGGGTAACCTTTCCCACAATACTTCACACTCAACCATGTGGTCTCAGTCCTGACACGCAGACACGACAGCATTTCCAAGGATAAGAGGGGATTTCATACTTACTAGTCTTTGGCCACTCTTCCAGCAAAGGTACCAATTAGTGGCAACTGAGCTAGTTCTTGGGTACCTGGACACACCTCCTACCTGAATTAAACTGAAATAACCAACTTTTTTCACAATGGCTATCAAACAACTATTATATGGCAATACCTTTGGCCAGCACAAATCACTCAGATACTATGGTAATGGAGACCATATACAAACCTAAAACAGACAGATTTAAAACTTATGACCATGAGATGACAGACTCCACAGCCCATTATCAAACATACATTTTAAATATATATATTGAAGCAGTGATGACGCATTCAAAACTTGGCCAACTCTTCATTTTCTAATGTTTAATTATTTATGTGTGTTTTTATTTCTTTATAAAAGAGGGGAACTATTCCTTGCAAATGTGTGGAAAGACCATGTGACTTAGAACTGGAAAGATCAGTAGCCTACCTGCTAATGAGAGACTTGCTATTAAAATGAGTTCATTAGCTTTCATTTTTGCTTGCTGCTGATCGATTCACGAGCCACTTGTGCAGGCTCTGTAAGCAGTACATAAATTATCAAATACATTGATTTCTAAAAGAAATAAATTAGGAAGACAGTTTTTACCATCTCCCCAGAATACGAGTCTAGCCAAATGGCCTTCAGAATTTCAACAAAAACAGTGCTATGTTTGCAGATATGCCATTTCTCAAAAGGCAAATACTCTGCCTCCAATCTAGCATTACTGACATCTCATGGAAGCAAGGAAAAACCTGCTTCAAAAAGTGTTATGAAGAAAACATACTGTACAATATACACAGTTTTGCACAAATCTGCATAGGTGGCAGCTCAAATAAATAAATAAATCAACAGTAAGGAACAATTGTGCATGGCCACAAGTAAACGAGACTAGATGACCTAAGAGTTCTTTTTCCATCTCAGATTTCTACAGTTCCATGACCTTGTTCATATGATCTATGGAGTGAAAGTGCTGGCATCCCACAATCAGTACTAAATTTAAAAATAAAGGGATTTTTTTTCTTTCTAACAAGTGAATCTGGCAATGGATGCACAAAACCTGTTGAACACAAATTAGCAAATGTCTCATCCAATAGGAAGTGCAGCCATAAAGTCATGATTTCCAGCACAACCGTCCCTAGTGTAACCCAAGCCACCCTGACTAAAGCATCCTCTCTTGCTCACAAAGTATGATAAAAATTAATACTTTGCACTTGTAAGGCACCTACAATCTGAGAATCCCAAGCATTTTACAACACTGTATCTCAGGAATGTGCCCCAGGCCACATAGACCCTGATACAAAGTAAATTAAAGACAGAAGAATTCTTCAGTGGGCTTTGCATCAGTTGCTAAATGAGCCAATGAACAAAGCAAGTAACAAGTGAGAAACAGAACCAGAAAATCCGGCTGTGATGGGGAGGACCAGCCCCGCACTAGCGCAGGCAGGGGCAGGCCAGAAGCACTGTCAGCGGAAGTCCCACCCCCACAGTACTGGGCATGCTCCAAGTGCTCTGACTGTATAAAAGGAGGGAGCTCAGCTCATTCTGGACTGGCAGCTGTAGGAGAAGGGCGTGCCTAGGGAGTTCCTGCGGAGGACCAGCCACAGCCCCTGGAGGAGCAGGAGGCTTGCCCCAACCTACCTGAAGCCCAGGACTCGGAACGGCCAGAGGGGACGACTGACCAGCCAGCTTACGGAGGAGCTGGAGACGCCTGGGAGACGCCATCACCGGACCCAGTAGGAAGTGACCCAGGAAGGGTGGTGGAGTGGTACCTCCCACCTGGGGAGACTCAGCGTGTTTCAGTCGGACCCCCACGCTAAGTCAGTGGCGAGGTTCAATACCACTGTTAGGGCCCTGGGTTGGGGCCCAGTGAAGTCATGTGGGCCCAGGCCCCCCTACCTAGGCTGCCACACCCTAGGTGGGCAACCCCCTTCTATAGACTCCAGCCGTTAGGGCTGCTCTATGGACTCTGGCTGCTAGGCCGCACTGCCCTGTACCCCAGGGGTGGGTATTGACTCTGGCCACTTGGCCACACTGCCCTGCAACACTATGACAACCACAGACACTGGCCGCTAGGCCACACCGCCCTGTACCCCAGAGACGGATATTGAATCTGGCTGCTAGGCCACACCACCCTGCCACAAAGGCTGCTCTATGAACTTAGCCCCTTGGGTTGCGCTGCCTCGACCCAGGGACTTAAACGCTGACACTGGCTAAACACTCGGTGACATTCTCTCTCTCATCATGATAGTCCACTGAAGAAGACATGAAGATGGGAAGTTGTCACCTGCCCTCCCCCCCATTTTTCTCTAGAACAGAGGTGGGCAAACTACAGTCCAGACATTTTAATCCAGCCCTCGAGCTCCCACTGGGAAGTGGAATCTGGGTCTTGCCCCACTCCAGCCAGGGAACAGGGTCGGGGGTTTGCCCAACTCTGCACGGCTCCTGCCCTCATCCCAAGCACCACCCCTGCAGACAGGACAGCACGCAGAGCCACCTGGCCACTCCTCTGCATAAGAGCTGGTGGGGGAACATGCCACTGTTTCTGGGAGCTGCTTGAGGAAAGTGTCACCCGCAGCCGGTCCCCCAATCCCCTCTCATGCCCCAACCTCCTGCCCCAGCCATGATCCCCCTCCCGCCCTCCAAACCCCTTGATCCCAGCCCTCAGAACACTCCTGCACCCCTAACTCCTCATCTCCAGCCCCACTCCAGAACCCACACCCCAGCTGGAGTCCTCACACCCTCCTGCACTCCAACCCCCAATTTTATAAGTATTCATGGCCCGCCATACAATTTGTATACCCAGATGTGTCCCTTGGGCCAAAAAGTTTGCCTACCCTTGCTCTAGAACAACGGCAGACTAACTGAATGGTCATTCCCCATCTTTTCTCAGAGAAATGTTTTGTTCTAAACCCCCTGACATAAAACAATCCAACACAGTAGTCCAAAAAAGCTTCAAAACAATCCTTATTCCCTCACCCTTCAATCAAAACAATGGGCCAGACCTTCATCCTCTGTAAATCATCGTAGCTCTGCCAGAGAGAGCTATGCCAATTTATCAGTGGAAGTAGTGATGGAAAAGACAGACATTCTCACTCCTAAATAAATGCAAGTTTACGAAAAAAATTCAAGAGCAATAAGGGGTTAAAATGAACAGACCAGAGAATGTTGCCTAATCCCAGTTTACTCAGAGGACTGTCCCTTTTTTTAGAAAGTTCTCCAAACAACAGTTTAATATTCTATACCAAAGTGGCTATTAATCAAACAACAAAGGCTCAATTAACACATAGCTGTTGTCACCTGGATGTTAAAAGCCTTTTTTTACCCCTTCTTTCTCTTTTTTTTCTTTTCTTTTATGCGACATCCTAACCCAAATATGCCTCAGGGCCCTACGGGGAGGGGAGGGGATGGAACTGGGGAGATTGAGAAAGAGAGAGAGAGAGAGAGACTTAAATACCATCTCTCCTCTAGGCAGCAATTTCCACAGATGAAGAGGTCACCACTGTTTAACAGTGTGCTGCCACGTTAATTTAGTATGACAAGATAAAGCAGTAATCTCTGCTCGAAGAGGCTGTAAACCGCCTGCTATCCAGGGACATGCTCGAGTCGATTTGCACTGTATATCACTTTATACAATTGCCGTGACAAAGCCCCCTGAGTTCTCTCATGTAAATCTCTCTCTCTCCCTCTCTAACTTCACTGCCAGTCAGACAGCATCGGATCTGCAGTAAGCTATGCAAACTTAATGTCTTATGCATGCCAATGGACCAAAAAGTCCCCTCCCCCAAAAGAAGATGTTTAGGACTTTGATAATCCATTGATCCCACTTCCATATCGGCTTGTATTTTTCAATCTGTCATGTTAAGTTGTCAGAGGGGGCGATTAAACCGATGTTTCATGTTCCCATGTTTGTGTTCCTGGGAATGATAGTTTTCAAAGCCTTTCTTGCTCGGTTCTGTTTAAAGATTATCCCTAAGAAAGCTGACGTGAATATTATTACTGGCATAAACCTGGTAATAAAACCATAAAGTGTTTTAGGTAAAGACATTTTAGAGATATTCAGAGTTATAAACATAAGAGTTTAGAGCTGGATAGAATTTGGAGGTGGTTGTTTTTTTAAAAAAAATCCTGTCAGCTGTATAGTTTTCTCTGTATGAAGCAAAACCACCACATGTAAAAAGGGGAAAAATCCCTAATGTTTCTATGTAAAATAAATATAATTATAGAATCACTGAAGAGGCCATAACAGAACACTGAACAGTGTAATTAGAATTAAATGAAAATAATAGAGAGCATGTGGTGGTCGTCAGGAAGCAATAAACTTGAACAAAATATAGTAATAGATATTTAAAGTAAAATAGATGAGAAAATTACCCACTTCTCCAGCAATGTAAATAGCTAAGAATTAAACATAGGTATTTTGCTCAGGTAGGTTGACTGATATTGCAATACGTTGCAACTCTCATGTGCCATTTTGCATCTAGATCATGTACGTTTTAGAGTACAGGTGAGTCGCATCTTACACGAAGGTTACGTTACACGGTCAGCGCGTAAAGCGAAAACCGTGTATAGTCAAAATTCGTTGAGTTTAATGGTAGGCAGAATCACCCGTCCTACAGACACAGTTTTAAAATTATTATTTTTCTTTTTTTTTGCTGATCGCGTAAAGCTGAAATCGTGCATGTTAAATGCGCCTAAGATGTGACTTGCCTGTACATCTCTTCTCTCCTTCACATCTTATTTGTGTTGCCTCCCTGCAGCCTGAAGGCATGACACAATTTACAGCAAAATGTGCCAAAAAGGTGAACTACTGTAAAAGGGTACAGAACCAAAAGGTAAAGCTGTGTACACACATGTGCACACACAAAGCACTCTGAATTAAACACAGATCAGGAAGTAAACTAGACTTAAGACTGCAGCACAGCTGACAAGTTGTTGTGGATAAGGCTGACAGTTGTTATAATTTCATGACAGGACACTATTCAATATACTTAGCTACCTATGGCATTAGATTTTCAGTTACACACTACAAAAATAACTGGTAAAATGAGATCAATTTCTGAAGTCAGCATGATGTACATATAGTGTGTTGTCATTACAGGATTCAATTTTAAAAGAAAGCCTGACATTCACTAAGGCCTCTGTTTAAGCAAGTCACATGCCTAACTAAGCACATGAACAGCTTCAGATTCTACTGGTTTGAGACACTTTTCCTATATTCAAAATGTGGAAGACCATTGGAATCAGTCTAATCTCTCAAAATGGGAAAAGAAAAGCTTTTCAAAGTGTGACCTCTAGAAGCCATAAAGCATTATTACTGATATCTAATTTATTCTGCTAACCAATAACAATATGAACTCCAAATTGCATATTTGAGGGGTAAACTCTGTAATTTGAACTTTATATTGTTGTTAGCTAGGTAAACAATTTAAAATTTGCTTTCACTGAATATCCAATGTTAAAATTTTCTTTCCGTGAGCATCACTAGACTTAGTATGTTTAATTTGCTAGAATATTCATAGAAAACAAATATAAGATGAACTCAAACACAGACAAGTGAACCCAGCTACAAAATTTGACAGAATATTTGCACAAAAACATACTAGTTTTTGTGGTATTGGTCCAGCTCTACTTTGCCCTTATTACGTAATACCTGTTACTCAAGAATCTCCACAAGTCTGTAGTTAATTTGGAAACGTTACTTAAAGCTCACAACACTGTGCACAATTGCCATTTTACAGATGGGTAAACTGAGGTCCTGAAAAGTGAAGTGACTTGCCAATGGTAAATCAACAACTGAGCCAGAAACAAAGTCCTAAATCTCAGCTCCCAGCTTTATGTACTGGATTACAATTGACTCCTAGAAAAACTGCCACTTTTTGTTAATATTATAAAACAGCATTTGAATGCAGCCCTATAGCTGCTCATGGTGCTTCATAAAGCAGACAAAGGGCTGGTCTTCACTAGCGCGGGGGATCGACTGTAGATACGCAATTTCAGCTACGTTAATAACATAGCTGAAATCGGTGTATCTACAGCCGACTTACCTGCCATCCTCACGGTGGCGGCGGTCAGCAGCGTGCTCCCCCGTGACTCCAGCTTGTGCCTTTTGGCGAGCTGGAGTTACGGAGTCGACGGAGGCACCGCTGGCGATAGGTTTATAGAAATTGCATATCTACAGTCAATCCCCCATGCTAGTGAAAAGCAGAATGAATTGAGTACAAATTCACAGTTGATGAACGAATGACGTGGGGAAGAGGGAAATCACAGACACCATGATCTAAAAAGGTAAAGAATGCACCACAAACTCTGTATCTATGAAACCTTATCTAATAGGTAATAAGTCCAACCCTAACACTTAGGAACTCAGGCAAGTTGAGGATTTTTTGATCAGAAGTGCAGAACGCTTGATATTTCCAATATAATGAGGATAATTTTTCAAAAATCATATTTATTTACTGTAGAACCCACTATGCACTAAGTAACTTCCAAATGCTCAAGGGTTTGCCTTGACTAGGAAGAAAGGTCATGGTTCATGTCATGTTGGTTAATCTTAGCTACCATGATGTTAGCCACAATCTCTTTCCTAGTCAAGACAAGGCCAAGGAGACCATTCCCTGCTCCAAATTATACACATAGCCTTAGACTGAGAGTGTATATTTGGATTTCTACAATAATAAATAAAGAGGCTCTTGGCACCCTTCAAACATATTACAAAAACAAATTAAACATCAGTTTATACCTCCAAAGATGCCAGAACTGAACCCCAAACCAAATGTAAAACTCCCCTTCTTTATGCCTAACTAACCTTCACCAAACCTTACCCTCTGCTGCAGCCCACACAAATGGATGTTCCTTGCAGCATGGCATGATGGTCAACAGAACAGGGGTGCTTATTTCTGAGTGAAAGCTCACTGCAAAGAATGTTTTATCTTCTAAACAGAAATGTACATCTCTGCTGATTGCAATTGTGGAAGTTAGGAATGTGGAGAGTGGTGGTCACTCAAATAGGAAGATCCCAAGTCACCTAGGGTTTCATTAGTGAAAAACAATGACCTACAGTCAATCTGGAACCCAACAGGCAGCCAGGGCAGGTCATGGAGCACAGGTTTTGTGTGCTGCCACTGTGGAGTAATGTTCAATAGGATAGCCACTACATTGTGAAACAACTTAAATTTCTGTTTTGAGTTGGTATGTAGAGTGCATTGCAGTAATCCACTCCTGAAGTGTCAGAAGATTTTGTCCTTTCTATAATATCTCTTATTATTTCTCATCATCAAAGCCACTCCATGAGGAGTCACATTAAATTAGTCCCCATATCAGCATAGGGGCCCATGCATGCAGATCTTTTTGCAACATCAGGACCTTAACAGTTCAGGAGAAGGAATGTTTCTGTCTGTGTAACACCTTTACACAGTTTGGACATGATATAAATAATTGTATTGGAGTTATGTAAAGCTTTTATTGTCACTTGTTTCAAACAATCTGCATAAATTTTTGTTGCTTCTCCTATTCAGTCTTTGGTTTACAAGGAGTTAATTTTGTTTTAGAGCCATCTTTCCCTGAGGCTGGCTTGAGTTCTAAAAGCATAAAGAATGGATGTTGACGTAAACACTACTTTCACAGATAATGATAGCATTGTTTATGGTACTATGGCAAAGTCATCCTTGGTTATATTAGGCACAAACCCCAGTCAGTTATGTCCAATTGCTTTATTTTGTGATGTTAACTTCACAAAATTCAGTGGGGTTGCTGTGCTTACATAACAGAGGAGATGCCTTGTCTGCTCACATGTACTGTATTTAAACAGTAATTAGGAACAACACACTTAACCTTTTATTATAAAGCTGGACAATAAATATAGGCCAAACAGTTTAGGTAAGGGCTGAGCTTACCACCAGTCCAAAATTTTGCAGGATCCTCTTTACTTGACGGAGGACTTTTGGTGTCCTTCACTTTTAACTAAAAATACTTTTTAATGCTGGTCCAATGGCACTGCAGCATAGCAATCTTTTTTTCCATTGAGAGAGTATGCACGTGTCTTTGGAGTTAACCTGCCTAAGTCGGACATGTACACTTAGGCATTCCCATGTCGAAATTTTGAGTCTGTGTTTTGCCAGAGGCCCTTCTTCTGCCATGAAACTCCTATAAAATTGAATAAACCATTTAATCTAAGAATATGATGGAGAGGAAGTTGACATTTCACTGATACACTCAAGACAAAAGGGAGCGGTTAGTTCAAAGCGGGGGGGGGGGTGAGGGGAAGAGGAGGGGAAGCATGGTTGGATGACATGATGGTTAAAGTGCCAGCAGCTGCCTGGAGCCATATCTGTATCAGTACTCTCACTATTATTACCATTGTTGGAACTGCAAGTGTTAGCAAAGGGAGGAAAATTTAGGGTAGAGAGAGCCGAAGGTAGGTTAATTTGTAGGACCTGAAAAAAGATGCTTAAATTTAAGGGAAAAAATATAGTAATGGTGGGAGGGAGGGACAGCATGGAAGAGAAAGGAGTACTCACAATAGATATAAATATTAAGATGAGAAGTAACATCTTAATAATAGAGAGTCACACATATGGATTAGATCGCAGGGAAATTCCTAAAAGGAAGGTGCTACAGAACATTCACTATTAGATAATGGTCTTTACTAAGACAGTCTATAAAGAAGGGGTTGAGCAGAGACGGGCTTAACGCAAAGAAACGTTTTGTGAATGCTAGCAGTAAGCGCATTGGAGGTGATGAATGCATGCATTACTACAACCAGTTCATCATCTGGCAAAATGGGAAGAAATTTTGTTCATGTTAAAGGTGGATTTCCACATTTTTCACAATGGTGGCAGTCTGGTCATCTAGCTGTAATGATGAATGAAATAGATCCCTAAAGTTTAGATGAGGTGGGACAGAGAACTTCAGTGTTCCTGGCTAGTTCCTAAAAGCATTACCCCTTTTTCATCAGCAGCTTCTCAGACTTCTCCTCAGTTTTAGTCTGAGGTAGCTTATCCTCACCCAGATGCTAATCTCCTCTAAACATGGTGACATCCATGAGATGGCATTGGCTGTGCCTATGGAAAATAAGATATACAGCCGGGTGCCAGGAGTAGTGGTGGCACTGAAGGCTCTTTCTCACTCGCTCTCTAAGTGAACTCAGCTAGCTGTTGAAGAGAAGGAAGAACAGAATAGATCCTTGCAGGACCGCACAGGTGATGGCTTTGAGTAAGGAGCTGTTGTTCATAACCACTCTCTGTACCATCTTCTTCAGCTGTGTCATGCACATAGGTCACAACACTTTATCCATTGCCATGAAAAGATTATCCTTCAGTGCCACATGCCCTGGTATGAAGCCTCTAGGTTACCAATAGATGTCACATGTTGCTGGAGCTTGGCTGTCACTACAGTCTCAATGAGTTTGCCAAGGAATTGGAAGTTAGACATAGGACATTAATTTGAGATGTTGTCTGCGTCCAAGGTTTGGTTTTTGGCAACTGGAAGGGCTGCTGCTTCTTTTTCCAGGACGGTTGGAAAGTTTATTTCTCGGAAAGTGTTGATAATTGCTGTTAGTAGTGTGCTCAATTATTTTTAATTGGCTGTCACCATTCAGGAAAGGGACAGATCAATTTCACAGGAAGTGGCTCAACTACTAAGGACTTCAAGTTGCATGTCTGTACCCAGTTCTTTTCTATGTAATTTTTCAGCTACCTAAATGAATCAGGTGTCCGCTAGTATTTATGTGAGAAGTTTAAATGATGGCTTTTTCTAGTATTAAGTCACTGAATTGAAGGTTAGGTGTGCCTACAGTTGCAAACAATGGATACATACGGGTTCCCACTGCTTCTATAAAAACAAAGGTGTTTACTTTTCAGGTGATTATTTTCTGCTTAACTGATTTCAAATAGATCTATTAAAAAATGCTTTACACAAAGGCTATGCCTACTCCATGGATCTTGTAGCAGCACAGCTGTACCACTGCAGATACAGGTCTCCTGTGCAGCTGCTCTATGCTGGCAGGAGAGAGCTCTCCCGCTACCATAATTAAACCACCCACAATGAGCAGGGGTAGCTATGTGACTGGGAGAGCATCACCCTCCAACACAGCTCTGTCCACACCAGCAGGTCTGTCAGTGAAACTTTTGTTGGCCAGGGTGTGAGTGTGTGTTTTTTCACACTTGATGGACAAAAGTTTTGCCAATGGAAGTGTGAGCGTAGACAGCCTCAGATGTTCCTCAGCACCAACCTGCCATCCGTCCCTCCCGCAGTCCCTCCATGGCCTTAATTTCTGCCTTAGTTTCCTCATCTGAAAAACTGAGATATTGTATCTGGTTTACTTTCCTCCTCACGAAAGTGTTGTGATAATTAATTCACTGCTCTTTGTAAAGCAATATATAACTGAATAGACAGGATGTACGGAAATAAATGGGGGCAGGAATGAAGAGAAACACAGGAATACAGCTTATAACAGAGGAGAACGTCTAGTAATTTAAATACTGTGTGTGCTGTACATGTGAAGTATCCCAAAGCTTCCCCTAGCCCCCTCACTACTGGACCCTATGGATTAAATGGAATTGTCTAGGACAAGGACTGTACTGCATAACTTCACAAGCTACTTGATTCTTCTTCACATGTCCTCATTCTTGAAAGCCTAGGGGTAGTTTTCTGAAACAATGCAAGTGTAAAGATCAAAAAGATCAAACTAAGATACAAACCTAGAATTATATCTATGGAAACAGCTTTCGTGTGCTACTTTGTGATGACATTTATAATGCAATGTTTGTAACAGTGCATTTCTATTCTATGATAAGTATCAATTTCTCATAAAACGAGGAAGGAGAAAAGAAAAAAAACCAACACAAACCCTCAGAAAGATGAACATTTATCACCATTTTTGCTTTGTTTTAATTGAACTGGCTTGTTCACATAAACTTGTCCAGTTATTACAGAAACAACAGTTTATATCTTAAACTGTGAAAGTAGGAGTGTATATATGTATGTAATTATGCTAACTACTAACAATTTCATACTGCCACATTGCACATATGGCTTTTAAGCTAGCTTTATCTGAATTTTAGTGAATCTATTCTCCGTACTATTAAACTGAGTACATTCTTCGTTGTTCAAAAGTAATTACACTTTTGTCTAGAGTGTAGGAGACTGCTCTCCCCAAACAATGAAATTCTCATTATTAGAGCAGGCACAATAACTGCACTGGTGTTCACAACACTGTGCATTGTACCATCACAATAACTTAACCTAAGCTTGGAAAGGTACATTGGAAATTTAAATTTCTCTAAAAGTACTTTAAAAAACTATTTCCTAGAGTTTAATTGACATTTTAAAAAGCTATACACATGTCCTCCCCGCAACTTCTAACTAGCAGCTCAAGTGCTCTGGTTGCATATTATTTTGGCCCATGAACATCTAAAAACTGTGTGTATAAACACTAATCTAGTGGCAAAATGTAGGCCAAGATGTATGCATAAAAGGTAAAACTCAAAAAGAGTATTGGGGAGTGTCTTATTTTCGAGAAAATGGAAGAATAGCACAAGATATGCAGGTTAAGCTTTTTTATTTTTCAGATTCTTAGTATCATCCAAACTTCTCAAAATACTTTCCACTTACATGGGAATCACTTCATTCACTGAATGCAGTCACTTCTAGGGTCAAACACTGAAAGTATTTAACAGTGTACAGCAACATTTCAGGCCCATTTAACTCAAAAACTTAAGGTGAGTACTGGATCCATTTGAAACTGAAAAGACAATGTAGCTTGGCAACTGTGGAATCACAGTGGAATACAACAAGGACTACGGCACAAACACCCCTGATCTTGCCGAAGAAGCTTTTGACATCAAGAGGTCAGAACTCTGATTTTACATTTCATCTAATCTTTGAACAATATTCAACAAGAAATAGTCTTGACCCTTCTGGAGAATAATCATAAAAATGTTCACAGTATAGTTTATCAATTATTATACTCTGAATTCTGCCATTTCTTATGTCTAAAGCACTGTTGTGGTTGCTGCTGGTTCCCCTTACTACACTTTGAAGATGACACAAAGGCACTTTTGTATGTATGCAAATGCCAATGTGAAACAATCAATCGTAATCAAAATAAAAAAAAATCCCAGAACTTTTGTCAGAGAAGGGCCAAATGCTACCAGTTATATTAGAGTACTACATCTTTGAATGTGGGGAGTGTTCAAAAGAAATAGAAATGCAGTGTTTAATGCTGCAGTACATTTCAGCTAAGGCTTGTTCTGGGCTTGCTATTAACTTTCTAAGGCCATGGTTACACTGGCACTTTATAGCGCTATAAAGCCCCTACGAGCGCTATAACCTACTCTCCGTCCACACTGGCAAGGCACTAATAGCGCTATAACCGTGGAGTTATAGCGCTATTATAAATCCACCTCCTCATGGGGAATAAGGGCTGTAGCGCACCTGCTGTAGCGCTACAGGAAGAATGTGGACACCCACTGCGTATTAATTGGCCTCCAGCCTGTCCCATAATTCCCGTTCGAGCCACTCTGGTCATCACTTGCAAACTCTTTTGTCCTGTCCTCAGGTGACCACACGTCAGACCCGCCCTTTAAAGTTCCAGGGAAATTTGAAAATCCCCTTCCTGTTTGCTCCAGCCAAGCGTGGCGTGCTCTCAGGGAACCCTTGCAAGTGATCATTCTCATTGATCAGATTGATTGCGTGGCGTGGTCTCAGGGAATCCTTGCAGGTGATCATTCTCATTGATCTGATTGATTGCGTGGCGTGGTCTCAGGGAATCGTTGCAGGTGATCATTCAGATTGATCATCATGACTCCACGTGCCATGCCTCCTCACAATAGGCGATCCCCAGCATGGAGCAATAGTGAGGTGCTGGACCTCATCAGCTGCTGGGGGGAAGAGGCTGTTCAGTCTCAGCTGCGGTCTAGCCGCAGGAATTTTGACACCTATGGGCAGATATCACGGGCCTTGGCAGAAAGAGGCCATGAGCGGGACACTCTGCAGTGCCATGTTAAGGTAAAGGAGCTTAGGAATGCGTATCGCAAAGCCCGCGAGGCAAACGGCCGCTCTGGGGCAGCCCCGGTGACTTGCAGATTTTATACGGAGCTGCACGCGATACTTGGTGGTGATCCCACGGTCACTCCATCGACCACCACGGACACTTCCCAGCCCACCAGTGAAGGGGGGGGTGAGGAGGAGGACGAAGAGCAGGAGGATGAAGAAGAGGAGGAGGATGAGGACGAGGCAGCAGCGATCCAGGGCATGGAGGAGTCCCTGGACGCATGCAGCCAGGAGCTCTTCTCAACCCAGGAGGGCAGCCAGCCACAGCGTCCGGCGGTTGCAGGGGCCAGCTCAGCAGCGGATTGCGGAGGTAAAGCTGCTTTTCTATGGGGAAGGCTGGCAGCTTGGGGTGGAAAGGGATGAGGGGGGCATTCCACCTGGTGCTCTGTTCAAGCCAGGAGGAGGGCAGGGGGGCATGCAGCCAGGAGCTCTCCTCTAAAGTCAGGAGGAGGGCGGACAGCCACAGCGTCCGGCAGTTGCAGGGGCCAGCTCAGCAGTGCATTGCGGCGGTAAAGCTGCTTTTCTATGGGGAAGGCAGGCAGCTTGGGGTGGAAGGGGATGCTTGCATGCTTGCCTACATGTGGAATAGTGCATTGATGTAGTCTATCACCTCGCGGTAGTCATCATCAGTAATCTCTTCAAAGGTCTCAATAAGAGCACTTGCAATGCACCTGCGCAGGTTTCCCGGGAGAGCCAGCGTGGTCCCCGTCCCAGTCACGGTCACTAGTCCCTGCCACTGTGCTACAATGGGTGAGGGGAGCATTGCTGCACATAGGCACGCTGCATATGGCCCTGGGCGGAAGCCGCATCTTAATAAAATCCCTTCCCTTTGCTCCTCAGTGACTCGAAGCAACGAGATATCTTCCAGGACAAACACCTACGGAGAATGTTGGAACAGTGTTCAGAGTAGGGCTCCTGCCACTTCCCGGCACTCCACCCCTCCCCGCCCCCCGCCACAGCTTTTCAGGGCAGGGAAGAAATCCTTCCCCCTGCCTGCTGCTCACACTGTGGCTCCTGCAACGTACCGGCACTCCCCACCCCCTCCCCCGCCACAGCTTTTCAGGGCAGGGAAAAAATCATTTCCCTTGCCTCTGGAGTCCACTCACCATGGCAGGGGCTCCGTTGCTGTATCTGTGCTGTCTGCGGGACAGGCAAACGGGCAATGCGGGGGAATGATAGGCATGTCTGCTCTTTACAAGGGAACCACTGTGAAATGTATCTTTTTATTTTAGAAGGGTCGTCCTTCACCCCTTCGCCATCGCTCTTATCAACAGCTGAGAGGCTCAGGCGACTGAGGAAGCGGCCACGAAGGAGCAAAGAGGATCTTGTACAGCAAGTAATGCAACAGGCTGTAACGGAGAATCGAGTTGCACAGAGGTGGAGGGAGAATGAGAGCAAGTTGAGGGAGAAGGCGCGGGAGGAGAACGCGATTCACCGCCGGAAAAGCACTGCTCTCATTACTGCAGCTTCAATTGCAGACTATGCAGCGGCTTGTCACCCTTCAGGAGCAGAAGCTCCGCACCCACCACCCCAATTATCGTTTGCCCCAACTCCCTTCCCCTTCCTTGCCTCTGTACCCTCCAGGCCACTATCATCAGCCAAATGGTTATCACCATTCACAGCTGCCTCCAACCCCTCTGTCTTCACCGGACAACCCCCAGACCCCAGACCATTATCCACTGCAGTCTACCCCTAATAACATGCCTTACTGGCCACCGCAAATGGGGTTCGGGGGACATGGCCAGTTTGAGGGCACTGGAGACTCAGAGACCCGGACATACTCCGATCTCTGACTGACCCCACGACACCCCCATTGCACCTCCCCTGCCTTCCCCCTCACATGCATCACAATATTTTCTTTCAGCAACCGAAGTACCTGTTCAATAAATGAATTGTCTTCTTAATAAATGGGTTTTTTTTATTAAGTGTACATACATTATTACAGGCTACAGAAAAGCAAATGCCTGTTCCTGTTAAAAGAATGCTCCCTCCCTCCCTCCCTCCCTCCCTCCATCTGCACCTCACTTCAGAACTGGCTTTCAGCCTCAAAATGCTCCCTCAAGGCTTCCCTGATCCTAACAGCCTCGCGCTGGTCCCCTCCATGAACCCTGCTCTCTGGCTGGGCATATGTGGCCTCCAGGTGTTGAACCTCAGAGGACCATGCCTGAGTGAAGCCTTCGCCCTTCCGCTCACAAAGATTATGTAGGGCACAGCATGCGGAAATAACCGCGGAGATACTACCCTCGGCCAAATCTAGCCTCCCATAAAGACAACGCCAGCGCGCCTTCAGACGCCCAAAAGCACACTCCACAGTCATTCGACAACGGCTAAGCCTGTAGTTGAACCTTTCCTGACTGCTGTCCAGGCTCCCTGTGTACGGTTTCATGAGCCAGGGCATTAAAGGGTAAGCAGGGTCACCAAGAATCACTATGGGCATTTCCACTTCCCCCACGGGGATCCTCTGGGCTGGGAAAAAAGTCCCGGCTTGCAGCTTCATGAACAGGCCGGTGTTGCGGAAGATGCGTGCGTCATGCACCTTTCCAGACCAGCCAGCGTTAATGTCAGTAAAACGCCCACGGTGATCCACAAGCGCCTGGAGAACCATGGAGAAGTACCCCTTTCGGTTAACGTACTCCTCAGCTAGGTGGGCGGGCGCGAGAATGGGTATATGGGTCCCATCTATCGCCCCACCACAGTTAGGGAAACCTATTTCTTCAAAGCCAGCCACGATGTCATGCACGTTATCCAGAGTCACGATTTTTCGTAGCAGGATGCGATTGATGGCCCTGCACACTTGCATCAGCACAACTCCAACGGTCGACTTTCCAACCCCAAACTGGTTGGCCACCGATCGGTAGCTGTCTGGGGTAGCCAGCTTCCAGATCGCGATAGCCACCCGCTTCTCCACCGGGAGGGCAGCTCTCAGTCTGGTGTCCTTGCGCCGCAGGGCAGGGGCGAGTTCAGCACACAGTCCCATGAAAGTGGCTTTTCTCATTCGAAAGTTTTGCAGCCACTGCTCGTCGTCCCAGACTTGCATGACGATGCGATCCCACCACTCTGTGCTCGTTTCCCGTGCCCAGAAGCGGCGTTCAACAGCCGTGAGCATGTCCGTTAATGAGACAAGCAGCTTTGTGTCGAATGCATTCACCGCTTCGATCTCGTCTTCAGAATCATCACTGTCATCCTGCATGTCAAGGAATAACTCCACTGCACACAGAGATGTGCTGGCGACAGTCGTCAGCATGTCCCTCAGCAGTTCTGGATTCATTGCAGCACTCGACAATGGAAGACGGAGCGTGCCTTGCTGAAACCCTTGAAAGATGGCGCCGGAGGTGGAAGGAAACACAGGGATTGCTGGGATATGCCAAAAAGCATCATGGGTAGTTCAAACAGGATATAGAATGCCCCGCAAGTGACGCCCCCCCTCCCACAAGCCATTGCACCAGATCAGGAAGAGGTGTACTGTGGGATACCTGCCCTAATGCGCTGCTCTTAATGCCGTATTAACTGCCGCAAATGTGGCCATGCTATAGCGCTGGAGCAGCTCAGTGTGGACATACAATAGCGCTATTATTATTGCTGTATAAGGCGAGCGCTATAAGCAATAGCGCTATAATTTTGTAAGTGTAACCATACCCTAAGGAGAGCCTCTATATATTTTAAGGCAAGGAGTTGGTCTTGTACTTCCTTTTCTTGAGCCTTTGGCTCAGATTCTGACAGTTTACCCTTTTTCAAGGGCATGGACCTGACTTTTCACATTTAGAATTATTTCTTGCTTGCTTTTTCCCTGAGCATTCATCCCTCACAGTTCTTGGTTACGGCTACTTTAATTGGGAAAAAATGTGTTTACTTTTTTTTTTTGTTTGTTTGTTTTTTACAGTCACCAGGATTTTTGTCATTTTTCTCTGGGATCATCCTACTCTGGATAAAAATGTCTGGCAGATGGATAGTATGTCGCCAGCTTCCTCCCTTCACCAGGAGGAAATTTGAGATAGTGTTGCCTCCTTCTCAGAAAAAGTCTTTCTTTGGTTTATGTCTCTCAGATATGTTGTTCAATTCCAAGGAAGATATGGAGACGGAGCTCTTCAACTCCTCTGAAGATTTAGCTGAATCTAGAAAACTCCCTCCATCTCTGGGGTTCTGCCTTCCTGTCCTTTGGATCTGTGTCTCTGCATTGAAGTTCAGAGACAGGATTTTGCAGAACATGGGCTAGAGTAACAGGGCTTGTTCTTGCTTAGAAAGGCAAATCCTAGGAAAGTCTGCAGTAAGGCAAATTCTCCAATGGCCTTTCTGTTGGAATGACTCATCGTCTCATAGATCTTAGGATATCCCAGCTCAGGGGCAATAGAATCAGGGGAACTGGGGGGGGGCCTCGCACATAAACTCCCACATGCTGGGGTCTGGAGACAGAGGCAAAAGTGGGACCCAGAGGAGCTGAAATGGGCCTGGAACAAGAAAGAACCTTCCTTCCCAGTCTGGAGCTGGGTGTCTGCCATTCTTCTCCCCCCGTCCAAGCTAGTGGAAAGTATAAAGGTAAAGTCCAGGTGAGAGTGACCTATCAAATAAAGGGAAAAATTCAGCCGCTGCTGAAGATGCAATGGTGAGTAATGAGCAGAAGGATGACGCACGCCAAGAGCCTCCTTAGAGCATAGACATTCTCCAAGTCTGAGTTTCTTTGCTATTCTTCTTCCATAACCAGGTGTTGGGCAATAGACCATAAGGAGATGGTGGTGGTAAAAAGGAGCAGTGCCTTGAACAGCAATGGCTGATGATGCAACCCTGGAAAATTTGCTGTCTGTTCTGGATGGCTTAGCTCTGGGTTTACTTCTGCTTGTTTTGTCCCCACAGCTGCAAGAAGGTTGTAGACCAAAGGTAAAAAGACCTGGGGATTGTATGATACTGAAATACCTATATGCTCCAGATCCAAGCTATGAATGTCTCCCATGAGCCACCCATTGAAAGACAAAACAGACAGCATAGAATTTGTTCATGAGGGATGCAATGAGGTGAGAGTGCTTTAGGATGACCAGATGTCCCAATTTTATAGGGATAGTTCCAATTTTTTGGACTTTTTCTTATATAGGCTCCTATTACCTCCCACCCCCATCCCAATTTTTCACATTTGCTGTCTGGTCACCCTAGAGTGCTTTATATGGTGACCAGACAGCAAATGTGAAAAATCAGGACACGTGATGGGGGGGGGCGGGTAATAGGAGCCTATTAAAAGACAAGAAAAAGACCCAAAAATTGGGACTGTCCCTATAAAATCGGGACATCTGGTCACCCTAGTGCTTTATGACATGGGCTTAAGACTGCTTAGATGCCTGCCCAGTGTTGGTCTGGTTGTGCCTTCTCATTAGGCTTAGCAGAATTTGATTTTTTATTTAATTTTGAAGAAATCAATATTATTTTTATTGATTTAAATTTCCCACAGTTGCATAAAATTAGGGAGCGGGATGATTCAGACAGTAATTATTTAGTGACAGTAGATGTTGAGATTCAAAATGTTAAAGCTTTGTAAACTGTTAAAACACAAATTGTTAACATCACATGCTAAAATTTCAAGTAAACATCCTCAAATCAAACTCCAAAAAATTCCCCAAGCAGCACTTTTCTTTGCCTCTCTCTAAATTTTGATCGTCATTGATGGAAATATTTTCTTATTGATGTGTGTGTCTGATGAAAGTGACATTTACTGATAAAAAATGAATCCTTCGAAGCCTACCTATAATATACTGGAGAGATCTGTAAAAGGTAGATCATGTGAAGGTCATCATACAGCTGTAAAATGAGAATGCCACGATTACTAGCAGAATCAGTCAGTGTAGTACACAAGTTGTTAAGGAGTGTGAGGCTGCTAGCACTCTTCTGATAAAACAACACTGGACTACACTGCATGCATGTGCACCTGGGTTTACAGTACCAGATCAGACAGAAACAGTTCAAGCAGTGGAAAAATGACCCCTGTAATGCTGCCAAGGTGAATAGGCTCTATGGGAATGGAACCAGTAAGTGCTGCTCACACAGGTTAAAGCCAAGTTAAAGGGGGAAGAGAGGAACAGAGGGAGAGAAAGGGGATCATATTACATTTATATTGCTTATTTGCACCGATCACTTTTATTCATTGCACATGAACTAGCACTTTTCACATATGCCAGGGCAAAAAACATCCCCTCACTCCTGTGCACACACAAGAAGAAACTGCTTCAAATGCACATGCTATCAACACATTCCATACAACAAAACTGTCTGAAATGTGCAATACAATAGGTATTAGATGATACCGCACATTGTCTTGGTGTTCAATTAAGGCTAATGCCATGCACGAAGTCAAATGACTATTCTGGACCACCCTAAGCTAAAAATCTCTGAATAAATAAGAATACAAGTCAGTCGATTAAACTACGGTTGAAAGTTTCAGCAATGTCCAGGTAGAATACACTTGCTGGGTTCCTTAAAGAACAAGTTATGTTTACTCATTTAGGACTTAATCCTCTACTGTTGAAATCAGTGGAAGGCATGCCTCTGAATACAGTGGCAGCAGGAAAAGGCCTTTTAGTTCAGAAAGCACCTATTCTGGGTTTAGGTGCTGTACAAGATTGAAAATCCAAACCATAATGCCAAATTAAAATTTTAAAGACAAGGGATCTCACATCAGGCCAAAATACAGCATAGCCATACGACAGTCCAGCTCAGTGTTCCTTCAACTTTAATGGCACATTAATGAATAACATCTGCACAGCACGTGTGGTGGAGGATCAAAAGCAAACAAATTAAAAAAGCATAATAGCATCTCTGAGCAATCTCTCCCATAAGGTTGTTCTTCAATTTTAAGTAACGAGAGCAATATAAAATTGACTGGAAGAAAAAAAGGGAGAGGGATAAGCAAGCTTTTTCATATAGGAAAGCAGCTCCAGTGGAAACATACTCACCTTTTTCAAAAGAGGGGGGCAAAGGTATCTAAGGCTTTTTAACGTAGAGCTTGTTGCACATCTGTAATAAGCTGTAATAGCTTAAACAGCACTATGGAGTTGTTGCAGGCTTTTGTGATAATAAACTGACACTTATTGTATTGTTCATTTTTTAAAAAGTCTTCAGATATACTGGACCAAAGGTTATCTTTATTTAAAGTAAGATTGAGAGTGAATTTAGCCCTCCTGAAAGCTGGGGGACTAAAGCAAAGTTAGTCACATTTTCACAGACAAGTTCTGTGAAAACATCTTCCCAGCATAGATCTCAGCCAATACACCTCAGTCCTGGGTTTAAATACCCCTCTGATTTTCTACCTCTATAAAAAAAAAAGTATTACAATATTCTAAACTAATGTCTAAACATGTCAACTTATAATTAATGAGACTGCAGTATTAGAGCGGAACATGGAAATGAGCTTTTTGGTTTGTTTTTAAACAGGGGTAGTCCTGGGCCTCCAATGAACTCCTAAATTTTGGTCAATTGGATCAAAGTCCATGAGTTGGTTTGGCGAAGTGTTTACAGGTATGTTGGCTTCCTTCAAAATGAGGATTTGAACCAAGGTCTCCTGATGTGTAATGGCTGGCAATAAGAAAATTAGCAAATTCACATATAATTAACACCATGTGCAAGACAGATATCAGCAGATCCAACTTCAACTTTTAAAAACTTTGGATTTTGTTGTTGTCTCTGTTGCTCTATTTTATCTTTCATTCACCCTCTTGTACTTAGATGTTCCATAGACCTCAATGTATATATTATACTCCACACACTAGGCCAAATATTGCTATCACAAATGGTGCTTTAAATCCAGAGTATCTACTAGTAAATGAACAGATACACTCTGGATTTCCATAATTAAGAGCAAAATTTAGTGCCCTCTGTGCTAAAATAAATGAGCAAACTGAGGTGAGTGAAAGTGGAGTTTGATCTTTAACAGAATGATTTAGCATTGGCAATGAGGGTGGCAAGCAGTCCTGCTAGGTCAAAACTTTCACATCATTGTAATATGTTGCTGTACGTGCGACTCTGAACTGCACACTGTATAAAGGGCATATCTGGATGCCAAGCTATTGTAGATGCACAAATCAAAGAATGGATGTAAGCACAATAGACCATGAGATAACCTACCATTGTATTGTGCTGAGAAGTGGGAGTCCTATGGCCACAACTCTCTTGCGTCAGCAGAGAAACTGGCTGAAATTCCTCAGAGTGAGGCTTGTTGGGAAAACTCACATGCAAGGGAAGGTGAAAGGCTGGGAGCCCGTCACTCTCCTCTTCTTCCACTTTCTGTCTGCTTGTCACCATGGCTACCTCTCCATCTGCTTCCCCATACGGAGAGGCTGGTCGCTTGGAAGACATCCTGGAAGGAACAAAAGAGGAGAAAATAATGAAACCTCCAAACAAATCCTTAATGCCGTCATTGTGTGGTTAGGAGCCATTGTAACAGAAATGCCTTTTTTGTGCTGGCAGAGAGCAGGAAACCATCCAAATACCACTGCAAAGCATACACAATCAGGAACAATGGCCAAGCAGGTAGCAACAGAACAGTACTTGTTTGTTGTGAGAATAATACACTAATACAGCACTCTTGTATTCCAGCTTCTTAAACATGAAAATTCAACTAAGAACACTGTAAAATGAAATGCAATTCCTTTTTAAGAATACCCATCTAGTTTTACATATTGCATGAGCCTATAGAAAATGGATCATCTCCCAATGCAAACTAGCATCAACTTTTAAGGGACAATAATCTGTTTTATTCTAATGATATCCAAGATAGTAAAGTAAAATTTTTAAAAATATCTTGTTTTCAAACTAAAATTTTTGTGTTTCTAAAACCACCTATCAAAGTGAAGGGTAAAATTTAGTATTGTTGGAAGAAACTTAAGGTTCACAAGTCTGGTGTTAATAAGCATCTCAACATTTGGATGCTTAAACTATCTAAACTGCCTGATACCACAAAAATTGGGTTCTAAAGATTGAATGAAGATTATCTGTCAAGATATCCTGTACATGCAACTTACAGTTGGATCAGAAATATTACAAGAGCAAAATATATAGAACACACACAAAACATACATAGAAAAATCACACCCAAAATCTCACTCAAAACTTGGACCCCCTAAAAATTTTTTTCACAAAATAGTTCAGTTAACTTTTATACCCCTCTGCATCTTCTGTTTTCAGAGGAGACCATAAAAATCAAAATATCATGAGAAAAGCTATACTCATAATGGTATTTCCACCCAAACCAAGCAGTAATAAAAAGCTCACAAGATAGACCTATCCCATGAAATTTCCAACCTGGTTTTCAGAACAGAGAGTTCCAGATAAGTATCCAAACACTGGGGACTTACCCAAATCTTCTGAGGTTTGCCATCACTAATTAATTTACCACTGTTCTTGAAAACCAAGGCCTGTGTGTGGCATAATGGACCTGTGTTCTAACAAGAGGCATCTGTTGTAAGGAATGGAATCAAAAGCAAGAAAATACTGATTTTAGAGCAGGAACCTATTCAGCCAGGATATAATCATAGGAGGAAGGGACAAATAAACCAGTTATATTACTAAGAACAATACTACTTAATGAAAAAATGGATATTCATGAGATAGAAAAGTGAAGATTGTAAATAAAAGTTATATGGAGAAGCTGAACTGAATAGTAGAAGACCGCTGCTCCTCCAAAGTGGAGCAATTATGATTCTAATTACATCTATTTTTACACTTCCCAGTTAAAAACCTATGTTTCAAAAGACCAGCAGCCTCTTGAACCACATGTGGAGCTGTTGTGATGTGAAGCATGTCCATAGGATTTGGCATATTGAGCACAAAATGGTTCTTAGTGGCAGTCAACTGGGTCTGAAAACAAACAGTGACTTTAAACAATCCTTTGTTGCAATTTATTTTGCTTTTAATGATCTCATTTTGAGTTCTGCCCCCAAAGCCACAGTAGATTAGATTAAGAAAACTCAGACCCCCACAATAAACCTCACAGAACCTACACTTACTTGCATATCTCCGGTCTATCTGAACATCCTCTATTTTCTATAGGTAGAGACAGTCTGTATTTTCTCTGTGTTATTCCAGCAGGCTAGTATCTTGTATATCTCACCTGAATTCTGTTTTCTAGACTCTCACATCTGCATGCCTTCTCAAACATATACCTGATTAACTCTGTCCATATGCAAAATCTTGCTAAAAGTACTGTATACTTAGATAGGATACTTCAAGATCTGCAATCATGTCTGAAGTCCTAGGACTCTAATATTCCTGCTGCAGAATCCATGTGAGTTATTCATATTCTGCAGTAGAAGAGACAGAAACCTATGTTCAAATTTTCAAAAGTGATTTTGAATTCCTGTTTTCGGTTACTCAGTTTGAGAGGTCTTAAAAAGACTTGTTTTTAGGAAGTCTTACTGTCTGAATATCCGGGCCCTTTATGGTGTCTCAACTTGGGCATCTGAAAACTGAGGCACTCAAAAACATTTGTCAGTCACTTTTGAAAGTGTAGACTCTAGATTTTAATGTAGCTAATGCCATGGAAAAAATAGTCAGCTGCTGTCAAAATTCTCCAAAGTGATATGCATTGTGACCCTTTTATCCACAGTTAGGATCCCTTATTTGAAATGAGGGTCTCTTCCATATACTCTGCACCCAACTTGCGTAAAGAACTTTAACTGGCGTTAACATAGAATAAGTGTAAACGATGTCACACAGTTCCACTGTGTAGTAGGAAGAGCGGAATCTGACAAGCATTTCAAAGTTCTTCTACTAGCTCCACCCCTGAATATATGGTTCCCTCTACAGTGCTCAATTAGCTTGACAGGATCATCACCTCTTGCTGGCCACTACTTCCAAAAGGAACAATTTAAGTTCTTACAGGAAAATATAAAGAGGAGGAGGAGGTAGGGAAGAGATAGGTGACACAGTCTTATTAATTTTTAAAACGGAATACTATATTTTTGATCCATAACACCATGGGCCAGACTCTGAACCACAGTGCAAAGGGGAGAGGGCACAAGTAACTCTCTCCTGTTTTGCCCAGCCCCAATAAGATCCAGTCACAGTTGCAGTAGCAACTGTGATAAGTGTTTGACAGAGAGCAAGGACTGTTCCCTTCATGCCCTACCCACTCTAATGCCAGAGCAACAGGTGGGTCCATGGTCCTGCTTCCAGTTATCACTGGCTTGGAGACTGAGGAGGACACACACAGGAAACTAGCTGCACAATTCTGAGGTGCCCTCTCTATATACTTTTCATGTGCACCAAGGAGTTCAGGGTGGGATTGTGTCTTACTGGCTGCAGAGCTCTGCCCTGCCCTGTACTTGAAAGAATGTAAATCTAACACAGTTTGGCCCTGTAACAACATTATCACCACCTTTAATATTTAACACCAATCCTGTACAATAGAACAGTATTTATTTTTTCACTACATATATCTAGGAAACTCACATAAGTAAAGGCGAGACATGAAAACTATTCCAATCTGAAACCCCATCATAAAGGGCAGAAAATGTTAGAGGCTGTAGCAGCAGAAAGCATCAAATTGTTCTGTTAGGTTCATGGGCAGAAAACAACATGACACGGTGAATTCATTTACTGATAGTCTTTTCATTATTTCCTCAACTTTATTGGTCCCTCTTATGAATTTTAAAGACTCTCACACTATATCTTTGAAGTCTCTTTTTTTCTCACATTTTGAACATCTTCATTTTCCCACTGGGCTAATGCTAGGTATTAAGTGAGATTCCACTATCTTGCATACAAGTAACCCTGAGCTCCAGTTATAAATAACAGAGAAAGAAAAATAGTTAAATAGATAAAAGAGCTCAGTTTTTGAGCAACAAGGTTAGCAAGTCTATTCTTTTCTTTACCATTTTTTTAAATAAGGTGTGGCAAAGAATATACTGATGCAACACAAAAATACAACCGTCTTGGGCCAAACCCTCAGTCAATGGAGAGTTACATCAACTTATACCAGCTGAATATCTAGCTCTTACTTCTCTGAGCTTTGGTTCTCAGTTACACCAGTGTAAACTGTGTGTTCATACAGAGAGAAAGACATAGGCATAGTTGGTAAAGACAACTAAATAATAGATCAAATTCTGAGCTTTGATGCACACCTCTCATTGAAATCAATGTTTCTGTGCATTGTATCAAAGACAAAATTTGGTCAAAATAGTAGTATAACCACAGGTAGTTAAGAGTTGAATCAGAAATGAATTTTTGCCTATCACCAATTCATTCTACTCAATATAAGCACAAGACAAAGCAATATGGTATGAATTTTCTGAGACAGACCTGAGTTCCCAAAGTTCAGAATTGCACTCATGCCCCAATGCTCCTGTGCATTTGGATTCAGTTTTTAGCTAGCTGTAGAGATAGGCTTGAGTTGGATCCATGGTTGATTTGAATTTGTCCAAAGACTGAACTGCTGTTGATGATTTAGCTCTGATGTTCTAGTCCAGGCCTATTACTAAGTCACTTAAGAGGACCCTGTACTTTTAGAAAATTTATCTTGGTTTGGAATACAATTGGAAGACAATTAGCAGATCTATCTTTTCATCAAGTAAACAAATAAGTTTGATGTTACATTTTTAGTTCAGCAAATTCTTATTCTTCTAACTCATGGTTAGCTAAAGTATGATCTATACTATGCATGTGAGCTATCTGACAGCAGTAAGTTCTTCTTGCCTTCAGCTCCACCTGTCCATTCACACTCATTCAAATTTATCACTTATTCTTTGTAGATTAATAGCATCAGGATTTCAGTCTTCAAGTCAAAGGGAGTTTTGCTGATGATCTCAGTGGGGCCAGGATTTCCCCCTAACAGAATAAATGCTATGTTGCATCCAAATGCAAAACTTTCTCCTTCACTGCAGAGAGCGCTGGTTTCAGCCAAACCACTTCAGTACACCAAAGACTACGAGTTAGTTTCTTCTAGATACATTTGAGTTTAGTGCATGGAAAATACAGTCTTTCAACAGGCTATACCTTTAAACAGAGGCCCATTTAAAAGTCCTCCACTATATTTCCAATTTGTTCATTTGGTTTTGGATCGTTTGATAAGTAATTGCATACCTTAAATAAATCCACAGAGGCAGCCAGTATTCAAGGAGATGGTGCCCTCTGGTATATAACCAACATCAATCCCAATTCAATCGCTTATGGCAAAAATTAAGACACTCTAATCTTATTACATTCAGCAAAATACCCCAGAAATGTTTCGGATATCCACAAAGGTTTTTGAAGAAATGGCTTATCCATGTCTTTAAAAGTGACACACACAGATGTGTCAGGAGAAAAAGATGAGAGACTGGAAATCTTAACTTGTTGGGGAATTAATTAAGGGATTCATCAATCATTACACAGCTAACACCATACATATACAGCCAAAATCCCATCAGCTGCCACAACCTACAGCAATCTACAGGTTAAAAACTCCCAAAGTCCTTCTGTTCTGACTATTTATAAATGACTTTGTATAATCTAGCATTAAGACCTGTAATTATAAAACTGCATTAAAACAGGCCTGCATAGTTATGGATAATTATAGCTGGTACACTTTTTAAAGAAATAAAAAGCTTTTCCATTCAAATGCAGGCTTTGCCTTTTTGACAGCTCTAAGTCCACAGGATGTAAAGATGATTTAAATTGTACGTCAAAATTTTGACTGTGCAAGACTTTTTCTTTTTCCCTTATCAAAAAAGGCATTGTTGTTCTCTTGCCATAACCAGGCATGACAGCGCCTGACTACAGTCTTATAACTAGTTTCCAAATCAGCACGAAAATGCTCACCTCCTGAGTTTCTTTGCTTGCTAAAAGCAAAGTCCTTCTCATGAGCAGAGTTAAAACATCCAAACCCCTTCTAAGGATAGTAGACAAAAAGCTGCATTGTGGGGCAAGAATGGACACACAGAAAAGGCTATCGAAGTTCTCACCTTCTGCAAGAATTTAGGGGTAACAAACTAATAAGGAGACAGTGGCATGAATTTACTGTCTAAGGGCCTGATCCCTAGCTAACTGATATCAGTGAAAAGCCTTCCACAGATTTCTGGGGACTTTGGATCAGACTCTTTGTTCAACCTTCTAATGATAGCATGAGACCAAAGAGGAAGAGCAGAGACTGCAATGGAATCTACAAGGGCATTTTCCTGTAGTACTTATAGAAGGTGTTCAACTGGGATCCCTGGAGACTCTGCCTTTCCACAAAAAAAGAACAGATTATCAGAGTTAGCAAAATTCCCCACATGCTCACCAACATATCTCACCTCTGATCACACTTAGATATGAGAAAATAGTTTTGTTCCCAGGCTCATTCAAGCTGTCACCTCTCTGTAGAAACTCCCAACAAGGGCTGAAAACTCATGTTAATTATGGTGGTCATTTTGGCACCAAATTCCTTCCTGGTCAGTGTAGTCTGCTGGGTCTATCCTCTAGCTGGAACACAAAACAGTCAGCTGTGCCCAGTTCTATTTTAGTCTTCAAGGTAGGCTCTCTTACACAGATGTAAAAAAGGTAACAAAAGTGATAGTCCTGACCTGGACTAATACTGCTGGGTCCTCTGCCCCCTGACAGTAGCTCAAGGTTCACAGCTCTATCTTAGTCTCAGGGGGACCAAAGGACCTAACCGCCTTTTACAGCCATCACGGCTGTTGAGGGAAGTGTTTGTGTGTCTGTCTTTCTTTCTCTCTTACAGAGCTGGGTCCTCCACTTATATTATTCCACTTATATTATTCCAGCTAGGAATAAGGGTCACTCATTAGCTGCATCTGCTGATTCCTAAGCCCGCTGGGCTTCTCCTTAGGCCAGGGCTTGCTGTTACCTGACTCCACAAGCCCTTCAAGGAGCAAAGTGCCCCGTTACAACTTCTGACAGACTTCAGATAGTCACTATTTTGAATCACTTGCAGTCTGGCTTGCAATTTTTCACTACAACCGTTCTACAGTTTAAAAAATTGTTAATCAATTAAAGTGTGTGCAAAAGAGTTAAGAGGAAAAATATTTCTCAGCTGTCACTCATAGTGAGCCATAATAATCTATTAATTATTACTTTCTAAGAACATATCAATCAGCCACCTTCTTCAAATGGATACGTGTTACAAAAACTTTATTAAAAAAAGTTTTGAATGGTTTTTCCTTTGCAGTGAATAAGATGACTCTGTTAATGAAAACTAAACTCATCGAGGTGGAGACTGTATAACAGTGCTGCATAGAAAATTATTACAGCAGGTAAAGTAGCGATCACTACTATCATTAATTTTGCCTAATAAATTTCCAAATTTAAACCTAGTACGTTCACTCACTCTTCTCTTTTCCAAAACTTTAACTTTTCAGGTATGACATTTGACAGAGGGTGAGTTTTTTTGTTTTAAAGATTGAGCAAAAATAGTTCAGTTGTTTATGCATCAGACCAAGGTGGGGAATGGTGGGGGAAGACCCTTTCTCGATTTTTTTTAAAAAGCACAATTTTAATGTATAGCAGCCCTACTACCAAAACAGCTGGATATTTATCATAATTGTTCTTTTTTACTTGTCTCCGAGAATCCTGAGGGAACATGGTCTCAAACTGACTGCAGGTATAACTAAAAACAGTCAAAAACATTCCATGAAAACTTTTTTGTAACTACAAAATTTTTCACATAAATATCTGCTATATTTGACATTTTTCTATTTTTAACTGGAAAAGTGAAAAACTGATTATATTGTGGGGGATAAGAGGGAGGGTCAATGAAGAACTGAAATTTTCCATTGAAAATGTTGACAATAATATTATATATTTTGTTGTTGAAATTTTCCATGGGAAAAAAAAACCCATTGTCTCACTAGTTCTAGTATACCCCTTTGGGAAAAATTGCAATGCTGCATATGCACAGCATGTTATTCACAGTTTATTCTGCTTACCTTGTGAAGCATACAGCTAATAAAAGACAGTGCTGTATATATGGCTAACCTAGTTATAAACTAAAATGGTTCTTGCAGCTTTGCTGAGGCTAAGAGCCCTTGCCTCAACCACTGAATCCTTTGTAAGGTGATGAAGGAGCTCTTAACAAGAGGACAAGCTCCATTCGCCTATTGTAGACCTTATATAGTTCTTTATTCATCTGTGGATCTCAAAGAAAGGTATGTATTATTTTACACTTTGCCTAGCTGAGGCAAAATAATGCTAAGTGACTTGTGCAACATCACACAGCAAATACACATCAGCTTGAGATCTGCCAAATGTACTAGAGTGCAGTGTCTTGTATGTCAGTTAAAAGAACTAAAAATCTAATATACCCAGAGTTCAGAAACAAGACAGTTTCTGCAGGATTGGGCCTTGCCTCTGCAGATGGGTGCACTTTAAAAGATCAAACTTCAGAACTTGGACTTTTGCAGTGCTCTCACCAAGAGAAGAGCCCAATATCCAAAAGGCGGCTACAATCACAATACACACAATAACGTAATGGGGCCATGTCAAACATGATGAGTATCTATCAGCACAAACTCTGAAACAGCAGGATGCAGTCATTGTTGATGTTTCAAGTAAACTGAGCCTGATCACTGGCTTCTTTCATGCAAAGAGCCTCTGCTTGGATGATCTTGAATTAAATCTACAAGCTCACTTATTTTCTAGTATGTCCTCTAAATTAGCCCTTGCCTAATTTATTTCTTTACTGTTTATACCTCTACAGCCATTTCCCTATTAATCTTTCCACTTAATAAGCATATCTTATTTTCTTATCTTTCCTTTTCAACATTTAGCCTCCTACCACAGTGGAAATTGCAGTTTTTGGAGTTTGTATTTGTTTTTCTTGTAAAGGTTTATGAACTATAGCATTGGGCTATTGAATGTCACAATCCCTACAATATTAGGTAAGCGTCACTCTTTTGCCAGCTGAACTACAAATTGGGATCAGATCAAATAATTAGACAATCAAAACACTGAAACCTTTGGAGCTTTATTGTAGAAACTGCTTTCTGAAAACAATGAAAAACAATATTTCTCAGTCAACCTCCAGTTTCAGAGTGGGAAAATTGTGCTGCATGCTGGAAGGAGTCTATTCATCTTTCCCCACACACACGGACATATAAATAATTTCCATTGACATTAGTGTCAAATGCAGCAAAACACTTAGTTGTTAGGTCCTCTAAAAGTTTGACATTTACGAATGGCTTATGTATTACAAAGAAATGTGAGCAAGCACAGATTTACTTGAAAGACTAGTTATTGTTAAAACTTTTGACTCAGCGCAATTTTGGGGGCTTACCGTTGCTCCTCCATAGTAATTGCTTAAGCAAACTGAAACCAAATTCTTTACCAGCATAATATTAAACAATGAATAATGTTAGTTAGAATCAACATTAACAGCAACAATTCCCTACTACCAGAAGCCTTGATTTCAGAATGATGAGCCATTTTTTTGACTCAGAAATCTAGCAAGAGACTGCCAGCTTCCCCCAACTATTCCATGCTCTCAGACCATGAAGCCATTTCTTAATAATGTGATTTCCAAACAATCAGCTGCCCAGGTTCATGCATTAAATATTTGATCACTAAGCAATAGACATCCCTCCACCACCTAAATACACACTGAAACCCTCTAATTTTGAAGGTATTCTTTTTATTTTTAAAATAATAACCTTCCTTAATCAGAGGTCCTCTATCACCACAAATGAATTTGGAACATCAAAATACACAGAAAAAATTCTGGAGTTTTATTCTATTTTGCTGTAATGTAGTTTCACATCCGAGTTCAGTATGAATAGTTTCTGCTGTATTTATATGTAATTCTAATAAACATACAGATATAAACTACATACACAACGCTTCCCTGAATGCATATTATATACACACACCTTAACACTATTACACCTTAACTATAGGTTTCACTCTGTAATTATATACATCCCACCTGTAAGTGCCACTCATATCTATGACATTTACAGAAATAAGTATAGAATTACACAGCGACACCTATATATGCAAGTGAAACCTATATTTAAACAAGGGTTAATAATATATATGTGTGTGTGTGCATGCGCAACATTCATGGCCCGATCCTTCACCATTAAAATTAATGAGAAGTTTACTATGGACTTAAATGGGAACAGGATTGGGACCTCAATGAAATCTTTTGTATGTATTTATTAGAATTATATATTATAGGCAGAACACCACTTCAGTTAAAGTGCCTAAAGTGTTTTCATTCTCAGATGTTATTTTCAGCTCTTTAACATTTACAATTTTGTTAAACCTTTTGGACTGATATTTGGCAAATACTTCCCTAGCCGAGGAGCAAATATTTTTGGAAAGAGTGAGGGGAAAAATCAATCAAGCCAATTTTGAAAATAAAACAAGTAGGAAAAATGTCATTTCCTCCCATTATGTTAAAAATGCAATCTTTTATTGAATATAGCATCTCAGCATTTTGAAGTGCAGTCAAATCTGGCAAGGAGACAGGTTTTAAGTCCTAGATGTGCCTTTCAGAAGTTGGTAAAAATATTGCAATTTGTGAAAGTTATGTGTTTAAATAAAAAAGATTTTGCTCAGACACACTGAATTTTGTAAAGCAAAAGTTTAGCATTCTCCACAGATTCCACTAGTTCTGTGCACATGTGTCTCTGAAGATTATTCACAGAGAGTCATGCCCCCTTTCCTCCAATAGGGGGACTGCACATGGAATAAAATAGCAAGGTATACAGAATAAGGTAAGGCTCCTGTTTCACTGACTGCACATATTGTCAAGTGCAGAGTGTTCTATTGCTATCTTGCTAAGAGTTGAATATGCTTATATTAGATTCTCCATTTTTCTTTTTAAAAGACTCAGGCAGTAATAAAAAATACAATGTGATCAGCCAATGAAAGACTGTATTGCAATGCATATGCCCCTTTGGGTCAGGGTTTTACCTGCACAAGAACCCTAATTTTATCATCTTCTGACTTCTGAGTCTCTGACATTGCAACGTCATATATATACATACTGCTGCACACGTATGCAAACGAACTCCAAATATGTGCATGGGCGCCCACTGACTTCAGTGGGAACCCTATATGCATCTGTGGGTAGTTGTTTTGGGGTGTTTCCCCTCTCTTTTTATCGCTCTCTCTATAAATAAAAGTTATATATGTATATAAACATATGTGGGTATGTATACACACACACATAGAAACATGCAGACATGACTGTAAAAGTACCTGCCAAGCCAAGTTTCAGTCACAAAGACAAACATTTGTAAAATGTTATAAGCAGCTGAAAATGGCCCCTTAGAATGTATCTGAACTATAGGTGTTGCAGTGCTTATAATACATACATTTTCACACACACACATATTAAAATGTGAGACATATGTCTAGAGACAGTGTACCAATCCATCTGAGCACTGTGAGGAGCTTACCTTGAGCACTGTAAGGAGTCTCTACTATTTCTTTATACAACATGTGGTACCAAGAACTAAAATAAAGGTGTAAAAAGATGTTCACTTTAAAATCTTTGGCAGTAAGAGGGGAAAAAAAAATTCTTGAGGCCAGTATCTCTCACTCCAGGAAAACTCAAAGGAAGTCTGCCATTCACCCTTCCATAGGTACTTTGTCTACCTTCATGTCTGTTGTTCAATAGCAGTTCCCATAAAGTTCCACAAAGACCCAGCTGTATAAACCAATGCTGTCAAAGAACACAGTTAAGGGATGGATAAAACAGGGAGGGGTGTCTAACATGTTGACCACTGGCTGAGCTTACGAGGATAAAGGAGCCTTGATGGAGAGAAGTAATTATCCATTGCTGTTTGTTTATTTTACCTCCTCCACCACACACTGGAAGCTTTTTTGTTTTTTCCATTACCAAAACCATCCCCCCACTGAGAGGCCTTTGTGATCTAAAAGGGGCAGAGCCCCTCTTTCTTAACACTGGCAAGTTTATGTAGGCAGATTTGTTCAAACACATCTTAAAATAAACATTTGGTTCCTTTCACTGTATCATACTGTCCACACACTGCCTTTCAAAACCTTTTAAAAATCAGTGTAAGAAATACACTGGGACTAGATTATTTTTACCAAGACTTATTAAAATACCTTTGCATTTCAAGACACACACTGCTGTGGAAGTTCAGCTTAGAAGCTACAGAGCTACAATTTTCTGAAAACACACACACACATACACAAATGCACAACACAGTATGGTAAACAAAACCTAGCTAGTATGGCCATATCACATGGTATGCCAGTTTTCTTACACAGTCATTTTCATAAATAAAATTTAAGTGTCTCCTCTGGGGATGCACCAATTATAATATAGGTGAATTTGAACTAGGACGTTCAGGTGTAAAATCGGCATCATAACTATTATGAAAAAGTGGCCACTTTCCTAGGAAGAAAACTTTAAAAGATACTTTATGCCATGGACTTACAGGTTCCATTGACGTGAGAGCTGTAGGTGCTAAGCACCTCTGAAAATCGGCACATCTATTTTAAAAAAGTGTGCAAATTAGGTGTTGGGCAGAGTTCCAGAACAACAGTCCTAGGGACTGAAGTCCTTTACTTATCCATAGAAGAGGTACTGCATAGGCAGCAAACAAGAAAAGTTCTCCCACAAAGCTCACCAATGTGCCTCAGCCATGCTCTGAAAGGACCATTTCTGGTGGTGGGGGTAGAGTAGGAGCCGGGAGGATAGTTCATGCTCCATACCCAGTCAATCCCTGGCCTCTCTATTGCTCTGTTGCAAATGAGGCAGCAAAGCACAGTCATCTCTGTGATGTGAATAAATTTAAATTAGGAACTTGAGAAAGACCATGCACTCATTTCACACAGGTCACTGAACAGGCACTGAATATCACTAGTCAACTGATCAGTAACAACTTCCCACCATTTCTGATCCAAGCTGGGTTCAACCAATATAAAAGCTGTATTTTTCTGACAGAAAACTTATAACTAGAGTACCACTTCAGAGTACACCTTTCATAATACCCTCTAGTAGAACTGTCACTCATAGTAGACTAAACTTCAACCCATATCAATAACAATAACTTACAATCTCTGAGTTTCTTTTACTTAAGGTGCTCATTCTACCAATTAAATAAGACTTGCCATGAAATCAGCATTATAATATCCATTTTGCAGATGGATAAACAGAAGCATAGAGGCCCAATTATGTTCTTCTACAGCAGTAACTCCCCAAGGGTTTAAATGAGTGTAAATACATCCAAAAAACACAGAGCAAATCAAGGCAAAATTGGGACTCAAACCCAGGACTCCTGATTCCCAGTTGCTCCTTTTAACAACTAACCATTTTGCTCCCTACCAGCATAAGAAATGCAGAAGTCAGTGAAATAAAATAGTGCAGAGATGATGTAAAGTTGGGAAGGAAAACAGCCTCCCTCCAAACTCTTTTCAGGTAAATTAATATGAAGGATGTAATAAAGAAGGCTATTATGGCCAGATTTCAAGACCATTCCAGTTCTCAATGATTTTGGTAGATTTTTAAAACATTGACTTCCATGGAAAGGGTAGTTTGTCATTATGTTGCCTCCTGTAGCTAGCAATCACTTTTTCACAAGCTGGAGGTAGCCGATGAGCATAACCTTGAGCTTGTTCAGTTCTTATCTTTCATTTAAATGTATGAATACAACTATACTGGATTTTAACCTTTAAAAAAATGTAAACCATATTCTGAAGTCCCCAAGATTTAGGAGCTTTCCTTTGGGGCCATTTTCAGCTGTGCAGCTTGCTTCTAGTTCTGCAAATCTGTTTGCAAGGTGAATGAAATATAGCGATCTACAGCTGGGTTTCTCCACAGAGAATTTTAGGATGCCAGCCTCAAGATTATAAAATTCTACCGATTAAAGAACTAATCAAATCTAGGGGTTTTTGATGTTGTTGTTCCTTCCCCACCTCCTCTTAGAAGGATAGAGACCAAAAAAGAAAAAAATGCAGACTGTGTGCAGACCTCCTATTACTCACTCTCCCACCCCGGTTTGGTGTGGATGTAGAATAAGGGCCATGTTTTTAAAGGTATTTAGGTGACTAAAGATGCAGATAGGAGTCTAGCGGGTTTTCAAAAGTGCCTAACTCATATTTCAATGTGAGTTAGGCACCTACACACCTTTGAAAAGCCCACTAGGACCCTATCTGCATGTTTAGGCACAGGCACATAAATACCTTTACAAAACTAGGCCTATTCTCTTCTCCCTTTACACTCTGTATTACAGAGCTTTTACACCTTCATCTGCAAAACAGTTTACCAATATTAATGAATTATCACACAATCCCATTTTACACATGGAGAAACTAAGCAAGGGATGTTAAGTGGCTTGTACAGCTCCACTGAGTCAAAGCAAGGATTAAGATATAGGAGATCCACATCCTGTGCTCAGACCCGACATTCTCTAAATCTTATCCTTGGAAACGATACTCTTTAGCCCAATTGCCTCTGTCTGCTGCTTGGTGATCAAATATTTAATGCATGCCATAAAATGAAAATATGTACTCTGCAGCAGTGCCTCTTATTGGTCATGCCCCATTACTTAAACCTGGTGGTAACGTGCCTATATGATGGGGTTTTCAATTTTATTATAGTCTCTATTTGTTTACTCAGTTAAGATGTTTAAAGAAGAGTTGTATGGATTATCAGACAGTCTGAAAAGTTGAATCCAGAGCTCTTCAAACACAGTCATTTTTGTCTTGTTAGCACAAGTAAAGTAAAAGCCTTGGGCAGGTGATTTAACATCCAGTTTACCCAAACGGACTTCTAAAGGAAAAGGCAACCTTGTAAATTGTTTGTGATAATCTCCAAACTGATCATTAATTATCAGCCGTTAGTGAGCGTTTCTTTCATCAACAGCACGGTGAGATTAATTTATTTCACATGAAATCCACAACTGTTGATGCTGCAAGCTGTATAATCAACCATTTTTCAAAACAACAAAGTTACTAAAGCGGGCAGCAGCGCAACTAAGTGGCTTGTGTTCAGCTATTTTGTTTTCCTGGCTAGTCAGAAACAATTTACTCACAATATGAAAGTAGAATACAATCCTCTATTATTAATATTAAATTTTACACTCTGTAATATCTTCCACTTGAGGTAGTAGTTACAATTGATTTTGACCAATTCAACTCTACTTAATTAAATATACATCGATTTGCAAAGACAAGGAACTTGAACTGATTTAGCAAAATCTCATTTTTCTTTTTTGGTTTGTTTGTGGGGGGTTCTTTTGTTCCTCCAGAACTAAATGCTTAAAATTTTAAAGTAGTATAGACTTGTTGGATCAGAATATTACAGATTTGGAAGGGGACATGAGGGGAACAGTGATTCAGAAAGAGGTCACTGGAAATAGAACTGATTAGTGTCCCCTCCTCAAATTAATGTGGCTCAATTATCATGGCAAGTTCCACACAAGACACTGTTTTGACAAAAAAATACAGTTAAGGACAGAAATGTTATATAATTCCCTGACCAACTTCTTTCTTATTACACAGACACAGTCCAAAGTGTGTAACTGTAAGCAGATCTCTATACTATCCGGTGAAAAAAGGGATACCTTACATTCTTATAGAACTTGATTCAGTTCCATTTGAGTTAATGAAGATTATCCCATTCACTTTAATGGAGTAGCACTGGTCCACAGTGCTTTGTTTCTCAAAGAACCATTTCACCCACCATGAACTGCAGCCATGGTATTCATGAAACACAAACATGGCAGCTGTTTGCCTGAGTATAGCAACACTACACAACGATTTAGTGTGGAAATGAAGAATACTGTAGCCAATTGAAACCAACGAGAAAATTCACACCAGCACTGTGTAATCACCCTAAATGGATTTTAGCCGAGACAAAGACAACAAAGAAATCTGAAACCCTCAAATAGAAGACACTATAAAAAGTGCAAAGTATGTGATTATATTACTCTTGCAGAAAGCTGTACAATGAATAGAATCTATATATTTAATGGACCAAGCATCACAGTATATTGGTGAGACACCACAAGCAGCCAGAGGCTGAGTTTTACATCCATAGCACAACTCATAGCCCTACTGTGGCAGGCCACTGCTTCACTCTGGCTCAATGAGAAGAGTGATACTGAATCAGCAGCGCCAAGCTCTCACTTTCAAAGAGTAACCAGGTTTGACCCTGTTTAGCAGCTTGTATGTATAGTAAGATGGCAGATTACAGACAGTTAAGGAAAGTTGGCAGTTATGAGAATCCTCGTTGTAGGTATACGAAAACCTTTATGATTTGTGGGTGAAGTTCACGTTCAATACAGTCTTAAAGGACACAGTCATAATACAGCATATACACTAGTGATGGTACACCACAATGATCCTCATTATCTTCAGTACAAACCCAGTTTTCTAAAAGCTTAGTACATGGCTGGAAAAATATTTGGACAGATTTTCATCTCTCTGCCCATTTGTAATAAGCCTCTCTCACTTCCCATATTAAAGGTGGATGCCTCAGTATGCTTGAGAAATTGCATGTGCCATTTTCAAATTCAGTTATTCATTTGGCCTTAGTTTCTCACTGCTGCAAAAAGTTTATTCACAGTGCATATACGATGTAAGATCTCCAAGGAAACAAATATAACATTTAATGACGGAAAGAAATAATGCAGTGCATGATTCTCTCTTCTGTTACATCAGTTTTACAACAGACCCACATAGGAGTAGTGAAACACTACACTTTTGGCATTTGCAAATAAATTCATATATTGGATGGGCCAAAGTTAGATTCATCGCCCACATACTGAAGGCTATCCCAGTATCCCATGGCTGAACCCATTACTGGCAGCTTCACTGGCAGAAAATCAAGATGCATCAGCAATGATACAATCAATAAAAATTATTGAAAAAGTACACTTTCATGGTCAACGTTTCATTGGCATCTGAAATAAATGCTTAGATGGAAGGACAGGGGAGTTCTCATCAAAGTTGAATCTTTTGTGGAATCCTTTTATATTTTTATTTATTTTTACAGATGAAAAAGCATAGTATGCTGACATATGCACAGAAAAAAAATTACAAAACTCTAAAACCAAAAGCACAAGAGTACCAAGGTAACAGACTTGTCAGTATAAAAACAGAGTCTCTCTTCATAAGGCCTATGACTCATTAGGGAAGACTACAAGAGAGTCCCATATCTGCTCTCTGATAGATCTTTCATCTAATAGGACTACAATCGGGGAAGGAGGGGACAGAAGGAGGGGACAAGGATAGCTGCATTCTTTCAAATTCAAATAGTTTAGGCCTAAAGTGGTAGTTCAGCAAAATTTAAAAGAATGTTCACACAAATACTGATTCAAAGGGCAGAAAAACGTGAGATTCAATGACCTGTTAAATAACTCTGATGGAAAATACCTGGATTGGACTAATATCTTCCCCTGTGGGAGAGAAAGTGATAGCAAATGGCCTGTTAATCTAGAGAGAGGCAAAAATAAACACTGCCATTTTGTACAGAGAAACCAAGGGAAGCTATGCTATTTTGCTTTAAGATGCAATTATGCTCTGAATAGTAACTATGTAAAATGACACCATCTTATTCAACAGAGCTACGCCCTGTGTACATTGAGAGGACTATATACTTCTTTTTAAGTTGGGAGGAGGGTCGCAGGTTATTACTATTTTTACTTTTTTAAGTCTAGCAGAACCAATGACTCTCTAGGTAACAAAACTGTATGTTATTACATACCACATGATCCAAAATTATTAACTAAGTTCTTGTTGCAGGGTCCAATTCTGTCCACATTTGGGCTTGTGCAAATTGTCTCCACCATCCGCAAAAGTATCTGAGAGCACACACTGAAGGCAATGGAGTTACCCGGGTGTCACTGAGGGCAAAATTTACCCTGCAAAATTTTTATTGCTGGCCACAAACCAGGAAGAAGAAAGAACTCAGCTTGATTGTCAGATCCCAAGTTAAGTTTGCCAGGCTGGCATTTAAAGAAAGAAAATTTTAAAAAAGTAAAGCACATTTTATCTGTAAGCACTAAGCACATTTGGTTTTGAAATTAGAGACAATAAACCTTAAATCCCATTGCGCCATTTTAATAGTCTCTTTTCAGAGCAGAATCACACTATTATCTTCAATGCTCACTTAGCATCCAAAGTAAGATTTATAATAAGCAAACAATTCAGCAATAAATCATACATGATAACTCCCTGATCTGTAAGGCACAGTAAGATATTAAGGCTGTGATTCCTTAGAGACTTACACACTTGCTTGACTTTAGGTACATGAGTAGTCCTGATTAATTCAATTTGTGCCCTCAGCTCTACCTGTGAAGATATTGGAGAAAAGGGGCTTGCATGAGTCACTTTGAGGTCAGAATATGGTCCTACAGTTTTAACTTAGTTAACATTTTTATTGATGACTGCTGTGGAAGAGAACCCTACTCGCTTGCCAGAAAGAAATAAAATTAGCTCAGTGGGATTGCTTACATGCATCAAGTCTTTGTAGAATCAGGTCCTACATAAGGGGAGGAGAGAAACTTACATAAAACATTTCAGCATGTCCTGTCCTTCAGCAATAGTCTCTAGTAATAGCTAACATCTAACTAAGTAAAGGAAAGGTTTGCTCTGTGGAATCGAGTGGGGTTAATGTAATGCAAACAGTTAAATGAAAAAGCAAAAGTAATTCCAATTTGGCGCCTTCACATTTCACACTCCAGAGACTTTTATGGGTTAAATGTAAGAAAGGCAGGGGGAGAGGGGGAAAGGGAGAGGAAAGAAAAAGAGATTTTTTTTTTATGAACTGCTCCAAAGTGGATTGTTTGTTTAATTGAATTCCACTTAATTAAGTCAAGAGACAGTTTGAGGGGAAACCAACAAAAGGTATTTTATTTAAACACAGATATTTCTCAACATGGACCCACAACAGAAGCAGAAAGTGCAAAACTACATCCCCCCACTTTTTTTTTCTCTCTCTCTCTCCTCCTCCCCCAGTCCAGAATCCAAATGTTTAGCCTTACTTCACCCACTTACTTCACCCTCACAGTGAGGAATGGATTAAGCAGAACATTATTTACCGCCACACCAATTAAGGAGAAATTAATTGCAACTTTGCTTCCTGACCCTCTAAAGATATAAGTTTGTCCACCAAAACAAAACTGAATTTAGTCAAGTGGACATCTGCAAATGTAAAGGCAGATTCATAAATTATGTTCTTTACCAATGGAGTAGCACTTTCTTCTACATTTGAACCTTGGACTTCAATGGGACTATTCATGTGAGTAAATGCTCACCACTGGAAGTAGGTGTTGCACAGTCAAGTCTTTAACCTCTCTGTACTTCAGTTTCCTCATATGTACACCACCACCTATTTGTCAGGAGTATTGTGCAAGCTAATTCCTTAATGTTTGTAAAGTACCTTGAGATGCATAGAAGGCACTACACAAGTAGGGAGTATTATCATCATTACAATAAACTGAGGTATATTCCAATTACAGTTTCTAGCGAATTCTCTCTAGATTTCCACTGAGAGTGTCTTCTGCTTCTTGAAGTACAGTCCCCTAAACAGGAGACTGAGGTATAATACTATAATGTCCTCTCTATGTGACTTGTATTTCATGGTTTGATTGCAAATTTGGAGCTAGAAATCTGACTTGTGGGAACTATCCAAAAACCCGCAAAGGATCAGTGTATTACAGTAATATCAAGTATATTTCAGAAAAACTGCAGAACCAAAGTCAATATGCCTTGAGTTCCTGCTCACTTATTACAAGACTGCATAAGGAAACCAAGTTGAAAGGAGAGGAAGGATGTTCAGGATCTAGAGAGAACTTGGTATCAAGGGGTGGGACTCAGCACCTAGGTTTGTGGATTTAATATTTCCAAGCCTGTGCTCGATCAACCACACAGCATTGTAAACGTGGGTTTACAAATTGTTGGACCTGGATCTGATGGATGTGCTAATGCATCCATACTGCACTACACAGACCTTCCTGACACAGGTCTGCAGCTTGACCTGTGTCCACATTGCAAAATAATAGGGCTTGAACCTAAGTCACAGCAGGACTTGGGCTTTGAGCGTTTCCCCCTTCCAACTCCCCCAGCAGGGTCCTAGGATCTTGGTCCTGGGCACTTGCTGACCCAAGTCAAACAGATATGTGTCTGGATAGAAACAGGGCTTAGGCTCAAATCTGAGTCAGATCTCAGGTTTAGTGCGTAGTACAGACATATCTTCAGAGGTCTAATTATTTGATCTCATTCTCGGTTTGATACAATAGAAATACAGAAGAAAGGGAGAAACAGAGAACAAACAAATGAAGAGAGATGAAGGAAAAGAGGGAAGAAGAAATGGAGAATATGCTTCATTTTGTCTATCCCAGCGGTTTCCTTAGTACCCAGTGCATTCAGCAGGCCGTGCCCAAAAGTCCTTATACAAGTCAAGACAATGGGTGTTTTGCTTGTGTAAGTAGTGCTGAATTTAGTCCACTAGGGTTGGGGCCAGTGTAACAATATGCAAAGTGGAGGCATTTTCCTTGGAACCAAAGACACTAAGTGTCTGTTTTGGGGAAAATAACTTTAGAATTCAACATAACAGTGAAGATATTGGGTTTCAAAAGCCAAAAAGAAAATAAATTAACACACCATCTCTCAGCAAAATAATCAAGAAGGAATGAAAAATGCTTTAAAGAGCTAAAGAAAACCAATGTATGATGACCAGAGCACAGATTAGAGACTCCCGTTCTCAAGTTTGCTTCCTACAGCAATCCCATGGATTATTCTATCATTATTTTTTTTCTCCCCATAAATGATGGCAATGACCATCTCTGCAGGCGAGTCCACAAAGCCACATGCAGCATCCAAACCGGAAAGCTTTTTTTTTCCTGCTGGCCCATTACTTACTTTTCTCTGAAGAAAAACTCCTCTGCACTACCCACCACCACCCACACTCACTTCCAGAGAAGGCTAATTATGCTATGAAAGGCGAGCAGCATAAAGACGATTATAGTATGCTGAGTTAAGGCAGGGCCTAGTTAAATAAACAGGACAACTTCCCCTGGGATGCTTCTCTCCTTTTTCCAATGGATGATGAATCCCACAACCCATCTAGCCCTGATCCTCCTTAAAAAAATCCAAAGCAATCTTTGTATTTCCCCTCTCCCTTTTTTTTCCACTCCCCCCTCCAGTCTAGATGTTGCCAACAGAGCTTCCTGTTCAGCTTGGCTGGGGGAAAAAAGAAAGCAAGCAAGAACAAAGTGTCTAATGTCATGCTGCCATCAATTATCAATTCAACATTCAGGAGAAGAGAGCATCACCAGTTCCTGTCCTCTAGGGGCAGTTTCTTTCCCCCACCACTCATCCTCCACACTACAGATTCCTTGCAGATATCCCTTAGGTTGTGAAATTCCTAAAAATATGTCATTTCTAAGACTGAAAAGCCTCTACCTGTGTTAGCCCCTCCCTAAGAGTGTGAGAAGAGTTCACATTATCAGCATATCCATAGAACTTGAACCTGGGAGGTTCCAAACATCTTCAACTTCCATCAGTTTCAACAGGAACTGAATCCAGCAAATGAGGCCTAAACAGTATGTTGCATGTGCATGCGTGTGTCCAGTTAGAGTTTGGCTCTCTTAGCCTGGTACTACCTATCGCTACACAAGATGATACACATGTATAAAAAAATCTGACACATTCCTCTTGGTCTTAGGGATAGTGTTGTGTGTTTAAAGACAGCAATATTTAATGTGGCATAGCCTATGAGATTCATCATTTAAAGGGAAAGAAAGACACCTGGGGAAATGGTTCTTGCTCATTTGACCAGATCCACATTTAGTTCTATTTAACATAATTATCCATAGATGGTAATGTAGTTACTAATGTCTGACCTTTGATATTTTTTGGGGTGGTGTTCTCCCCTCACCGCTCTTATTGTATATAGAAATCTATGTCCATTTTTGCAACTGTTTCTTTCCAATAGTTTGCCATATCTGCATGTCTATATCAGTACTGAATTAACACATATCATGCCTTTCTTTTGGCACAAGGCAAGAGAGATAGACTAGGTCTGTTAAATGAATAACTATTACGGGTATACTTTTTAAACACAGAAATAAATCACCCCTCATAGTAGTTAACAGAGCTCATTTGCTACATTTATGCTACAGATCCTTTTCAGTTTTATATGAACCATGATATAAGGATAGGAACTGCAAAGATCGTGCATGGTTTTCCACTCCGTAAGATCTGTATGTGTGACACTGTCCTATTTTTTAACATGTACTAATGATCCAAAGTAAAACACTCAACAAGAGCAGAACAGAGGAGGAAGCATGGAAAAGTGTTGGTTCATAAAGTACAGTAATATATTGGTTAAGCATATCTGCATTTGGGTCTTTTTCTCATACATTCTGATAACACATATTGCTGTTGCTCTCTTGAAAATAACTCCTACTAAACATTTACAGTACAGGCTTGATTATCTGAATGTGATAAAAGACACTAAATAAATGTGGATAAGTGCAGGGTTTTATAATCGAGGGACCTTTCAATATAATTAATAGAGACTAATATACATGAGAGGATACATGATTTCATATTGGATAACAAGGCGTTTCAGATAGCTAAGATTGGGAAAATTAAGGTCATGCTGTATTGCTTTATCCCAACTGCCTTAGTTAACAAATCACATTTAAAAAAAGTTTCAAGATTTCAAAATTTCTGATGCTCAATAACCAAAAAGGAATTCAAAACTAAACAAACAAACAAAAGGTTTCTATGAAATAAAGGTAAACTTGGGTCCAAAATTAGTGTCGTATATCACAACAAGTATACTAGGAAATGTGGGAATACAGACTGGTCAGATACATGGTTGGGCATGCACCTTCCTATCCATTATGCTACTATGTTAAATGTCATACCTCATAATTATGTAATACAGAGAGAAAAGAGATTATGATATTTACAGGGGAGGGTTCATACAGAAAATGACAGCCATAAAGCCCCCATTTTAGGGGCCTGCTTCTGCAACAAGCTGAATTCTCCCAATTTCTACAGAAGCCAATAGGAGTTGAAGCCATTCAACTTCTCTCAGGATTGGTCCCTATTTCTGCATGCAGACTGCGAATGTTGATTTGCAGATTCTAACCTAAATGGTCTCAAGAAATTCATTCATATGAACCTAGTTGTCTAAGATATTTCAAGAGAATCCAACACCACAGTATCAGATCAATGGGGTTAACTCTATATACGAGAGTGATTACCTCATTTCTGTCTAGTTACTTATGACTATATATCCCCATAGTCTGAACTACTTCCCAGTCAGATCCAGTATATGCAAATATATATTTTTTAGTCCCACACTGTATATGTCTCATTGGAGCAGAGCGAAGCTGAATGCAGGGTAAGCAAAACAGACAGAACTTCACAAAGTACTGTGGACTGCTCCGTCCATGTGGCTGAGTTACTTCCAGCCTCATTCCACATGTTTCCCAATTCCCCTGGTGTCCATCCCTACAGGGAACATGCACCCTCTGACTCCAGTTCCACTGATCATGATGCATGTTTCCTGTTTTTAAAACATTTAAATATAAACATTAAAACAAATAATTCAAGCCCAGATCCCCAGCCCATGTTCCTTTCTGCAGTGGTTGCTAGCTCACAGCCAAGTTAGTCTTGTATTTACTCGGACTCGTATAGTTACACAGTGTTTCAAGATACAGTGTACACAAAGGGCATCACACACATACTGTGACTAAAGCTACTCTCCTGGAATAATTTTAGTTTCACAAGATCACACTTCAAAATGCTCCATATGTCCAGTTTGGTTATTTCTCCTTTTAAAAGGCTTACAAATGCAGCACTTTAATGTAATCATATTTTATCTAAAAACAACTATCTGAAGTTTCTGGTGCCCACAAAAGCATCAAAAAGAGCCAGTTATGACAACATTTCCATTTTATTTTCTTCCTTTTTTTGTGGGCCCACTCCAAACCCTATCCTAAAGTCCATAGGAATCTTTCTGTTGGCTTCAATGGGCATTGGATAGGGCCCTGTGATTGTAAATTAATTTATTGCTCCTGAAAGGAGGCAGAAAATTACAAGCATATCCTCTGTTCATCCAAAGAATAGGTACTGCAAGGACAGAATAGATACTGCAAGACAACATGCTTCCCCCGACAGCCCTACCCCTTAATTAAAGGGACCAATTCTAGAAATAAGAGGAAAGTCCATTTCCCAGGTCCCTTTTGTTCTTGGCCTCTGTGCGATGACTGCCAACCAGGGTACCATATACTGCCGGATGTGATCATACAAACACTTGTTCACTGAGAACCAGACCAACACAGCCTCTCATTGCATATAAGCTGCTGGACACCGTCGAGTAGTAACCATTTTTGGATTATACTGTGCTGGTTGGTGTTGAAACCAGTCAAATCAAAGTAAAAGACTCAGTGTGCTTGCTACTATTCAATCCCACACCTACCAATGCCTCTCATTTGGGTTATTTCCATCCTGAAACAAAAGCATTTATGGTCACCTGCACAATGTCCCAAGCAGAAATTGCAATATATCAGCATGTCTTCCATCAATTTAACCTGATAAATTGGCCTACAAGTGCAAATTAAGGCTATTTCAGGCGCCCACTTCAGTGTTTCATACTACTATGGCAGATCAAAGGGGATAGGTTCTGATTTTTTCCTTCTCCAATACCTGTCTGTAGGGACTGATAACTGAGATAAACCATTAACTTTTACAACTCCAAATTCCTGTGACACTGAATTTTTGCAGTAATCTGATCATTGGAAGATGTGCATCAAATAATAGCTTTTTATTGAGAACTTTTTATCCTCATAGGCTTGTGTGACCCACCTGCCCCCTGCCCCCTCCCCCCCCCCCCGCCACCCCATGCACATACACATCCATCCTTTCTTCCTCTTTAAAAGTGTTGAATATTAGGTCAAACTATTTGAAAATACAGATGCTACATGTACTTTGGCATGCAGCAGTCAACTGAATTCTGGAGGCTTTCAAAACTGAAGCCAGAGAGAGAGCTTCCTCTAAGCACAAGCAACACAAGTGACTGCTTCGGGCCCTGTGCTTCCAGGGGTTCCCAAAGTCCTATACTAACTAGGTGACTGATCTGATTCTCCCCTCAGGCAATGTGACCAGAGGGTTGAGTAACTGATGGATGAATCTCCTCCTCTGGCAGCCTGTGAGCCCGCAATTCATAGGGCTCGTCCTTATTTAAGAATTTGGTAATAGGCATGCAGCAGCGAGATTGTGAAAATTAGCTTCTGTTCCTGTCTTTACCACAAATAAAAACCCAGCTTGCTAATAACTAAACTAGTCAAGCCAACGGACTGGGGGGTGAGGGCGGGAGGGAGAGGGCAGGGGTGCAACACCGGATAGGTAAGTGAATCCCGCTTTGCCAATCCATCCCTCTCCCTCTAATGTTCCTCTTAAGCTAGCCCTTTGGAGTTAATGATATGGGTGACACAATGTGGCAGTTTGTTTCAACCAAACATAGCAAGTGATGCATTTAGAAATTTAGTGGTAGAAAGAAAAAAAATAAAAAAGAGAGCTGGGTATTCATTCCACCTTCATTAATGGCATAAGGCAACTAAGGTTTAACAGCATAAATCAAATAAAATAGCCCAAGGATCTGGCTTGAAAGTTGCCATTTTAATAAAAGGGAGACAACTGGCAGGTTGTTCAGACTACAGACATTCTCTCTCTCTCTCTCTCTCGTTCTCCTCCTCCTCGCCTGCCCCCTCTCACCACCACCACTATCAACTGCCTTCTCAAATGTAACTTGTCCTGCACTCACTTTGGAACTCCATTCAAGCCACAATGGACTCGAGGACTTTACTGAAAGCAAATGAATAATAAATTTAACTACATTACCTAAGGGCAATGGGGGTGAGGGGGAAGCAAAGAAAAATGATCATATTGTTGATATTGGTCAAGTAGATTTTCCCCTGTAAAATTTCCAAGAACACTGAGGTTGAATTGGAAGCTTCATTCATTTATAGCAGACTTTTTTTAAAATAGGCTTTCTACCATACCCCCTGCCCCAAATCCCTGAATATAGCATAGAATCTCATTCTTTTCTCAGTCACTTTACTGGAAAACAGATAAGCTGTTATTTCCTGCTCCTGAGTAAACACATTTTCTTGAAGAATTGTTCTGCCAATAAGAGGGTTAAATAATTTCAGCGCAGTTGTGGGAAGATGTGGTGGCCAAAGAACTAGCTTCTTTCTCTTAAATAGAATTATAACTTAACTGGCATCAAAATTTCCTTCAGCTCCATAGGTGTGATGTTCTGAGCTCCCCGTGGAGAGGACAACAGTATTTCCCACAAAGACATGGAAATGTGCTCTTTCGTCCGATTGCATGTGTTGGGAGTGGAGAAAGAGAGAGAGAGACAGAATACTCTGCAAGCACAGGGTTAGGACCTTATTATTTTAGTATCACAACAACTTTACTACTGTTGGAGCTTATTTCTCATCAACCCTAGTAGAAAATTATTTAGACGTCTACTGTCTGTGCATTATGCTTGGCCTAAGAATATTAGATGACTGCAAGTTTCCTGTACTATCTGCCTTTTATCCTTAGAAATCCAACTTTATCTTCTTTGCATCATCCCAAAAGGTCTACACAAAATAAAGGCACAGGCAAATAAAATGTAATTGTTAAAAGCATCACTCTCTCAAAACCACATATAGGACCACAGAGGAAATCTTTATAAAATCACAACAAAGTAAACAACAATTAGTCATTTTGCTCACTCTCGTAAAAGCTTTGGAGCAAACAATCCAGCCCTGCTTGTTATGGAAAGGTACATTTATTAAGAATAGCATTTTGGAACATTATGATCTGACACAACCTCAGAACTATGGTAATCAGCACATCTCTCGATACAGCAGTAAGAAGCTTTAGCCTTGTCCAAAGGTGTTAACAATGCAGTACTAATGTGACACAACACTAAATGGATGGCCAAATACAGAGACCATTCTATCTATAGGAACCTGCTTTTTTCCTCTTTTGATTACAACCCCCCCCCCCCCCATTTAAAGTATATCCCTAAGGAAAACATTATTGAACCCTTATATTAAAAGTATTAGAAGCAGAAAATAAACATGTTTATAAAACACGTTTTGGGATAAAACCAGTAAAGCCGAAGCAGATAACAGATAAACTGCTATCAAAAGATTTTCACTATGTTTATAGCATTTCCTTTTGCTCTCTAGATTATCTGGTAAGAGTTAAACATGGACTAGCCACCTTTGCCTGAGGATCAAATTGACACGTCTGGGATACACTGGAAGCTGCAAGTTTTCTGTATGTTTCAGTAACAGCCTGCTACTGAACATCGTAGACTCTCTCCTTCTGAACCTTTAGACGGACGAACAAGGTCAAAATGATTGTACTGCATTTCTATAATTTATGCCTAAAGAAGAACTTTGTGTACATTTGAAAGCTTGTCTCTCTCACGAATAGAATTTGGTCCAATAAAAGATGTTACCTAACCCACCTTGTCTCTATATTTTATGCCATCATTTTTATTTTCTCTCACTGCAACAGTAAAGAAAAAGGGCTGTCCTGATTTAAAGCTGTAAATTCAATTCAAATGGGAAAGTGTTAAATCCAGAAGTGCCTCTGGTCTATTAACATCCATGTTGATTTGACACGCTCTGTAGTGCTTGGGCAACAGACTCTGCTCTACAACCTATTCCTAAGCAAACAGTGTTTTGTGTCATAAACCATCTGGGGTGCCAGTTATAAGGGCTACTCGTCTAGAGTCACCTGATATACTTGGAAATTTTGAGGTGCAGAACTAAGAAACTTTTCTTCATTACAAAACCCCTTTTGCTAAGCTAAGGAGATCACCACCAAAGGAATGATGGAAGGAACAAAATTTTGGCCGAGATAGTTGTTTTCATTATTCACCTGAAGAAAACCATTGGCTACACAAGCTTTCAAAAAACTCTATGGTTTTACTAAGGTACCAATAAAAGTGATACTATTCATAACCTGGACAGTGCTCCCTTTCAGATAGACTCTATAGTTGCAAAGCTAAGTGCCAAGCAGATGGCTGAAATCTGTTTTGGAGAGAGAAAGAGAGAGAGAGAGAGAGTGCGGGGGCGGGGGGCGAGAGAGAGAGAGAGAGAGAGAGAGTGTGTTAAACTGCATTCTTTGTATTCATATTCAGGCCTAGGTTTTAGCCATCAAAATACTGGCACTGAGGCAATCATTAGCAGCATTTTAGACAATTGGCAACTAAGGTATTCACTGTTCTCCACAAAATGTTCAGCTAATATCTCCCAGATGTATAATTAAGGCAAAAGATCATCTTCTTAAATTGGTATCAGTTCTTTGGATGGCCTTTCAATAGGCTGTGTATGTGAAAAGCAATTTTATTTATTTTTAAAAAATAATACTCTTACTTTTATTTTATTCTATTCTATTTTTTTATTTTTTTTCTTTCTTAAAAAAAACTGCCCTTATATTGGTTTCCATATCAGCCTCCATCACAACATATTGATAGCAACATAATTTATCTTCACAGTCAGTCATTGCAGTAACAGTGTCAACAGGGAGTTTGAGTAACCCACCTTAATAACAAAACTTTACTTTTCTTGTTTTATAAACTCATTATAAAATAATATATTTTATGTAACCTCCCTGGCAATATATAGATGGTTAGATCCATACTGTGGGTCTGGAGAAGTTTGGTTTTGTTACTAGAGCAGTGGACCACTTTGAAAATCAGTTCCTGAGTCTGCCACTCATATACTGCGTAACTTTGGGCAAGTCATTTATCCTACAGGTGTCTAAGATAACTCATTAATAAAATGGCTTGTTTATTGTTATGAATCACAACAACAATATAGTGACAGGAACAGTGGGGTCTGGCCTGAGATGGAGGCTCCTAGGCTCCACCACAATACAAATAAATAATAATCCTTGTATTGTGCCTAGCACAATAGAGCATTTAGGCACTACTAGCACAAAATATAACATTATTATTAACGCTCTTATTTTCACTATCATCATCACCTTCTATCTGAAGCACACAACTCTTTGTGAAGCTTAACAAACTAATATATCTAAAGCACTTTGAGATTGGCAGATGATAGTTCCTATAGAAATGTCTCACAATGTTGACAAAATCCTGGCTTCATTAAAATCAATGGGAGTTTTGCCACTGACTTCAGCAGGGCCAGGATTTCATCCTTTAATCTTTTATAAGTCACTTTATCATTCCACCTTGTTTTACCCATCTCTACAATGTGTGCAGTAATGCTGACCTGGCTTGAAGGGGTGATCAGAGGCTTAGTTAGCTAAGGCCTATATTTTCAGAAGGGGCCAAAACACTCAAAATTAATGACCACTTTGGAAAACATTGGCCTTACTGGCCCTCTCCTACAATGAGCTTTGCATGAGTGAACCCTTGCAATCACCCCACTGGAACACCACTGAACCTGTTATTATATTAATCAGTTATCTTGCAAGGAGACCCTCTTATAGAGCTTCTTAAACAAGACAGCTCACTCACCCAAGAATAACATTTAGAAGCTATACAGCTCAAATCCAAAGACTCTGGAGTACGTACTCACAGTTTTTGACTGTATTTAGTGAGAGAATGATACAGCACATAGATTAAAGCCAAATCTACCACCATCATTCATTGATCCAGTCCTATATTGCAGTGTATTCCTACAAATTATTGAAAGAAAGGTTATGGAAAACTCCTTACATGTTAAGAAAACAACTCCCTTTTAATAAGCTTCTGTCACATCCTTCACTTTGGGTCTTTGTCACGCATTTTAAAAAGCAGATGTCAAATATTTGGATGGGTGAGAACCACAATATATTTTCTACCCTGTAACGTGGTTTCTGCTTTTAAGTTACTTAGTTTGCTCACAGTGGCTTTTTATATTGCTGCCTTTGGAAAGTCTATTCCCCACATTAATTATCATCTGTGTAAACAATATTTTTCCTGTAACCCCTAGTGTCTGGTCCTAAGGTTATAAAACGCATGACAGCTCTTGTACCTATGGCTGGAGATCCTAATTGTTCTCCAAGATGAGTCCTTTACTTGGCTGTAAGTTACATATACATTCTTAATTTACTGCTTAAACACTGCATGTTCTGCTACCTATGTTCAGTTTTCCAAACTTGCCTGCAGGTAGGGAATTATTTTTGACACATGCTCAAAAAATTGGAGCTGTTAGAGATGGTATTTTTCCCCTCTATCATAGTAGTTGAAAGAATATCTAAAGCTGTAAATATTCTTGGAAACTTAATGTTATTAATTATATTCTAAAGCCCCTGTTTTACATATTTAAGTAATTTAAGTATTATATTTCATCTTGCTAGAACGAGACCTTTAGAAACAGTAATTGGACTGCTAGAAATCTGTAATTTGTAGTTCTCAGGATCTTAAGAAGGGGAAGAATGGTTTTGAAGTTAAAGCACAAGACTAGCAGGCAGTATTGCTGGCCTCTATCTCACATGTGCCAATGACTTTGCAACTTCATTCCTCAGTTTCCCCATGTGTAGGCTGGGGATAATAGTGATATTTTATTGCTAGACATCATGGAAGTCTTGAGAATTAATTAATTCATGTTTCTAAAATGTTTTGAGTTCCTAAAATGAAAGGCACTATACAAGATCTATTTCCACAATACATCAGTTTCTATAGCTATTCTATCTCTTTTTAAAGGTTGGAAAGACACTGTTTAATCAGCTCCCCTATAGAATTATGGGATGAGGAAACAGACCTACAAATATATATGCATGCATCACCGTACCTACACAAACATGCATTTGTGCCTGCCAGTCATTCACAGATACAAATCTGCATTTGTGCAAGTACACAGGTGAACATATTACCAGTGTGCAGATTCTCTATGTGAATTCTACAATATGACTTTAAGGCTGAACTCTCATTCATGATCCATATCATGGCTCCCTTATCTATGCTATGATTCTGCATTTGTCTCACGAAAAGACACTGACATCAGTTAAAGTTCTGAGCACTCCATACATTCTTCACGGTACAGTCCCTAGTGGGGCTGTGATCCATGAGTGCTATTGCAACGCAAACAAATAATAAACAACAACAATAATACAAGTACAGAGCATGCATGAGAGATTTATAGAGCATATCTTAGAGCAGTGTTTTGCCCTTTAGTTTGTATGGCATCTTATGCAAAACACTTTCTTCCAAAAGGCTTTATGGAGCTATGTAATATAATTACAAAGTTAGTAAAACAAAAATATAGCATAAAAAGAGAGAAATTAAGAGACAGAGGCAATGGAGAGGAGTCTTCCACCAAACCACATTGAGCCAGATTCTTATCTGAATTCAAAAAATAGAATTTACTCCAGATTCACATGGATATACTGATATCAGTTCTGCCAGTGTTCTTTGCAAGATATTGTCCAAAAATATCCAGGTGAATCTCCAAAACCTGAGAATGAAAGACAGACCGAATACTGAACCTAAAAGCAAAGTTCCCTCTGAATGTCAAGGCCAGAAACTCAGATATTTTTAAAAGAAGCGCTAAAGGACCCTATTTGGCTGCATGCAAGTGTTGCAAAAGGAAAATTACCAGATGAATAATGTTAAATATTTTAACATGTTTTATTTAGTTTATCGTGTTTGGGTTTTAATGTTTCACACCAGTAAAGGAATGAGCATGCATTATGTGCAGACAATCCAGTAAAATTAGAACAGTTTGTAACAGAAGTGCTAAACCTGGAAGTCCCCCCAGCTCAGTCGAATCCACTCAGAGTACTTGTGCTCCACAGAGCCCCTGAGTGTGTAATTAAAATTTAGGAGAGAAGATACCACAAGTGCAAACTTTAGAAAAGTTTTTAGAAAAAAAATATTTCCAGTTTATTTGTTTTAAAGTGAATTTAATAAAACTGCCAGGTTGATAGCTCTGAAAAACAGAAGTCTTCTCCATAGCCGCAGGACAAATAAAGCATGGGCAGTGCTAATGCAAGCCAAGCTTTCCTCGACATACTCCACCAAAGTGACTCAAGCCTGACACAGTCAGACCACCTCTAAGGGTTGAGAGGGCACTTTAAGCTCCATGCCCATTCATTACATAGCCCCTCTGTTGAGACAGTGAATACCCTAAAATTGACATTAATCTAACATACTGTGTACTTTATTTATTTAAAATTTTGGCCTGTCACACTGTGACGCATTTTGCCACATCACATGAAGACACAGCCTTGTCTTTTTAGGTTACTCTAGGGTAAATGCAACATAAACCTAATTCAACCAAGTAACATGACCTATCAAAGTAATATATAATACAAAAAAACACACACACACACCCCATTTTTAATCTTGCCTTCATATTTTCATCACAGTTACTTTTAAAAACACAGTTATCTTTCGAAGACCTTCAAACAATGAAATAGGAGAGCCTATAGAAAAGTGTCATTGGTTTACAGACAGCAACTTCTCTTTATACTGTTGCTCTTACTCTATCTATTGTACGGACACTGGCAAGTAGCCCTGGCTGCTATTAGCCAGATTATTTTTATCCATGCAGTATGAAAAATCCTGTGCAGTTAATGAATGAACTATGGTACAGTAGTTTACTCTAATCTTTTTAACTCCAAGAAACTGATGCATGTATGCACTCAACACCAAAGAGACAATGAGGATGAAAAATTCTATAGCTTCTTTACATTTCCTAGTTAGAAAGTATGCTAGATATAGACAACAATCTTCACTATGCAAATACATACATACACGCACACGCAAACTTTATCAGCACTAATGAGGAACTCAGATTCTTCTGACAAGGAAACCAAATATCTATTTACTATGCTTATTTTTTGCTCAAAAGCATTTCAATTCAAGGCATGAAGAATGAAAAAAAATCTAGCAATAAGTCTTAAATATAAACACACAAAATAATTAGCACCAAGGTAATATTTTATAATATCTTTAGAATAAATAACATCACTTAAACCACACAGAAACTCACTTCCTAGAAAACCAAGCAAATCAATTTGAACTTTCAGGAAACACAAAAGCAGAAGTACATTACAAACTAAAAGTGTAATTATTATAGATATCAATGAGCATTTGTTTTTTTTTTAAATTAAGACAGAGAATCTGGAATCCTGTAGGTCAATTTTTAAAAATGTTTTTATTTAAATCTAGCGTATAAAGATTTTTTATGTACATACTGATTTATAAGCATTACCTAATTAATCCTCACAATATACTTTTAAGGGAGGCAAGTCCAATGCCGATTTCAGACTTCTAAACTGAGCCATGGAACTCTCTACATAAATTGTAATTCTGGCATGTTTTGCAAATATAAAATGATGACACCATTTGTAGAAAATTAATAGCTCTCAAGCAAAGTGACAAGAAGTTGTGATGTCCAAAAATGTCACATAAGACAAAAACCAAAGCAAAGAGGAAAATGTTGCCAAGTTCCTCAAAAACAACAACCACCAAAAAAAAAAAACCCATCACAAAAAACCACAACACACCTGGGCAACTCCACTGAAGTACAGATTAAGATGATTCTAACAGTCAGAACTCAATTCAGGTCCTTTTTGTCAATCCACCAACTTTCAGACATATATACTTTTTATATTTATTACCAATTTCTACATCACAATTCCATTCACACCTTACATTACTTTAAAATACAAAGGTCCCTGCAAGCAGCTCTCACGAAAATTCTTCAAAGTCTTGTCTAAATTTGGTCTCTTTCTCAACAACTAGTATGTGTAGAACTTTACACTGTCAAGAGGACATATGGGCTCGGGAGCAACTTTTAGTGATTCTTGCTTCTCGGGCTGACAGAGGCTGCGATCATTGCCGAGGTGACAGTCTCTTCAATGGAGAGTGCAGTGCATGCTGTTCTCAAGTACCCCCCTAGTGGCTGGCTGAAAGCAGGTACTGCATGATCTCCAGAAAAAATGTGACATGTATTAAACTTATACTATGACAGGCTACTTTGTAGAGCACGAGGGGGGAGATAAAACATGTAGGAATATACATCTTAAAAAATGATAGCACTGAATGAAAGGGTGAGTGAAAAATCGATAATCTCTCACTTCAACCAGTAACTTTGTCAGGTATATCTCTGAAATGGTGACAAAGACTCACTGATGTAAACTCATGTCAGGTATGGTATGGTACTCAAGATACTTAGCAACAGAACAAGAATCAGAGGGGTAGCCGTGTTAGTCTGGATTTGCAGAAGCGACAAAGAGTCCTGTGGCACCTTAAAGACTAACAAAAGTATTGATGATCAATACTCTTTAAGGTGCCACAGGACTCTTTGTTGGTTTAACAACAGATCGTCACCCAGCCAGAAAGTTTTGAAGTAACAAACAAATCTTTTTCTTTTCTTTTTTTAAATGTTGTAGAGGGGAAAAGGTTTTCATATTCCTTAATCTAATCATCTGACTGGGGGTTGTTTTCTAATGCAATTTTAACTTTTCTATATTTAAGAAATTAACAGAAGTTTATACGGTGTTTCAGTCACACACCAGATAAAATATCTAAAACATTTTTTTTTCAAAATCCCTGCTTCTAAATGTGCTGCTTGTTAAACAAAATCCTTGTAATCATCGAAGTACTACCATTATTGACTAATTACTGTGAACTCTTCTTTTCACTTAACTACTGTGTCAGGTATTCACAGGCACTGCATTGTTGTATTCTGTATAGGTAAAACATGGCAACATAGTTTTGTTCTCCTTTCACTTACTGGTTAATTATGTTTAAATCAGGACTGAACAACAAATGAGTAAAAAAACAAAATATTCAAGAGAACCTGTGTCTCATTTTTGCAACTTAGTTCTGAAAGCGGAGATATTTGATATGCCTATAGGTAAGTGCCTTACACAACATTGTAAACAGATTGCTTAAAAATATATATAATAAGAAAAGCATGCAAATAAATTGAGGTTTCTGTGGATGATATTCTTTTTCTTAAATATATATTTGTGTATGTATCATTATATAAATATAATTACATCTAACAGAAATTTATGTTTACCCTACCAAACAGCATTGTGGCTAAGTACTACTATTATATTTTTTTTAATATGTCTCTCATGCGATATAGTTATGGATGCTAGTTAAAGGCTCCCTAAGAAACAGTAAATACTTCATATGCTTATTGTGTTTAAGGGGTCTGGATAACAAGAGGAAGAAAAATAGTTCTCATCACATATAAAGGTACCAATACAACACACTATGCACATAAGCATCGCAACATTCTTGGTTGCGGTGGTGTATGGGGTGTGTGTGTGCATTAAGTAACTCTTTGAATACAGATGAAGAGCCAGCCACCCAGAATCTGGTAATGCCAAACTCTTGAATCAAAAAATACAACAGTATGAATTGTTCAATTTCATGTGTCCCTTGTCAGTCCCCTCACATGTAGATTTGCATTCTAAGCGTAGTTGGTTATCCCAACAACTTGTGTATTATTGAGATGTTAATTAAAATCTATAATCAGTTGCAGTCAACTTCTTCCCCATAAAGCATAAACATAACAAATGAAATCAGTAAAGAACATTAATGAATGTTCTGGAAATGTATTATTCCTTTAGTCTTATCACAGAGAAATATAAAAACAATCAAATTTTATTTGGGCAAAAATTGTTATCTGCAATTTTCCACTTGAGTTCAATTTTTCCTCTGCTCCCAGACCCTTACACCTAAATAAACAAACAGGAAAATATTTTTTTAAAAAAAGAAACAGTGGAACATAAGTGACATCCCATCTAATATTGGTAAATCTCAAACTTTTTTTTTTAATCAAAGCATAACATTCTTTTTATTTCTACAGGTATATTTTATGAGAATGAGACATCATTCTGTTTTGGTTTTATTTTTACAAAAATTCTCAGCACAAATAGTTTAAAGTGAAGATTTTTAGGGTAACTTTGATTCAGAAAAACACTTATGAAATATACAAAGTTTCCATTTAGGAAAATGATTTCTCCATTTGACAGTGTTGGTACAACCCCAAAATAAATTCAGTGAGAGTCGGAAATGATTCTTGCAGCATAGCAACTAAGTATTTTTTCCCCTCAGAGAGACTTACTTTACACCCTTTAGCCCTTCCCTTTCTACAACTGTCTAGCTACTCGTGTAATTTTAGAGCAAGTACCCTTTTATCCTCTCTCTACCTTTTGTCTTCCTTTCTTCTTTAGGAAATATTAACTTACCCTTCCTTCTTCAACAAACACCACACACTTCCTTACCTTGAATCTACAAAAAGACGTCACTTTGTCATGATGCCTAGTTTAGCCGCTCTCAAAGTCTACAGAAAAATGTAAATATGCAGTATTTAACGTTGGTTTAAGAATATCATGCACTAGGGACATTGTTAAGAGGTTACTTTATTTTTCATTTACTGGATTTTATTAGGATGTTAAAACTTTATGCTGGGCATTTTTGAGCTCTTAATCATTCTGCAAATTTCAGTACTGTTCGTAATGGTTCTAGCTACACTTGCTCTATTCCTCAGGAAACTCAAACTTTCTATTGTGGGTTTACCTTCTGTTTTCAACAAACTTTATATAATCATCCCCGTGTTTAAAAAAATCAAGGTTATTCTTCTGAATAATTTGATGTGGATTCTAAGTGCCACAGGTGCACCAAAAGGTACATCCTAGTAGTCATTTACTCCCTAATAAGCAGACCGATTCCAGTTATAAATGTCTCCATACATTTTTTTCTGCAAGCATTCCCCTCCTCAGTTTGCGTTTTCTGATCATCCTTTTCATTATACACTGGAACCTCCACAAATAAAAATAAAGAGGTGCAAGGAACTTCTCAGTAGAAACCAAAAACCCTAACACTTAAGGAATGATTTATAAATTGTATGTGCTAATTTACAAAACCTAGTGCATGCTACTACTGATGCTGAATTAATTAATGCTTGTTTATTTGCCTGACACTGTGGACCATTTTCATTCCAAGTATGCATCACAAATGTCCATGATAATGACTACAGACAAACAAGAGAAGTCTTGTTCGTTCTAACACCTCGACTCATTAGAAAGTTGGGGTGACTCTTTAAAGTTTCTAAACTGCTTATAGTTACTAGGGTACAATGAAACATAACAATTCTCCTCAGGGCAATGATGACAACAAAAGAAAAATAACTCTTCTGCAGTACATATATACTCTGAGAACTAAACGGCAAACAGCTCTACGTGCTGAATCTTTACCTCCTTCTAATCTATTACAAAGTCAGTTTTATATGGGCTTGTGCATGTTAATAACAAAACTGAAGCTGACCATGTCAATGTGACAGGTGGGACCCCAGAGTCTGGAGAAAACACACTCCAAGTATTGTACTTGTTGAGAATATAACAGCTCAAGAAGCAGCCTCCTATATATGGTACATGTGTAACTTGGATATGCATGTGAACTGTGTGTGTGCACGCGCGTGTGTGTATGTTCTTATGCCTGTCTTTTGGTAAATATAATATACTACAGTACATGGCAGTATGTGCTCTGTGTGTGCGTGTGTGTGTGTGCGTAACTATAGCCAAACGCACATATACAATGTAAACAAATGGTAATGATTAACAGAGATATTGGTTTGTATTACTAATTCCAACTACAGAGGGAAAATGGTAAAAAAAATCATATGTTGCGAGGTTTCTTTTATATTGCTTCTTATCTTTATTCCTTGAAATCATGTGCATAGCCAAAAGAATAGCAGTTTATTGATTATTTAACTAGAATTTTTAAAAGAGCAAATCTCTGAGCTCTAAAAATGACATGTATGCTTTGAGAAAGATTAGGGAGAAATTAGTTTTACTACTATGGAAAAAGTTAGGTTCAAAATGAAGAAAAAAAGTCATTTAATGAGATGTCAGAGGAAAAAAGAGTCCATCAATTAAAAAAATGAAAAGACTGTATCTGTTCAAAAGACTTACACATATTCTATTCATCACAAAGTTCAAAGAACAATCTAATAGCTTCTTTACAACTTTCTGCCTTAGTGAAGTATATGGAATACTTTTAACCACTGACTGCGTGTACAAGAGAAATCTGTTTATTGTTGTATTAGCTCAGGGTTCATCACTATAAACAGTAATAGTTTCCCAGGTACTCTAGCTAACTTAATACAGCACATATGAGCAAAAGCAATCTTTACTCTTCTATCACAATAAAAAGAAACTAATGAAAAACGTCACGTATTTTAAATAGAGCTAACAAATGAATTGTATTAAATAAAATCTTTTAAGCAGTTCAACAATTCTAGTGCCGTTTTCTGATAAAGAGGGGTTTCAGTCACAAAAAGAGACAGAAATTGTTAAAATAGTTCTTGCTTTTTTCAATTTCCTACTTAATTCTATATTCTTCTATTTTTATTTTTCTTCTTTATTTTAATCCCAGCATTCTTTCTTGTCCTTTCACTGCATGCGTGTTTTTCTGCCTACATCTTCCTTTCTTTTCTGTGCCTTTTACTATCATATTCAGTAGTTTGAACGATGAACAGCTTGACTTAGCATATTTTTAACCAGCTGGTCTAGCACCTAGCCTGCATTGCATAGTCAGATACAACCAAATGTTTATACAGAAGGTAGCTTTCATGAAAATGGAAAAAAAAAAAAAAAAAAAAGCCTAAGTAACATGCATCCTGGCATTCTTTTGTTTACTAAATGAAAAGTTTGAATTCTTTGTTAAAGGGCCTATTTATAATATTTAAAAATTAAGCTGGAGGGGAAGGATATTGGATCTTCAATGGAAGTGTGTACAAATGTATGAGAGAAGACTTCAAAACACAGTTTAGAAAAGGCAGATTGAAGTGAAATAAGTATTAAACTCTGGAGTTTACAAACCACTATCAGTGATAGCAAGAAACTTAATTCCAAATGTACAAGGCTCCTACTTTAGCAAGAGTGGGGAGAGAAATAAATAAGTCATAAATCAAAATTCTGCTTTTGACGCTCAGAAAAGAGGTGCTAGCTAAAACTTAGATTCAAGTTTCCTTTTTTTGGGATACTTAAAAGCTGATCTATTGAAAGAATGCTGTGATGTTAACTTGACTAATAACAACAACTTCTGTTAGATCAACAAAAGGTCATGTGCTTTACAGAGCACCTTCCAAAGTTTTAGGGAAGGATCAGATTGGAAATTAAATTCACGGTTTCACCCATAACCAGACACCTTCTCTATCACCCCAGAAATCACCCCCTGAAGAGAGAGAGATGCTAAAAATGAGGGCATTCTACATCAAATATTGCCTCCCATATTTTAGCAGAATGGCTCAGAGAAGGAGTGTGGGAAAGAACAAGAGAGAGAGAGATCATGATAATGTTCATTAAGATCCCCATTAGGGATCTAAACACCACCAGAAAAGCATCACTGGGGAAGCAGTTTGGACTTTCCAGATCCCTTCAATCTGGTTCAGGCAACAACAACAAACGATCAGCAAACTGACATGTAATCTGAATTGCAAAGGTAAAGCTTCTCCACCAAGCACTCTTTTGGGGAGCATCTCACCACTGACACAGAGACTGCTGCGAAAAGGGAGGATTATACTTTTGACACACACAACACACACACACACCACTCACCTTTCAAACTCCTGAGGTAAATCAGGGTCAGTCAGCATGCTGGAAAAGCACAATTTCCCTTTGTCACAGCAGCCGCCTATGATCGCCTCCAACTGAACCTGTCAAGTGAGTCCAAACCTTCTAAACCGATTGATTTTCTCTTTTTCTCTGTCTGGCTCCCTCTCTCTCTCTCTCTCTCTCTCCCACCCCCCTCTCTAAGCTAGGACTCCTTGACCAGTCTCTTAAAGGGGTAGCACACTTAGCAGTAGACACTGTTTATAAAACTCCCCCCACAGCGGAGCAGCATGCTGCGGCTGCAAGGCATTAGGCAACCTCAGGGTGCCTGTCCTTTCCTTTTAATTCTGTCCTCCAGTCCCCACGAAATGGGAAAAGTCAACTCATTTAACGCCACAAAAAGAAGAGAAGAAACCCCAAAACCTGGAAAACCAGGCGCGGACCCCTGTGCTGAGGCTGATCAGTGGAGAAAGAAGATAAAACAAGAGCAGCCCGATTAAACTGAAGCTGTTATCAACTCCCTCGGAGTTGAAATAGGGAAGAAAAGATTAGACACATAAAAATGTAACCAAAGGCATTTGTACTCAAAGAATTTCCATTCCCCCCCCCCTTTTAAGTCTCTCTCCCCCTCTCCCTCTTTGGGGGGGAAAAACAACAAAAAACAATCAGGCATTGTTCCGAGGGAAGAAAAGCAACTTTGACAGATTGAAATATAGCAGAGGCCCCTTCAAGGAAACCTGTAAACAACTTGTCACTCACTCTGTCGGTCTCACTGTTCGCTCTTGCTTGCCACAAAGTGCTGCGAACCGTCCTGGCAACAAAACCAAAGTTTCCTCAGCTCCAAACTCCATCAACCAGCCCTGGTGTGTGAAGGGGGAAAGGTATCCACATGCCAAAACACCACGCACACGCACCGCACAAAAACGACAATCAGCTTTCAGTCTGTCCTCTGGGCTGGGGTTTTTTTAAAAAACCCTTCTCTCTGAGCAAGTCAAAGGAATCCCTTAGCTGTGGATCTCTTTAATTTCCTCTGCCCAGACAGCCACAGATAACAAGGTGGACAAACTAGGGTTTTAGAGAATCTAAGCTGGCTGGCAGAGCACAGCCTTCATAGCAGTTCCAATTATCTAGATAAAAATCTGGCAGACGAGGAAGGTAATCAGGTAATGGACCTTTGACATGAAATGACAGAGGCGCGCGCGCACACACACTTACACAGACACACATGCAGAGACAGGGACTGGCCAGTGCACTGCAGCATCTGGTCAACCAGGAATGCACACGCACACATTCACACACACATAAGACAGTGTGAATGCTCCACATCATACACACACGGAGACAGAGAGAGGGAGAGAAAGAGAGAGACCAGCTATCCACTCCTACTGGGAGGGTTCATTCTGCACAAAAGGCTACATTACAGAGCCCGCCCCAATAAGGAAGGGGTGGGGGAGGAGGATGGGGGAAGCCTTCTATTGTCGAGAGGGCAGGTCAGTTGATTAGATTTTCTGTGGAGAATTCCACGAGGAAATTCCCTTCAAAGCCGAAGTGATTAACTGGGGGCTATTCTGGAAATGGAGCAGACAATGGCTCAATAGTCTGCAGGGCCAATGTCCAGCCTGGCACTGAACTCACTTTAAAAATAAATAAATAAAAAAAGCCAGAGTCTCTGTTCTTTTACACACACAGCATGGTCACACTCAAACCTCTATTCCTTCCCTTCCAGCTTCTCCTCCCAGTTAGGGTTGGTTCGGTTTTTTTTGTTTTTGTTTTTAAATTTTGCAGCTGAACAACATTAAGGCCCTTTAAAAACCACAAGGTTTTAACCCCACAGCAGTTTGATTAGGTCCATTCCCTCCTTCACCCCTCCCCAGCCCCGGCGATAGGCAGACAGTAAGTTTACTTTTTCAGAGGTACACAAGTGTAGACACACACATTCACAAGAAAGGCTATCAAATGTTTAACCTTTTCACATTGATTTGTTTTAAAAAAGCAAAAACAAAAAGAAAAGCATGTCATTTCTATTAAAATCCAGCAATATGTCCCTTTAAAATAATGTAGTCTTTTAAACTCTATGTGTATATTGTAAAACTGTACACACACACACACACACACACAGAGGGTATACACTTTGGTGTAGTATCAAGGCTTTATCAGCATGAGTCTGAGATGCTGCGTTACTCACGAGTAGTAACAAACACTTGTGAGTTACGCACATCTTCCCAAATGAGCAGTATGCCACTTGTGGGAGCAAAACACTGGAGCTAAATTTGCAAAGGCACCTTCAGTGTAGTACAGAAAAGAGTTTCAACCAAGGCTGCCTGAAATCCGAGTCATACATACTGCAGCATTCAGAGCAGTCACATAGAATCTGTCAACTCCTGGCATGGGGTAGATCTAATGGCTCCTCACTATGGGGTAGGGTAAACTGGTTTCCTTGAGTAGCCCATGGCAGATAATACTTTCCGCAGAGGTTCATTCACAATAAACTGACAAATCTAGTTAATACGTGCAAGATTTTTTGTTTTTCAGTTGCTAACCCTTCTAGGATAACTATGAAACAGACCGTAATAAAGGGGCAACTGCAGACGGGAAAAAATAAGTCCACACACTTTGCATTTCATCTGAGGATCTCAAGCCATTTTAATTAAGTCCCACACTACTCTTCTGTAGTAAATAAATATAATTATGCCTCGTTCTGATATCCTTACTTGTGATGAACCGTGCCATACTCCACAGGGAGACCCACCAACATCAGCAGGGCTCTATGTGGAGTAAGGTGCTACTCAGTATGAATATAGGGGTCAGAATTTGGTTTAAATGAGGAACCAGAAGTTCAGAGAGGTTAAGTAACTAGGCCAAGCGCACACAACTAGTCTGTGGCTGCATTAGGATGAGAGCCCAGGATCCTGACTCCCAGTCCCCCGCTTTAATCAAGCAATAATAGTGCCTCAGCTGATGGGGAAATAGCTTCATACCAACTGTTTTGTTTTAGAAATTCACGTTTCCCATCCTGCACAGCTGCAAATTTCAATAGTGTTTCACCTACAATGGGCACTAGAGTCAACTGCTTTGTTAAAATGGTTAACCACCTGTGATGGTTTACCCCCTGTGATGCTGGCAGAGGAAGTGCCAGCTCATGCTAAGGCCCCTAGACCCCACTGAACACTGACAAATGCATAGCTGGAAACTAGTCCAGCTCACCTGTCTGTTAGCATTGTTAAAATAAATGTTAAGTTAATAAGAATGTGTTTAGTCTTGATGAAATACTCCTAGGAGGCTGCATGTATTGATGTCACATATAACATCTGTTGTCCAAGGTATGAAGTCATACTGAGCGTTTGCACTGGAAAACTCTGTAATTGTATGACTCACCAAACAGGAAAGAAGCATTCATTAGCATAAAGTGCTATGCCTGCACACAGAAAGGCCCCTGAAACCAAATGAGCCATCAAAGGATAAAGACCTTGTTGACTGCCCTCTCCCACACACACCCATGAAGAGAAGACAGGCACCAACTCTTCTTCCATCAATTTGAACTCTAGCAGAAGGGAATAAAAATGGCTGACCAGAAGGAACTGTATCACTGTGCTGCTTGGAATTTGGAGAGGGCAATATTTCTAAGCATAAGCATGAGGTCCCCAAGCTTCTTAGCTTAGGTTAGCCCTAAAGGACACAGAAAGCTTGCATATCACAGCAGCTTTTATTGCCTTTTGAAACCTAAGACTAACTCATTCGTGTCTGTATGTTAACCTGTATGTTAATCTTGTAGAAAACTCTCATTTCTTTTTCTCAGTTCGTAAATCTTTAGTTAGTTTATTATATGTTTGGCTACAAGCATTGTCTCTGATGAGATTTATGGTAAAATTAACCTGGAGTAAGTGACTGGCCCTTTGGAACTGGGAATAACCTGAATATTGCTGCATTTTTTGGTGTAAGGGACCATCTACCGCAAAGGCAAACTTGTCTAGGTGGCAAGATAGTCCAGAATACCCCAGGGAACTGCCTGTGACTCCATGTTAAGGCTGTTGTAGTGCTTGAGGAGTTTATGCTTCATACTGGGTTGGTGAAATCTAGGTAGTTTGTGCCCTACTTTTTAACAGTCTGTCTTGAGGCTGACACTCACAGTATGAGCCACTCTAGACAGCTTGACAGCTCCTACAGGTACTTGTCAAATTTGAGTGGCTCCTTTTTATTTGGTCCTTTTCATGTTTCTTGGCCTCACTTTGCTGCTTCCTGAATGCTGCTCTCCCATTTCCCAGTGCTTTGCTCCATCCTTCTCACTGAGCATGGAGCAGGACTTTGGACAGACCACGAAAAGCAAAAAAAAGCCAGAAGAAGAGGTAGGCAGCAGGAAGCTGCTCTGTGGGGAAGCCTGAGAGACAAATGACCAGGGCAGAGACTGGGAAATAGAGAGAAAGTAGAGCTGGAGACCATTTACTTGAATGCCTCTGCTTTACCAGGTCCTCACTCCCTATTGCCTAGATCCTTTTAATCCCAATTAAGTTTCCCGGATAAGTGCAATCTCTCTTCCTAGCCTCATCCAGATCCTGATTCCTGCCTCCTCAGTTTCTCCAGATCCATTGAGCTCCCTCTCCTGGCTCACCAAGAGGAAGAGAAGCAGGATCCGGAAAGGAGCAGAAATGATACCATTGCTATCTTTATGTCCCTCTACCTGTCAAGCAGGTTTGTCTTAATAATGTGCCCAACTGCAATCACCAGGAGGAAAGAAAAAATTCTAAATAATTAATTTAAGAAACCTCTGAAAAATTAACTGAATAATCTTTTCCACAAATCACACTGTCACAGTTTTAAGACCTTGTATCTCAGTAGCTGCCACAACACATAACAAGTGTTGTATATGCCACTGGAAACCAGAGGAGCTGGCAAATTCCCTGCTCTTCTCCAACAATTGAACATTCTCTTTCCTAGCTATGCTGTTTCACATGATATGGGACCTTACATCTGTCACTGGTGCAGACCTGAATGCTGCCCATCTAATACCTCAGACCAGCATATTTATGGAGGAAAGAAAAACATTTATGGATCAACTGTTTTGTTTGTTTCTTCATTTTGTTTTGTTTTTAAACTGAGTGGTTACTGGAAGATACCCAGAGGTTTGAAATGTTGTAAGTAGTCTCAGCAAAAATGGTTCTACAGGCAGAGTGTAACAGAGGCAGTGAAAGGTGAATGATAAATTTAAATTTGTATGGTTCTGAACTTTATCACTAGGATATCACCAGATTTACTGAAAGGATGGATAGACAACATAGATTTGGACAGATAATTCTGGAAGATTTCAAGGACAAAATATATAAAACAATGACATAGAACTGAAAAATAATGTGGTATTTATTAGGAAGTAACTCACAAAGAGAACTGCGACAAAAGCAGGATTTTCAAAAACAGGCAACAATGACCTAACTCTGCTTTTCACTGAAGTCAGTTGCAATGTTCCTGTTGATATCAATGGGATCAAAGTTAAGCCAACCATATTTGAAACATTTAGGTATTTATATGGCCCACATGAACACAGGACATGGTAACCTTATAAACTAATGAATTTATCCTCAACACATCCCTGAGAGGCAGGAAAATGTTATTTCTAACCATCTTACAGCTGGGGAACTATAGCACAGAGTGATTAAGGGTCAGATCCTCAGCTTCTGGCATAACTAATGTCAAGACAGCTTCAGCAGTTTACACAAACTGAGAATCTGACCCTATGTGACATTCCAAAAAAATCACACAGGAGATCACCCAAGACCCAAACCAGTGCCTTAACCACAAATTTATCCTTCCTGTTCCAGTTGCCTCATTCATTATCTCTCTCCCCACTCCCTACAACACCTAAGAGAAATTGGAAAGTAATAGGAGATAATATGGATAAATGATGAGGAAAAAAGGAACATACATAAAATGTAAAATCCATAAAAGAAAATCATGTATTATACAAGTTATAAATACCACAACACTTGTAAACTGGGGGAATGTGAGCTATGTGTGCTCCATATATTTGTGCACAAGCATACTGAAAAAAAAATCCTTGAATTGAACAAAAATGTTCCTACATTTGTCAAATGATAACACTTCAGATCTGTGTCTTTGGCAGATACTACAATACAGTAAGTGAAGCAAAGTGCTGGAAAAAAGTGAGCTTTTCAGTTTTTAGTTTTTCCACTGACAATTGTAATAGAAATCTACAAAGTCCAAGGAAATGTAAGATGTTCCATAGAATGATACACTGGAAAATTCTCAAAACAAATCGAAGAAACCCTAAAGATTACAAACAGGTTTTCTTTGCTAGGTTTAAACCCTACAGAGCTACAGTTTTAAATCTGGACCTTTCCAAAATTTTTTTTGCGGGGGGGTGGGGAGGACAGGATGAGAATGGGATGAGGTTGATACATTTTTTACTGGGAATATTTTGCAAACAAATGCTTAATTTTTAGCTACAATATAGATTGGCTCATCATAAGTGGGGAGAGATAGTTCAGTGGTTTGAGCATTGGCCTGCTAAACCGAGGCTGTAAATTCAATCGTTGAGGGGGCCATTTAGGGATATGGGGCAAAAATCTGTTGGATGATTTAATTGCGGATTGGTCCTGCTTTGAGCAGGAGGTTGGACTAGATGATCTCCTAAAGTTCCTTTCAACCCCAATATTCTGTGATTCTATATACTTAAGAATAGATTTTTCCCTCCAAAGTGCATGCCTAACTGCTATTTCCATGAACGGGAATTAAGTACCTATGTAAGGGTGGAAGTTAACTCTTAGTAATATAATGGATTTATGCTGTTTGAAAATACATAAATGCTGAATCAGGCTTGTGTAGTGTTGGAGAAACCAAGTGCTGAATGGGCTACAGCAAAATGTGTGAAAGGGTGGGAGGAGTATTGAAATTATTTTGATGTTTACAGTTTTTCAAACTTAATATAATTTTTTTTATAAAAAGAAAATCATCTCAGTTGTAACTGGTAACAAATGAAGCCATCGTTTGTGAGCCATTTACCCAGCATTTCAGTACAGTTGTCTATCACCCATGAAAACCTCTAAAAGAAAGAAGGGGCACTACACTTATAGAAAAACGACAAACCAGTGAGTTTTCACTAAATCTGAATCTTTATCCAAAACTGAAATGTAAACTTTATTGAGGGTCTCAAAACATTTTGTTGAACTTTATAGTCATTATTTTTCATTTTTCCCCAGCTCTGCACACCCAGTTTCTGTCTAAGTCCAGAGGGAAAACATACATTAGAAAGTGTCTAGCCCAACTGGAATCAAGAAATAATGGAAATTTCATCGAATCGTAAGACTGGAAGGGACTTTGAGAGGTCATCTTGTCCAGTCCCCTGCACTCAAAGCAGGTCTAAGTATTATCTATACCATCTCTGACAGATGTTTGTCTTACCTGTTCTTAAAAACCTCCCATAATGGAAATTCCATAACACCCCTAGGCAATTTATTCCAGTGCTTAACTACCCTGCAAGTTAGGAAGTTTTTCCTAACATCCAATCTAAACCAACCCTGCTGTAATTTAAGCCCATTGCTTTTTGTCCTATCCTCAGAGGTTAATGAGAACAATTTTTCTCCCTCCTCCCTGTAACAAAAACAGTTTATGTACTTGTAAACTCTTATCATGTCCCCGCTCTGTCTTTTCTTCTCCAGACTAAACAACCCCAATTTTTTAAATCTTCCCGCTTAGGTCATGCTTTCTAGACCTTTAATTATTTTTGTTGCTCTTCTTTGGACTTTCTCCAATTTGTTCACATCTTTTCTTCAAATGTGGTGCCCGGAACTGAACACAATACTCCAGTTAAGGCCTAATCAGCATGAAGTAGAGCGAAAGAATTACTTCTCATGTCTTGCTTACAGCACTCCCACTAATACATCTCAGAATGAGGTTTGCTTTTTTTGTAAGAGTATTACACCGTTGGCTCATATTTAGCTTGTGATCCACTATGACTCTCAGATCCCTTTTCACAGTACTCCTTCCTAGGCAGTCATTTCCCATTTTGTATGTGTGCAATTGATTGTTTCTTACTAAGTGGAGTACTTTACATTTGTCCTTATTGAATTTCATCTTATTTACTTCAGACCATAAGCTTTCATGGGCTAATACCCACTTCGTCGGATGCATCTTGCATCCGACCAAGTGGGTATTAGCCCATGAAAGCTTATGCTCTAATACTTTAGTTAGTCTTTAAGGTGCCACAGGACTCTTTGTCACTTCTGCAATTCCAGACTAACACAGCTAACCCTCTGATTCTTTACTTCAGACCATTTCTCCAGTTTGTGCAGATCATTTTAAACTTTAATCCTATCCTTCAAAGCACTTTCACCCTCTTCCAGCTTTATATCATCCACATACTGTATAAGTGTACTCTCAATACCATTATCTAAATCATTGGTGAAGATACTGAACAGAACTCAACCCAATACCGATCCCTATGGGAACCCACTTGATAAGCCCTTCCAGCTTGACTGAGAACTCGAGAGAGACATTAGCAGTGAATGGTTTTCCAACCAGTTATGTGCCCAATATACAGTAGCTCCATGTAGGTTGTATTTCCCTAGTTTGTTTATGAGAAGATCAAGTGAGACAGTATCAAAAGTCTTATCAAAATCAAGATATACCATATCTACCACTTCCCCACATCCACAAGGCTTGTTACCCTGTCAAAAGACAACTGTTAGGTTGGTTTGACATGATTTGTTCAACAAATCCATGCTGTTACGTATCATCTTATCATTTTCTAGGTGTTTGCAAACTGATAGCTTAATTATTTGCTCTGTTATCTTTCTGGGTACTGCAATTTAGCTGACTGGTCTATAATTCCCCAGGTTGTCCTTATTTCCCTTTTTATAGATTGGCACTACATTTTCCCCTTTTCCAGTCCTTTGGAATCTCTTTGGTCTTCCAAGATTTTTCAAAGATAATTAATTGCTAATGGCTCAGATATTTCTTGAATCAACTTATTGAGAATTCTATGATGTATTTCATCAGGTCCTGGCAACTTGAAAGACATCTAACTCATCTAAATAATTTTTAACTTGTTCTTTCCCTGTTTTGGCTTCAGATCCAACCTCATTTTCACTGGCGTCCATCACTAATCCATTCTACCCTCATTGGAAAAACAAGCAATAGTTTGTTCTTGTGTCCTTAATAATGTTTCCTTGAAAAAACTGCCAACTTTCTTGAACTGTTTTTCCCCTTAGACTTGCTTCCCAGGAGATCTTATCTACCATCTCCTTGAGTTTGCTGAAGTCTGCCTTCTTGAAATCTCTTATCTTTATAGAGTTGTTTTCTCTCCTACAACTCCTTAAAATCTGTCATTTCATGATCACTTTAATCCAAGCTGCCTTCCACTTCCAAATTCTCAACCAGTTCTTCCCTATAGAACAGCCTCACCCCTAGTTGCTTTCTCCACCTTCTGAAATACAGAATATTGTTTCCAATCCAATCCAAAAACTTGTTGGACAATCTGCACCCTGCTGTGTTATTTTCCCAGCAGATGTCTGGTTAGTTGAAGTCCCCCATCGCTACCAAGTCCCATGCTTTGGATAATTTTGTTGGTTGTTTAATAGAAGCCTCATCCACCTCTTCTTCCTAGTTAGGTGGCTTGTAGTAGGGTCTGACATGACCCTTGTTTTTTACCTTGCTTTTCTTGACAGAACCTGCTCTCAAGAAACCTCCAGCCCAATCTAAACTTTTCAATACTTTTCCAAAACAAACCTCATATCCTCACAACCCAGTGCTGTGAGCTCAATCCTTGAGGGGGCCATTTAGGGATATGGGGCAAAAATCTGTTGGATGATTTACTTGCGGATTGGTCCTGCTTTGAGCAGGAGGTTGGACTAGATGACCTCCTGAGGTCCCTTCCAACCGTATGATTTTATGATCCTTTTGTGGCTAGTCCATCACTAATCCATTCTACCCTCATTGGAAAAGCAAGCAAGAGAGTGTTTCGTATAGCTAATGTGGGATACTTTTATACATCATCTTTTTTGCTTAGCTATAAATGATCCAGGTATTCTCTTCTAGAGAACATAGAGACATGGGAATAAATGTTCCCAGTAGAGCCCCAGAAAGAGGGGGTAAAAGCAAATAAAACAGAAAAAGAAGGTAGAGAGCGTGGTGAAAAATACAAGAACCTCATCCACCTCAGTGAGTTTCTCCAGCAATTCCATCTGCCTGAGTAATTTGCCCCTTAAAAGTAACTAGGTGCATAAATTAAACTTGCCAAAGGCATTTGAAAATATACAACATACCTCAGCCACCAGCTCCTTACAGGGACCTAATCACCTTGGAAATTACACTTCCCCCTGCATTTGTTTTTCTAAACCAACTACTGTTAAAGGTAACCCCATATATTGTAAGTGATAGAAATGTGGGGAGGGGATATTTTAGTTTCCTTACCTTGCATAATGAGATCACTGTGTACAATCTATGTTAATGGTTCCTCTATATAGTCAGTTAGTGGGGTTGTCTGTGTTAGTCTTCCAGACAGAAAACGTTTGAGAGAAAAACATTTAAAAATAAGAAAGTTATTCTAAAACCAACAAAAAAATGGGCAAGTGAACTCCTGGATATGTGTAGTATCTGAAACTACTTAAAAACAGACTAAATTTCAAGCTGAAGTGAAAACCAGCGGATTTCAACATTTTGTGTTTGTTTGTTTTTGTGAGAGGTACCATATTGGCAGAAGACTAAAAGGGTTATTTACACTTATCTAGAAGGTTACACTTATCCACCAATTTAAGGTTAAACTTATCTTTATCTAAAGGTTAACCTTATCCAAGCTTCCCAAAATTGTTCCAAAGAGTTTAGTCCTATTCAGTGTCTACTCGGCGCTTCTTGGCTTGTCTCTTGTATTCATTAAATGGAGCATCTCTTGTCACTGTCCAGCAATAGTCTGCAAGCATTGATGGGCTCCATTTGCCCTGATAGCGTTTCTCCATTGTTGCAATGTCCTGGTGAAATCGCTCGCCGTGCTTGTTGCTCACTGCTCCGCAGTTCGGTGGAAAAAAATCTAGATGAGAGTGCAAAAAAATGTATCTTTAGTGACATGTTGCAACCAAGGCTTTTGTATGCCTTGAGGAGGTTTTCTATCAACAACCTGTAGTTGTCTGCCTTGTTGTTTCTGAGAAAACCTATGGCCACTGACTGGAAGGCTTTCCATGCCGTCTTTTCCTTGCCAGGCAGTGCATGGTCAAATGCATCGTCTAGAAAAAGTTCACGAATCTGAGGACCAACAAAGACACCTTCCTTTATCTTAGCTTCCCTTAACCTTGGAAATTTTCCACAGAGGTACTTGAAAGCTGCTTGTGTTTTGTCAATGGCCTTGACAAAGTTCTTCACCAGACCCAGCTTGATGTGTAAGGGTGGTAACAAAATCTTCCTCGATTCAACAAGTGGTGGATGCTGAACACTTTTCCTCCCAGGCTCCAATGACTGTCGGAGTGGCCAATCTTTCTTGATGTAGTGGGAATCTCTTACACGAAATTTCCCATTCGCAGAGAAAACAGCAGTACTTTGTGTATCCAGTCTGCAGACCAAGCAAGAGAGCAACCACCTTCAAATCGCCACAAAGCTGCCACTGATGTTGGTCATAGTTTATGCACCTCAAAAGTTGTTTCATGTTGTCATAGGTTTCCTTCATATGGACTGCATGACCAACTGGAATTGATGGCAAAACATTGCCATTATGCAGCAAAACAGCTTTAAGACTTGTCTTTGATGAATCAATGAAGAGTCTCCACTCATCTGGATCATGAACGATGTTGAGGGCTGCCATCACACCATCGATGTCGTTGCAGGCTACAAGATCACCTTCCATGAAGAAGAATGGGACAAGATCCTTTTGACGGTCACGGAACATGGAAACCCTAACATCACCTGCCAGGAGATTCCACTGCTGTAGTCTGGAGCCCAACAGCTCTGCCTTACTCTTGGGTAGTTCCAAATCCCTGACAAGGTCATTCAGTTCAGCTTGTGTTAGGAGGTGTGGTTCAGAGGAGGAGGATGGGAGAAAATGTGGGTCCTGTGACATTGATGGTTTCATCCTCTTCTTCTTCCTCGTCTGACTCAAGTGAGAATGATTCTGGTGCATCAGGAACCGGCAGGCCTTCTCCGTGGGGTATTGGGCTTATAGCTGATGGAATATTTGGATAATGCACAGTCCACTTTTTCTTCTTTGACACACCTTTCCCAACTGGAGGCACCATGCAGAGGTAACAATTGCTGGTATGATCTGTTGGCTCTCTCCAAAGCATTGGCACTGCAAAAGGCATAGATTTCCTTTTCCTGTTCAACCACTGGCAAAGATTTGTTGCACAAGTGTTGCAACATATGTGTGGGGCCCACCTCTTGCCCTGATCTCCAATTTTGCAGCCAAAATAAAGGTGATAGGCTTTCTTAACCATAGTGGTTATACTGCGCTTTTGTGATGCAAAAGTCACTTCACCACAAACATAGCAGAAGTTATCTGCACTGTTCATACAAGTACAAGGCATCTCTGCTCACTTTGGCTAAACAGAAATGTGTCCCTTTGCAAAATCAAACACTGACAAATAAGAGAGCACGACACTGTATAATTTCTAGAGCTGATATAGGGCAATTTTTTCAGCAGAGTGATGTAAGCTTCGTTATGATTGCATCATCCATGACTTCTAGGAATAACATGATGCAATTCATATCATGTATGACGCAATACCAGCTTCAGAATTCATCATTCATTGTTTTGCCTAAAAAGCAAGTACTGTCCAAACCCAGTCATAGATTTATTCATAGATCCAGTCAAAGATGTATTTTAGTCATTTCTAGTTTAAACTGAGATCCCTTCCCTTTATAACTCACTTATCCTCCGCCATTCCCATGTCAAGGGTCGTGTATACTGACCCAATAGCATATCTTGAAAACTAGAGCCAATCAACAATTTTAACATCACTTTCGTTCTCTGTGACCCAGAATTAGTAAAGTTTGACTACATTTATTTCAGAAGCATTTTGGCTGTAGAGCAGTGTAAACGGAGGCTAGGGACACCATTCCTTACCAATCCTGGCTAATAGCCATTAATGGACTTAACCTTCATTAATTTATCCAGTTCCCTTTTAAACCCTGTTATATTCCTAGCCTTCACAACCTCCTCAGGCAAGGAGTTCCACAGGTTGACTGCGTGCTTCCTTTTATTTGTTTTAAACCTGCTGCCCATTAATTTCATGATCCCTAGTTCTTATGTTATGGGAACAAGTAAGTAACTTTTCCTTATTCACTGTCTCCACACCACTCATAATTTTATATACCTCTACCATATCTCCCCTTAGTCTCCTCTTTTCCAAGCTGAAAAGTCCTAGCCTCTTTAATCTCTCTTTATATGGGACCTGTTCCAAACCCCTAATCATTTTAGTTCCCCTTCTCTGAACCTTTTCTAATGCCAGTATATCCTTTCTGAGATGGGGAGACCACATTTGTACACAGTATTCAAGATGTGGGCGCACCATGGATTTGTATAAAGGCAATAAGATACTCTCCGTCTTATTCTCTATCCCTTTTTTAATGATTCCTAACATCCTGTTTGCTTTTTTGACTGCCGCTGAACACTGCGTGGATGTCTTTAGAGAATTATTCACGATGACTCTAAGATCTATTTCCTGATTAGTTGTAGCTAAATTAGCCCCCATCATATTGTATGTATAGTTGGGGTTATTTTTTCCAATGTGCATTACTTTACATTTATCCACATTAAATATCATTTGCCATTTTGTTGCCCAATCACTTAGTTTGGAAAAGACCATAAAACCTAAATTCTGTCTGCTTTGTGTGGCTATTGAAAATTCATAATGGCGAAGTTTTTCATTCTTGCGTCTTTGATCAAAATTCCCAATCCCCATGATGGGCAATTAGCAACTGCACAATTTCCTCCCAAATAGTGTTTGCATTTAAGTGCTGATGTGACTATTTATTATTGTATTACAATAGTGCCAGAGACCTCTGCAACTAACCACAACTGGAGCCCCATTGTGTCAGGCTCCGTACAAACCTTATTGCCCAGCACCTTGTATAGTCATTTGCATTAATGAAAAGTCAGTAAAAAGAGGATGTAAAACATTTCCTAATCAGAACAGTAGCATTTACTCTCACTTGGCACTGGTGTAAATAACTACAAAAGGTTCAGGGTAATGGAGAATTGCACCTTAAATAATAAAAGATTGCTTAGGTCCAGATGAGTATATAATCTAGATAGAAAAAATTGATAAAGAGGAACATAAAGAATTATTATCCCTATTTTACACTTTGAAACTAAGACACAGAGCAATCAAGTGACTAACCCAAGTTTATACAGCAGATCGGTGGCAGAGGTGAGAATTGAAAGCAGAACTCCCAAATGCAGTGCCTTCACTGCAAGATCATCCTTCGTATGTGTTATATTTTGCAAAAATGATCCACTGTTTTTATGCTATCTACTGTGCATAAATATAAGAACTTACTAACTTATCAGTCACTGAATTAATTATTGTTTCAACAAAATAAAGATTTTGAAGATTATGCTTCTGTAATTTGTATAGATTATCATCCTATCTCATCTGTTGGTATCCTTAGTAATATAGACGTGAGAGTAAGGAACAAATTGTTTAGTGAATATATTCTCCCCCTCACACACGCACCACAAACAATTACATATCCACTAAACTACATCCACTGTGTGTGTTCTTCATAAAAGCATTGTGTAGACATTTTATTATATATTTCACTGGGAAGAACAAAATGTCAATTAAACAATAATTTTAAAGTGCATTAAGGAAATATTAAATGGGGTCACTACCCTATTTACTATTTTATACCTTGCTGCAGTAGAAACAGCAATCAGTATATAGGTAAAATAATGTTTCATTTACAAAAGCATGGTCCTATGGGTAAAGAAATAATTTTTGAATGTTGGAGTCCTGTAGATAATTTAGGAGTGTGTAAAGCCATTAGGGGTTAGATCCTGGTTCTGTTGAAGTTAACAACAATTCCAATAGCAGGGTCGGTGCAAGGATATTTTGCATCGTAGCTGAAATTTTTACCTTGCGCCCTTCCTCCCTCTCTCCTTTTCCCGGAGCATTGCTTATTATAAATGTTTAAAAATGAATATTGCATAATGTAGCATTGTTTATTAAAATTAATTTATATATATAAATTTATTAATTTTATTATTTAGTTTATATATTTAATGAAAATGAATGAATAATTTGATAGTGTTGATATTGTTTTCATTTTGCATAATAAGCAATTTTTTGCAGCATTATTAATAACCAAATTTAATGAATGTGCACTGTAAGGAACAATAAAATTAAAAATATTGACAAGGCTTGTGGATTAATATTTAAAATTTGGCAGCCAGTGGGAGCTGAGTTTTAGCAGCAGCTGCGCGGGTGCGTGCGGGTGCCTCACACGCAGGGCGGCTTGTGCCCTTCCTTCCCCCCACCCTTTCCGACACCCGGGGAAAACCTGACAGCCCCACACGCTTTGTTTACAAGGGGGTTGAGCCCTACCAGTGACCTGAGCTTTCGGGGGAAGAGGGTGGCTTCTTTTCCTGGCGCGCGGGAACGACAGAGCCAAACTGCCTGTTCCTGCACCTGACTTCTGACCTTTGGTTCCTGCCACAAAGAGGTGAAAGTAAGCCGGTGCAACCTGGTATGGCATACCGGCAAGAGCTGGTCGTCGTACCAGGGCACCCGGCTTCCCCAGGCTGCAATTTAAAGGGCCTGGGGCTCCCAGCAGTGGCTGGAGTAATGGCAGTGGGGCTCCGGAGCCTTTTAAAGAGTTGGGGCTCCCGCTGCCTCTGCCGTCCCAGTCCTTTAAATAGCTGCCGGAGCGCCGCCGCTGGTTCCCCAGCGCTCCAGTGGCTATTTAAAGGACCGGGGCAGTAGAAGCAGGTGAACCCCTGGCCCTTTAAATGGATCCCAGAGCCCTGGGACAGTCGGGGAGGGGCTCCGTGGGCTATTTAAAGGATCCCGGGCCCCCCTGCTTCTATCGCCCCTGCCCTTTAAATAGCCACTGGAGCCCCGCTGCTGCTTCCTCAGGTTTCTGCGGCTATTTAAAGAGCTGGGGCAATAGATGCAAGGGAGCCCTGGACCCTTTAAATAGCCCCCAGAGCTCTGGGGTAGTGGGGGGAGGTTTCCAGGAGCTATTTAAAGGCCAGGGCCCTCCAGCTGCTTCTACCGCCCCAGGGCCTTTAAATAGCTGCCGGAGCCCCGCCGTCTCCTGTGGCTCCAGCAGCTATTTAAAGAGCTCTGGGCAGTAGAGGCAGGGGAGCCCCGGGCTTCCGGAGCACCCAGCTGCCACTGCTATCAGGAGAGGGGAGGAGAGGAGGAGGGGATACTTACCATGCAGGGCGGGCTGGCTCTGATCCCGAGGCCCTGCCCCTTCTGCTTGAGGCCCTGCCCCTTCCAGGGCTAGAGCTGGCCCCAGCCCCTTACCAGTAAGTCGCCAGACTTACTTTCACCCCTGCTGCCATACCACGCACTTACCATGTAACCATGCCCTGCTGTTTACCAATTGTCCTTTTGTGTGGCCGTGCGTGGTTTTTTAATAATGCTTACTGAAGACACAACAAGGTGTAGTTACTTTATTTTTGGAGCAGCGCCTCGGTACTACTCCCTCGGGGGAAGATAGGGGTGGTGCTGGCTTTGTTGGTGGGCAGCTTTAACGGGTCCGTTACTCTTCGGTGGGGGTTTGCAACCAGGGTATCACTGAACCAGGGCACCACTTTTTGGCGCCCCCAAATTTTGGCACCCTAGGAAGCCACACTGTCCCTGTCCACTAGCAATGATGGGATTGAGAGTTGGTACTGTGTAGTCTCAGCCACGGCCAAATAAGGGAGGGAACAAGGGATATATTTGTTGGAAATCTAAGGTTTGTTTTGAAGAGGGACCTTTGACAATTCTTTTTACAGACCCAAACCAGGAAATTCAGCATCTAGAATAAATGCAGGACTAATTGCTTGTGTTTATTGCTTGTTCCATGCAAGTTCATCTCTTGATCCTAGCCTCTCATTTCAGAGGACAGCCAGAGGTTGGGAACATTGCTGAGGTAGTGTGCTGAGGGCCCCTGAGGGAGTAGAACTATACCACGTGCAAAGTGGATGGAAAATATTACCATGCTATGTAAGGTGCAGGGAAACGGAGACTCAGGATATTTGGGGCTACTGCAGCATCTCCTCTGGCCAGTACAGAAGCAGGGCTAACTACCTCCAGTGACAGTTTAATCCCGTCACCTGTTATTTTTGAAGGATCATGATCCCATTGTAAAGCTTTAAGTGTGGCATTAAAGCAAGTAAAAATATAGATGAATCAAAAAGGATGTATCAAAATCTGGCTGACAAAAATCATTACCTGGATTGAGAAGTACACTCACAGCCCGTTGAGATTAAAGCATACCCTAATTTTTAAGGAATGACTGTCAAAGATCAATTACCTCCTCCATTTGCTTACCACTGACTGGACCCAGCCAAAGCTACGGGACTATTCTCTTGCCATGTGGGTCAGTACTTCATGCAAACTGAGCTCTTTGTCACTCACTTCTCCTCTTAAGAAGCAGCATTTTCTATTTCTGATGTTTAAAAAATAGTTTGATTTGTCGCTCTTTGTTGATGTGTTTTCCTTGTGTTATTATTTCAGGGTTACGTAAAAGTAATTAGAAACATCTTGTCAAGGGCTGAATCCTCATTAACAATCTGAGGGTTTTGACTGGCTGAAAATACAGTCCATAATTTACTAGGAGCATTTTAATGACTCTAATAAGTAAAAACTAAAACAACATCTGTCCTATGCACATTAACAATGCAAACACAACCAAGGCCAGTCCTATCTAGAGGCCAGCCATGGACTAGGGAGATGCAGGGACATGACCAGACTGGGCTTAATGGAGGAAAAAGCCATGGGCAGGTGATGAATGAATGGCAATGCTGTGCTGCTCCCAGTGTCTGTAAAGATGCTTTGAGATGAAAGAAGAGAAGAGCATGTTAACCATTACAGGCAGCATATAGGAACATGTAGGGGTTGCGGGAAACACATATCAAAGCTGCTCCTTTCACACCTGTTCAACGAACACAAGCAAAGTCTTAAGTGCATTTCAGCATCTGGTCCTGTTTGGCCAGTCCATCTCCCACGTGTTTGCACATAGCTACCACCTTTTCTGGAGAATAATGTGGCTCAAAGTCCAGGAAGGGATTTCACATGTGAGAATGTCACAGAGGAAACTTATCCAATGAATTCTGAGGTAGTCAGTAATTCACTTAAAAGGGGATAAAGTTGAGCTGGCCTTCTGTAACCCCACCCCCACACTTCTTGATAGGAGTCTCAATATGGAAACATCATCCAGTCAATGTTGACCAGGTGCAGAGTGTAGAACATAAATTAGCATCACTGCATCTACAAGGAAGAGCACAGTGGCTTCAAAGCAGTTGAAGAAGTGTCACCTCAATATTGGGGTGCCTCTTGGGTCTGGTACATTAGGCAAGGGGAAAAAAAGACCATTGTATTACTATGGGTTTGTGTTTGCCCATACTAAAGAGACTTAAATAATTTAATTAAATTGGAAAAAAATTATATTGGACTGCACAAAAAACCCATAGAATTTAATAGAGAATTATTTCCCAGCTATAGAAACAATAGAATTCTTTAAAATACCTTTATACAGTAGATCATTCACTATTACATTCTATAGGATTTTAGAGTAATTTCTATAGGTTTAATCCCTTCTAAAATCCACTCTTTTCCATAAGAGTAACATAATCCTCTGGGGTTATTTGGGGTTAATGATTGATGGTGATAAACTGTGCATCTTGAATCAATGTACTCATTATTATTTGATCTAGGAATATAGGAATTGGCAGACCAGTGATTCATCTAATCCAGTACCATGTCTCTGACAGTACCAGTAGTGGATGATTCAGAAAAAGGTGCAGGGAACCCCATAATGCAATTTTTTTCAGTGAACAGTCAATGGTCTTCCTAACCCTTGCCAGTTAAGTAGTTGGCTTATGTTCTGAAGCAAAACGGCTTATATTCGTTAATAATATAAATACCTCTTTTAACGTAACTATGGTTTGTTCTCATCTGTATAAATGCGTAGTCCGTTTTTGAATCCTAAGATCTGGGCTTCAGTGGCCTCTTGTGACAATCAGTTCTACAAGTTAATTAGGAGTTGCATAAAAGAGTATTTACTTTTTTTCTGTTTAAAATTTGTTGCCTTTTAATTTCATTGAATGATCTTTTGATCTTGTACTCTGAGAAAAAGTAAATCATGGATTCCTTTTTACCATTTCTATACTATTCATTATTTTGTATACCTCTATCATCTATTATTCTTCATCGCTCTAAACAAAACAGTCTCAGACAGTTTGCTTTCTGCTCATATGGAAGTATCTGTATGCCGCTGATCATTTTCATTGCCTGTCTTTAAGCCCCTTCTATTTCTGCTATTTATTCTGAGATAGGATGACCAGAACAAAACTCAGTATTTTAGGAAAGCTTACATTGATTTATATAATGGTACTGTAATACAGTAGACTCTCGATTATCCAGGATTGGGTTAACCAGGATGTGGATTAACCAGGATGTAAAAAAAATTATGCGTAAGTCGCAGGACCGGCTCTGGCTTTGTTGCCACCCCAAGCACAAAAAAAACCAACCAAACAAAAAAACCCACCAGGGCGCAGGGCAGCCAGTGAACCAACCCCCCAACCCCATATTTCCTATGGATGGTGATTATCTGGGATTTTATTAACCCGGATTAATTTTTTCCCTATCATCCTAGATAATCAAGAGTCTACTGTATTTTCAGTATTATTTTCTATCCCATTCTTTACACATCCCAACATTGTGTTTGTTTTTGACCACTGCAGCCATTTTCATCCAGCTGTCAACAAGGAAACTGTGTCAGTATCAGACACTTGGGATAGAAATCTTATGTGATTAAGCAGTTTTACAAGAGTTTTGATAGTCTGTGTCATTGGTTGGGCTAGCTGGTTAAACGAACCAAACAATATTATTCATTGGTCCAAACCACTACAGTTAACATGAGTGATAATGAAGATTTTTGGTGATTACTGAAAATGCTGCATTATTTTTATAAGGGAGAAAAAATGTACACAAGGAACCTTTGCTGCTGGAATTTGGCACTTTCACATCCAATTCAAATCAGAACCAGAAAGTGATATAATGCCCCCAAAATGAAAATATTTTTTTTATTTTTAAAAAGTTACTCAAACTTTTTTAAGCCTTAAAAAAAAAATCTGGCTCAGTTTGAATTTTAGGTGAAAAACTGGACTGTTATCAATCCAATCTAGCTCACCTATCTTGAATACATAGGGCATCTATAACGAAGCTTAGAGTATGTATTTTTAATGGAGATGATAGAGTAATGCACCAAACTTGTGCACAATAATAGGGACCCAGATCTGAACATTTTAGTTACCAATGCAAAAAAGTTCAGGCAGATAAGCTAAGGCTCAGTGTTACAATGAGCATATGTAATTCTAAGCCATTAGACTTCAGAATTCAAGTGTAATCCAAAAATACGAAATTTAATAGACAGAAAAAGCTTTCAAGTGTATTTACCATGTCAATCCTGAAACAGAAGGAGATCCATAAATAGTAATAATAGTTTAAATAAAGATCTTGATTACCACAGTCTTAATGGGAAGCAAATACTGCTCTAATACACTGATCATATCAGCTAATCATAGCTTGTTTGTATTTAATATGCAGCCAATGATTTTCAGATGGTTTAGAACGTGTATACTGTAAGATACACAATATAGGTAAAAAACAGAGATTCAAAGAGAGTTACATTCTGTTTTCTTTTTGTTTTTTTTTACTTTTTGCTCATCACTTCAGATTTCTCTGTGCATAACTTATAAAGGTTTACATCTCCCTACAATGTGGCTGTACTCTAAATACTTACCCTTTCACTCCTGTATAATGGTTTAAGATTCATTTTGTTCTGTGGGCTTAACTATGTAAATTTTAACAACCATAGTATTCATAAGCGGAATTCAGATTTGAGTACTGTGATCCATTTCAAATACCAAAAATTAAAACGAATCAGAAATCATGAGGAGATAAATGTGAAGTATAAAGAAAAGAATCTATACAGCCGTCACTAGGTGGGTCCATCACAATGGATTAGGCAGAGAGAGATATTACATGCAAAATACTGGTGATTAAATGGAAGCAATACAAGCCAAATCAGACAGGTTGGAACCAGGTTACTGGAAAAAATATCAGTATAGAGAACAAAAGCAATACTCAAAGTGGGAGAGATCCTCACGGGTCATGAGGCTGCAGGACTAAACTCTGCACTGGCTAATCAATCTGATCAGACCAGAGGGAAGCTTGCAATGGAAATCCAGGGAAGTTACTTGCATCCTGTGGCAGGAAAATGAGGACCTTGGTGTGCAAGTGGGAGAAGCTGGGAGCAGCATAAAAGGGCCACTGTCCCTTCCCCAGAAACTAGCCATGAGGATGGGAGAAGGGACCTCTACAGACCCCAGACTCCTCTTCCTCCGAACATTTCATCTGCATAAGGAAAGGAGGTATGCAGTGTAGTTGTAGCCATGTCAGTTCTAGGATACTGGAGAGCAAGGTGAGTAAGGCAATATCTTTTATTGGACCAAGTTCTGTTGGTGATAAAGGCAATTTTACTCTTAAACCAGGACTAAGTCAAGCGATATGAGACATATGGATAAGAATATCCTTGGGTTATTCAAAGCTCTCCTCACAACTCTCTCTGTAGACTAAAACAGCACACCCAACCAGTGAAACAAGATAGAAGCACTGAATAAGAACTAAATGTTATTATATCATAACACACTCATTGGCTGAACATACTCTTAAAGCACAACGCTTACCTAACAATTTCTGAGAGAGGTTGACTGCGACTTTAACCCTTTTGTGGTTTCACACCCATCATGGAAAAAACATTAAGACTGGAGTTAGAAATTCTCATTTAGGAAAGGAAGTATGATTTAGTGGTCTGGGCTTCGAACCTCTGTCTTCTAATTCCAGCTCTGGCATAGCTGCCATGAGGCTTGTGGGCAAGGTATTTAACATTCCAGTGCCTCAGCTTCCCCAGTTACTAAACAAGGATACCACCCAGCTTGTGGGATAGTTGAGAGAATTAATTATAAAGCACTATATAAGTGCTGCAGTATGTATCATTATCAGTGGTCAGAATTACTGAAAAAGGTGATTCAAAGGCCGTGGAATCTTCCTTGGGAAATGGCAGTCTGGACTTCGAAGCTTTTTCTCATGTAAAGGTGTTATTGTCTTTAAAATCACTGCTAATACATTGTTAACGTAATCAAAAAGATGGCAAAGATTTGTGGAAACCAAGAAACATCTTCAGGAGATGGGGTGGATCTCACTGGGGTTATATTCCATGACTTTCCCTGGAGTCCTCTCATAAATCTGTTGTTACTAGGAAGGCTGAGATGGTGGACGGAATGGAATAATACTTATTGGATGACCTGAAATGCAGTGAACTTTCACTTGAGGAAATTTCAGTGTTTTCTCAAACTTTCTTTCTCTTCTTTTGGATTTATGACTGACCTAAAGAGATCGGGCTAACACTATGGGCCATTGTATCTGATATGCTGGTTGGTATGGTATTTGGATTTAGGTCAACTGGAGATTATATTTTATGTGAATGTGAAATACCCAATATTGTGACTTATATGAACAAACTGGAAAAGGTTCATTTGGGATGCACGACATTTGAGTGCTTATTGGAACCTTTTCTGAAAGGATCTACAAAGCGGGCTGAAAATATTACAAAACCTGGTTTTTACAAACCAGAGTAGAAATAACACGAGAGCTTTTTTAAAAGTATCTAGAGTCTGCTATTTGCAATTGTAACTGGAATCAGAAAAAGCAAAGGCACAATGAAAAAGACAAACAAAAACAACAGATGGAATATTTTCAATTCTAAGACAAGTTTCTGTTCAAAGGGTGGTTATTATTATTTATTATTTGTATTATTAGAGTGCCCAGTCAGGGACCAGGACAAAACGAAAATTGCAGTCCTGTCCAGTGGTGCTGGAACAATTTTTATAGTGGGAATGCTAAAGGTGGAAATTATATATTTGGGTTGTTATTACTACTTCAAGCCAGGGGGTGCAACAGCACCTTCAGCATGCTTAGTTGCAGCATCTATGGTCCTGCCCCAAACAGCTTATAAATTAAGTATGAAACAAGAAACAAGAGATGGATTCAGACAGGCCTATGAAGGAGCTGGCTCTAACTTGCTTGCCTCCCCATAAAAGGGCAGCTGGAGGAGCGCCACTGGTGGGGGAAAAAAAAACGGGCGGCACAGCTAGAGGAGCACCGCCCTAAGATTGGCTGCAATGCGTCCCTTACAGAGTGCCACCCCAGACATGTGCTTCCTATGCTGGTGCCTGGAGCCGGCCCTGGGAGGAGCACAAAGAAACAATGAAGCAGTAGAGGTCAGCTCAATAGGCTGTGGTCTCAGTACACTAGCAGCCTCAGTGTTGTCTGCAAAATACTTGACATCATGACAAAACAGAGTTTTAAGGAAGGATTTGAAGGAGCATAATGAGGTAGCTTTGTAGATATTTATGGGAGCTCCTCCCACGCACAAAGTTGCTTAACTGAAAATGTAATAAATGGGCAATGGAGGCTGACATCACGGTCTGACTGGAGGCATAAACTTTTCTTCTGATAGTGAATAGATGATAGGTAGGGTGGGAATAAGGGTCTTGCGAATGCTGATAAGAGCTTTATGTTTGATGAGATAGGGAAGAGGGAGCCAATGGAGGGATTCAAACATAGTTGAAGTGATTGGTTACGAATATACTCTTGCAGCACCATTCTGAATGGATATGAGTGTGGCAAGAGTGGAGATATCAAAACCCAAGAGAATAATGTTGCAGTAATCGAGACGTGATACATTGAGAGTCTGGACGAGAGTTTTAGCTGTGCGGATTTGGAAAAAGAAAGGTTGTATCTTAGAAATACAGAAAAATTGGGAGGATTTAGCCTTTCCCTGGATGTGAGGACCTAAAGAGCAATCGGATTCAAACGCCAGGTTATAGGCTGGAGTGACAGGCAGAATAGTGGTGCTGTCCAGAGTGATTGAGAAAGAAGGTAGGGGGAAAGGTGAAGCGTTCTGTTTTAAGTTGAAAGTTTGGATGGACTCTTATATCCTCTGAATTGATTTACTCAACCCTAGTAAATGCTCCTGGAATTCATTTTACATGCAAACACAGTCCTGTGTTAAAAGCAGTTTCAATTCGAAAAAGTGGTGCCATAAAAATCCCATTGTGAGATTTCAGGTACGTTGAGTTTCAGGGACTTGGTTGACAGACTAATGATATCTTTTCAAATGACCAGTCCGGCATGGGTACTTTGGGGCTCATGAATTAATGCTAGGAATAAACATTTTTCCTCTGTTACACCTTTGTCTTCAATGGGATTGGATAGGTAAAGGGCAGAATATGCGGTTGGAGGGCAGAATGTGGTCCTGCGAATGGAACTACATTAACAAGCCTGTTCATGAAGCAGATAGCAAAAATGGCCTCATACTGTGCCCTGACGTTGGTGATCTCCATCATGTTTATCATGAATGCAAATCTTATGTTATAAAACTACACTACCCAAAAGGCACCATATTCTGGCAGTCTCAACAGCAAGGCCAAGGGCCAAATGGAAATGGAAAACAAGATATCCTCTTCCCTCTAGAAGTGAAGCCTAGAAATGTATCTCCTCAAGGTAATGGGAAGGTATGTTTGCAGAGAGATGTGAAAAAGCATTCACTATTAATAACTGTGCAAGTATCTAGTCTATAGGCAAACAGGAAGATTCCAAACTCCAATCTAGCACCCTTGACTAATTTCACCAAAATTAATAACTAAAATACCAAAGTCATCTCTCACATTTCATGATCAAGAACCCCCAAACAATTTACAACACACGTACAAATGAAGTTACCTTTGGTGTGGAATGGAATAGACATTATCTGCCACAGGTTGAATCTGCCCGGTGCCGAACCAGAGAATTTGCCAGAAGGTCAATATTGTAGCGAGCAGGTCTCTTTTTATTTTTATCTTGCCAAGGAGAATAAACGGAACAGCGCTTGCAATGCCGCCTAGCCAAGGCTTATCGGCTCTCTTCATAATAAAGTGTTAGTGTTGTTACACAATTGTATGTTTCGGCACAAGGAAATAAGTATAAAAACATAAAATAAAATCATGCCAGACCACGGATGTTGCCGGACCAGAGAGTGCTGGACTAGAGAGTTTCAACCTGTAGTGACTCTACATAACAACTTTTAAGGGCAGTAAGTGAGAAAAATAAATTGCAGAGATGTTTTTGTAAGGCAAAAGGAATTATTCAAGTTGGAATTTAACTAAGACATCAGGGGTAACATCTCTATTTTTGCTAAAAGTGCCTTAAGATCTTTAATTCCTGTAGGTCTGATTATGACCAACTGTTCCACAAAGGGAAGAAGAGGGGACAAAGGGCCTACCCTCCAATGCGAAGGGTAGCCATCATGTGGCTAAGGAATAGAGTGTTTGTGCATGGCAAGAGGCACTGCCACTAGCCACCACAAAAGGGGCAGAAAGCAGTGGGACCATCCCCCCCAGCTTCTGCACTTAGCAAGCAAGCTGGATGCGGGCAGCATGCAAGATACTGAAGAGAGATGAGTACAGCTCCTGGGATGTTGGCGCTGCTATTGCAGCATGTTCATTTGGGGAGTCCTCACTAGCTCAGATAGAATCCCTTATGGAAGCTCTGGCTGTAATGCAGCTTCTCAGTGCTCCCCATTCTTGGCTGGGGGGCAGCGTAAGCCATAGAGTCGCTTTAAGAACAGTAGTGGCCTAGCTACTGTGCCATTGGCAGTACCTCACTGGGTTTTGTTCAATAAACAGTCTAATTTTGTTGAGCTGGTAGCAGCTGAGGTTGTTGGTGATATATTGTCTCAGTATTAACCATACTGTAGCCTGGCAGGATGATTGACTATGATCTGAATCTTGATAGAATACTGTTTGCAGTTAGTTTAGGCTTTCTTCATTAAGTTCAGGTTAGGTTCACTTAAGGAATGTGCTTGTCAAGCATGCCACACTTTAACCTTTATATCCTTCATGTTGATTAATAACCTATTTACAAAGATATTCATAATGAATTTTTTACCTTCCTTTCCTACCCCACCACAACGCACACCTATCACTGTATTCTCTTGAAGTCATGTTCCATTAGAAACAGTTGCAGAGGTCAACATAAAGTATTTTCATGCTTTGTAGAAGCACACCCACCTCGTAAAAGGGGCTCTACGATATATCTGTTGTTGAAAAACAAGGCACATTGCATAAGAACACTAGCTTTTTCCTTCCCAATTTGCCTGTCTGGCTCCAATTCAGCAAAGCATTTAAGCCTGTGCTTACCTTTAAGGATGTACTGAAGTCCCACTGTGCTGCATCACTACCTATATGTTTTTACTCTGACATTGCCAACTACTTGCCATAAGTATTTTTCATTTAGTTTCTTTTTTGAAATTAGAGATGGAAGAGAGGATTAGGTAATTCAGTCCACCATGCCGTCAGTGAAAGATTTTTGCTTAGAATTATCTCCTAGTGCTTTATCCATTTTTCAAGTACCCATATGAGAAGGCTTCTACCATTTTCTCTGGGAACCCATTCTACAAATACGTGCTTTTGGATATTTTACCCATAAACTAAGTGATTTAGGAGCCTAAGTCTCATTTTCAAAAGCAGGTTGGGGGCTAAAAAGGGTCTAAATCCTTTTGAAAAATGAGACAGACTTCCAAGACACTGAGGTACTTTTGAAATTTTTATCCCTTATTATCAGAAACTTTTCCTAATAACCTGAATCTCTCCTACACTTAATACCATCCCCTTATTCTCAGGTATAACCATTTGTGCCACCTTATTTATAGTACTTTGTCAGAAGATTGTTTATATTCTAACAATCTGGTAAATGTGATATTCTGAGCACTAAATTACATGTTAAAAGGATTTACCATCTCACAATTAAAAACAAATAAATCAAACATACTAGGACTAGGACAAAACTTGTCTTAATAAAGCCAAGAAATCACAAATATAATCCTAAGAAGAGGCTACTGAAGGCACTATACCATTGTGCTTTCTATAACATAGACAACATTAGTGTATTTCATCCATTGTGTCTATATTAATTTAAGAGTTCAGATTATAGAATGAAAGATTCTAATCTCCTGTCTGAAGCAATTTTGAGGTAAAGAAGCTTTAATTCCCCAAAAGGAGATGAACCATATTTGGTCACTCCACCACTGTAGTTCAATTTCTTTATTACATTTCACTTCCACACTGCAATGCAGATTTGACCATTCAACCTCCCTCATGATGTCATTAGACATTTTTGAAAGCAGATTGGATCAGTTTTCAAAGGTTTTTAGGCACCTAAAGATGCACACATGCGCCTAGTGAAAGTTTCAAAATTGCCTAAACAGGGTAGGTGCCTAAATCTAGCTATAAGCACCTAAGCTCCTTAGGTCTTTTTGGAAATCCCCCTGGGCTCCTAGCTGCATCTTTAAGCACTGAAAAACCTCTGAAAATCTGGCCCATTATTCTAAGCAGGCGATACTCATAAAAATTATACCGCCTCCTTTAGAAAGTACAGCACATTTCTACAAAATAGTCTCAGTTTTTATTCCTTGCTTGCCAAGTTAAATCAGGCAGCAGCAAACTTCTTCAGTTAAGTATTTAATTAACCTCAGTGTCAAATTACACTTTTTGAAACCTTGATAGAGAGCGCCTCAGCATTAAAAATTAAACTTTGTGGAAAGGAGACAGAACAACTAGAGTTTACAGCAGAGGGTTGATAGTCCAGATTCATGAATTCTTTTCCTGATCTGTATTATTGATCCTATTTGTAACCACCAGCAAGTCATTTAACTTCTACATACCTCAGTTCACCCATCTCAGAAACGAGTACGAAAGTATGCAATATCACTAAATACAAGATATATTGCAGGGCTGTAGGAAGGCTAAAATAATGCTTGAAAGTGCTTTGAAATCCTCAGCTGGAAGTAGCTATATATGTGCAAAGCATTTTAAAGAGACTACAGAAGAATGGGGAAAGAAACTGACAAGACTCAGAGTGGGGAATAAAAGGGATTAAATTCCACTCACTGCACATAAACATTGTGAACAGTCTACCCTGCAAACATTTAGCATGTTGCACATGCTCAAGAGATCTAATATTTCAAGGTGGATTTTCTCCACACCACTAAGAGTAGCAAGGAACTTAGTTAAATTGTCATCTAGAGTTACGGAGCACATGCAGGCTAGGAGAGTTTATTGTGAGGCTAAGCCTTGCAACAGTGTAAATGAAGCTCTTGTTGCAGGGTGCTAATCTTCTTAGAATTCTTATTAAAAATGGATGATTACATGTGCTTGCAAACAGCGAACACATCACTTATTGATTTACTCAGCATACAAGTGCTGCTCCCAATCCATTTTTGCAAGCTTTTTATAAAAATGAAAGGGGAAAAAATAGTGTAAAGTTATCAATTGAATGGCTTTCCCCCACTTCCTTCTTTCCTACAAAAAACTTCAGCAAACACACATTGAACTTTCCAGCCAGAGAGATACAGGAAATTATATTTCTTGCTTTCTCTTTCTGACAGCAAATGGTTAAGGTTCTGCATATTGTTAGAGGTGCAGTAAAGGAGGGATGAATACAACATCCTAAATGATTATAGCTGAAAACATGACTCTAATGTAGGGAAATAATTCATATTTAAATAATTGATTATTATCTACAAAGTTATCATTATAATCATGTTTATAATGAATGAATGTTTTACCAATTTGATATACCTAAATTTTCTAATCTGGAAGAAAGTCTGTTAACTAGATAAGAATATTTTCCTTTCTGCATGTATATTAACTTCTCATTCTTTTACAGCTCAAGAAAGATGTTTGCTGCTGTATTATTTTGGGATGGGTTCTTGCCAAATCTCATGAGCAAAACAAAAGTGGGCCTAGGTAGTATTAGGATGGGGAGACTTCTGAACAGGGCCAGCTCAAGCGTTTTTGCTGCCCCAAGCAACAAAACCCAAACTCTGCTGGAGCGCCAGCTGAGCAAAACAAAAAAAAAACAAAAAAAAAACGGCAGCTGGAGCAGGAAGTGCCACCCTAATATTCGCCTGAGTGCCACCCCTTACAAAGGGATGCCCCAAGCACGTGCTTCCCAGGCTAGTGCCTGGAGCTGGCCCTGTTGCTAAAGAAAAACCAGGTTGGGTGAAGTTTTTTAATTGCCCCCTGCACCTTGATATATTTCCCTTCAGTTCCCTAGGTTTTGCAATAATATCTTCACTGCTGTATTTCTTTAGTGGGTAAATGAATTCCTGTTTCTGGAATATATGTAAAGCACTTTAGGCCTGATCCTGTGAGATGCTGGGCTTCCTTATTGCAATGGGAGTTGAGGATGCTCAGGACCTGACAGATTCAAAACCTCTGGGATCTCCCAGGATGAACAGGGATATCTTATTTTCCATTTTGTCCTGGTCAGAGAGAAGAGAGACCTTTTCTTTCATATGAGGGCTATGCAACAGTTAGCCAGTTATCCTTTGTCACCTTGAGACTGATAATGAGCTCTAAATGGGGTTACACCTTAGAACCATTTGGTAGTTAAAGTTACCACAAAATGTGACTGCCCCATTATACACATAGTGTTTTATGCAAAGAGCACAATATGTTAGTGACCCATTGTCTGGATGATGCCTACTAATTTCCAGGGGAAGTCTATGGCTTCAATTTATGACCTATAGAGTCTACACTAGAGAGCCTATGTTGGCATAAATTATGTCACTCAGGGGAATGAATGAACTACATGAATATTACACTGACATATGTACTTGGGTACCTGGCGCTATGTCAGCAGAAGAGCTCTCACCAATACAGTTTCTGCCATTCAGTGAGGTGGTTTTATTATGCTGACCAGAGAGCTCTCTTCTGTCCGCATAGAGCGTCTTCACCAGACACACTGCGGCGTTGTACATGTAGACATGTCCTGAGATGACTGAACTTCAGAGTGTCTTGGTTTAAAGGTTGTGGGGAGCCAGTAGCAGTGCATTTTCGATGAGGGGTCCTCAGTCCTGGAACACCTCATCTGATTCTTTGATTGGTCTGCTGAGAGTCCAGATTTGTTAATGCAAAGCTCATCTCTTCTTCCTCAGGCTCATTTGGATAAGGGGTTGCTTAAGGGCCAGTGGTGCTGGAACAATCTGTACAACGGGAATGCTGAGAGCCATTAAACCAAGCTGTGAAACCTTGCATGTGATGGAAACCACTTTAAACCAATGGGTGCAGTAGCACTCCCAGCACCTCTAGATCCAACATCTATGTTAAGGGTTATGGGCATTATTATTTTGGGTGACTGATAATCCAGCTAAATTGCTTTTAAGGCCCTGTTGTGTAATTTGATGGAGGTTTTTAAATTATATGGTAAGTGTAGCAAAACTTGGTTTCAAGAAATCTAAACAACAGAATAAAAACAGAATTTTGAAGCACTTCTTCTGATGTCCTTCTCCCACCCATCATTTGTAAGATATGCATAAGTTAAAATAATACAAGCTGTAGAAACAGAGCAAGATATTCATTATCAAAAATAAACTGGTCCTTCAGGAGAAAAAAAGAAAGCCTTTTTCTCACAGAACTGCCATTGTTGACAGACAAGGCCTCTTGATAATTGTAATCAGCACTTGATGTTGCAATTAACATTGTTGATCATCTCTTCTTCATGAGTATGTAAACTGAGACAAAGTACTTATGTTTTTACACTGCATTTTTCCTCATTTTGTGTGTTTTAGCACACAGATCAGGGGCCAGAGCAATCCTCCCTTTGCAGCAGTAGCAGGAGCTCAGATCTGGTTGGGGATCATAGAAGACATGTATGTATGTATAGAGCTTGGCGAGGAAGAAGGAATCATCATACCCCTTTTCTGGCAGCCTGAAATAAACCTCTGAGGGGAATGTATCACAGTAATCATACTGCACAAGTCAAGGGTGGAAGGATTATGAATACCCTCTCAGCAATTTCTTGGTGCTTCCTCAGTTGAATGAAAACTTTCCGTGTAGCAGAGGAGCTTTGGGGATACTGAGAGGTCAGGAAAATAAAGGATCAGGGCTCCTGAAGAAACTGGTACTATGGGACCTAAGAGTTTCACAAAACAGATTTGAAGTACTAGGATCCATACAGACAACTCTATCTCTGTGGATTGTTAGTTTTTAGAATTATTCTTTCAATAGTGTCCAAAAGACTAGGGCATATATTGACATGGGTCATGTGAGCAGAGATTATGCCAGAGACTCCTCAATGAGGGTATGAAGCAGTAGTGGCCATCATTAGGGTCCACGGAAATGAAGAATAGAGACAAATGGGCCACATTTCAGACTCACAGCCAAAGCCTAGGTTGGAAGGTTCTATATCCTCTCCCAACCTGACAGACACCCCAGCTAACTCAAGCTTTCTGTGTGGATAGCATAGTGAAGTTCACCTCCCGTCACATAAAAGTTAAAATAGTAGAGTATAAATAGTCACTTGAGTGAAAAGCGGTGTTATATCAATGCACTTGTATTCGCAATCCAAAAACTATTTCTCAGCTGCTGTTAATTGGTAGCTTGTCACACTAGCCTTTTCCCTACACTGTGAATGCCCACATTCAAATAAAATCATCTTTGAAAAACAGTTCACATTGCTGCCATTATTAGTTCAGAAGATTGGCTGCCCAAATTCAGACTTTCCATGTTTATTAATTAAAAGGTGACTAAAAATGACATTATCAAAGGCAGCATTAAATTGCTCTCTTTGTTTTATGATGGTTACAAGTCCCAAAATGGAAGTGAAAAGGCCATACTTATTACAATTTTCTTTTAAAGCAGATACCATTTTTGTCATCATATATTAGATGCAAAACTAGAGGTCACAGCTGAAAACAAAATAAAAAAGAATAGCTGGCTTTTTCCTCTTTCAAATTATTGGTATGTAAGAGACAGGACAGAGTAATTGTTTAATCACTGGCACATTACTTTAAATCCAATTCTCAGCACACAGAGAAAAAACATAAATGGATGGAAAGGGCACTGAGGCATTTGAGTTGATTGATGGTGGGTCAGTGGCTGATGCACGAGAGTTTAGATATCAAATCCAACAAATTAAGAGCATCGCATTCGAAAGACATTATGTGACTCAGACCCTAACCAGAGAGACTAAAACGGCTATGAAGTGGGAATACCTTCTTAACCCAGCAGGAGTGTTTTGCCTGGTCAAAGCTTAGTACACAATATTAGTTAGTAGATCAGCATGGGGAGAAAAGGGATGGGAAATCTGGAATGGTATGCTGTACTACACTGTAGGAAATGCATATTGAGATGATTCTAGTATTGGGGAGAAGTGTCGAGGCACAAAAGGTGAATTGCTCACTGCCAGATTCATATACAGAACCCTTTCTCATCCTGAATAGCACCTTACACCACAAGTGATCCAACTGACTTCTCTCCCCATGCTGATCACTAACTAATATTGTGTGCTAAGCTTTGACCTGGCAGCAAAAACATATCAGAATCTGGCCTTTGATTTCCAAACAAAAGAGTGGTCAAATCATCCTAACCTGTAATTTGCCAATGAGAAATTTACAGCAATAGCACAAGAAAAACAACATAATGTCTACCGCTAATGACTTAATTCTACCCTTAGATGTATATGCACAATGCAATAGTCTTCAGTGGAAATTGCATGCATGTATGAGGGCAGAATTTGGCTCTTACTCCTCACTGCCTTAGCCTAATGCATCAAAATCCGTTAGTTGCAGCTAATACCTTTTAAGACCTCAAGCGAGTGGCTTCACAGAATATACCAATACATTAAAATTTTAAACCCATATTGGCACTGTCGGCTGACAGATGCTTTCGAAAAGGAATTGCTCCAATCAAATTTTTCTGATTAGTTTTTTTTTTTAAATAAGAGAGGAAAAACATTGGACTTTCATACAAAATCAAAAGTGAATACACCTTCAGTTGCATGTACTTTGCTATACTTGAGTCACCAGCTTCTACAGATGGGGAGCCAAAATCAGCTAACAACATACACGGAGCAGAGAACTGCATAACTCAAGGGATCCGATCTCTGTCAGTGTTAATTACTGTTTCAGTAGTACCATTACTTTGTAGACAGATGTCCACAAGGCAAAACTACCGTCAGAACTGGGACTGACTGGGACCTTTGCTTCAGGTCAAGGCTTGAATGGACTTGAAGACTACTCACTTGCTCCTAGAGCTAGTCCCTCCCTAATGCACTTGGGGCTCATTGGTGAGACAGTGTGGCAAAGCATGGTGCAGCAGTACTGCGAATAAACAGAAAATTTCAGTCCCCAGGGCTATCATTTCACCATCTTTCACTACCACTAAAATAAATGTCATTTAAACAAAACGAAAAACAACAACTAGGAGATTTCACAAGTATTACTAACTTTAGATAGAATAGAATATATGGACGTAGATATTTCAACTGCAGAATCAGTCTATCAACAAAGAAAAATCTAGGATTAAAAATTACACTTCTTCCAACAGTTTTCAGGCTTAGTAAATGCACATTACCTACATATTGTCCAGAGCTGCAAAACCCCAGGGAAATGAGCTCAGCTCAATTACATGATTTCTTTTAAGATGGCAGTAACCATTTCATTATTCATTTTTAAAATAATGCATTTGTTTAAGTGCACCAGGTTCAAGCTACAAGCAGTGGATCTACTCCCTAGATGCAGTGTTTTTCTTTTCAAACGAAACTGCAAGGAAAGTAAATACTGTCAAATCAGACAGGGCTCCAAATTGGCATCATGACAACTTCATCTTAGTATGTCAACATACCAAGTGTTTCTCCTAGATACCTCTAAGGGCCAGATTCAGTGACCCCCAGAGCCAGGGTAGGTTTCATCACTAGAAGCAGCTCTTTCTGCTAGCTAGATAACAAAAAAGTTGTTCCTCAGAGAAAAGAAGGAAGATGAAAAGAAACGAGAAAAGAGAAAGACAGTAACAAGCGGGAGTGGCCAGAGAATGATGCAGGAAGAAAGAGATTAAAGAGAAAGTTAGATAGAAACAAACAAAAAAGGAATAGACACAGATTGTGGTCGTGGAAGAGTAGTTTAGGTTTGAAGGACGGTATTTATATACAGCGGCCCAAAAGTTTAGGTGTTTCATGAGTCATATTCTTTATTCTGCAGATTCTTTATTTTAGGTTCTATTTATTTATATAAAAAAAGAACAGAAGTACTTGTGGCATCTTAGACACTAACAAATTTATTTCAGCATAAGCTTTAGTAGGATACAACCAACTTCAATGGATGCATAGAATGGAACATGCAGTAGGAAAATATATATAGACATACTGAGAACATGAAAAGGTGGAAGTTGCCATACCAACTCTAAGAGGCTATTTGATTCACATGAGCTATTATCAGCAGGAGAAAGAAAACTTTTGTAGTGATAATCAAGATGATCCATATCAGACAGTTGACAAGAAGATGTGAGGATACTTAACATGTATATATAAATATATAATATATTTATATATACATACAAACATACATGCACACATGCTGTCACTCAGTTGTCTGATATAATAGAGACTCCTCTTGTGGATCCTCTGCACAAAGTCTAGAAAGTCTGAGGCCATACATGATCATAATTTGCTGCAGGGCCTCTTCTTTCCAAGCAGTTCTGTTTTAAACTGTGCCTTTCAGAGTTTGTCCTTTTGTCAAAACTTTAGGTTCCTGCAGCAATTTGTTATTAACTCACCAACCACTGCGGGCCTGTGCAGATGGGGGGGGGGGGGGCGCCGGCCCCGCCCCGGGGGCAGAGACGGGAGGGTCAAGAAACTAATCTAAAACTGCTACCCTTTTTCCATAGACACCTTTAAAAAGACTCTTTTCCGCATTTTTAGCCAAGAACACCCAATAAAAGCTAAAGCAACAAATTTTCAGAAGTATTATGGATATGGAAAAGACTGAATGATCAGAAAGCATTTTGGTTTGTTTGTTTGTTTGTTTGATCCAAAGAGACAAGCTGTTATTTTACTGCTCTGCACAGATGCTCCAGTTTGATGGACAAAACGTCTAAAACAACTGGACCACAAAGTGACATAAATCTCAACAGAACAAAAATATATCTATTACCTAAGGTATGTCCAGAATCAATCTTTCTGAGGGATGATTATGGTAGTGACCTGAGATCTGTCAGTACATTTTCCACTCTGAGAAGTCAGTAGTGCTTATAGACACAGCTCCTCAGGGTGAGGTGGATGGGGGTTTCATGTGCACCAGTGTGAACTGAATAGTAAAAACTAGCCTTATGTGTATACTTTCTCTTGTCTATGTGATAACAACTAATATCTATTAAGTTATTAGATGGATACAGCCAGTGGTGGAGAGGGCCATGAGGCAAATGGATATATGCAGTGCAGAACATCTATAAAGCCCAGTACTTTGCAAATATATAAAGTTTTCAGTCAGTGCTCAGGCAACCAAGGACAAACTCTTGGACTCAAGTTGATATCTGAATAAGTACACTACACTGGATGGTAATTGGTAAGGAAACTAAAAGTTGAAGTGGGAAAAAAACCTTTTTGCTTAATACAACCTACAGCTACCAGAAAAAGCCCCTTTTCATAGATCCTAATAGTCAGTTGCAAGTAAAATAGGCAGTCCTCTAGTCTAAAGAAGCGAAATGGGTCATAGCATCTCATCTCAAAGTATGTAGTCCAGCTGATATTATTGTATATGTTATTACCACACAGAATGCCCTTTGAATAGCACCATACCCAGCCCCAAATAACCCACCCAAAACACAAAGAATTCATTTATTTACAAAAGCAAGATTCTGCCAGAAGAAAGGAAAACCTACAGAAAATTATCCTTGTCCTGACAACCTGACATGATGCAGACAGGAGATCTCCCCTCCTTCGCCTGCTCCACTCAATGAAAGTAAAACTAAGATTTAGCATACCAATGACTAACAGGATCATAAGTCAGATACACAAAAATGTGGAATGCCCTGTGAAAAATCAGGATGTGTTTGCAGCGCTGTTCATTGGGGGCATTTAGTCCCCCTTTATTACACATGTAGTGTATGAAATTAAATACCATACCACAAGGCTCCTGTAAGAGGTATCAGAGGGTAGGAAATGTCTCTGTTGATCCAGGCATCTTAAAAAGCAATGTAACAAGATGAGGTGATGCTAACCAAACATTCCACAACAAAATGTCCACAAGCAGGCATGCTGCTCAATGCTTTAAAAGTGCAACACTAATTGAAAAAAAAGACAGTTCAAAGTGAACTACTTTGTCATGAATGTGCACTATTAAAACAACTGGTATAGCATTTACACTACAGGACAGAGTTTCCTTCCCTTTTTTTAAACATAAATCACCTTGGTTTATATCTTTCACACAAGGTTTTAAATGCACATTTGTCATGGAACAAGATAACACTCACAACAGACAGGCTCAGCTGAATCAGCACCAGGCTTTATTCTGAGAACACAACACAGCACCATGCAGGTAAAAAGCCAGGCAGCTGTTGTGTTGAGCAGACTCTGGCATTGGCTGAGTTCTTACATAGTTGGTGTGGGTGGTCTCTGGTGGGTAACAACCAATAGGGGATAAGTGATGCTAATTCGATTATAAACCCTGTACAGGCTGCATGTGTTCCTTACATTTATTCTTCCCTTAAGGACAGCTTCCAGATGTCTGGGAATCCAGGCTTTGCAGGGTAAGCATGGTGAAATTCCCTAATATTATCAGGTGACTCAATGAGACTGACAGATTCCCATGACCAATCAGCTGATCTATAATCCTCCCAATCCAAAATGTACCTCAGTACATTGTGAACTAGTGTAGAGTCAAAGATCCATCAGGCAAGACATTTTTCATGTCCCTGGATAATAACAGTCAAAGACAGATATTTGACTCACTCAGGAAATGGATTTTCAGTATATAGCTTTAACAATTAAACATGGAAGACCAGGTACACGCTAATGGAGCTGGGCAGGAGCAGTTTCATGGTGATGGGATTGACTTACTAGATAATTTTAAATAGGCCCAGCTAGTTTACGTGACCATCAAATGGATGCAAGGTTCAATGATGATAACCATACCTAGTTGACAATAACAAAGTGAGAGATTACCTGATGGTGTCAGTTGGCATAATATATGTGGGCACTTTTGGCTGAGTAGAGACATTTTCTCAGTGCTGCTTGGACATAGTACAAATGCTGGACTAGATTGTGGCTGCAGAACACAAGACACATTCGGTAAGGAGGGATGGAATTGCAGATAGAATCTATAGTTGTCACAGAAGAGGCTTCAGTGAGTTAAGACATGGCTAGAGTTATTGTAGGCAAGTTTGGTGAAAGGAAGAAGTGTGACCCAGTTGTCCTGGTGATAACTGATGAAACAATGAAGGTATTGTTAAAAGATCTGGTTAACCCATTTGGGCTGCCCATTGGCCTGAGGACGATAGGCAGAAGAAATATGTAGCTTACTGGTCAATAACTTAAAAAGCTCTTGCCACAAATGGAAAATAAATGATGGACCCTGGTCAGTGATGACCCTAGACAGTAGCCTGTGGAGTTTGAAGATACGAGTAAAGAAGAACTAGGATGTCTTCTCAGCAGTGAGGACTATGGGACATGGGATAAAACAGGATATTTTAGTTGATTTTGACTAAGAGAACTCTATTGCCCTCCAAACTGGGTAGGTCAGTGATAAAGTCCATAGAGATGGATGGCTACAGTTGAAATGGAGTTGGTAAAGGCAAGAGAGTACTGAGAGGTTTTGTATAGGAGAATCTTTTTTCCAGAGCAAACATCACAGGGGTTAATATATGTCTTGATGAAGAGCTGCATCTTCGGTCACCAAAAATTTCGAAAAACTAGTTTACATGTTTTAAAAAATGGCCAAAATGGCCTGCCAGAGGAGAATCATGACAAAGCTTAGCTACTTTAAGCCACATGTAGTGCTGTGGGACTTAGCTATGGCCATAAAAATAAAGGATACCATCTTTGATCAGGAAGCCGAGTGAGGAGGTTGGTCATCGGTGGCATTCTGAATCAGCATGGCTTCTGCTGTCAATGCTGTTTCTGCTGAGAGGCAGAAAATCCCTATATACTAGAGCACTGGGAAAATTACGAAGTTTGAAGATTACGTAAAACATTCTTGATCTCTAGCTCTTTCACCTAGGTATTCCCCCTTACAGGGGGCTTCTGGTTGCTCAGAAGGTATGTCAAAACAAAGTTAAATCTGGAGAAGAATAAAGATGATTGGATTTGACATTGGGGTTTTTGCAGCACACAGATATTCCAAGTTTTTGTGAGATGTTAATATCTGGACCAGAAATCAGGCACCCATGATGTGGTGGCACCATTCTTTGAAGGCAGCTCTAATGGCAAGTAGCACTTTATTGCAGATCTCATAAATCTGCTCCATATGTGTGAGTTTCTGGGAGTAGAATGCATATGGATGAAGTGGATTTCATGGCCCATGTTGATGTGATGGTACAGCTCCGATTGCCACATTGGACTCCTTTGCCTCAACTATAAAAAGAGTTTTGCTGGATCTAAGTGCACCAGAAAGGCTCTGACATAAATTCCTCCTTTATGTGGTTGAAGGCAGACTGAGTCTCCCGAGGCCAGGTAAATTGAGCATTCTCCCAGAGCAGTGAAGTCATAGGAAACACCAGTCCTGCAAAATCTTTAAAGAAACATCAGTAAATACTTGCAAATCCAAGAAAATGTTGAACTTCATGCACATTTCTTGGGGATGCTCATTTAATGACTTCAAATATTGTTCTAGGTTCCATACTGATCCCAATGGGGAAAACTACAAAACCTAGAAATCCCATGGTGGACTGGACAAATTAGCATTTTTTTAGTTTTGAGTGTAATCTGTGTTCCTTGAGATATTCCAGGATGAGGTGAATGTGCTGGTCATAGAGGAACTGGTTTTCCAATTAGATAAGAATAATGCATAGGCATAATTTGATTTCTAGATTTGGGGAGGGGGTCAGCTCCAGTCAGGCCAATGGGACCACACATGGGGGAGGGGGAATTCAACGCCTGCCCAAGGCTTGCAGTTGGAGGGTGGGCAATGTGATAATCCACCTCTTGCCCCCAAACTACTCCCATGGAATAACATCTAGGTAGATCACCACATGTCCCTAAAAATGCCATTAATAAAATACTAAAAAGTGGCTGGGTCATCTGAAAGACCAAAAGGTATCACCAGTATTCAAAAAGGCTATAGCAAGTCCAAAACATCATCTTCTATTTATCACTCTCATGAATTATAAGCCCCGTGAAGGTCAGGCTTGGTGAACAACCTCATGGAGCACAGTCTGTCAAATAATTTGCTGATCAAGGGTTATCTGTACTTACTGGTGATTCTATTCAAAGCACGATAATTGATGCCTAAACACAGTGAGCCATCTTTCTTCCGGACAAGTAGGATTAGGGCATCGTCTGGTGAGGTCAATGGATAGATTACATTTTTTGCAGGTTTTTTTGGAGGTATTCACAAAGAGCCTTTAGCTCTGGTTCCAAGAGGGCATTTGCCCAAACAGGATCTTGTTTTCTTATTGAAGATTGATGGGACGATCCTAACACTGATGAGGGGGTAGTGTCCTCATGTTCCTTTTACTGAGTATTTGGCTAGATCTCAGTATTTTGCTGGGAGTACTGGGACTTGGTTTGGTTCTTGGCTTAACTATTCCAGAGACATTGTCCAGATAAGTGTTGGTTGGAAATATCTTAGTAGTTATTGCAATCATGGATGTTGGAGTTTTTGAAGCACCAGCTTCAGTATTATCTAACAAATGCTGGGAACTATGCACAATAAACCTGTCTGCATCGCCTTCCAAGATTTCGGTACTCAGTCCCATGAGGCATGACTGTCGACAGTAACTTGAACTGAAATGCATCACTTACACCCTCACAGAAAATATATGGTTTATGCAATGTAAGCCAAATAATACCAACGACAATTGGTGATTTGATCAAGCTGAACTGGAGGATTTCATAGTGATTCAGAAGTGATCCTGACTTGAAGAGGGGCACTAACTGGCACTCAATGAGTTCTTATATAGCTAGCATGGTTGTTGCTGACCAGAGGCTGCCCAATAAGAGATAGGCTATACTAATTCAATTACAAGCCCTGCAAGGCTGCAGGAGTTCCTTACACATTTGCCTTAGAGACCAGATCTTCTTCAAGTCAGTATATGTATATATTATTGTTGAAACCCATACTGTTAACTGGAAAAATTTTATTAGGTATTTTGCAGCCACTGCTGGCTTTAGAATCATAGCAGTGATATGGAGCATAGCTCTGACACGTTAACATTTTTGATACATTTTAAAAGTTTTTGATAAACTCTCTAGTGTCTTTCTGCAGTAAACAGTTATCAAATGCAGCTTTTTACAGGTAGATCAAATTAGATATACATATTTTGTGCATGCATACACACACACTGTGATGTTTTACATTGATATGGTGGCTGTCATTTGAAGATCTCAAAGGGTATGTCTTCACTACCCACTGAATTGGCGGGCAGTGATCAATCTATCAGGGATCGATTTATCGCATCTACTGTAGACGCGATAAATCAATCCCCGAGTGTGCTCCCTGTCGACTCCTGTACTCCACCTCTGCAAGTGGTCAGGGGAGTGGCAGTGGTCAACTTGCTGCCATGTGGACGGCCAGGTAAGTCGCCCTAAGATATGCCGACTTCAGCTACGCTATTTGCGTAGCTGAAATTGCGTTTCTTAGGTTGACCCCCTAGTGTAGCCCAAGCCAAAAAGCTTTGAAAACATTCATTAATTAGCAACAGGAAATCCCCGTCAGGTACAGAGGTATTTGCCTACCTTTTTTACTATGCAGTAAACTGAGGCACACAAACAGAATGAGTGACTTTTCCTAAGTCACTCAGCGCACCAGTGCTATTACGAGAAATAGTGACAACCACCCTCTTGCTCTAACCACAAGACCACACACCATCTTTGCATCTTTTTGTTTCAGCAAAGTGCTGAGCCCTCTGACCCCTGATCCAACAAAGCACTTAAGGATATGCTTAGCTTTAAGCATGCGACTGCTCAGCACTTTGCAAGATAGTCCCCATATTGCATATATCTATTGGACACACATGCATACGCAAAAGGTGATTGATATGTAGAATGGCCAAATAGCCGAAGGGATTTCTCTATCAAAGGAAAACATTTTTAAACGATAAAAGGAGAAGAAAACCTTCTGAATACAGAGGAAAAAACCCAGCAAAATTGATTTTTTTTTTAAATCCATGAAAGAAAATGCACGGCCACAGGCTAAAAGTTTGTATGCTAAGTGTCATCTCAGAAGAAGAGTCTACAGTCAAGACAACCCCGTGAAAATAGGGTTTATAATGGGAAGCGTTAACACAGCCTCAGCTATGGTGGTGTTGCCATTATTTCCAGAGTCCCATACGACTCTCAGCGAGCCACTGTTAGCTTCAAGGGTATTCTGTCATAGCTGGGAAGAATTCTTACCCTAGAAACCTTGGCTTTACAAAAACAATGTATTTCAAAGTATGATAATTCTTTTGTAGCTGTACAATGGCTGACAATACTTCAAAGGTAAACCGAGACAAGAGTGGATTGAGGCTATAGCTTAGAAGAGAGGTGGGAGACATTTCTGTGGAAGCACACAAACCTTTTTGACATTGCTTTTTATGCATAGTACATTATGTTTTCTTTTCTTTTCTCTTATAGAATTACGACAAAAATTAATGAGCAAGAAAACTTAAAGGAAAAGCCATAAAACTATTTAGATAACAGCAATCAACTTTTCTGAATTCAATTTGTCATGATTATATTGTTATTACACCGGACCCTCGCTATAGCCCGCATCGCTATAGTGCGGGTTCGCATACAGCGCGGTTGTTGCCATGGATCCCAAATTTAAATATTTAAATTGGGATCCATGGCAACGTGTCCCCCATGTTAGCACGGGACTGCACATAGATCCCGAACCCTGGGGTATAGAGAGGGTCCGGTGTATTTGTGTTATGGTAGTGCTCAAGATATGCGACACAGTTTCCAAACACAGAGGAAATTATAGGCCTCTGTCCTAAAAAATGTGCATTCAAAACCACAATGGGTGTTGAAGGCATTCAACACCTCACAGGAAGCATTCATGCTTTTGTAAGACTGCGTACTTAGACAGCATCTATGGTTCTGTTCACCACTGAGTTATACAACTGAACAAATTAGTTTAACCTAGCCACCGTTTACATTCAACTGTATCCATCATGGAAAAAAACACATATTCCCACTCAGATATTAAATTCCAGTTCCCAAATGTTTTGGTGCTGTATGTTTGGTTTCCTTGTTTGCTCCATGCCATTGTGATATGGAATCGGTTCCCATAGGAAGAACTCTCAAGATCCATACATGTTTGAGGGGTAGTGTGGAAATAATTAAAGCAGCCAACAAGCATCTTCAACCTTTTTAGACTAAGGATTCCTTCCCCACCTTCTTCCTTCTGTATCAGTGGGCTGCGGCTCTTCAGTTGCTGCCATTCCCTTTCTGCTTGCTATTTGCTTAGCACATGCCTCACTCTGAAGCATGGAGGTGGGACAGTGTTCATGCTACAGGACAAGTCAATTAAGGCTTCAGAATCTCCATCATGCAGACTGGTGTCAGGAATGTAGACAGGGAACAAGTTCCCCTGTACAAGGTGCTCTTTACATTTGTTTAAGCTTTGTTTGAGAAAGAGAGGAATAGAAAGGAATGATCATAGAGGGGTAAAAGTTCTCACTCCCTACTCATATTGAGTAATTCATTTCTCAGCAAGTATTAACTCCACTGGTGTCACTCAGAGGAAGGCATCATTCAACGTAGGTCAGGGGATCAGAATTGGGACCAGAGAAAAGAAAGCACAATAACTGGATGGAGTAGCATGAGCAGGCATTTTCAAATATCCTATTAATCCAACATTCCGATTAATGTGACTGTGTGAGTGTAATGCACAAAACCAAATCCAGACCGAGGATTCTTATTGTACATAGAGATATTTGATAGCTCTGTGCAGATATGGAGTTTTGGTTTGACAAGAGATGTGTTTGCTGCCCCTTAAAAGAGGAAAGAGAAAAAACACGCTGGTAACGTACTTTGGCTCCATCAATCTACTATCACATACTCTCCAACTCTATAGCAGCACCTGAAAGATACTAGAACCAGGGCTGCTGCTCAGAGTCGATAATCTTCAATGTCTAAACAACAGCTGATATAGGTGCAATTCAAGCCACACTCTAGGGCATGTTTTCAGCATTTTTTCAGTATGGTACACAAGAATTTCACTGCAAAACTCCCATTATTAATAGAAGTCATGTGGCTAAATCCCCACATCCCATGCTGAAAACATAGCCTTACGTTTCTCTCCTGTACCATTCCTGATCTATAGTGACAGCTCTTTCATCATGAATAACATTATGTCAGGCTGCCCAAGGATTCCTGAAACTGTCAACAATGCTTAGAGTCAAGTCCTCCAAACTTTTTAAAACTTAATCATCCTCAGTCTGGATGCATAAAAGTTGAATGCAACAGAAGATGTGAAGATTCACAGTAAGTTTTATTGACTTGCTGGCCATATCTAGCTGCTGCAACAGTTATATAGTGCAAAGAACTCTCTGTTACAAGAGTCTCCTTAAAAGCTGAAATGTACCCGAGGTGGCAGAAAATGTTGTTCAGAAAAAAAATGTAAGATGTTGTATATTGTATAAAACTAATACAGCAAAGGTTTAGAGGACATGGTGTGTAAGCTCACCACAGTTTGGGAACTCTGTGATATTACACGTAGACACTCTTGAGAAAAGTAAAGATAAAAACAATCTTGTAAACTCTTTGTGTCCATGCCTTCTTCTGTTTTAATCTGGACTCAGCATTGCTCCTCGAGGCTTTGAAGACCTTTAGTCCTCCCATTCCCTTTTTATTTATTTGTTCCCAGTTATTAGTGATTTCTGTACAGTGAAAAGTTCCACACTGATAGCCTGAAGAATGAAAAACTCAGTCAAGCCACAGTATAGGTCCAGCAGAGGCACTTCAAATTACTTATTTAAAAGGATACTGTCAGTATGACATCATTGAAGGAGACTTATTTGAAAGAAAAATCCTCTTTGAGATGGAGTTTCTTTTCAATATTATACATGTCTTGCATGTATTTACTTTAAATTCCTTTAACATACTTTATGAAGATTTTTCTGCTCCTCTGTTGTTGCATAAGTAGGTGCCTAAGTGTTTGCAGGAACAAGGCTTATAGGGGACGGCTGATATGACATTCTTTCTACAGAAAGAGCTGACATACACTCCAAGTAAACAACGTGAACAAAAAAATTCTGCTAAGTTCTATCAGTTATATTCAGCCTATGTGACCTATAGCAGATGCAGTAATTTGAGACAGAAAAATCATTTTCAACTGGACCTTTACACCTGCTCTGTAGGAATCGCTTTAGGAAGGGAAAGAAATAGAGCACTGTGAAATATTCATCGGGAAACAGTCCATTTACTACCACTTAAAAAATAATGTGTTGTGCTTCCTTGCAAATGAAGCCTCCCCACCTCCTCTACCTGAAAAAGCACGTGCGTGTTTGTAAACAGTAGGCTATTTCTGCCCAAGCAGGAAGTACAATACTGGCTAGCTCATGGGAAAACCTGTGATGTTTCCAGACCAATTTTGCAAACTCAACCTGACTGACTGGTGCTGGCAAGAATCCAAACTTTAGGGTGTTTATCCAAACCAAATTGAATTTTTGAGCCTTTTGAGGTTCACCTATCATTTTGCCACAAGTATTGCAATATTTGGAGTTTTTCTCAAAGCTGCAGCTCATGGAATCAAGGGATATTGGCTTTCATTAAAAAAGCACTTGTGGTCACAGAATAAATCTGGAAAGATGTAGGGACTCGAGTGCCCTCTCTTCCCCCCAAGACTTGAGTGCCCCCTCCCCCACAAGATTCAGAAACCAGAAGACAATGAGAAAAAGAATGAAAAATGTATTTTTTTAAAAAAATCCCATGATTTTTAAGCCAAACTCATGATTTTTGGGGGCCTGTTCTAAGATTTTTGAATGTTTGGGGCTGCAATACTGTGATTTAATTCCACAGATTGATAAAGTGAACCATATCAACTATGTAGCAGTACAGTCTTTTTCTATTGTATTGATGTCCCTTTAAAGAATCTTTAAATGTATGTGTCCCACACAGGCAGAAGAAGAGCTAAAGCAACCTTGGAGAGGCTATGCAGAACCCAGCCAAATAGAAGAGGACTTACTGAGCCAGCCAATAGAGAGAAGGCTTAGGGGAGCAGCCAATCAGGGCCAGGCTGGCCCATACAAGAAAGCCTGCTGAGCAGAACAGGGGTAGTCTCTCCCTGGAGGCTAAGGGAGGAAGACTGGTTGTCATGTAGGAGGGTTGGGAGAGACACCACCACAGACAGACCAGTGCTGGGTAGGGTCAGGGGAGCAAGAGGGAGCTCTGACCTGATGGGTGTCAGACTGAGACCCTGATACAAAGGTGGAGAAGGTGCTAGGGCTGCAGGGAAGTGGCTCAGGGAAACAGATAGCAGACTAGGAGAACAGTATGTGGCTGCCAGCTGTAGGGTCCCTGGGCTGGGACCTGGAGTAGTAGGTGGGGCCGCTACTGGAGTAGTGGGCAGGCCCAGGTCCCACCCTTGCCACCCTCCACTTGCCACCAAGGGGAGTGGCTAGTCCAGAAATTGCAGTTTGCCACTGAAGCAAGTGGCTGGACTGAAGACTGTCACGTCCCACGGAAGCGGGGAGAGAACCAAGTGGGGCACAGCCAGAGAGCTGCGTCCAGAAGAGGATGCCACAGTCCAGGGAGCCACATGGGTTGTAGAGATAGACATGAGAGTGACAATGGGCAAGACATCACTACCACCAGATAAGGGCGCTGTGGTGAAATGAGAGCTAATTCCTAGGATGACCCACAGGGGGAGCTGCACTGGTGAGTCCCACCCCATTACAGAGTGTTTCATGAATGCAATAGAGAACACATCTGTCAACTGTCTCAAGATCTAATAGAGAAGGACTTAATTTACATAGGCAGCATAGGGGTGGCTCCAGAGGCTCTTCAACACCCACGTACGCCCCCTTATACCATGGATATTTTCCTTACAACTGTTACTGGACCCCTTTTAAACTTCAGGAGCATCATAAAGAGGTTGAGGCAGAATGAAAAATCAACCCCAGAGACTGAACCACTCTCTAGGACCAGTCCTGAGAAAACTCAGCTGACAAGCATGCTCTCTGATCTTCAAGAAACCCATTACACCTTGAGAAATGAAGGATGGTTTTATGATCACAGAGAACAAGGTGAAATAGAACAGGAAGACTCCTCTCATTCTGTCACCAGAACACCATGGACAGAAATACAGAAAGGAAGAAGTAAAAGCACTTTCTTTGCTAATTACACTGTGAATAATTTTCCTGATGCCCTTTCATCAACCCACCGTCAGTTGAGCCACTGACACATGTTGTGTTCTAGAAAGCCACCAGCTAAAAGCATACACACAGGTGGTGCGTATTGGGTACACAGGTGTTTTATGTGGTCATTGCTGGCTAGCTAACAGCAGATGCGTTTTGTATGTGAGTGTAAGTGGGGGAAATCTTTTAGAGGGGTGTTAAAGAGACAGGGTGAAAGAGAAATAGAGGTAAATGTAGTGCTAATGGACCACTTCCTAAGGGCCCATCTGCGCTAAAACATCAGTCATAGCCAAGCCTCTGTTACAACATTATTCCTCTCCCACCACCAAAATGGTTACAATATGATTCCATATAAATAGATAAGACATTAGCCATGTCTCTAAACAGTGACAAACGTTTTAGCATGATTCCCAAACATGGCTAAAACATCATTTGATCTAGTCTACAATAATAAATGGAACCACATTTTAAACGGGTCAATAGAGAAACATTACATAACCTAGAGCACTGCAGTTATAGTACTGATGGGGTCTAAAGCGGACCAGCCTCTAGTCTACAGTTCTCCCTCCACTCTTACTTAGGTAAAATTCACACTGACTTCAAAGGGACTGTAAGAGTGGTCCCAGCAAATGCAGGAACCAGGATCACAAACTCTCCTGCTCTCCCACCTGCTCAATGCCTATCAGAGAAAGACATACTGCGAGTTCCTTAGTTTGTAATATATCTAACACAGACCTTAGTCCTGTCAATGTTTATTCAGAAGAGGATTTGGTGAGGAAAAGCCATCATGGCATTATGGAACAGCATCACTGTTTTTCCCTCAGAGTGGTATGCAGTAGTACTTCATACTGTCTTAGGTATGTCCCTAGGGTGGACAGTTTCCTAAAGATATTGCACAGAACAACATGACTTCTCTAATGGACCTTATTCTGATGTTCCAGAACATCCAGAGCTTATGAACATAGCTAGTATAATAGTGTCAGGACCCATTATCTCTCTCCTTTTTGTCAGTTATCATTTTATCTGCCATTTGGAGTTAAGACCGAGCTTTATTCTTGATGAATAATAACTAGTGTTGGCATCACCTCTAAAGTAGAGTTAGGCCCAAAACTGTAGATTTCAGATCTTGATACGAAGTTTAGGCATCTTGATCTAGGATTTTGATTTGGCTTTTTATAGAAAGTTTGAGGCCACATGAAAAGACTGGATCTGAATTCAAACTTCCCCAAATTTGATGATGTTCAGCCTCATGGTCAAAACCCATTGCTAATCAAAAAGCTTGGCAGTGTTCTTTGGAAGAGCATCAAAATGTTCACTGGATGCACATATACTATACTGGGAGTGGTCATAATAACTAAAACAGATAGATTAAAGATCCTCAGATGGTGTAAATCAGCATAGCACCATTGACTTCAAAGGGCCTATACCAATTTACATTAGCTGACGTTCTCTCCCAAAGGATGAATGGTTATTTGAATCTTGTTGAATGGAAATCAGGTTTGAAAACTCATGAGATTGGACTCACCAAATGTATGGTAGTTACTGGTTTCAGACAAATTGGAAATACCTGAGTTTCTCCCACAGTGGTAATAAATAAATAATAATGATAATATTTAACTCTTGTATAACACTTTACATCCATAGATCTCAAAGCACTTGAAAAAGAGGCCACTCTCATTATTACAGGACTAACATGATGGCAAGAAGTTCCAAGGCACATGAACAATTAAGTTAACAAAACCTTTTCAAACATCAAAAAAAGTCAGGTTTTGGTTCAGACTTTGGCTGGATGTCTGTATCAGTTCTTACGTTACCTAACCCAGTTCACGCGTTCCCCTACAGAACTTATGGTAATGGGCTGGGAGTAAGGGGAACTTCACTACAGAACAACAACAATAACAAAATCTGAGAATAAATGGTAGTAACTAGTTTGGGCTGCCGAGCTATGGGAGGATGTGCTAAGATGCTGTGCTGGCTGGGAACCCTTTGTGGAGCCTACCAAGTGATTCATTAGTCATAAACTCATTAGGACTGAGACAGCTCGCTCTTACTGCATCCAACTTCCTGTACAGCTGTCAAAATACAACATAAAATTACAGCAGCATGAGTTATTCATGCTAACATATAGCATAGGATGAGGATGATGCAATAAGTCTATCCCTCGGTGTGGTCTTGTCAGTTTCACAAACTAAGCTGGGCTGGTCCTGATTAGTACTGAGATGAGAGACCTCCCAGAGAAACGCCATGCACTGCATGTGGCAGTTGTGGCACTATTCTGTGGGAGACACTCCTGAGCCAAAGCCTCAGTGTTATTTTGGGTGTTCTGTTGGTGCTGCTCATGACAGCAGACAGGCTGCAGTGCAGTTTTTTGCACTGCTCAAAATACTTGCTGGGACACTAAGTAGTCTCAAACAACAACAGGATCTATATACGTATATAATAAAAAGGCCTTCCAGGCAAGACTATAGCAACTGTGCATTCAGGTGTCAGGGCATAAGATAGGCCAGGACTTTTTCAGTCTCCAGCCTAGGAATAACCTATATAGTCCTTCATTTCAGGGAAATGAATTAGAGCTGGGCCTGTACTTTAGGCAGAATTAGAATTCCTTGTTATTAGAATGACAGAACAAAATTCCCACTAAACATTTTAGCAGGATTGAGGCAGATATTGACCTTTTCTTACCGGTACTTCCAAAATCTCTCTAAACCGTTTCTCCCCCTCAGCTGCTTCAGAAACCAGCCACAGCCTCCTTGTCAAGGTTACCTTGGGGACTGGCTCTGAATCTCTTCCTCAAAGCCTTATGTTTGTTTTTGGATTCCAGGGCTTCCTAAACCCTTAACCCAAGAACTACGTGGTCAGGCTAGAAAGTCCTCCTCCTTCTCCTGCTACCATAAACCTAATTTTGCCTCCTCTTTATTTCCTACTCCTTGTCAATTTTTGCTGGAGAGTCCCCCGTTCCATGATTGGTAGCGTAGGCTGGCAGTGTCTCCCAGTAGCAGTGAATCTGCCTCTCTTTTCTCACTGCAAGGGCTTTGCTTATCTGGGTTGTGGGCTCTGTACATTCCTGTCACCTATCATATTTTGAACAAAACATAAAACTGTGGCCTTGACTACTCATGGCTATTAAAACTGCCAGGGACCTTCTGTAGGGGCATGGATGTTAAAGTCCTGCCAAATTGCAACTTAGTTCAAAGTGGATATGGAATTCTTCGCTTCCTGTTCTAATTTAGTACGCAGTATTATCATGGATTGTTAAACAACTTTGGGGTCCTCTCGAGCAGTGAGCAAAAGAAGGTCCCATCTCAATGCCCAAGATGGAGAGGTGTGGAATGTCTTGGTTGTCTCTTCCTGATTCACCCAACCAGCTTCCCCAGGGCTGTTTTCTACCTCCATTGCTCTCTCTTCAGTTTGAGGTTTAGGCACAGCCCGCTTCCCCCCAGCTGGAGTTCCCAATCAGTCCTAGCAGCTGTCAGTCAACTGCGCATTCCTCAGCTGACACTCTCTACTGTCCAGTTATTCTCCTTCAGCAGGGAGTAGGGGAGGGGAAATGGCCAGGCCCTTATCACTCTGTTTGGGTCTTACCCATGGTATAGACACTCTCCTGTGAATTGCTTTGTCCCCAGAAGCTGCAAGCTGTCTTTCTCCCTTCAAACAGCCAATTCTTCACTCTCCTTCAGAGACCTCTTTTGAGCAGATCTTCCATGTGGACTATGCTCTACAGTTGCTGAAGCGTGTGGCCCTTTTGGCCCAGTACTGTTCCTTCACTCCTCTCATCTCCGTGTAGGGTCAAAACCCCATTGCATGTCCTCATTTTAGAAAAAGAAAAATGGAGGGATAAATAGGTTGAGTGAATTGCCCAAGGTCACACAGAACGCCTGTGACAGGCCAGAAATAGAATTCTGATCTGATTCCTAGTGCTATGCTTTAACTCCAAGGTCATTATTGCTTCTCTGCATATACGCTAAATAAGTCCAGTACCTTCCTTCATCCCAACTGCACATTTGTATTTTTAAATTTGATGGCTGTCATTCCCAGTCAAAGAGAGACAAGCATCATCAGTGAGACAGCCTTTAAGAGCCTATTCCAGAGAAGGAAATGTAGAACAGTACTTTACTGCAACACAAAGTGGGGATTGTAGGGTTGTTATCCTGATACTTGTTCTGATTTGATCAGTCGTCCAGGTTTGAAAGCTCAGATAAGCTAAAACCAGTAACTTCAATATTTTAGTGACTTTATGTCATAATCCATAACACCACCAGATAGCAAAACATTATACATGATGGCATAACACCTGGAGAAAGCATTATGCTTATCAAAAGACTGTGGATTTAGCCAATTCAGTTCAAGGGCTTCTGAGTCTTTCTGAGCATTTTAGCCAGGCTCTATCAGCTCTGGTTATTACCTCAGTCCTTTCTCTGGCAAAATACATAAAAAGAAGCCAATAACGTGACTGCATTGTCTGTTGTGTGCAACAGCCATGGAAAACCTTAATAATTTGAAGTACCACAGAAAACACAGGTTAGTTTCTTCTTTTAAACCACAATCCTTGGAAGGTAACTGAAGGAGAAAATGTTTAAAAATAAAGCAGACTGTTCTGCATTCACAGACTTCCACCTTTTGTGCGAACGCAGTCACAAAATGTGTGTCAGGGAAACTACGTTGCCAGTTATGGGACATTGAAAAAAAAAGTTGTCTTGTGCACACAGAAAAATAGCCCATCTACCGTAGAAGCTGTCAATGACTGTTTAGTCAGAAGTTTTAAATGACTCCTTAAATTCACAATCTCGGGGGCCTTGCTGCTTAATAAAGACTACGGGGTGTTGAGAAGCACAGTATATTATTTCATTAAGTGCTTTTTGGGAGAAGGGGATTTAGAAGTAAAACTGCTGGCTTTGTGTGGCAAGGTCATGACCTTTGACAACTTTGGAGCTTATCTCTTTCATCTTCCCACTCCCCTGGGACCCCTAACTTGCAGAGGAATCGAAGCCGGTAAGCCGGGGCTAGACAGAATTCAGCATTGTTGTGGGGCTACGTTCTCTCTCTCTCTCTCTCTCTCTCTCTCTTTTTTTCCCCTAAACAAAACAGATCTGAACTGAGCCAAGGAAACAAAAATGTATTGTTCCTCGCAGATGGAAGCGAGTGTCGCCTAGGTAACCAGATTAATCTCCTTTTTCTCTCCCTTCCTCTCTTGTAGTGCAGTAATCGGTGGGCTCTTTTCACAAAAAAGCCAGCCTCAAAGCTGGGGCTCTAACTAGGTTCCTAATTAGCTGCAATTTACAATGAAGACAACATGATGAGATAATAGAAATTTGCAAAATAATGACATACCTCAGCAAAATATTCCTCCTCCTAAGAACCATTTTTATACAAAAACAATAAAGAGGGCCCTTCTAAAGCAAAGCTGGAAAATGGTGGTATATTATGTGACACAGAACATTATTGTTCGCCTCTTGTTCCCCCAATCAACAGCTTATTGTTTGGCATCTTAAATAAAAATGACTCAAATACAGGCCACATAATGATCTCCATTGCGCTAATACACTGTATATACAGAGTAGTCAAAAATGTACCCGAGCCAAAGCCAGTGGGGCTGATAAAGTAGCGGGGCCCCGAAAGGTAATTTACAATACAATGCAATAAGTATTATTACTGGTCTTAATCACACATATCTTTCTGATTTCTGTCAGGATGCGCTCTGACATCAAAAAAGGGCACCCGAACAGGGGGCAGCTAGTTAATGAAATATGATGGATCGCATTTGTTTTCATGTGGTGGTTAGCTCAAATGAAGCAGCCTCTAGACTGTTAGCCAACAGTATTCTCTTGTGTGACATCAAAGACTACCATTCAACCAGGAAAAGGGGAAGGGGGGGAATCACAGTGAGACAGCACAGTGGGAGGAGCTCCTAGAAACTAAAAGAACCATTAATAGTAATCTCTACCTTATGTCCAAAAGAAGAGAGAATACAAGAAATAATAGGCCAGGCCAACTTGTCAACGATTTCATGACAAGTAACATCAGCACCTATCCCCCATTTTGGACCAATGGTTGACATTCTGTGGCTGAGATCTGACATTATGCTGCACAGGGGCAATTTGTCACCTGTGACATGAGGCACATGTCCCCGTGCTCTGTATGAATTTGAATTATGGCAAAATGTAATAATATTTATATATATATATATATTAAAAAGCCCAAATGAACAAAAGTCTAGTGACATGTTTGATGTCAGTAGGAACGTTTCATAAATGGCAACAGATTGTCTAAAGCTGCCAGGAATATCAGAGGCAGGAATAACAAAAGTAGCCCCTTGTTTATTTGTGGGCTAGTGATTGTGTACATTACAGCTGTGTGTACTCGAGAACTATTGACCAATGGGCTGCCCCATAAATAACTGCAGACTAAAAACACATTGGGCACAGATAGAAAAAACATTACCCCTCAGCCCTTTGGCTCCTGAGTATGGCAAGAAGCCTAACACCCCTGAGAGAGTAACTAAAGGGAATCTGCATGTTACAGAGAGAGCAAACCAACCGCTGACACTATAGAAAGGATATCTCATTCTATTTGTTTAACAAAATGCTTCAAAAATATCATGCTCTATTGTGGGGCATAACCATCCAAAATATTATAACAATAATAATGTCATATATTTACACAGCACCTTTTGTTCTGAAGGATCTCAAAGCACTGAAAATATATACACAGTACACACAGAAAAATGTCCACTTCTGAAGTAAAGGATAGCAGCTGAAAATACAAATGATGAACAGCTTGCTACACAAGAATCAGGATAGGGCATTTTGGACAAGAATATCCAGACTCTATTGTTATAAAGAGTGCCACAGGATCTTAAAAACAACACACTGAACATTGGTTTTTAAGATCTTATCCCAAACAGCCCACACAACAAACAAAATGGGGCTACTGTTATTCATTCAACCTACTGCCTACTCACCACGTGATGTGGCTCCTTAGATAAGGACATCCATCAACAAAATAGCCTTAAAATGATAATTAAAAAGAAACACACAGATTTAAAAGGTAAAGAGATGGGCTCAATGTAGATTTCAATCCTGAAACTGAATATGCTGAACAAACGTTCCTTATTTTGCACAATCTTTCGGGGAAAAAAAGAGACCAACATGGACATATGTGAAATATTTAGAGCATCCAAATGGCAGAGGAAATTCAAAATAAATAATTGAGGGCCAGATTCTGACATAGTTATGTATACTGAGTAGTACTTAGTGCACGCACAGTATGATTCAATGGTACTACTTGTGAAGTCAAGTAGTGCTCAGTACCAGGGTATCAGACTCTGAGCCCAAGAGACTGACTGAGGTGTATGAGTCAGAATTACAAGTAAGAATGCCCTCCTTACAAGAGGTCTGACCACCCTCAAATTGCTTTGACTTCAATGACAATACCATCAACCCTATTCTCCTGAATGGGGGTTGTAGTTGGCATTCAGCATCTCACAGGATCAGACCATACATAGAGACCATACTCAGGCTTTGGAATTTGAGCGCAAAGGCTATGGGAGCCCTCTGCTTACAGATTTATCTCCAGAATATGCCATTGTATCTATTATATATACACTGTATATAATGAACAGTGAAGTGCCAGACCCTGAGTTGGTGTGAATCTGCATAGCCCCACTGAGTGAAATAGACCTAGGCTGATTTACACCAAGATCTGATCCAAAGTCTTTGAGGGGAGATGAACAGTAGTTTGTTACTTGTTGCTTTCAAACAAGTGCATGAATTTCTGTGCAAGCCTGGACATAGTCTGTCCTTTTCATGCTAGTTTAACAAGGCCAACTCCGTGTACAATATAGACTTCTAAAGACAGAAATAAGCTTTTACCTGGAGCACTCTCTCCTTTGGAGTTTGTACACGTCTTTCACTGAACCCATCTAGAGGTTTTACCATCGTGTTCTTAGCTAATCCAGCATGAAACAGCCACAGCGTATGCAGAATTCAGAAAGGCAATCCTGTAGTCACATAACAGGGCTAGAATGTTAGCTCTGCATCTGTATGAGCTTGTATGATCAACAGTGACATAAATCACAACTATTTCATACAAGTACTTTCCCCTTCCACTCCACCTCTTTGCAGAAATTAAATAACCCTAGAAGAGTTTGTTCCTGGCACCTACAAGGCTAGGTATCTTAGTGTTTACAAGCAGACAATGCATGCTGAAATCAATGGGAATTCTGCACATGCAACAACTGCAGGATTGGGACTGTATGGGTGCTGGAACAATTTGTATAATAAGTGTGCTGAGAGCCATTGAACCAAACCCTAAACCCTGCATATCAGGGATTCTCAAACTGGGGGTTGGGACCCCTCTGGGGGTCAGGAGGTTATTACATGGGGGGTCACGAGCTGTCAGCCTCCACTCCAAACCCCACTTTGCCTCCAGCATTTATAATGGTGCTAAATATATAAAAAAAGTGTTTTTAATGCATAAGGGGGGGCTCACACTCAGAGGCTTGCAGTGTGAAAGGGGTCACTAGGACAAAAGTCTGAGAACTCCTGATGATGGAAATGACTGGAAACCAAAGGGTACTGCACCCTTAGTTCCAGGATCTGTGGACTGTAAGCATTAACCCTGTCCCATAAATTCATATCCATTCCACACTCCACTCATCCACTCTGTAGACAAGGCACCAGTGTTGGGCTTGATCCTGCAACTTTTCTTCATATGGAATAATCCTTATTCAAACTCAGTGAAACTACTCGTGCGAGTAAAGATGGCAGGATCAGGCTCGTAACGCCTGTATTTTCTAGCTCAGTGAGTGCCTGGCACAGATTCATTTCCACAGAACAAATCTAATTGAGATCCTCTACACCTGGATCTTTGCGGCCCTGAGCAGTTCCAACAATAAAAATTTACAAACAGATTTTGAAATATTACTCACACATTCTTCAGCACGAACAAAACCTGCTGTGTGATACTACTGGCTTGCCTTGATTTTATTAATTACCCATATTACTATTGTGAAGCTTTGAGGAGATTAGTATCTCTCAGCACACTGCCGTACTAGTCAGTCTTCTTGTATTTCCCACCTTTGAACCTTCAGCAAACATACAACAACAAAAATCTACATAAACAAAAGGGGTCAAACCTGATAAAAGCAAATCCACATCACTAACTGAAGTTTAATGTTCTTCAACTCTTTTCCTTCTCCCTCCACCCTTAGCTCCCAGGGGATATAGGAGGAATGGTTTAAATCAATAACCACAGGCTTCAGTTTTACAAAGCTTTAAGCCATTAGAGCTCAGAGTCCTCATTGCAGCCCTCCTAATCTCCCCGACCCTACATACACACCACACACACTCCCCCACCCTACACACACACACACACTCTCTCTCTCCCCCCCCCCCCCCCCCCCGAAGGAACGATGTTCATTCAACGCTCTTTACTTAAAGGAAGAAAACAATTAAGTGAAACCTTGAAGTAATCTCATTCTGCCTATTTAGCCTCTTCATCCCTCAATGTGTGGTTAGTAAGTGTCGCAATCAGGGGCTAGGGCCTGCTATCATTCGGCCTTAATTAAAAAAGACACAAGCAGTGGAGCTGTGAATTAGAAATGTAACAACGCACTACCCCTGATTAATTCGAGGCTCATGTTGGATTAATAACTCCAAACAAAGAACAAAAGGAAATTGTTATGTGAATTGCAGCCCTCCCAGGCCAGACAAAGGTCAAATCACAGGATTTCAATTTCATCCGGAGTCGCTTAATCAACTCCCTCGGAAGGAAGACCATATGCAGTTCTGAAAGCTGCCCATTGTAGTCATGTTGTCACTGGACCTGAGAGACGGCACAGAGATAATCCCAACTATTCCCAATCTTTTTTTTTCTTTTTTTCTTTTCTGTTTTCTTTTCATATGACAAAAACCTCATTATTGCTAATGATTAAGGAATAAGGACCCTATCCAGCAGAAAGCAGCCTTTGTGGCTGCTGCCCCAAGGAAGCACCTTAGGTCTCCCTACACATGCAGCTGCAGAGGCTGTTCCACATTTTGAGGGGGGACTTCTCCCTCAGCTGAGGCTATGTATTGCTAGGCCTAGGTATTACACAGCCGCCTATGACTGCCCCAGGGGAATAACCTTGGAAGGAAGGATGGGAACAGATTGAACACACTCAATGCATCACCTGCATCCTAAATCAGAGTCCTCGATGGTCAGTCAGCTAGGGAAGAATTTTAAAAGGTCATTCTGCCCTGAAGATGTATCCTTGGCTGACGCTGAGCCACAGGGAAGAATAGAGGACCATTGTGTCAAAGATTGTCTTGCTGTTCACCCTAGACAAAGGGACGATGGAGTAAAGGAGCCCTCAACTTTCATAATGAAGAAAGTGGATGTCCCTATTGTCACTCCAGTGAACAGAGGCAGAGGCCCCCACAAACACTGTCTTTAAAGCAGTCCGGATGGGATGGCCCTGCTCATGCCAGCAACAAAGGGTTTTTCTTATTTAGAGAACAGAGGAAGAAAGCTGGGCCTGGAATCCAGCCACCTCCATTCCTGCACCCATGTAGAAGGGAATAGGAATTGCTCCAGCCCTAGGACTGGAGTGACTTCAGTAGGTTATACAGACTAAAAAGTGGCTACAGTTTAAGGAGCAGAGGCAGTGGGAGGCATTGAGCTCATTTACAGCTCTCAGTAGCATCCTGAATGTCTCTGCTACTTCCTTCTGTGGACCTCTTCCCTGGGAGGTCAGTTTGTCATGCAGTTGGCAACCACAGCTTTTGGGATCATGCACAGCTGGAAGGTACAGATATTGTCCCCTAGACTAGACCCCAACAAGTGGTGTTAATACCTAGTAGCAGCGGATCACAAGTATTAAAGATCTTTTGCAAAAAAAAAAAAGACTTTTTTTTATTAATGGTGGCATTTTCTAGAGCGAGTCATCAACATTTGGACTGGGCTGTAATTTCCTGATTTCCTCCTCTATGGACAATGTCTGAAAACATCACCAAAAGCTTGTCTTAGAAAAACTCCTATTTTGATCACTTTGAAAACATTTTCATTTTTTATGTGATAGGGATATGGTTTTAGGGCCAAATTTGTCTCTCAGTTAAACCTTGTAGTCCCCCTTGAAATGGTTATGAGCAGGGCTGCATTACCCAATAGGTAGACTAAGCACATGCTTAGGGCACCAGCAAAGCAGGGGGCACCAAAAAAAATGAGATTTTTTAAAAAAATGATATTTGATATTTCAAAAAAAAGCACCTAAGTAGTCATCATGGGAAAAATCAGAACTTTGTTAGACTTCCTTACACTCCACTACACATGCTTCCACTGTTTTTCTGTTCTCTTTTTGTTACTTATCCCCACCTAAATCAGGGGGGGCATCTAACTAACGTAGATCAATGTAATGCGAGGAAATCAGAACAAATGAAAGGGGAGCATGATTCCTGGCAACATGTCTTGCAGCGTGTTATAGCTGTTATTCAAACATTAGCTGAACGTGGTCTGCCTTTCCGTGGATCAAATGACACATCTGGATCATTGCAGAATGGAAATTTCTTGGGATTGTTGGAGCTTGTGGCTCAGTTTCATCCATTTTTAGCAGGCCATATCTCAAAATATGGGAATTCTGGAAAAGGCAACCCATCATACTTATCCAAGACAATATGTGATGAACTCATTGGTCTAATGAGTGACAAAGTTCATTCAGCTTTTGTGGATGAAATAAGTACTGCTGGGTACTTCAGTTTATCTGTCGACTCTACACCTGATCTTTCACATATGGATCAGTCGAGTATTGTACTAAGATATGTGTCTCCCAAAGATGGAAAACCAGCTGAATGATTTAAAACATTCCTCAATTTGAAAAGCCACACTGGTGAAGAAATGGCAAATCAAGTACTGCATTATCTCTGACAAGTTTGCAAAATAGGTTTCTCAAAGTGCAGAGGTCAATCTTACGACAATGCTGCTAACACATCAGGGCGTTATCAAGAAAAGCAAAAGCAGGATTTAGAACAGAACAAAGATGCTACATTCATACCATATGCTGCACACTCTCTCAACCTTGTTGGCTGCAGTGCTGTTGATTGTTGTTCGGTGGCAGTAATTTTTTTCTCAACAATCCAGTTACTTTACACATTTTTCTCTGCCTCAGCACACCTATGGGCAGTTCTTAAAACATATTTGGGCAATGATTGTGTGCTGAAATCTTTTTCTAATACTCGCTTGGAGGCACATGCAGAGGCAACAAGTGCAATTCTGGAGTCCTACTCAAAGATTGTGGATGCATTAGAAAGTAGAGCTGAAGACCAATCAAAAAGGGAGAAACTATAGGAGAGGCAGAAAACATTGAAAACAAGATGCAAGAACTAGAGTGTGTATTCATGTTGACCATGTGGAATGAAATTTTACAACTCTTTTACCACACAAATAAAGCTCTCCAAGAAAAAGCATTGGTTTGAAAACATGTACAGAACTCTGTCAATCATTAGCAGACCACTTACGCACTTTGGGAAGTGATTTTGAAAGATTTGAAGACATATCAAAAGATATCTGACCTGATACTAACTACAAAGAAGCCACGCCTCACAAACGAATCAAGAAGAAACAAGCAAATGATAGTAGTGCAACAGAAACAGCATTGAATCCTAGAGACAAATTTCGCGTATCTACTTACTACCTTATGACTGATACACTTGAAGCTCATATGAAGAGGAGAGATGAAGTGTACAAAGAAGTATCAAGTAGATTTTCTTTTCTAAATGATATGGACTTATCTGATGAACAATATTCACAAGGTTCCCAAAAACTACTTGACTCATACCCTGTTGACTTGAACATGAATCTCTATAGAGAAGTACGGCAGTTCCACTGTTATATGTGCACAAAGTTATTGAAACAGGAAAAATGAAATTCAGTCACATTGATCTTCATGACACAATATTGAAAGACGGAATACAATGCGTATTTCTCAATGTAGAGATCGCACTATGTATTTTTCTAACATTTATGATTACTAACTGCTCTGCAGAATGCTCTTTTTCTCAGCTGAAAAGAATAAAAAGTCCTCAGAGAACAACAATGTGTCAGGACAGACTTGATTCACTTTCTCTATTGACAAAGAGTCCTGTGGCACCTTAAAGACTAACAAAAGTATTAAAGCATAAGTTTTCATGGGCATGCATGCATCCGACGAAGTGGGTACTAGCCCATGGAAGCTTGTGTTTTAATACTTTTGTTAGTCTTTAAGGTGCCACAGGACTCTTTGTCACTTCTGCAAACCCAGACTAACACGGCTTCCTCTCTGATTCTTGACTTTCCCTGTTGTGTATGGAAGTGGACATGCTTCGTCGAGTCAGCTTTGATGAGCTTATCCAGAATTTTGCAATCAGCAAATCTAGAAAGAAGCTATTTTAATTTCAGCATACCTGTAAGTTTTGTGTCATTTTGAAAAATAAAATTTTATTTTACGGTATGGTATTTTTTTTATTTTGAAATACGTATTGGGGGGCACCATAATCATTTCAGTGCTTAGGGCCTCTAAAGGTCTTAATCTGGCCCTGGTTATGAGCCAAATACCAATGTCATGTTGGTGTTCGGTTAGTTCTTCCAGTGACTGCAGTGAAGTTATTCTTGATTTGGCATATGGTCCATAAATTAGGATTTTTAATATCTTAGTGATTTAGGAACTGGTTCTGGCTCTTCCCTTGGACATGTTTAAGGATTTCTGGCTGAAGAGAAGTCAACCAGAAGACCTCAGATTCTGGCCCCAGATAAAATTTCATTGCACACGTGTTTGTTATTTTGGGGATGCCATGACACTTCTTCATGGTGAATAACTGCACAGCATTCAACTTAAACAGCAGATACAGGAATGAACAAAAACCAAGCTTCAGACACACAAATACATTGAGAAATTCAGATCTGGACGTTGTAGCTGCCTCTTATCTGTATAATGGACCCAACTAAATCCCCAGATCCAAACACTCATGAACTTAAGGGAAGTTCAGAGCCAGGTTTGACTTTGCAGCGTGGGCCCATCTCTGCTCAATTCTAGCACTAAGGTACCTTGCACTCTTCCCAAGCTGCTGCTCACCCAGTTGCTGTCATTAAATTGGCTACTTTGGGATGGAGATGTGGTTAGTGAATTGTCCTACTCTCTCTTGCTCAGTGTCAGGTTTAAAATGATGCATCCATAAATTACTAATATGGTTCTCAGCACTGCTCCTTTTTCCTCCATTCTCTGCTCACATAATGCGTAACAAATATCAGGGAGCAAAACCTGCCTGTGCCAATGAAATGGAGAGTCAAACGCTCAGAAACATTTCTGTCTATTTTACATTGGCACATTAAATCAAAATTACATGGAATGTAAATTCCGTTAGACTTAAGCTTTTAAAATATAACACCGGATACAAAATGTGAGCATAATGCTCGAAAGTTGTTGATGTCAGATGCTCAGGAAGACAGTGATTTAATGCACATACCAGTTACTGTAGATGCGCGTTCTTACTTCCATGCTACAATACTTCCATGCTACAATAAGATTGCCTTCCAATAAGATTGCCTTCCATGCTACAATAAGATTGCCTTCTTATTTGTGTCCAATAAAGGGGAACCTAGGTGTATTCCCAATAAGAACTAATGAGAGATAGGGCAGCACTGTACTTTTGTACCATTGTTCTACTACAGGATCATGGAGTAATACTGAGCAATTATCTTATCTCCTTGTCATTGCAGACAGATAAGAATTGTTGGGGGCTCTCTCTGCCAGACAACCCCTTTATCTTTTGGAATCTCCAAATTTCTTGAAATCATAACTAGTCTATGGTACAAAACAATTCAATTTTGTTGCTTTTTTTATGTGTTACATCAATGACAGTAACCTCAGAATGCCATAAAATACTTCATAATTCTTAGTCAGCTGACTGGTAGAGACTTATTTTTTGGAAGTAAATGCAGCACCTTTTGAAAAATCACTAAACAATGTTGGCAATCCATTAAAACTATTTTCTACATCAGTGGTTTTCAACCTTTTTTCATCTGTGGACCGTAAAAATTTTTTAATGCTGGTGCAGACCCCTTTGGAAATCTTAGACATAGTCTTCAGACCCCCCAGGGGTCAGCAGACCACAGGCTTAAAACCTCTCTTCTACACGAAATACAAATGCTCTCACTTCATTCATTAGGTGTGGCCAGCTCTCACTATTTCATCATGAATCTTGCCATATTTGTTTTACTTAAAGCCCCAGCTCCTGGAGTCATGTGATTATGTGAGCCTGAGCTCTGGTTTTAAATACAAGCTTCTTGCTCTCATGGTTGCAAAGAAAAGCTTGAAAACATGTCCCCAGTTTATTCTACAGCAGCGTTTCTCAAACCAGGGGTCGCAACCCCCCAGGGGAGTCGCTGAGCACTCCCAGGGGGGTTGCGAGCTCCTGGCGCCGCTGAAAAGCTGCCGAATGCAGTACTTCCACATTCGGTGGACATACCGAGTGCTCCCTTCGGTTGCAGTCGGGAGCGCTTGGCTTGTCCGCCGAAAAGCCGCCAAATGAGGAAGTAATGCATTCAGCGGTTTCTTGGCAGACATACAAGGGTCTGCCATGGCTGACGAGGAAGCAAAAATGGGTCGCGGTTCTTATCAGTTTGAGAACCGCTGTTCTACAGGTTCAAAAATAAGGCAAATAAAGGCAAAGAAGAAGATCCCCAAAAATACTATTTTTAGGAAAATCACATGACTTTAAGAGCCCGACTCATGTATTTTGAATACATGGATTTAGATATGATGTGTTAACAAAGGTGATAGAAAAACTCACTTGTAAAGAAAACATTATTAAAGGTTATGTAGCTAAATCTATCTAGTGATGACAAAATACACCCCACATTGTTGTGTCATAAATTGGGCATACAAGGCAAGATTCTCTGCCATGTCCCGCTTCCATAGAATACGGCACAAAGACATGACTACCTGATTTTCTACCCCAGTACAGGTTAGATTAGCCTGGGGACTGCTCTAGTTTTTATCAGTCACCCCTGACATATCCCTACATTGGAGGTTCCAGGGAGGAAAGCACAGGTGCCAGCTATACCAGCTTTATACCCACGTGGGGATTCCCTGATATTGTGGGGTACCCCCAAGCAGGGGAGATACAGTCAGTCCCCACACTTTTTGCACCATTCAAGTGTCTCAAAGGGAGTAGGACACGCTAGAGGATCTGGTCTATAGTATATATCCAGAAGCAAAGGTGGCATGCAACCACTCAGACAAATCCATTGGCTCCCCAGTTTTTTGGTATCCATTTAAAACGTCACTCCACAATCCCTCCCTGGATTTATGTCATCTCACCTCAAAGATCGCCCCACTCCTCATTTAGCTCTTGCCTCTTTCTCTGTCTCTTCACTCAATCTTATCTAACCAATAGAGAAAGAGCCTCCTTCTTGCAGCTTCTGCCATATGTGCTATCACCTTCCTGAATCTCTCTACCTCACCAATTTGTCTCTTTCCAAATCTCAGCTGAAAACTACCTTTTCTTCTCTTGCTATGAACTTTCAATTCCTTCCTCTGCTATTACAATATTATTTAACTCTGCAAAGTGTTTTAAAATAGCCTGTATAAAAAATCCTTTACAAAACACAGTAGTATGGTGCTGTGTGCCAGAAAGCTGGTGTGCCAAATCTGATGTATGTCTTTTTTTCCAAAGACAATCAGTAATCTTCTTTTTCAGTGGTTAGCTAACCCACTCCAACCCGTGGCCAATACTGAAAACAAGCAGCTGTGTGGAGGCAATACGTTGCAAGGGACACCCAGAGTAGAATGTTTGCTATAGGCTCACTTGTATTCCACAAACAGAAACACCACTCACTTGAGTTCTTTTACATCCTCCTGCCAACTGGCCTTATCAAAATGCCACTATTTTTTGCCAGACACAATCAGATTTCCGAGCATCTACCTTCCACAATGCAACAAGTCAAGTTAGCTTTTACTTTAGAACCACATTTTACCCACTGTCACCTGTTTACTGTTCTGACACTAAACTCTTGCAAAGCATTGCAGCAAGCTACTAAGTAGCTGCTGCATTCTACCTCAGAGGTGACTGCCTTTCAGTAGTGGGTGGTTTGTACAGGGCCAAATACTGCAACCTTTACTCTGGTAAATAATCTTTATTCAGACAATTAATCCCATTGAGTTGGAAAGAGTTTAAGGTAAGAAAGAGTAGGAGACCATTTATCTTGCTGCAATAAACACACATCACCAGGACATTATATTGTAAGTATAGCAGAAATCAGTAAAAAAGAAAATTAACAATTGCCAATGATTATCAGAGATAGCTCCTATGCCAACTATATGGAAAAACTGGTGTAATCTCAGTTACCATCTTGGGACTAATATGGATAAATGCTTGGTTTTAATGGTAATTACTGTATAAGAAGACACACCAATTTACAGTTGTAAGTTCAATACTGCAAAAAACCTCCTTTTTAAGGTCACCCTCTGTAATTTTCCTATAAAAGAGATATGATGCTACTTATTTCTTTCATTGGGCTATTGGGAGACTTAATTAATTGTTAATTTCTGTAAGGCAAGTGTCTATCTGAGGGCCAGAGACAGAGTCTTCCAGGGTTAATCTGGAAGAAACAGTCTGTCCAGAAGTCCCAAAAGCTTACTGGATATGGGTCTAGTTTAGCCTTAATTCATCTTTGCACCCCCAGCCCCATCCCTTTTTTTGAGATCTGTGTTCTATGCTTTGATAGGTTTGATTGAAAGGTGTTATATAAGTTCCACATGCTTTTACTTGGGCAGCCAAGAAACTTTATCTGGTGGTGACAACAAGTAGCCTCAAAATCAAATTTTGTGTATTTGCTTATTGGCCAGACACTTCATCCATCTATCTTTCTATGTCAGTAGGGTAAATCATCAGTTTAAGACCTGAACTGCTTTGTCAGTAAGTTGGTAGCAGATTACTGGTACAGTGTGATAATTAAAAGATTTTAGTTCTTAAACAATGCTGATAAAACTAAAATCCCTCTCTCTTTTTTTCTGGATTACATTTAGAACTGAAATCAGAGAGCACTAAATGAATAATAATTTGTGCCTTCTGTGATAGAAGATTGAATCAATTTTTAACTAGACTCTATATGTAAATCCCTCAGGATGACATAATTACAATTCAACACGTACCTTAATTAGCAGTATGCATCTATTGCATAGTATTTAGCAGGTTTAAAACAGCTTTATTGTCTGTCAAACGGATGTTCCTTCCTTATTAAAAAAGGAAATAATCCTGATTTTCTGAAACCACAAGAAATTTTCTTAACTAAGTCAACAAATGACCTGTAAATTAGTGCCCCTTTAGTCAAAAGTATCTTTTGTGTGCCTAGTTTAATTTCACATCAGGTTACTGAGTGGTACATAGAGTTATCAGCATACATACATTTTTTTCTGTCTAAAAGTTATTTCAGTTGTACACAGGTTGAACTGAACTTGGATAAAGTAAGACCCTACTCAAGACCCCATGTACAAAACAAGGTTTATGCCAAAGGTGAACTGAATACAAATCACATTGGGACAACATTTTATTTACTATAATTAAATTAATTTATAATTATTAATTATAATTATATATTATTTGTTATTTCGAGGTATATCTAAATTACTGGTTTAGGCAATGCAACATAGTTTTAGCTATGTTGGTCCCAGGATATTAGAGAGACAAAGTGAGTGAGGTAGTATCTTTTACAGAAGTTGGTTCAATAAAAGATATTACCCTCACCTACGTTGTCTCTCTGGTTTAGATTATGACAGGAAACTCCCATGAGATAGTCTATACTAGCGACCTTGCAGGATTTCTGGCCCACCAGAAAGCTGTAATAACCAGAAACATAGTGAGAAAGCCCAGTCACGTGAATTTCAATTCTAAAATCTAAGACCCTGAACCTTTAACTTGTTGCATGCAGATTACTACACGCATGCAGAGATTAGTTACTGAAGCTAACAGGGCTCTGTGGGAGCACAACATTGCAGGATCAAGGACTAAGAGTAGATCTAACACTTTAAGATGGAGGTTTAATTTCCAGCTCGAGTAGACGTACATGGTGTAGTGCAGCTGCAGTTGTGTGGCAGCAGGCCAGGCTGCTCCGAGTACCATTCTGCCCCACAGCCTAGCTTCTTCTCTGAGTCAGAGCACGGAGAACAGAAAACAGACCTCTTCAACTACCAAGTGGTGAGAGTAAAAGAGGAGGAAAACACTGGGTGATCCTTAGAAATCTGGGAAAGAGGAAGAAAGAGTGTGAACTGAAAAAAAGCCATCCCACTCCAAACTATAAGATTGGCCTAGCAGTCATTATATTTAAATACACACACAAACTTTGGATCCTTTTTCCTTAACTTTGATATTTAAACCTTTAGGGTGCAGTCAGGTCACATTTTCAAGCTTTTCTCTGTGTGCATAAAGGCTAAAAACTTTTTTTTAAAATGAAAGTTGAGATTTTCACAAATTCACATGAGCTAGTACTTTACAAGAAACACCAAACACTGCAAGACTTGGGATAAAATGGGTTGGCAGCACTGTTTTAGAAAACTTATCTTCTTGCTATTGAAACAGAATCAGGAACTATAAAATATGAGTTGCCATAAGTTAGTGCATGCTGTCAGGGATGCCTCGTGATACTAATGTACGTCTTCAATTTCTAAGATGCAAGTACAGGCACATGTGCAGAGCTTTGGGTGTCTACCCTATTAATCAAAGCCACAAAAATAAATAAGGTACTGCCCATGAATCTATCCATCTGAGTCCACCCCCTCTTCAATGGCCTTAGACTAGGAAGAACGAAGATGGGCTTTGTGGTATGTTTGAAAGTTATCTAAACTAGGTTCTGGCTGACCAAAGTGGCAGGGAACGAGTTCCAAAATGGAGAACCCCCACAGAAAAAGCCCTTCAAGCAACATCTTCTCATTTATGTTGAGGGAACTCCAGCTCCAGTCCCTATGCCGATCTCAACTGCAGAAGTATGTCACAGGGAGGGAGGCCATCTCTATGGCAACTAGATTGAAAACCTTTTAGGGTTTTTCATGAGGTAAAACTAACACCTTGAATTCTACCCAGAAACTTACTGGATGCTTGTGCAGATTGTATAGCACTGATAATGGAAAATTACCAAAAGGCAAAAGAAAAGAAGAAGGGGATCCCAGCAGGAGTCTATAAAGGGACTCACAAGGAGGAACTGGGGGAAAGAGCCATCATGAACCAGATTAATTTGAGGGAGGATGCAGCCTGGGCAGGGGAGGAAAGGGGAAGGAGGACCATGCCTGCCTGACAGAACTAGGGTGACCAGACAGCAAGTGTGAAAAATCAGGATGAGGGTGGGAGTAATAGGAGCCTATATAAGAAAAAGACCCCAAAATTGGGACTGTCCTTATAAAATCGGAACATCTGGTCACCCTGGACAGAACACAGATGATACCCCCACCCTCTCTCAAGTACTCCCAATCTAGCGAGGGACATAGTGTTTAGGATGTTTTATTGTTTTGTGTGATCTGTACTCTCCTGTGCTTTACAGGATTAAATATAAAAGAGCATGAGGTTAATAGACTGAACAATGTGTGCACGCGTAAACTGCTTCACAACTATTGTGTGCCTCTTAGGGAGCTAAACTGTCAACCAGAAGCTTCATACCAGGCTGTTGTTACGGGGTCCAGGAAGGAATTCTTTCTGCCGCCCCTGACTGCCTGTAAAAATGTAAAGGACAGCAGAATTTTTCTCACCAACCTAGCTACTCCACCTCCCCAAGAGTCAGTAGCTATGTTGAAAAAGCCCTCCCGTCAACATAGCACTGTTTACACCACGAGTTAGGTTGTACAACGACGTTGCTCAGGGAAATCCACACCCCCGAGTGACATCATTATACTGACATAAGTTGTAGTGTAACCCACGGCTCAGTATGTAGAAAGCAAAAGGCCATCCCAGTGCGGTTGGGAGATCACTACTCTGTCACCTTAAAGAAGCTGAGGTTAGGCCATCAGAACCTCCAGGCCCCCATCTCCAAGGGGGTGGGGCAAAGAAAGGAATTTGGCTCTTGGGGAGGGTTGAATAATCTCCCTTGCCTGGCCCCTTTGCTATTAAAAGGCATGCTTGGTTGACAGTCATTTCATAGAGAGGCAGACCTGCCTTATTTCTTACTTTAAGAAGAATTGCTGCCTATAACACGAGTGCAGGGTGGAAGAGGGCTCAATACATCTGTGGGGCAACCAGCCTCTTGAGGGATAAAGGGACATCACCCACACTCCTTAGAAATGAGATGGGAGTGATTAGAACATGTGTCAAGCTTAAGTCTGAAGGTTTTGGGGTAACAAGGATAAGAAGAGGCATGTGAGAGCTCATCCCCACAGATTCTGAAGACAGAAACTAAACAGAATGATTGTCGAATGACTATGGATATTTGAAGGGTGCACGTTGGCTTGATGGCCAATTGTTTATAATATGTATAGTTGAAATGTGAAATTATGAAAGGTAATGGCAAAAATGCCAGTCAGGGAATAAACCTGTCCTGACAATAAATCAACAGGTTCCCTCGTGAGCCGGTCAAGCACTCTCATTACATCCACTCCTTTAAAGGGGAGATATGATAACCAACACCTTGAATCCTACCCAAGGACTTATTAGAAGCCTGTGCAGATTGTGGAGCACTAGGCAAATGTGCTCCCAATGTACAACTCCAGCTAATAAGGTTGCAGCATATGGTGCTAATGTCAGCCTCTGAATGGTTCCAAAGTGTAGGCTAACAGACAACACAGTGCAGCAATCTGATCGCAAGGTGAAAAAGGCATGGATTACCCCATGTTTCTGCATTTAGGTGTCGTGTTCAAGTTATCCTCAAATTAGCAATTTAGAAAACTGAAAACATTTGTGGCCTCTTCAGTAAACTTCATATTTTGGATCGTCTCACCATTACAGTGAAAATCCACATATGTCCAAGTCTTTTAAATATATCCTAGTGACTATTTCAGTGTTATAATTTATTGCACATATGAACAGCAGAAATCTTGTATTATTTAATGCTTGGATATCCTGTCATTAGCGTGCTTATCTGGGAGAATTCAGATTATTCACTTACAGGAAAAATTATACTGTTTGGAACGCAGTTCAAAATTAAGATAGCTCAGTCAGTTAACTAGAGAAGTACTATATGCAGCCAAAGCAGGACTGCATAATTTTCTAAGTATAAATGGCTTAGCTGTTAGGAAATATGGACTTAGGTGGCATGGACTTCAGTTGTATAAGAACGCTATCTTGGGAATAGGAGTGATGAAAGGACCAGGAAGCAAAGCTGTGCAGTTCTGACATGTTAATAAGAAGATGTAACCCTAGGTACTATCTATTGCTCTGAGTCCTCATCTCACAGTCCTACAGAGTTCACTTCAATAATTATTTGTATTGCAGTAAGGCTGAATGCTCAAAATGAGTTAGATTCCTAACTTCAGTTAGGCTCCTAACTTCCATACATTTCAGTGGAAGTTAGGAGCTGAACTCCTTTTGGGCATTCAACCCAAAATGCATATAAGCCTTAGTCATACACCAGGATAACTCTGTGCTAGGCGCTGTACAAACAAAACAAAAAAGACAGTTCCCTGTCCCAAAGAACCTACAATCTCTTATGAGTTTTATGTTCATTTTTATTAGGGAGAAACCATCATTGTTGTAATGGAATCCTTCCCTCCCTGCATTCCCTTCCTCCCCCTGCAAAAAACCCCCCAAAACAACTGATAACCACTGGTTTAATCAGAACTCCCCCAAATTAACCCCAGGTTGTGAACAGATCTTACTCCTTTCCAACCCACCTAGCACAGAACCTCCTTTTCTTCATAAAAAGACATATACCTTAATGCAAAGAGAAACTGGTGCTAGCTTGAGCTCAAAGTTAAGATTATAGTAAACCTAGTTTGGACAGAAATATTTTCTTGTTTGAAAATAGTTAGTCTTTCATTTGGATGACATTATTTCCCACACTGCTGATATCCTAGAGACTTCAGTGTTGTGGTAGTCCATGAAAACACAGAAGTGAAACTGACAACAAACAGCAAGTGAAGCTGACCAGTCTAGTTTCATGTGCCAAGCTGTCTGAAAGGCAAAAAAGAAATCAAAACCATATAAAATCACAATAAATAAGATTCTTAAATAATTCACTTTTAGCAATCAAAATATTATTAGTAACACGAGAAAACTGTCTTTAAAAAAACACACAGGACATTTATCTTGACAATGGGTCAAATTTTCTAAAGGGCCTGTATGATTTAGGCACCTAAGCCCCATTAACTTTCAACGATATTTCAGCTCCTAAGCACTTAAATCACTTTTGAAAATGAGACTTAGGTGATTTTGAAAATTGTACCAGTATCTCTATTTTGCTATAAAAATAGTCATTGGAGACTGCATATGTTGCATGTTTGTGCATGTCTTGTTGCACTGCCTTCATGGTAAAATACGTATGAAGTGAGTTCTGTGGCTAGCAATAGGGAATATGCGCATACATCTTTAGAAGGAAATCAATTTGACAAAAATGTCAAACAAAGTGTTGGTTTTCTAATAATGAATTATTGTAAGTAAAATACTGTCTATACATTGTATGTTGGCACAGCCACAGTTCAGAGTGTGTAAATAATGTGTCATCGCATTATACAAATTGCAAATGTGCTACTTAATATTATTAAAAAGCACAACTAATGAAACAGTAGCTACAGCAAAATTGGGATAGTAAATAATTAATTTACTTTTATTATATTTGCTTTTTCATGGGCTCATACAGCAGGACATAAATATATTTCAAGAAAACAACGTCATCAGAGAATTTGTATACAAATGGATTAAGTTTGCTGGTCCAATCAAGTTCAATAGGATAGAAGGAGACACTGCTGTCCTACAAAAAGTAAGGCTGAGCTGACTAAATAAGTATTCTAGCTATGTTAGCTTTTTCTGAGGGGCCTGTAATAGAGAAATTCTGGCCCTAGATTTTCCAGTGACTTGCAGTCAGAAGAAACTCACATGCAGCAGTGACTAAGAGGCAGCGCAATAGGTGGTGGTAAAGCACACAGTTGATTGCTTCCAGCCAGTCACCTGCTTGGGTGGGCTTGGGCTGGCTGGGATTGCCTTATTCCCAAGGAATGAGGTCAAGAATGCAGAGGGAAAGAAAGTCAATGTCCTATCTGGGGGTTGGAGGAAGAGTCTGTTCTCAGGTGAGTCTGAAGAAAGCATATGGCTGCAGCCTCCCACAGTTTGGCAGACCTGCATATACATATATAGTCTTAATTCTCTCTTTGCCTTTTCCTGTGAGAGCTATGCCCTGTGCTCAGTCTCAATCTACTTTCCATGCATGCAACATTTGCTCTGCTTTGAGGTGGGGAGCAAGCCTACTTCCATTCCAGGTTTCAGGGGAGGGTGAGATTATAGACATGCAACAGTCATATAAAACAAGAATCAATCCAAAACCACGAAGTTCAACCAAGATTTTTGTTTAGGTTCAAAAAAGTTGGTTCACCCTTTAAAAAAAATTGTTTTTGTAATAAATAATGTCATGTTTCTGTTCCCCTGTAATTTATAGGAAGGGAAATGGGGTGTTGAAATGCTGGGAGAAAAGATATCTGATTTCTGGCATGACCTGAATCTAGTAGTGAATTTTGTGGAAATCTCCTGTGTGTGTATACATGCCCTTATATTTTCAGTCCAGAGTTGATGGGTTTTGATTATTCAGAAACGGTTTGGAGAATTATCTAAATCATGAAATTCTGAATGGTTTGAAGTTCCCCCCCTCATTAGATGGCCAGCATACTCCATCATGGAGCAGGCCGGGTGGCCACTCACAGACAACCTTAGCAAGAGAAGCCCACTTCAGGGTTTGGAGAGAGGAGAAATTGTAGTGCTGAGAGTTCCTTGGAGACCAGCACTGAATGTGGTTCTTACTAGCCCCCCAGGACGGTGTGATATTACAAGTTCAGGAGGAGGAAGGTGGTCTGATTCTTCCTAAGAGCAGCTGGTGATCCCTGAAAAATCAACCCGTTTCCATGAAAGTCTCCTGCGTGAACAGCCAGCCCAGGATGTAGAAACACAGCGTAACAACAAAGCACTGGGGCTACAAGCCCGCCCGAGAGGCAGAGTTGGACATAAACTTCCCCTGAGTCACCATGGCCAACCCAGCTCGCCTCTTCCCAGCCATGTGTCACTGGCAAAGTGAGTGTGAAACAAGGAGATGGGTTTTCTGCTTGATCCGCTCAACCGAGTCACGAGAAAGGCAGAGCTTTTCTAGTCCGATAACGCAAGAGACTTCCCAAAGTGTTCAGCTAATAATGATGCCTTGCTAGTTGACTGTGCTCCCCCCGCCCCATGGGGCGGGTTGGGAGACAAGGAATTCCATTCACGCCCTAGGAACTGACTGCATCAAAGAGGAGCCAGGATTTCCCCCTCCAGCCCTCCCTTCCCCAACACAATAGCCCCGAAAACAAAAGGCTGTTTATTAGGCTGAAGTATGTATGTCGCCCATTCTCCACATACCCTCCTCTCCCCCTCCTCCTCGGCACATCTGGCAACCAGATGAGTGGCAAGTGCTAATGAAGACTTTCCTGAGCGGGCTGTGATTAGTTCCGACGGCTGTTCAGCTCTCCTGGGCAGTCCCAAAGAGAAAAAAAACCACAAATCTTCCCTACACTGTTACCACAACCTCCTCCTGCCCCTGGGATTCTCCCTCATCACCACGCTGCCGAAATGAAAACCCAACGTGTAAGCAAATACTTTAAGGCTCTCTTCCGCCTGGGTTTTTTTTGTTTTTAAATCAGCAGTTTATTCATTTTGATTGAACACGACAGGCAGGCAACAGTGCTTCTACGCGCCTTACTACAATAGAGGATTGTTAAACAGATGTCCATGTTTCCCCTCTTGCCAGGCAATATTATACACATCACAGTTTTATCTGCCTGAGCAGATCTAATTTTGTGTGTGTGTGTGTGTGTGTGTGTGTGTGTGTGTGTTGTCATTTGGGGAGATTAGAATAAGCTGCACAGAAGCAAGATGAATTGTGTACAATTAAGTCCATCCCTAGACGGCACATTTTTGTTTACTCTTGGTCTCTTCTCCCCTCCTCAATCAAATTACTAATGGAGCTGTTTTAAGTTTCAACAAGGTCCATATTAACTGCTAGTCTCCGCCTGAAACAGAAGGAGGAACCCCCGCGCCTGGGGAAGATCTAAGGACGATCCTGTTTCCCATGTCACACAAATCGCCGCGGCCCTCACCTTCAAAAGTCCCAACAATTCCCCCCTCGTAGACAGTCTCAGCCTAATGTAACATTGCACCGTGTGAAACTTCACATATTCGTTGTCATTCCTCTCAGCTGTGTGTCACAACGTGATTGCCACCGGCCCAGCCCCCCACTAGAAAGTATGTGCCCCCTAAACCCATTCTCTCGCTAATTACTACAGAAGTGATGATATCCGCATCCATCATATTTCTCACAATTATACCTTATTCTCTCTCACACGCGCACACAAAAGGCATGACCCTCCTACCACTTTTGAACAGCACCACACATTGAAGTGCTCAAAAAGAAAATCTTTACAGTCCAAAAAACTCAGAACAATGGCACCACTGATTTTTAAAGGGTTTATTATTTTAAAATATATACGCATCTACTTGCCAAATGATTTCTCTGAGCCGATGATAGGCTGGAGTAGTGCAGGGAAGGAGCAACAAAACGGGTTTTAATCATGGCTTGGATTAAGGAGTTGTATAACAATTGCTCTCCCTCCAGGCACATATACTGTACACGCTCCCCGTAAGTGATCAGCGGTTACCGAAACAAAGTGCATGATGAGGCGTTGAACACAGGGACGGCAGCTTATAGGCTAATGCTTTATGAACGAAAGTACAATCAGCGTCTTTATTGCTTGGGATACAGAAAGAGATGAGGCAGACATACACACGCAGGACAACCAGCTATTTGATCCCCCCTTCCCATAAAAATGCATAAACTGATCTTTAAAAAATTGACTCGTGCCTTGTAGATTTGCTGGCCTCCTACTTAACTGAACTGCTTATATTATGGACAAATCTATCCCCCCCACACAGACACATATTTCAGCTCCAAAAATTAGTAAGAATGCCGAAAATATTGCAAAACTGATGGCATTTCTCCCTCTCTCTCTGTCTATAAGTGTCTACAGACATATATAGATATATATATATGAACTTTGCACTAAGCTAATTTTTTATTAGTAATGAGTGCTGGTAATAACTTAACGAGTCACTGCTGTATGCACTTTAAGGAGGAGCTGGTGCTAATGCGTGAATAATTATTGATGCAATTAAGCGCCCAACGCGGTGCCTGTTAAACTGTTTTTGGCACATGAGGGCTACTTAATGGTTCTACAGTATTGTATGATGACCCTAAAAGGTTTTAAAGTGCAGAGAGCTTCTCTGTATGTTATTGCATAGGGCAGATGTGTTACTTGGGTGTACAATTGGTACAATAGCAGATAGCACTGAATTCCTGGGGATTTACCTCCTATGCAATGTTTTACTCTGCTGGTGAGCTGAATAATTAGCTATTTACAGATTCAGTAAACAGTAAGCTCACCCATTGACCTTCCTTCATATAGACTGTCTGGTTCGTAACCCCGCCAGGGACTTCCGGCTGCCTAATGGTCCCTTTATGAGCGGGGTGGTACAGCTGTAAATCAGGCTGATCCTTTCTGGTTGCATTGGCATTTCTAAAATGCAGCAATAAGTAATCTAACATTACCCTCAGAATCTAATCCTTAATATTACCCTTCTAAAGGCGAAATTCATTCTCTAACCAGGGTATGAAAATATATTTGAAATAAACAGTACAAATTAAACTATTGTGTTCCATTATGTTGTATACATAAAAGACAAACACACATACACAAAACCCATCCCTCCCTGGTAAAAGAGATTTTTTTTTTTAAACAATACATACAGATGTTCCAATTAAACACATAGCCTCCAGCCCCCTCTCCACATTCCATACTTATCTCTGATAAGTTCAGCAGAACCGCTGTAGATATTTGCAAGGCACATTATCATTGGAAAAGCCATAAAAAGTCACCTCTTTTGAATAACTCTTCACTGTTTCACAGGAATGGGATTCACATCCTCCAAACAGACGAGGCTGACTCTTTACATCCAAGGGCTGTGCCAGGATGCCTCATCAGTTAGCTTGAGAAACACAACCACACAAAACTAGACCTTCTTCCTACCATTTTGAACTCCCACTGACCTTCCTCCTCAAGCTATTCCAGCATCTGCTTAGGACAATTAAAATAAATGATATATAGATCCTAATGTTTTATTTTAGTACTGTTACAACTTAGACATCTTACTTTCAATGTTATGCTAAAAGGAATCCCCCACTTGTGGGTAATAATCACACTAGGATTTTAACCAATGAGCTCACACTCCGAGTTGTATGCTAATTATCAGTCAGCCATTACGAGTAAGTGGTGCTGTCTATGATGGAAATAAAGAACCAACCCATTCTGTTGGTACAGGACTTTGTCATTCTTCAAATATAGGAGTAGCATTAAAGTGAGAACAAGGAAAATTACAATTAAGTAAAATACAACTAAATCAAGTGAATTTCCAGTGAAACAACTGGTATAACTAAAATGGCTAATACCTACACCTGCAAAGCTCAAGTGGTTTGTAGCCACTCTAGAAAGTGCAGAAGCACATGGTGTAAAGAGGCTTTTTTGTTAGAAGGTGGGGAGAAGCCACACAAGAGAAAAGAAGCATGGTTAACAGCTAAGGCACTACAATGGCAGTTGGGAGCCTAGGATCTGTTCCCATCTTGACCACAGACTTCCTGAATAAGCCATATAACTCCCCAGCTGCAAAAGTGGAACAAAGATGCTTCCCTCTTAATACAGTATCTTTGAGGATATATTCACTAATATTGGAAAAGTATTCAGATGCTACCTGACTCCTGGCATACAAAAGCCTATAAATGGATACATAAATGTTTTTAATGTCCTGAATCAATGAATCCAGATAAACAAAGTGCTGTATTAGAGTTAACAAATGCTGACGGGAAAATGCGGAAGAGCTGAAAAATATACTCCCGGAATGTGACGCTATGGATCATTTAGAACCAAGCATTAAAGCATTTAGAAAGGGGCAATTTCTATCAAAATGTTTGTTTTCATTCATTAAGAATGTAGAAACAGAGGCCCCAGTCCTGCAACTGACTCTGCAGTGGAAGGCCTCCTGTGCCCACATGCAGCTCAGTTGACTTCAGTGCAGTTCCAAATGGACCAGGGTAAAATCCTGGTCCCACTATAACCAGTGGTGATATTTCCATTGACTTCAGTGGGGCCAGAATTTTATCCCAGGGATTCTGGCAATGTGAAGCTTCTTCCAAGACCAGGCTAAATATACATTATAATGTATGGGTGAGCATACAACACACACAAATATAGAGCATTTTGTTTTAAAGAAATAAGGCTAAAAAATCCCTTTAAAAATCTAAATTCATTCAAGATTTTTTAAAAAAAGTTTCCAGCTTCTCTCCTCCTCCTTTTAAAATTCACAGCCAGCTACCATTATGCCTGTTCCAGTAATTTGAGTTCCCCTGCAGTGACAATGGTGATTTGGGGAAATCTTTGTAACACTGAGCCACAGAATTATTATTAAACCCCTAGAGGCCTCAACCAAAATCAGGGTCCTGTTGAGTGAGGCATTGCAAATCAGTTCTGCAAACTCTCATGATTTTCTCACGTCTCAGGATATTAGTCTTTTTCCTAAACTCCCAGGCTCCTAGGGTTATGTGATTACACGAGAATTTCAACTTTCAGTTTAACAAAAAAAAGTACATTTCTAGCCATCATGGTTGCACAAATAAAATTGAAATGGCAAATCCGAAAACCTGAAAAATTCAAATGCAAATTAAAACCAAAACCAAAAATGAAAAACAAACAAACCCCAAAATATATTTCTTTTAATAAAAATCTCATAATCTAAGCAAAACTCATTATTTTAGGTGGGGCCTGAATCATGATTTTTAAAAGCTTGAGGTTGGCAACAATGGTACATACACACAATAAAACACAGTTTGTCCCCCAAAGAGCTTACACTTGAACTAGACGAAGGATCTGAGAGAAAACAAGAGACAGTGAGAGATCAAATGACTTGTCCAAGGTCACATAGGAAATCTGTGGCAGAGCTAGGAATGAACTCAGGTCTCCTGATTCCCAGAACAGTGACTTAATCACAAACTCCACCCTCCTCCTCCAGAACGTAGTGCCCAAGTGTACAAAACAGCATCGGTTTAGCTTTAAATGCACTTGTTTCTTTCTATTTTTTTAAAAAGGTCCTAAAGAAAAAAAGTTGCATGAATTATAACGTTAAAGAAACACCAAATAAACCTCCCTTTCAATCCAGTTCCATGCAAATATTGAATAGCAATGCCCCCATAGGTTTCATCATCATTTTAATAGCCAGTAGGGATTTCCCAGTGGCTATGGCATGCAAGCTTAATAGTTCTAGGCCAAGCATGTGCAAACTTTTTGGCCCAAGGGCCACATCGAGATTAAAAGTTGTATGGAGGGCTAGGCAGGAAAGACTGGACCTGCCCCTATCCAACCTCCTCCCACTTTCTACCCCCCTCACAACCCTCAACCCATATAACCTCCCCTGCTCCTTGTCCCCTGATCACCCTCTCCAGAGACCCCTCGCCCCCAACCACCGCCCCCAAGACCACACTCCCAATCTAAACTCCCCTGCTCCTTGCCCACTGACTGCCCCTTCCTGAGACCCCCGACACTATCTGTCCTCCCGAGAACTCCACCCCCTACCGAAGCCCGCCTGCTCTCTGTCCCCTGACTGCCTCGACCCCTATCCACACCCCTATCTCCGACAGACCCCAGGAACTCCCTGCCCCTTATCCAAGTCCCTGGACCAGCCCGGCCACTACCCCTTACCATGCCGCTCAGAGGGGCAGGAGCTCAGGACCCGCTGGAGCCAACCCCGCCGCTACAGCACTGCCCCAGAGTGGTAGGCCAGAGCGCTGAGGCTCCAAGGGAGTGGAGGTGGAGGAAGGTGGAGGAGGGGCTAGAGCAGCCTCCCTGGCCAGAAGCTATGGGGCCAGTCAGGAAGAGCCCACGGGCCGTAGTTTGCCCACCCCTGTTCTAAGCTCTTTGTAAGTCCTCCTTGCGGTCTTGCCACAGCTCTTTGCAGGAGGTAATTGCTGTAACAAACAATCCTGCAAACTAATTTGACGAGCAGCGCAGCACTGCAATTTTCGGTCACCAAATAGCAAGTGTGAAAAATCAGGGCTCTTTTTGTGGGGAGGAGGTATATACTAGCATGCATCAGACAAAGCCCCTAATACTGGGCTGGTCCCCTACAGCAATTCCTGGTGACACACACTAGAGGATTTCACCACAGACGTACAATATGTGACTGGTCTCGCTGAGCTCAGGCCTTGGTAACCCCTGGTTCCCCGTTTATTTTCTGTAACAAATCAAATTATGCAACTAAATATTGCCACATTGCTTGAGTGTATTGACACAACTGGGACTTCAACCCCAATTTTGCTTTGCGTTTTTCAAATGGCTTTACGTAACTAAAGAACAAGATAAAGCACATGCATGCACAATGCATTTGAGCCTGATCCAATGTCCACTGATATCATCATGGAAGCCTTTTTGTTTAGAGTAATGGGCACTGGATCAGGTCCTTTGGTCCTAATTCTGCAAAGTCCAAGTCCCTTATGTGAGATACTGTATTGAGCAGCGACAATGGTCCTTAGAATCTTGCAGGATTGGTCTCAAATTCCAGAAACTGATTTTCTTCATTAAAACATAATTTGCTGCAGTGGATAAAGTCAGACCATGTAAAAATAGCAGGGAAAGTGAACCAAATGCATGCTTTTGGTCATAGGTTTTTATAAGATGAAACAGGAAAAAAAGGCATTATGTTTGTATGCTATTTCTGGGCCTTTTTGCTGTAACAGCATGAGTGGTATTTGCATCAGGAGTTACTATATATCATTGCAAGCAACATATGCACAGTTGAAAAAAAAAATGATGACAGCAGCAGGTTCAATGAAGTCTCAGAATTTCTGTGTGATAGGGACCTGCTAAAGGTTTGGTTTTATTTAGCATAGCTTAAAATGTCATCGGCATATGTGTTTCTCAATTAACACCGATTTAATGCACTCCAGAAGTGTTCTATTCTGAGTAGTCTTCATAGTCTACAAAGGATCTAACCTGATATTTCAGTACAGGATATCCAACCCCACTTATGATCAGGAAAGTACATTAGGAAGGTTATATATTTTCTTTGGCATTGTGTCATGTTGTCTTTAATGATAAATACAAAAGTCAGAAAATCCTACCAAACAGCACTGTTATATGGAAATTCTGAGTTTCTGAAACCTTCATGAGTCACTCATCTATCCAGATGAAATGGTGCCTCCCAGCAAATGCAGAGAGTCAACAAGTAGAATCTTTGTCTATGTCTTGTAACTTTTTGTGTTTTGCCAAAGAATTTCACAACTGATAAATTAAAGCTCACCAATACAAAAGGTAATTTTAAAAGAATTAATTGAACAGTAATCATTTATTCAAAAACTCTGCATTTTTGGCAAATACATAAAGAGAAAAAGATTTACTGGTGATAGCCTCCTAAATCATCAATACAGATGTCCACAAGGATCCCAGGAATCAAATATGGGGAAGCTAAAGGTTTATTTATTAACCACAATGAATAATAAAAAAAATAGGGCACTGTTGTTTAGTAGCAGCTTTACACATTTTTAATGCCTACAATCTATTTCAAAGAGCATCCAGGAGGCTTAGAATTGATTTTGTAATATATATTTCACTAGATCAAATGGGCCAAATTCACTTCCGGGAAAACACCTTTGACTTCACAGAAGTTGCACAAGAGATCAATTTGGCTCAGCAGGTCCACTCTGAAATCAGTATGATTACAATATACATACAAAATGTTAAAATAAAGTTATTTAGGTTGCAAGCATTTGAAAATTAGGAAATGCTAGAATTAACATTGCCCAGAATTCTGCCTTTGTGGCCATCCAGTGCACTGAAGGAGGCAGAAGTCCTGTGAATAGTATGTGATCATGTAATTAAAGACTGTATCATAATACATATGCACCAAGGGACCAAATTAAGCTTGGACCTTAAATCTGGCCTTTCCTAACTTTCTGTGATGCTTGACTTTGCATCTCTCTTTACATTTTTGAATGTAATCCCCTAGAGTTTATATATGTGGTGTGTGTTTTTTCTTTTTTTTGAAAGAGGTAAAAATAAATTCTATTATTTACAACTAACTGCCCTCCACACTATGCATTACCCAGAGGGTTTGACTCCTGAAACTTCAGTATGAATTTCTATCACTTGAGTTATAGGACTAACTATGTTAGCAGGTAGCAGGAGAAGGCTGGTTTCTCTGGGGTCAGGGATAGGATCTAGGGACTCCTGATGGGTATGGCTGGTGGCCAAGGGAGCCCAGTTCTCTTTGTCCCCTCCTTCCCATCCCATAAGTTGGGGAAACTGGAGGTGGCAGGGGTAGGAAACTGGGGCTATATACTGAGTCCAGAGATGTGGTTGGTAGGTTCCTGGCCAGCTCTCCCCTCTGCCTGAAGCACTTCCCCTCTGCCACAGTTGCTCTGGCAGATCCCAGGTATCCCTAGTGCAGTGTTTATTGCTGCTGGCTGTATGGTCCCAGCTCTTTCAAATGTTCTTGATCAATTTTTCTGGCATGCTGCCAAAACCTCCTGGAGCAACACAAATGGCAAAAGGGAAATGGTGACTATAACTGGTATACATTTTAACCCAACTTTTATGGAATATCATGGGACAAAGCACAGGCATTTCCCTAGCATTAAGGAAGTGTCTTTCCTGCTCAATTTTAAAAGTTTGCTGCAAACACTGGTGGTATTAGTGCTTCTCCAAAAAAGGTCACAAAAATCTTTATTGGTGTTAGGCAACCTAAATATAAGCACCTTAATATTTCTGGATTTCTTTTCTTTATAAATAGATTCTCACACAAAGGCATGCTACAGAAAAATGTATATTTGTTTATTTATACATACACACTCATGCATGTATACATACACCTAGAGATGCTACCACTTAAGCGTTTCTTTGGCTGGCAATCTGGAAAATACCTGTATTCCCGGGGTTAAACATTTTAACAGGAGTTGCATATCCATATCCAAGACCAGAATTTTGTCCTTTATTTGATCATAAAAGACCACAAAGGCTTTCCTATGGGGAATTTCTATGCATGTGGAAAGAAGAGCTCAACCTGAAGATGAACTATTCTGCAAAAGGTGTGGAGGTTCAGTTAGGCATCCCAGTTTAGGAAACTTATCCAAAGTCTTTCCAGTCTTATCTAATCTCTAAACTGAAAAGAAAAACTTGTTCTGAGAACATATACAGTTGTGGGATCTCCAGCATCCTTCTTGGGTCATGCAGGTTGGACATAGCATAAAACTAGTTTTCCTCACTTTATTCTAGTACTTTGTAAACTATAAATTTCAGAAAACATAATTCACCCATCAGAAATGCCTATGTACAAGCACACCCATTCATGCACACCAAGTTAGCATCATATTTGCTGCTTCAGAAGGGTTCAGTTCAAGTTTGGCTAGAATGGGCCCAAATAAGAAGAAAGGATCCAAGCAGATAGGAAACAAACTTTGGGAAACACACCTCAGCCGGGATGCAAACATCTCTGGTTAGGCCACTCTCTTGTTATGGTTGATTCTAATTTTTTTCTTAACTTAGTTTTTTAATCCCTTATCTAAAGGATCCTCAAGCATGTGTTCAAAAATTATATTACAATATTCACAGTACAAAGTACCAATATTGTTATTTATATAATCACATTTCACAAAGACCTTTACAAAATTACAAAATCCATATACACTATACAAGATGCACTTCACCCACCATGAAATACCATGCCTATGGAGTGAAAAAGGCAGTCATTGTAGGACCAGCAGTCCCATATCCGCAATAGTTTGAGATGGAGGTGAGGCATAAACACATTATGCTGAATTTGACCAGGGCACTAATTCTAGATTAAACCATTCTACCTGTGGTGTATATAAGATCCATGAAAGTGTTAATATGGCAAAGACAGCTTTCGGAGGAAGCAAGAAATGGTTATGCCTGGAAGGTGTGATTAGAGTTTGTTCTGGAATTGTTATGTTTCTAACTCAGTGGTTCACTGGTTGAGTACTTTGTGACTTGAGATATCCTGCTGGAGAATTCTAGGGCTGGAGTATTATGTAAACTCAGGGAAGCTTCTCAAAATATTCAGTTCAGTGATTATCAAACTCAGGTGTTATTGATCCAACCTAATTTCTGGACGAAATTACTCTTTTCTCATACACATCACTTTCTTTATATCACCTCACAAAAACTTTGTGGGGTTTTCATTTTCCTTAAACCTCCCTCCCACACATACATAGAGCTGTACACCAAATAGATGTCTTCCCTTGGTTCAGTGATTTTCAAACGTTTTGTATTGATGACCCCTTTCACACAGCATGCCTCTGATTGTGGACCACCCCCACTCCCTTATAAATTAAAAATGAGGGGGGTTAGTTTAATTTAATGGTGGCTTGGGAATGTCAGCCCCATGCAACAGACAACTTGTGACCCCCTTGTAACCACCCTGCAATCCCCTGAGGGATCATGACCCCCCCCAGTTTCAGAACTCTTGCCTTAGTTGATGCCTAGCACTATCTCCTGGGAGGGGAGACCTAAGGCCAAATCCTGCTCTCTCCCTCTGGGACACTCCCCAAAGGTACCCAGGGATGTCAGGTATCTCACCACTACCTGCCTTTAGCATGAAGCAGTGTTCAGGGTTCTAACTTTTTTGCCGCCCCAAGCTAAAAATAAACAAACAACCCCCCCCCAAACTCTGAGCGCCGCCCCACCGAAACAAAAACAACCCCCCGCAGCGTCACCCTGCCGAAACAACCCTCCCAGCGCCGCCCTGCAGAAACAAAAAACCTCCCCCAGCGCCGCCCTGCCAAAACAAAAACACTCCCCTCCAAGTGCCGCCCCGCCAAAGTAAAACAAACAAACAAACCCCCGAGCGCTGCCCTGCCACTCCAAGGTTGGCTGCCCCTTAGAAGGTGCCGCCCCAAGCATGTGCTTGGTTGGCTGGTACCTGGAGCGGCCCTGGCTGTGTAGTCTGTGCCTGCTGTAGCTCAGCTCCCTGAAACCAACCACCTGTGGCCAGACAAGCACTATCTACCTGGCCTCCTTAGACCTCTGAGTAGGCTAGTGACAGGCACCCCTCAACTCCTGAATCCTCAGCATGCCCCCTGCAGTGTCCAGCCTTTCACCACTGGACAGTCAGATCAAAAAGAGATTTGCTGTTCCCATGGGAACTGTGTATACACTAGCTTGTTTGAGTTAACTGAGGATCAACACTTATATAATATCACAGCCTGAGATATATTTATAGTGAAAACAATCCTAATTTTATTAACAAAGATTAAGATTTAAGAGATACCAAGTAAGGATAATAATGGAAACAGAAATGGTTACATATAAAACAACAAGTATAATACACTTCCTAGAGTCCAAACTTAACTTTGTCAGGCTAAACTCTTGTCTAAAGTAGTTAATCTCATCTAAAGCAATCTCCCAGTGTCTCCATCCAAGATGGCTGGGATCCCTGTGAAAACCCCCGGCAGAGACGAATGCTTCATGAACACTTGGCTCCTGGTTTGTCTGAAACCAGCTAGCTTGCAAAAGACTGAACCTTTGGGGACAAATCTACTTTACTGTATAGGAAAGGTAACAACTGATAAGCGTGGTTTGCATTTTATGATTTTGTATTATATGTAACCATTTCTGTTTCCATTATACTTACTATCTCTTACATCTGAGCTTTTGATAATAAATTTATGATTGTACTCAGTATAATTATATCAGAGTGCTGTGATATTATATAGGAGCTAACTCTCAGGTGAATCAAGCAAACATGCATGTATGCTGTCCCCTTGGGGATTGTGAACCCGGTAATTTCTGTGAGTGTCCAGTGTCAGGAGCTGGATGCTACAAGGGAACGCTTCAAGGAGGTTCAGGGATTAGGGTGCACCTCTTGTTAACCTGAAAGACAAAATAAGGACTGGAAGAGTACCAAGGAGACTGTTTTATGGTGTCAAGGAGCCGACATCCAAGCACAACAAGTCTTCCTCTCATTGGAGGCAGGGGATTACAAAGTGACACCCAGTCTCAGGCATCCTGAAACATTGTCACACCCTTCACAGCCACAAAGGACCCTGACTCAGAGGAAACATTGCACTTCCATTCCTGAAAATGGGTGTGAGGAGCAAATGTTTCAGGAGCTCCTCACAAATCTCACTTTGCTTCACTAAACTAACACAATATACATTTCAGGTTAGAAAATGTTGCCTCTCTAACATGTTGTCCAGCATTAATTTGAACTACGTCATTCCTGGTGCTGATCCATGAGATACCCAGTTATGAAAATAGCTATTTTTCTAATAAATAATAAATATTTTATAAATAAATTTATAAATAATAAATAAATTATATTTTTGTTTCTTTGTTTCTTGTATCTTAACCAGTTTTCAATCCACAACAGGACTCTACCTGGTACCCAGGGCAACTGAGTTCTGCTAACAGCCTATGCGAAGGACTTTCTACAAAGCATTCTAAATGTCTAAATAAATCATATCCACAGTTGTTCTTTAAACACTATTTTCCTAACTCTTCCTAAGAAGAAGGAAAAACAACCTAATTAGTTAATATTTGTACAGTGCTTTGAAGATGAAAAGCGCTAAGTGTGTTTAAGTATTGTTATTATAATACCTGGTACTTCACCTCCAATTCACTCTCCAAAGTTGAACACAATCCAATACCAACCCACATGGGAGCATCACAGGGAATCCTTTTCACCCCCCTGTAATCTCATGTTTTTTAGGAGATTTTCAGTCATGCTATATGCCAGATACTCCAATATCTTCCCACAAAAAATCTGTCATTTAGGCTGCTAAGGATTACTGATCTTGTTTTATATACTTTGCCTTTTAGGGCCACATTGTGAATACATTAATCACATTGGTTAGCGCCTACTCCCATGTGTATCTCTATGGGAATTACTGCTCACTGTGATAAGTAGTGGCTTCACAGACCCACTATACCGCACATGTCATGGGTTTGGAGGCTGGCTTTCCCTTCACCTCCCACATGTTGTGCATACTTTTTGTTTGTGGTGTAGCCTGTGTGTATTCCCTGTCACTCCAGTGGCTTTGTTTTTGTTTCCGTTTTCAGGAGAGGGTTGTAATTGTGTTTATCCCATGTGTCTCTGGTTTTGAGCTATGTGGTTTGCCCCCTCTGTCTCTCATCATTGCTTTTGGCCCTGTTTCTTGACAGGAAATGCAAGATTTATTTTATCTGGCCCAAACTACACTGTTCCTTCCTGACTACTGGTGTTACTTCATTCTAAATAACATGACTTTGTGCTCACTGCCTGCCCAAGGTCAAAGCCTAAGGGTATTAGACACATTTCAGAGCAATGGGGGGTGAGAGAAAGAGAAATGGAGGTGGAGATAGAGGAAAATGGCAAGACATTAAGTTGTGATATAAAAAATGTGGTTTGTAGATGATTCCCAGTTCTCTTTCGGCCAGGAATAAAACTGAGCCATGTACAGAACTCTTCTGGATCCTGATATAATGAAGAGTTAGTATTCCAGATGTTGTAACTTTTAAACAAGATGCTAGCAAGTAATTTAGATTTCAGGTTGGGGAGGGAAGTGGCTTTTTACAAAACCTGATATGAACTTTATATATCAACCTGATATAATGTTTCCAGTGATTTTCTGAAATTTCTGTGAAAACATTTTTAGTCTTTAGTATTTGTGTTTCCAATACTGTTTTAAAGCACTGAGCTTGTGCATGAGAACTAGCAGTTCACTACACAAAAGAATGAAACTGACCTCTCTGTAAGATGAAAGGAAACAAACTTCAAAAGGCAAAAAACTAAATTTCAGTTTTTAAATGCCTTATATTTTAATTAATTTGACGTTTTTAAAGGACTAAAAATGGATGTATGTTGTGACACACTATACCTTGGGGGAGCATCTTGTAAACCCCCATATTCCTCATCTGTATGTAATTGTGATAATGCATATAAAGCATGCCCTGTGAGATATCAGAGGAAAGGTTATGATCAGCTGAAAGTCAATGTTCTATCTAAATATGCACATCATTAATGCAGATGAAGTTATGAGAATTATGTTGCATAACTGTCACTAAAGCATGCTGTCAACTGTGGAATCAGCCAGATATTAACTCCCCAGAGACAAAAGCAAGGAAAGTAATCAATGCCCGGGTGGGGTGTCAAACAATCCATCAATAGCCAGTAAGGGAGCTACAATGCAATGACGCACCTGCCTAAGGCCACACCAGGGGAATTGCTCAACCTTGCCTGATGACTCAGCAATGCTCACCAGACATGCCTGGACTTGTGTTCTCCAGGCACATGGGACTGAGAGTATAAAACAGAAGGGGGGAGTGGGGGTTGCTTTGCCTTTCTCCTGCCCCCACCTATGCTGCAAGCAACAAGGACACTGAAAAGATCTAAGACTCCAGTAGAGGAGACTGGCCCAGGTTTCAAGCATGAAATGTGTACTATGAACTACAATATCCAATGGAGTGAGAAAAACTGCTTAATCCAGATGTTGCCTAGTCTAACAGGGTTGAAAGTTTAGACTGCATACTTATATTTTCATTTGGTAACTAACTCTGACTTTTTGCTTTTCACTTACAATCACTTAAATGTATTGACTATAAAAGACAGATTTTAACTGTTTATCTTTACCAGTGAGTTTGCCTGAAGAGTTTGGTAAATCTGCTCAGGTTTTGCAAAGGCTGGTGTATATCCACTTTCCACTGATGAAGTGGTGAACCAATTAATAAATCTGCACTGCTCATCCTGAACAGGGTAACACCGTTTATTCCTGAGGTACAGTGCTGGGACCACAGGGGATTTCACTGGTGCCTTTTTCTGTGTGATCTATGAGTGGCTCTGGGAGCATTCATGCAATATAGCTGGGTGTGGGGCCCAACATGCATTTGTACTGAGTGATAACAATGCTTGGAGGGGCTTGCTGCTTGCCACTAGCAAGGCATTGTGAGAGATAGCCCAGGCTGGAGAGTGTTAAGGGGGGCACAGCAGTCCCACATTTTAAGGATGCACCCTGGGGTTCCCATCACACTGGTGTCATTAGTAACACAGGAAACTAACTTTTAAAAACTTGGGGCCAAATTCTCAACTAATGTAAAATGTGTAGCTCCACTGAGGTTACTGAAGCTTTGATCATTTACACCATCTGAGATTCTGGCCCTTCATTTGAATCTTGAATTATTTATTAAGATGGAGCTTGATAAACTTATAAATAAGGCTGCGAGTCTTTCACAGAGATCATGGAAGTTATTGATTCCGGAACATTCCAGGATCTCTGTGACTTCTGCAGCAGCTGGTGCGACTGATGCCAGGGCTGCCTGAGCAGATGGGCGCTGGCCGCTGCTTGGGTGACCCCAGGCAGCTGGTCCAGGCTATCCCCGGAGCAGTGGTGGCAGGGCCCCAGGGCACCCTTTCCCTGCCTGGAGCAGCTGTGGCAGCAGGACCCCAGAGTGCCTCTCCCCCCTGCCCGAAGCAATGGCAGTGGTGGGTCTCCAGGGCTGCCTCTGGCCCAGAGCAGTGGCAGGGCTCCAGAGGGCTCTCTCCCTGCTCCCAGCACCTAAGATTTAGTCACTGGTATTTTTAGTAAATGTCATGGAAAGGTCCCAGGCTGTGACTTTTTGTTTATGACTTATACTAAAAATACCCATGACTAAATTGTAGCCTTACTGATGACCAAGATTACCTGAAGGGGTTACTTGCAATAGCAAAGGACTGGACTCAATGACCCAACAGGTTCCTTCCAGTTCTATGTATTATGTTCCTCTAAAAGCTTACAATAAAACATTATGGCATAATTGGCAAGCTGATTTGTTATTATTTTTTTTAGTGTTGCCAATGAGCTGAACAAAAGCCTCCCCATGTACATGACCTAGAACAAATTTAGAATGCCAATCTATAATTCTGTCCACAACCCAGCACAGGAACATGGACTGCCAGCTTCCCAGCCTGTAATGGGTCCACGTTGAAAGTGGAACACAACTTTAGGTCTATTCATTTCCTGATTTTATCCTAAACATAGGATTAAAACAAGATGGAAATCAGATCAACACTTTCCCCTTAAATATATGCAGACCTCAAATACTCTGTGAGGTACCATGATCTGGTTAACTATTTTTGTACTCTTCAGTCTGGGCTGATTCAGAATCAGGAGTAGTAAAACACCTGTGAGAAAGCTAGTTGCCAGTATTTTGGGGAAGGATGGGGCCAGAAAGAATTCAAAATTCTGTAAGAAAGCCTGTTGTCACTAGATATTCTATATAATTATGAGCCTAAAGAGGGTCAGAAATCTTTGGATGATAATAATAATTACTTATTTCTATTATAATAATTCTTAGGACCGTATGCATGGACCAGAACCCCGTTGTGTTAGGTGCTGTATAAACACAGAACAAAAATACGGTACCTGTCCCAAGGATTTCTTGCAAGCCAAATCTCTGAGCCTTTTGAGATTTGCAATCAACACTAATCAAAATGGCTTTGAGAAGAAAAACAGTCCAAGAATCTGAGCTTGAATTAATGAGACTGCAGGTCAATAGAAAAATATCATTCTAGGCTCTTTACAGAAGTCTTCTGCTACTTGAAACACCAGATCACATTTTGTCCCTGGAACAGATTCACCTCTGTGGTGCAGAGGTAGCCAAAGTTATGCTGTTCATTAGGTTCTGAACAGTCCTACTTAGAGCCTGAGAAGTGAAAATTCCAACTTTCTACTTTCTGGAGCAGCAGTTAATGCATTTATGGGTGGCCAACTCCTGTCCTTCCCCAGGAACATAGTCCTTACATGGCAGCAGGGGGATAATAATGGGGAGGTGGCTCTTCTTCCACATCCCAGGGTCTCCTGCTCAGTGACAGACTATGAAGGAGAAGAAAGATAGATCTTTCATCAAGCACTCAAAAGTAACCCTTGTAAAAGACACACAAATATTGGAAAGCCTCTGCCTCAGTTTCCTTTTTTCCACTGCAGGAAGTGTCATGGACTTAATTAGGTCCAATTAATGGGGACCTAGTGCGAGCAGTGAAGAGACTGGGAACTTGGGGTGGGGAACACATACAGGGGCTGAGTTTCTCATTTACATGAGGTCATATCTTTAGTGACAACCTTCTATCTTTCTCCAGGAGGTTAGTCTGTAAATGGTGTGTGTGTGGGTGTGTGTGTTTCCCCCTCCCAGTCACTTTTAAGAGGAGAGAGAGCAGGTGGATACAACATGTAGATGGTATACTCTTTGAGATTACAGCCTGTCTTTCACTGTATGTACGTGTGCATGCGCACACAGTGCTTAGCACAATGAGCACCAACCCTTGATTAGGTTGTACCCATAAATGATAAAGTAGTAAAAATGACTCCACTCATAACCCTGAGGAGATGCAGATTCTGTCCTTTTCTATATTATCCTTCCTCAGAATTGCTCAGCTTAATGCAGAGTTGACTCACGTGGCCCCTTGGAGTTTAATACATGCCCATTTACAAATGCAGAAGCAAGCCTCACAGTCTAGCTCCAAGTACTTAGGGACACATTTTTAAAGATATTTAGGTGCCTAGTGGGATTTTCAGAAGCATCCATTGATTTTAAAGGGTTTCAGGCAGCTAGAGGCTTTTGAAAATCGCATTAGGCACCTAAATACTTTTTAAAATCTGACTCTTAATGCCAAGGACTGGGAGTTTAAAGAGGGCAGCAAACGGAGAATAGTCAATAAAAAGGACCTTAAGTTGGCAAGAATCTTACAAAAGTTCAGCAAGGCAAGTTTGTGCAGTGAAATGTTTATGAATACCGAAAAATCCTTGAAGTGCCAGAGGGGCTGCCTAACACCAGTGGGGCATTCTCTGCTACGTTCAGTTCTCTCTTGGATTTTTTTTTTTGCACTGCTATTAAGTTTTATCCCTCTTAATCATTCCACAATTACAATGCTTTACAGTCCCTTCCTATGCTTGGATTAAAAAAATACTACACTGCAATATTCCAGTGTCTCTGCTGTGATTGTCTTGACAGAAGCAGAGCCGGTGTAATTTGCCCATGTTTGACTAACCACCATCTGGGAAGGATATGGTGACATGAGAATCTTCACAGGACTCTTGTTTTTCTACTATCTGCTGGACAACTAAGGAGATCATCAGGCTGCTGGGATGAGTGCCAGATGGTAGGCAGGTATGTTTATGAGTTTAAGATTCTTATTTTCTTTCAGTGCTTGCACATGCTGTTCATGTAGAGGAAGGAAAAGTGAAAGGCGGGGCAGTAAATGAATCAGTGACTAGACTACAATGGCTCAAAACCACTTTCAAGTTTCTCAAAATGTGTCTGTTTCACAGTTCACCCCTCCTCAGTTGTTGTTCTTGTTCCACAAAGGCTTAAAGGTTTTAATTGAATCATTCTTTTCTATGTTCTTACTCAATGGCACATTCTCTGAAAGCTTGACTTTGTTTGGAACATGTCGGCACTACTGAGCTTCATGTTCCCCATGTTCCCCTTTGTTCTCTCCCCACATAGGTCCAGGGTGAGGGAAGAAGAGTGATGTGTCCCTGCCAGCAGTCATTCGAAGTAGCTAATTTAGTGACAATACTGTGTCCATCTTCAGCGGGGAAGTCTGAGGGCTGGTCTTCACTGCGGGGTGGGGGGAATCGACTGAAGATACGCAACTTCAGCTACGTGAATAATGTAGCTGAAGTGGATGTACCTTCAGCCGACTTACCTGCCATCCTCATGGCGGCGGTCAGCGGTGCGCTCCCCCATCGACTCCAGCTTGCGCCTCGTGGCAAGCTGAAGTTACAGAGTCAACAGGGCGCTGCTAGCGATCGATTTCTCATGTCTTAACGAGATGTGAGAAATCTATCGCTAAAAGATTGATCGCTACCCGCCGATCTGGCGAGTAGTGAAGACCTACCAATAGTAACACAAAGCCTGTTGGCTGGGTAGAAAGAGAGAGAGTTACAGCAACTCAGCCCTGGTCTACACTACGAGGTTAGGTCGAATTTAGCCATGTTGAGTTGATTTTATAAGCAATGTGTTTACACAAACAACCCCATTCTGTTGACCTAAAGAGCCCTTAAAATCGACTGCTGTACCCCTCCCTGGTGAGGGGAGTAGTGCTAAAATCGACTTTGCTCGGTTGAATTTGGAGTAATGCAGACACAATTCGATGGTATTGGCCTCCGGGAGCTATCCCAGAGTGCTTCAATGTGACCACTCTGGACAGCACTTTTAACTCTGACGCACTAGCCAGGTACACAGGAAAAGCCCCAGGAAATTTTGAATATCATTTCTTGTTTGGTCAGCGTGGCGAGGTCAGCAGCACAGGTGACCCAGAATCGCAAATGAGCCCACCATGGACCAAACGGGAGACAGTGGATCTCACTGCAGCATGGGGAGAAGAATTTGTGCAGGCCAAACTATGATCAAAAAGAAGAAATGTTAATATATGCCAAAATCACACAGGGCATGATGGAGAGAGGCTACAACAGGGACACACAGCAGTGCCGCATGAAAGTTAAGGAGCTCAGGCAAGCTTACCAAAAGACAAAGGAGACAAACGGTCGCTCTGGGTCAGAGCCCCATACATGCCGCTTCTGAGATCAGCTGCATGCCATTCTGGCGGGGGGAACCCTACCACTACCGCACCACTCTCCATGGACACCTGCAAGGAGGGAGTCTCCCGCAAGAGGGAGGAGGAGGACGAAAATGTGCAGCAGCCAGGACCTTTTCATCACCCTGGAGCCAATATTCTCCCAAGGTGGGTTCCCAGACCCTGAAGCCAGAGAAGGCACCCCTGGTGAGTGCATATTTGTAACTACACTACAGTGTTTAAAAGCAATTGTGTTTAATGTTTGATTTGCCCTGAATACTTGGGATGCATTTGCAGCCAGTACAGCTACTGGAAAAGTCTGTTAACGTCTCTGAGGATGGAGCAGGAACCCACCAGGTTCCATGAAGCACTCTGGCAACTCCCCAGGCTGCAGGTCCTGGTCCTAGGCCCACAAAGGTACAGTGTGGTAGAGTCAGGCAGCAGGTTCCAAATCCCCTTGCCTATGATGACAGGCTGTTACACTGCAGTCTGCCCCAGGGAGCTGGGGCTTGATGATGACTGAAGTAACCTAGACTGAGGCAAGATGGGGTCAGAGGATTGGGGGTTTCCCAAAGTGGGGAGACTCAGAGGCAGAGTGTGATGGTACTGCTAGGGGGCAGCACAGTAGACACAGAGCACCGGGATCCAGGGAGAGACATGGGGCCAGCGGACAGCGGGACACCAGCCTGCAGAGGGCGCTCCACGCTGGAAAGAGCTAATTCCCAGACAACCAGCAGGAGGCGCTACAGGGTGAGTTGTCGCCCCTGCTACAGTTAGCCTCAGGAGAGTGATATCATTCATGAACACCAGGCTGAAATGAGGGATTTTTTGTAAGGGTATAGTAAAAGGACCCCGATCATGCTGGGCTGTTTGCTCTTGGCTAAAAGGGATCATCCCTGAGAATAGCCACGTGAAGGGGGGAGGGGGGAGGGTGAAGGTATCATCCCAGAGAATTACCATGAGGTGGGGTGGGGGGACGGGTGTGCTGCCCATCCACCCAAAAACTGCAGCCCCTCCTTTTAAATGGCAAACCCAACCGGCATTGCTTGCTATGGGAAAGGAGGGTGCTGCAGTTTGAAACCATTCCCACATGTTATGAACATGAAAGAAGCCAACCCTACATACCCTTTGGCTTACCATGACTGCCTGGAAACCGAATTCTGTTGCCCAGCCATGTGTGATGTGTCACCCTACGGGCAGGAGCTCAATGTAAAAGGCAAAATGCAACCTTGTACCTAAAGCACATGTGCTGTCTGCTGTGAATTGCTTGATTCATTGTGAAAGAGTCTCCATTTTGTTCTTTGAAATGTATCTTCTTAAATTCTGCTCTCCCTTTTTATCTCCCCACAGGTGCAAATGTTTCTTCTGTATCCCTATCATCTCTGTCCCAGAGGTTATTGCAGATTAGAAAGCGAAAAAAATGAACTCCTGATTACATGTTTTCCAAGCTCATGCAGTCCTCCCACACTGATAGGGCACAGCTAAATGCATGAAAGCATACAGTGAGTGTGATGGAAAGAGGCCGCAGGAGACAATGCTGAGGCTAACAGGGGAGCAAACGGACATGCTCAGGAAAGGCAACAAGAGCACAGACCACCGCTGCTGCATCCACCGTATAACCGCCTGCCCTCCTCCCCAGGTTCCATATCCTCCTCACCTAGATGCCCAAGAACATGGTGGGGGAGGCTCTGGGCACCCAGCCACTCCACTCCAGAGGATGGCCCAAGCAACAGAAGACTGTCATTCAAACACTTTTTATTTGTAGTGTGGCTACTATGAGCAATGTGGCCTTGTCCTTCCCTCCTCTCCCACCCCACTTGGGCATGGTTTCAAAACAACAGCGACTATTTCCTTTGCCATCTTTGATCAAAGGGGAGAGAGTGGTTGGCCTACAGGGAATTAAAATCAATAAAGAGAGCAGGTTTGCATCAAGGAGAAACACACACAACTGTCACACCATAGCCTGGCTATTCATGAAACTGATTTTCAAAGCCTCTCTGATGCGTAACATGCCTAGCTGTGCTCTTCTAATCGCTCTGGTGTCTGGCCGCTCAAAATCAGCCACCAGGCAATTTGCCTCAACCTCCCACCCCACCACAAACATTTCCCCCTTACTCTCACAGATATTGTGGAGCGCACAGCAAGTAGCAATAACAATTGGAATATTGGTTGTGCTGAGGTCTAACCTAGTCATCAAACAGCGCCAGTAAGATTTTAAACTTCTAAAGGCACATTCTGCACTTGTTCAGCCTACAGTTGAACTGCTCCTTACTGCTGTCCAGGCTACCTGTGAATGGCTTCAGAAGCCATGGGAGCAAAGGGTAGGCTGCATCCCCAAGGATAACTACTGGCATTTCAACATCTCTAACAGTAATTTTTTGGTCTGGGAAGTAAGTCCCTTCCTGCAGCTGTTCAAACAGACCAGAGTTCCTAAAAATGCAAGTGTCATGCACCTTTCCTGGTCATCCCACATTGATGTTGGTGAAACGTCCCTTGTGATCCACCAGGCCTTGCTGCACCATTGAAAAGTACCCCTTGTGGTTTATGTACTGGCTGCCCTGGTGGTCCGGTGTCAAGATAGGGATGCGTGTTCCATCTATCGCCCCGCCACAGTTAGGAAACCCAATTTCAGCAAAGCCATCCACTATGACCTGCATGTTTTGCAGAGTCACTATCCTTGCTCGTAGAAGCCTAGTGATTATGTTGTCTTCTTGGATCACAACATCCCCCACAGTAGATTTGCCCACTCCAAATTGATTCTCAACTCACTGGTAGCAATCAGGCATTGCAAGCTTCCACAGGACTATCGCCACTTGCTTCTCAACTGTGAGGGCAGCTCTCATCTTGGTATCCCTGCGCTTCAGGATGGAGGAAAGCAACTCACAAAGTTCCAGGAAAGTGGCCTTCTGCATGCAAAAGTTTCACAGCCACTGGGAATCATCTCGTACCTGCAACACTATGTGGTCCCACCAGTCTGTGCTTGTTTGTCGGGCCCAGAATCAGCATTTCATTGTTTCAGCCTTCCTCACTGCCACCATGATGTCTCACTGCCACATCCTGTGCTTTCAGGAATGTCTGTGTCCATGACCTCCTCACAATCATCCTTGTGCTGGTGGCTCCTAGCCAGATTCTGCACATACTGCAGGATGATGCGCAAGGAGTTTACAATGCTCACAACAGCAGTGATAAGCTGAGCAGGCTCCAGGCTTGCCATGCTATGGCATCTCTATGGGTAACCCAGGAAAAAAGGCATGAAATGATTGTCTGAAGGGAGGGGAGACTGACAACATGTACTCAAATCCCTTCGCGGCAATATTTTTGCCCATTAAGCACTGGGAACTTAATTCAGAATTCCAATGGGTAGCGGAGACCGTGGGGTCTGTGGGATAGCTACCCACAGTGCACTGCTCCAAGAGTTGGTGCTAGCCACGGTATTGAGGATGCACTCCGCCGACTTAATGCGCTTAGTGGGGACATACACTATTGACTGTATAAAATCTAAAGATCGACTTCTATAAATTCGACATAATTTCGTAGTATAAACATACCCTAAGAAAGGCCTTTTTCAAATGTACTCTGTGGGCCTTCCCATATCAAAATCTTGGAGATTCTATTTCTTTCTGGAAGGATACAACTCGGGATCATCCTCTACTTTGCAAATGTGTGCACAGTTTGGTGTGCTGTGAATAGGTTTATGAACAGAGAGCCTGAGAGTAGAATAATCAAGTTCCAGAAGCTTATTGTAGGAGGGCGCTTAGACTCTGGGAGCCAATTCTCCATTCTGCTTAAACACTTTACACCAGTGTAACCCTTCTATTGCCTTCAATGAAGTTACACTAGTGTAAAACTGTTGTGATGGAATGGAGAATCATTCCTTTGGATTATAAATACATACAAAACCCATAAGGTAACTAGATAACATTAGTATTCAAGACCACTTATGAAAGAGCAGGTCAGGAAGAAATGTGTATTGCTGTTGTTAATTATGCAAAATAACCCCCCCCCCCCCAAAACCACATTCACCTTGTGCCCGTCTTACTAATGCAGGTTGCAAATCAGCATGTGGTCGTTATTGAGGGAACAGTTCTGTGATTTATGTAATCTAAAAACATGCACAAGGATTCCCCCAATTTTTTCCACCACCTTAGGTAAGGTAATTACTATGGAAATTATCTGCTAGTTTATTAATTAAACATCTATAGAGATGACACACACTGTCTAACTCTCTCAGTACGTCTTGGCATAAGGCAGCACACAGAATTTTGGCAACCAGCTAATAGTAGAATAGGCTGGAGGACCTAGACATACCCAAGCCTTCTTGACACAGGAACGGCTTGACACAGGAACCTCTTCCCTTTGCCAGAGGTTCACTCAGTGCCAACTCCAATGCACACTCCCTTCCAGGGATGGCTCTTGTCCATATTGGCAAACAAAATCACAGAGAAGAAAATATGAAATTACTCTTCAAAATACAAGTAGAGGGATGAGCACAGAGCCAAGCTAGAAGTATCCAAATGTGAGATCTCACACTGCTAACTGTCACTCTGAAATATGTCACATATATAGGAAGTCAAACAAACAGGTTCATCCACGCAAGGATGAGGGCACTGTGGGAAGACAAGGTAGGCCATTTGCACTCCAGATAATAAAATATGTAAAGCAGCATTACACAAATTACAAATAAAAACAGCAGCAGGGACACCAAGATCATTAGCGTGCTAAATGGAAGCTGGCTGTCAAAATCCTTCACCAAATATATGGAGTTGCAAGGAGGAAGAGGAAAAGTGAATACAGAACCCAACAGGCTAGCAGGTAATGCAAGCCAGTCTGTTTATTCTATGCTAAATAAGGATCCAGGACTTGCTTTGGAACAGCTGCAGTGGAATAAACCAAGAGTTCAGGATGACAATAAGTCTACTTTATTTAACAACCTGTGGCTGATCACAAGGGGGGCAGCAAGTTCTAGATGCCTGAGAATGGTAGCAGAAAAGAGTTTTCCGGTATAACATACAATCAACATTTTTAGTTCTGTCTACGTATCCTGTGACACTGCCACTTGTCATCTCAGACATAGCAGAGATAAAAGAGATAAAAACTTGGGGGCTAGACAGAACATGAGCTTAAATTCAACACAGCGTACAAATGTCTATGTTAGATAATTTCTAAGAGTCTAGGTGTTCTATGGATTGCCTGGCTCTCAGCCTGAGTTCTGACCAAGGTCTGCTCAGCATGCAATAGAAGAGGAGGCAGCAAAGGTTCTACCGTTGTGCTTCACAGATCCCTGTGGGTATAAGTCAGAGACCTGTGTAAGCCTTTGGGCGGCTCTCTTGGTTTGATACAGCATGCAAATGTCTGTCATGCTGTCCATATATCACCAGAATGATTTGCCAAGCCCCTTCCTACCTCAGCACACATGCCATGTCAGGTAATGTAAAGTTGGCTACTCTAGCTATGTCAGCCAAGGTTTCCCCAAAGCTACTTTGCATCCAAAATCCTTGTGCAAGGACCAGCCAACTTGTGAATGAAAACAGTTATTTCATAGTCATCTGTATTATTGAGAAAACATTATCAGAGTAGGCAAATTTGTTCTTATTGTCTTTGAACTAACCCAAACTATCTTAGAAGTTAGATGAAGTTTGGACAATTTTTTATTCTTGTTTGTTTATATTTTTTGTACAAGTCTGTAATTCTGTATTTCAGCCAGGACTGGGAACAGCAAAAAACTAATGGCAAAGCTTTTGTTGCAGTAATTTCCAGTCCAGCCAAAACAAGATTCCTATTTTGATCCCCAGACCTTAGAGGCATGAATAAGGAGAGAGAGCCAGGTTCTCGGATGATACAAAATGTAATAGTTCCAGTGAAACTGATGGAGCCATGTCAATTTCTATCAGCTGATTATTTGTCCCAGAATGTTGGATGGTTACCCAAACTGAACCTTTTCATAGAATATAAGTCCAGAAGGGGACATTATAATCATCTAGTCAGAGTCCTGTATAACACAGGCCATAGGATTTCCCTGAATTAATTCCTATTTGAACATGAGCATGTCTTTAAAAAATATTCCAATCTTGATTTAAAAGTTGCCAGTGATGGAGAATCCACCACATACCTTGGTAAATTGTTCCAGTGGTTAATTACCGTCACTGTTAAAAATGTCCACCTTATTTCCAGTTTGAATTTCTCTAGCTTCAACTTCCAACCTCTAGATCGTCTTACATCTTTGTCTGCTAGACTGAAGAACCTGCTATCAAATTTTCATTCCCAGGTAGGTATTAATAGATTGTGATCAAGTCATCCCGTAACTTTCTCTTTGTTAAGATAAAGAGATTGAGCTCCTGGAGTCTATCACTACAAGACACGTTTTCCAGTCTTTTAATGTGGCCTACAGTTATAGGTATTTGCTAGGCAAGGCATAGGTATAAGTTAAGGTAGTAAAGCAATGAGCTTACAGGCTTCAGGCCTCTAAAACAATAGTTTTAACTATTAAACTAGGCATATGGCCCAAAAAGGTTTAGCATAAGCAGTTAACCAGGAATAATCATAGAACATAAAATATCTCAAGATAGAATACTGTAGTGAATAAACTGTTGACAGGTAACCACAAGATGCTAGTCTATACCAGGTTTAGATATTTTAAAATTTTTATTGTATTTAATTTTGCCCCGGAATTTATCAGTGTTTATTACTACAAGAACAAAAACAAGTGAAAATCAGTGGAGAATGATGTTAATTTTTCTGGGTAAATCTTGTGGTTTATTTTGACGGACAGAAGGTGGGAGAAGTAATCAGTAGATGAATGCTTTGAGGAATGAAATTCAACGTCGTTTGCTGCAGAACTAAAACAGAACTCAAAACACAATGCCGCCTCTGAGTTTAAGAAAATAATACATCTCTAATACACAAATAAAACTTTTCATCTGAATAAACAGTTTACTGTTGAGACTTAGAACTCTTAGCATATAAATATTTACATTTCATAATTGGGCCTCACCATTTGCAGCACATGCACTCAACTTCATCCTTTGCTCCTGTTTTTTTTGTTTTTTTAAAAAAAACTTTTGAATACTTCCTTGTGTTCTGAAATGTATTCGGCTACAAATTTTTGTTTTCCTCCCATTTCAGTGTGTTGGATGTTTAAACCATTATCTGCTAACAGCTTGATGTGTATGTGGTGGGCGTGAGATTCAGCAGTATGTTCAGATGGGCACCCACTTCAGAGCTTGCATGCATGCCTGTTTGTTTATTGTGTGCATCTTCTAGACTGATAGCTTTACTTCAACAGGCAGCTTTGCATATCCACAGACTAACGTGTTATCGTAACACATTTATCTCATGCATTATATTGTATTTTCCTAATAAAACAAGGGTTTTTATATATATTTGAATGACATAAAAGTAGGGTGAAAATAGGAAAAAATAAAAATAAAAATAATACTTTTTGTAAAACTCAAGATTTTTTTTGGTAAATAGAAGTTAAACTAAAAATGAAAGGGCTTAGATATTTTAAAGTTAGGAATATTAGCAGGTGTCTGACCACGAGAATGCCATGGTAACTAATGGATTTATATGCTAAGAATCTTGAGGTAAACAGACTAGTAATCTACGTGGGAAGGACACCCCAACGTTAGCAAGACAAGGAAATAGAAATAAGGAAAAGGGAATGAAACCCTTACTGAATATGCATTAGTAGTATAACACCTTATAAAGTTGTATCCCAGCCTTCATGCCTTGGGTGATGTAACTCTTGGGAGAGGCCAGGATGACGACCACTAGTGATGGTAACAAGGAAGATGAGGAGGAAGATAATGATCACACTTCAGGTTGTTCTGTAGGGATGGTGTGAGTATAAGGATGATCAGATACTCTGTGTTTTCTCTCTACTTCCCTGCATTGTAGTGCTTGCAGCTTTGCTAACTGTGAATAAAATGATTACATATACAGAAGATTTGTCCTAAATGTGTATTACAACCATGCATGTGGGAGTTCCCAACTGAACAATAATTTTAATAATACTGGGACTGATCTTGGGACAAGAATGTAACAAACCTCAGAGTGTTAACTGAGAGTTCCTAAGTAATCAGCATAATTAATATACAATCACTATATCAGCCAACACACTCATTCTTGTTGCTCTTCTCTGAATCCTCTCTAACTTATCAACATTCTACTTGTACTCTGGCCACCAGAATTGAACCCCACTAAAACAAACAAACAAAAAAAACCCCCACCCTTTCAATGATGATTTCCAATTTCCAATCTGAAGTTGGTCCACAAATCTTTAGATAGAAAAATGAGGTAGGGTTCTTCGGAGATTGCTTACATCAGCAAAATTGCACTATCTGAAGATTGTACTGTAACAACAATTCTCCAACATATTACACCCCAGTTCAGTCTTGTCTAAGTTTTAATTATCTTACTGATTTTTGTTAAAACAACAATGCTTAAGCCTACTCCCATTTATACCAGCTTCACAATGATTTAACAATGCTGAGTTCAGGTCTACACTACAGAGTTATATCAGTATAGCTACATTGCTCAAGGGTATGAAAAATCCACACCCCTGAGCAATGTAGTTATACTGACCTAACCCCTGGTGTGGACAGAGCTATGTCAGCAGGAGAGCTTCTCCCATCGACACAACTAACACCTCTCATGGAGGTGGATTAACTATGCCGATGGGAGAGGCTCTCCTGTTGGCGTAAGAGCGACTTCACTTAAATGCTACAGAAGTGCAGCTGTGCTGATGCAGAGTTTTGATGCCCTGACTTCAGTCAAATTACTCCTGATTTACACTGGCATGAGGTCAAAATCAGGCCTTTGGATTTTACAGATCTGGAATACCAGGATCTCCTCTTACCATGTTCTCAGTAAAGGCTTCAGCCTGCAAAGAAGTATTTCCAGTATCTTGGCCTATTACAAAATATGCTTTATTATTAGTGTCACTGTTACTGAGGTGCTTAGAAGCCCCAAGATGGCTGGGTTCCCATTGAACTAGGAAGAGTACAGAGTACAGTCCCTGCCTTGAAGAGTTTACAGTCCCTGCCTTGAAGAGTTTACAATCTTAATTTAAAGTAAAATGCCTTCCCAATAGGCTCCATTTTTGACTATTGTGTTTAACCAAGTGAAATCACTGAAATCATTATTTACTTTAGCTGGTTGGTGTGAGGCACTTTTAAAGCACACAAGTCACTTTGTGACTTCCCTTCCTCTTTCCTGAACAAATCCCTCCCCACAGCTCTCGCTTTCACGCATGAGAATCCTGTCAACATTTGGAACAGAACCATGCCAGCTACTTAAAAAAAAAAAAATCCTCACACTACAGTAGACTCTTGATTATCCAGGATTGGGTTAACCAGAAAGTGGATTAACCAGGATGTCAAAAAAAAATATATGCGTAACTCGCAGGGCCAGCTCTGGCTTTGTTTCCGCCCCAAGCACACAAAAAAAGCCCCCACCAGGGCACAGGGCAGCCAGTGAACCAACACCCCCTCCCCCTCGCGCAGGGTGGCTGGTGAACCAACCCCTCCTCCCCATATTTCCTATGGAGGGTGATTATCCAGGATTTTATTAACCAGGATTAATTTTTTCCCTATCATCCTGGATAATCGACAGTCTACTGTATTTAAACAAGTCTGGTGTCAGCAAGGTGATAAGTGTAGACAGGACTTTCTCTCAGAGAACCACATGGCAAAGCTGTTGCATAGATTTCCCAAAATGATTTAATCTACAGTACATTTTTGCTGGCAAGAATGTTCTCACCCATCACTCTGGTCTGGAAAATGATGCAAGAAAGATGTTAGGAACAACAAAGTTTAAACATGAAAAACATATATTAAAAAAAAGTCACGTTTTTCTCCTTGTTCAAGGCCTGCAGAGTGCTAGAATAAACCCTGTTCAACAGAGTATGTGCATTATGTTTGCCATCCCTTTGCAACTCAGCACAGCTAGCTAAGATAACACGGTGCAGCTTTAACCCAGAGGGTTCCTCCAGGCAGCCTGTGTAAAAGGGTTAATGACAGATGTTTCCATTAAAACTGACCTACCTCTTAATTTTGCTGCAGCCTATTAATATCCTTGCTTTGTTCTTATTTGCATGGGCAAATGGAGGCACACTCCATAACTAGTAACACACAACCCACACTCAAAAAAAAGGTTACTTCATTTTGAACTGATGCAAATAATATTATTTCTATTTTTAGAAATATATATATAAATATATATATATATATACACACACACAAAAAAAGAGAGAGAAAAGGCTTCTAGCACAATGCTACTATTTACGGAGAATTAAAAGCTCTGCGGTCTGGTATTCTGAACCTCTGAATGGCGTACATCTGTAGGCTACTGAATACTACTAATAGAAATAGGTAATGTTTCCTTGCAGACAGCCAACCAGATTGACACTTCAGCCTATTTGATCCAAAATGATAAATACAAAATTCTCTAAGAGAAGTGCAGTGTTCTTTACTGGAAATTCACTAGCTGGAGAAAACGCAACAAAACTCTAGAAGTTATACAGGAAGGTATTTTTATTTACCTATTTTAAAACATTTATCTAGAATTTGTTTCCATCGTTCTGAGATTGGGGGGCTGAAAGTCTCCAAGGATTGATAATAGGATGTGAAGGACTTAATTTCTCCAGCAATCGGAACACACTGGAAGTCCATACTGACTAAAACCTCTTTCTCATGCCCTTCCCCATCAATGGCTCTTTGGTGGTCTATATGACATGGACAAATGGTCTCAGTCCAGTGTTTCTAGTGGTATTGTGTTAACACCACAAAAATCATCACCACAATCAATATTAATTGGCCCTAACTTTGTCTCAGCAGACAATAGACAACCAAGTCAGAATTCTGACACTGCTACTGAGATGGCACCTTAGAGAGAGCATAATTTGGATAAAGGTAATAAAAACATTTAAGTTGACACTGAGCAATGAATAGTCTGATCAGTCCAACATTTATTTTAGAAAATACATTTTACCAGGAGATTTTAACATTCACATTAAGAAAAACTCTTGTAAGTCTAACCGTCTTCTCCAGAGACAGGAGTCATAGCAGAACTGGTTGGGAATTTTCCACTGATATGTTTTTTAATGGAAAATCAGTTTCCACAAAATTGGAGTGTTCAACGGGAAAAATTTTATTTTGCCAAAAAAAAAAAATTCTATTTGCACTGAGCAAAATCAAACAAAACTGGGTCAACCTAAATGGAAACATTTTAGTTTGTCAAGCCAAATCAAAATGTTTTGTGAAGCACTGTGGTACATCATGGGAATTCTATGACCATGGTGCATCATGTGAGATACTGCCTAGCCAGGGAACTAAGAGGAAGATGTGGGCGCAAGACATCTAATCTACAATTACTATGCAGCTCCAAGTCAGTCTCAACAGTGTAAGGGACTGATAATTAGGCCAACAGCATATTTTGGGTAAGCCCCTGAAACTGTTCTGCCACCCTCCTCTACCACAAAACATACATGACCACTGTTAGAGTTGTTGAAAGTGTTCGGATTCCATTTTCTCTAATGACCATCAACCACAATCACAGAACTATGCACAAGGCCAACCCAAGGACTACAGAGAGTGATACATAAATAAGTCTTTGTTACACATCCCAAACCTCACTGGTTTACATGCATGTCCTGCTCCTGTTAAAATTTTGTTAAAGGTACGTGCCTCCCTTTTATTATACACGTAAATAAAATAAAATGGAAAAAGAGAATGGTGGTGGTGGGTGATCTTTAGACTCACACCCATTACCCCATCCAATCCTGTAGCTGCTGAAGTGTATCAAAAAGGCTTAGTCTTTTTTTCAACCCTAATGATGGGTTCACATTAATTTAACATTTTCAGAGCTGACATTAGAAGGAAAAGGCTGAGAACTGCAGTTCCCAGATTAGACAGTGGGCTTTGCTGGGTCCAAAGGGTTTTAACTTTTAAGGGTTTCCTTCATTAGAATAACATGCAAGATGTGATTCCTGAACTACAAAGTAGTGACTTTTACAACTCAATGATTAGCACATATGTTCTTCTCCAAAGAGTATCTTTCTTAAAATTATACTATAGCTCAAAGAAAAGATATGGGCTTGATGAATAAATTACAGCATGAAGTTTTATAGCCTGTGTGAGCAGGATCATAATGGTCCTTACAAATCTATGTTTCCACTGATCTCTAGAGATTCCGATATTAATTGAATCAAAATAAAAAATATGGCCCAAAATATGTTTAATAACTATTTTTTAAAAAAAATATATCACCATTTAAAATATTTAGAGTACTGAGCTACAACAATTTCAATTTTTCATGTTTTGTTATGGAAGAAGGCCCTCTTAGGCCTGGATTTAGAAGACATGTGCTTAAGTTGATCTTTATTCAGGAAAGTACTTGAGCACATGCATAAGATTTAGCATGCACTTAAGCCCCATTAATGAGACATAAGCACATACATAAGTGCTGTCATGGAAAGGGACGTTTCTCTATACTGGTTCTTTAACTCGTAAGATCTAATGCCATCATAGCCTGAAGCCCCAAGCTGCAATGTTTCAATTACAAATGATATCTACCTTATATGAAAGTTGATTCACTAATGCTAAAATGTACAGAATTGTCACCTGGCCAGTTTTAGAGATTCGATATTTATATATGCATACATAGAGAAGTATGTTGATTGATGCACTGAAATTATAAATAATGAAAAAAGCAATAGGTAATATCTGTTAAAGCTACAGAGCCAGAACATTTTGTATCCTTATATGAAAAATAATTTTATACAAAGAATAGCATTCCTGGATGCATTTAGATTGTCAACAAATCTGCACAGGCTTAGCTAAAATAGGCTAGCTATCATTTTCTTGGAAAGTATAAGTGCCAACAATTTGCTCCACATTATACATGAAATCATTATTTTTAAACCCTTCTTCTACTGTAAAACTACACCACCTTTGTGAGAGAGGTTCACTTTAAGAAGAAAAAAAAAGTGGTATTCCAAGAAAAAGATTTTCTGGAAGTTACAGCACTTTGGTCCATTACCTGGTGGTAGACATGTAGCAGTGTTATGTGCATACACTTCTCTGTAACTAAGAGAATGCTCCTACAGGACCCCCTGCTGGCTAGGAATGAATTTGTATAAATATCTTGGGAAGAAGTTGCACGTATACACTCTTAGCCATAACTAAGAAGATAACATATAATCCAGAAATAAAGGGGCTAAGAAAACTCCCTCTTGTCCTACAGAGGTACAAGAAGAAACTTTGCCCAACATCGTGAACTACTTTTTGGAGTGGAAGCCCCAAATCACAGTACCCTTATTGTGAAGCATGCAAAACAGACTAAAGAGTAGATGCGGAGGGTTCAAAGAGGGATTGTGCTCGAGGTATAGCACCACAGTTATAAAAGTCCTCTTTTTCAGATTATCTGCTTTCTGTCCTGGAATTTTGTAATAACTCTTTTGTTCCAGAGTTAAGATTCATTATATCTGACAGGCTTCTTCTAACCTGAACACCTTTACTCAGCTATAACTGTATTCAGGGCATCCCTGATAGCTAAAGGGACCCAAGTTTCTTATTTTTTGCAAATTTTGGGTTAAAATCCAATGGCTTTTGATTATTTTTGGTGCTCCCCATTCTTTGGTACCTGGTCACTTGTCCTAGTTTACTGACTTTTTTATTTTTTTAAGTGGTATAATATCAAAGTGCAAATTATTGTACAAGCTATTTGTTAACATTACAAGCTGTGACTTGGCATGGAAAGGATCATCATCGAGCTGAGACAGCAGCAAGTATTCTGCAATAGAGTAGTGCTTCTGCAAATGAAAAAGCCCCTATTTAGATGGAACAGCAGGGTCATGTCTATTACATTACATGTTAATGCAGTGAATTGACACTCTTGATGATTCCTTGGCAGTTAAGGAGACCTGTAAGCATCCTAACAGGGCTAACTCTTTCTTTTCTCCCCCATCTCCCCAACAAGTCTGTAAACTTCATAACATGTACAAAACAGGAGCAAAAGCTGAAATGCTTTAACGGTCCCCAGAGGCTGCTTAAATAAACACTATCATTACAATTTAGACAATCTGGAGACCATTCAGTATTAAATCCCCATCCCAGGCAACAACCACCAAATAAATAAGGGATTCATGATGCACTCTACACAGCCATTTACTACCACAACCATTGTTACTTGACAATCAGGAGGAGGAGTTAGCAATGACTAATACTGCACCAGCCACATCTGTCAACAACTAGATAGAGAGCTCCACTGAGCAAACAGACTTGATCCCCACTTCTTACAGAGTCTTTCTTTGTCCTGCCTCAACTGAATCTCTTCTAATCTTCCCATACTATCTTCAGCAGCAGCAGGAGGAACTTCTACTGGAACCAGACATAACAAAAGGTGCCTTTCTCTATTTCAACATACTGTAAATATGTTCACACTGCTCCGCTTCTGCCCCCTATGTCCACTCCATGTCTCCAGCCACAGCACAGCATGAGTGGTAAGCACAGTCACATTATATTCTTCATGAAAGCAAGCATAATGAATGCTTTAATGGTGTCTAAGTCATTTCAGCATGCACAAGCAAATAAATACCGGTGCCTGTTATTACAGAGGAAAAATCCAGACTGCCTTGTACAATCAAAAATATTCCCAAAACAACACTAGGAATCGCAATGGTCCAGCTCTGAAATGCACAGCCCCTTTGGCTTCTCTTAGATAAATTATTTAATTAATTATTATTATTGTGTTTATTTGTACTGCAGTGTCCCGTAGAGGCCTTAACCAAGGAGCAAGACCTTATTACAGTGGTGGGCAAACTACGGTCTGTGGGACCATTCTGTCTAGCCCGCCTGAGCTCCCGGCTGGGGAGGCTCCCCTGACCCCTCCCCGGCTTCCCCCACTCTCGCTGAGCCTCAGCACGCCATGCTGCCAGCGCTCTGGACCGCTCCTGGGCAGCGCTGCAGCTTCTGCCACTTTGAGCAGCATGGTAAGGTGGCGGGGCTGCGAGCTCCGGCGGGCCACGCGGCCTCTATACACTCTGCCCTAAGCAGCATGGTAAGGGGGCTGGGCCAGTGGCTGGGGGAGGGGGTTGGATAAGGGGCAGGGAGCAGTTGGAGGGGGCCGAGGTTCTGTGGGGGTGGTCAGGGGATGGGGAACCGGGGGGGTGCTGGGTAGGGAATGGGGCTTTGTGGGGACAGTTAGGGTGAGTGGTGTCAGGAGGGGGTCATCAGGGGACAAGGAGAGGGGGGATTGATGGGTTGCAGGTTCTGAGGGGGGGCAGTTGGGGGCAGGAAGTGGGTGGGAGTCAGATGGGGCGGGGCCAGGCTGTTTGGGGAGGCACAGCCTTCCCAACCTGGCCGCCTATACAATTTTGCAACCCCAAAGTGGTCCTCGGGCCAAAAAGTTTTCCCACCCCTGCCTTATTGTATTAGTACCATAGATACCAATGGCCAGATAACTAGTTTGACTGTAAAGCCTTTATATAACTCCCAGATAAATCAGTTGGAGTTACAGGTGCTCAGCATTAGACAGATAAATAAAACCAAACTTGCATTAGACAAGTAAATAAAAGTGGCCAAGGAGCAGATAGGAATCCAGGTTTGAAAACACTGGCTTTAGACAACTTTTATACAACACCTTTTGCATAACTGGATAATACATAATCCTGCCATGAGTGCAGGGGAGTGGACTAGATGACCTCTCAAGGTCCCTTCCAGTTCTATGAACTAGCCATCTTAAATAAATAGTACATAAGCAGTATCACCAGGTAAGCCCACAAGACACCCTTCAACTCAGGGAAAACAAACAAATGTAAGATTTCCAGCTGTTTCAGCATCAGGAAGAATGCAATATTTATCCTGGAAGGAGCAAAAAACAGATGCGGTTAGATGGCAAGAGTTCATTTGGTTCTCTTCAGCACACAAAATAAAATTACATTTGCCATTATTATGTAAAAACAAAAAAAACCCACATTTTACACATTTGAGGCATTCTGGATAATCCTAATATATAAACCTCAGTTTTCCATGGCCACTCCTCCCCACCCATACTTAGAAAGTGCCTCATCAGGACACCTTCCCTTATCATCACTTATGAAAGCAACTATTTAAAAAAAACCTGATGTCAGGTAGATTCTGTAGCATCTTGACAACAGCTGCATTTGTGGCTTTTCCCTTTGGTTTATAGTCACATGGCATATTACCTTGCCTACCCCGTCATGGGATTTTACCAAGGGCGTAGCCATGGGTGAGCAAATCTGAGCCTGTGTGAATACAAAAGCCAGTGCCCAAGTGGCTGTGGATCAGGAACTCCTGGCTGAAGAGCAAGTGACTCTCAGCCCACCTGCAGAATGCCATGAGTGCCAGGGAGCAGCCTGGCACCAGCACCTCAAACTTTTCCTGGTCTGGGACAACTATGTCAAGAGCCGGGATCCACACAAGCACTGACCATTCCCTCCCAACCCCAGCTTAACCTCTGACTGTCCCTGGGACTTCAGGGATTGCCCCTCTCCCCTGGCCTTGGGCTCTCTGCACGCAAATCCCCTCTCTTCACCCTGCTATCTCTAACCTACAATGCTGCTCCGTGGCATTTTGCAATAATATAATGTAAAAGTATGCAACATAAATGATTTGCAATTATATCAAACCTCAGGTCATTGCCCGTCCAGCATAAGCTGGAGCCCACACAAATTTCCACTCTTAGCTATGTCACTGGATTCTGTGAAAACACCCCTGCTCCTGCAGCTGAAACACCGCTTCACAGAGGTCTGCTAAATGCCACTCTAGAACTTTTAATTGTGTTGGGCAGGCTCTTACTCCCTGAGGAGTCCCCTTGAAGTCAATGGCCTCATTGAAAATAATGGTAAAACTCCCATTGACTTCATTCGGAGTAAAGTTCTGTTCAATGTCAGATGGGTAGCAGAATCCGGCCTCCTGTTGACATTGCTATGATGGAGATCACTTTACAGAATCAGGACAATTATGTTTCTGTAGCTAGAATGCCCATAGCTATGCCACTTCCCGCTGCCAGTCTCTCCTATCCTATATGTCAAGCAGCGTCAGCCACAATAATACTTGGACAAGACACATTCAGGACACATCCAAAATGCTGCAGAAAGTGATGGCCATGATTCAGTGGACAGCACTCTTCCTTCTTAGCCAGCACTGAGGCAAGGTTCTGGCAAAAGGAAACTGTCACTCAAGGTGCCATTTTTCAGATGAGAGGTAAAAGGAGGGTTATTAACATTTTTTTGTCTACTAATGACCCCGTGATACTTTTTGCAAGAGAAGAGTGTTAGTCCTGGTGTCGAGGCCAAATTCCAACCTGGGTAATTCCATTCCACCTCTCTAACACTCTCCCCTTATTTCAGCTGTTCAGTACTTGGCATATCTTGACACACATGGCTGAATTTTTTTGGCAGACACAGTGATGCAACAGATTGGACCTGGCTGACAGACGAAGTAGTAGGGATATGTAAGTAAAGATATAGAATCACTTGGTAAAATCTGAGGTAAATGGGTTCACACCAGAAACAAACTCAATCGGCTTAAGCATATGGTGAAACTTGAACACTCCTATTTCAGCTTCTCATTCATCCCTTTACAAAAGGAAGCAAAAAATTCCACTGCCTCAATGGTATTTGCTGTTTGCAGCTTCCTTTTCTATTGGCCCTACCTTTGCGCACTACACCCATCCCCCTTACCTGTTCCTCATTAGAAAGTATGCCAGTAATTTTAGATCCAATTAAGTTTAGTTGCATTTTGGAACAGGGACTATTTATGTGTTTTCTTTTCTAATGCTGGGCCAGTACGGGGGCATAGCACAATGGAGCCTGGGCCTTGATTAATGCCTCCAGGTGCTACTGCTATACAAAAGACCCCACACCACTAGTAATAACAATTATTTATCTTCATTTGTATAAACTCAATGTTCTGCCTTTTTATTCCTGTAAATTAATGATACCAGAAATCATGACTTTTTAAATCCTAGTTGACAGTTTATATATATTAAGGAACAAATCGCAAATTCGTTCCAAGTTCTTTCCCTCCCCAACTCTCTTTGGGGTCCTGTCCCTCATTTGAGGTATTTGTCCCACATTTTTCAAGACTCATGTTACATATTTGGGTCTTGGCAGGTTATGAATTATAATCACCAGACTGAATGACCTGGGCAACCAGCTTCTACACCTATCTGATTTCTTTCCTTGTTGCTCTCCAAGTACCTTCTTGTCTGCCCCACTGAGATATCAAGAAATGTTCTTCATCAACATACAGTGTCATCTAACACATGACTCCTGCCAAGTTTTCATGTCGTTATATCAAGAAAATCTTCCTCTGGGGCAAGGGGAAAAGAAGAGGTCATTTTTCAACTACGGAAGAGTGAGCAGCCCTTTTCCTTTGGGACCAAGAGAATCTTAATTTAACAAACCTCTTCTTTCCTGTTACAGTGCTGCTGCTTGCAGATCACAATAGGCCAGACAGCATAACATATTGTTAGAAGAGCAAAACAATGACAAATATTTGCAGGTAAGCAGCAAATTAAACTCTAAATAAATACTGAAAAGTAGAGAAGTGGTTTCCTGGAGTGATGGGCAAACATCAAATGGATTTGATCAATTTAGACAAGCAAGCCCAAAATGTGGATTCTTCTTTATACAAAGCATTTAAACCCTTTGAATCTTCATGAAGGACCTGGTAATCTCCCAGGAAGAGGAGTATTGTAAAAGGTTTCCTGTTTCTGGACAAGTTGGCAGTACCATGGAAAAAGGCTTCTTCCATAATAGTTTGGCCCTTATTCTTCTTGTATTAGCCAGAAGCAGATACTTCAGGTAAATGAATAAGTAGTTTCGGTTTGAGTTTGCGTTGTCAGATTGGGGCTGATACTTATTCTATCCTAATGCCTACTTTTGTCCATTCTTAGTTGGAAAACAAGATAACCAAAATGATAATAACAATGCAATTGAACTGTTGTCAGTTAGCTGACACAGCAGACCCTGAGAGAACCCCCAAATACCACAGACTCTAGTAAGGTACGAAGGCACCCGGACCAGGTTTACTGTCAAACGAAGCACAGTAATAGTTTCCCATAGACTTTGCAAGACATACTACGAATTTGTGCCCCCTGACAATGGACTGGCTCAGTCAGTGGCAGGACTCTCCACTGTCCCCAGGCCCGACAAAGACACCGCTTCAGGGCTGTATTCTCATACACAGGTACAAACAAGGTACACATCATTCCTGATGTACTGAGGTGCATCCCCTCTACGTAGTAACGTACATCCCCTCTACGTGGTTAGGTGCCACCTCTCACCTTGTACATGTTGGTTCGAGCATAAACAACTCTATTCATCATATTACCCTTTTGCCCCTGTCTTTAGGATGGGTCAGCCTGTTCCTTGTTATCTGTATGGCATGTACAAGTGTTCTCGTACTTCGTAGGTTTGTGTACTTTTGCAACATCAGCCCTTTCCTTGCCAGCTTCTGTGAGCAGGGCCTGCCTCTGCCTCACAGTTTAACTTTGCTTTATGTTCGTGAAGTCTTGACCATTACTTTATCTCAGGCCTTAGGCCTCATACTGGATCTCTGATACAAGGGTTAATGTTTCAGGGCCTCATCCTACTATAAGCAGCCTGTGAAATTTCTGTTCTGTCCAATTCAAACCCAAAACTTTAGACTTGATTTGTCCTTGATCCTTTGTCTAAACCTAATCTGGATCCAGACTCAAACTCTAACATTTCCTCTTTGGATCTTCTCTACTTTACATAGTTTTGTTTAATTACTCACTTGCCATCTAGAAGTGTTCTACACTAACATTCTCCCTTACTTACTTGTCACTGGAAATGTGTCTGTGTAAATAATAACAGAGAAAATGTGGATCTCTATCTCCTATGCTTCCTTCCCTTCTTCATCATGAATAGGATAATAATTACTTGAGCAGGCTGAAAATGTAATATTTTTAAAAAAATTGTGACAATTATTAATTTTTTCAAAACTTTTTGACCAGCTTATAGAGTGGTTTAAAGATTTCAAAAATTCTAAATTTGAACTAATATTTTCCACAAAACATTTTGAAAGTTTTTCATAATTTTTTTTCAACTAGCTCTATTCAAAAGATGTCTCAGATAAAAACCTTAACACTAGACATGCTGTTGAATATGAAAATGTTTTAATAGATAGTGTTTGTATGTAATTAATATTATATACCTTTATATATTTTACACACACACACATGCACACACACAGTGTCCAAACCACTATAGCTTATGATAATGATAGAATAGTGTTTTGGGGCTGTTCGACAGTGGAGTATTTTATAAAGATAAACTTTGATCAATGTAATTAAATTAATTTTTTTAAAAAAAGTCTAGGATCCTTATTCCCCCATTCCCAGAGAATGACTTCAACCCTTAAATACAGTTGTACAACTCCATTGAAATGAACAGGGCTGAACTTGGCCAAGTGAGTTTAATAACTGAAGTACATCTCCCTCCTCACTCCCAGTTTTTTCTTGCTGTGGCTCCTATTTATCCTCAACTGAAGACAAATTAAAAGACAAAACAAAACAAACCCCTCTTTGCAAATCATGATAGGCAAGCTGAGGAATTCAAAGCTATGGGAGGGCATCAAGTCAAATAGTGTGGCTGCATTTGTAAAGAGCACGAGAATTTTGTGAGAAATGCTCCACATCTGTAGTTGTGAAGACTAAGATATCCAGTGACATACTTCAAGGCATTAGATTATAGTTTACAGGGATTAAGAAGGAATTGCTTCTTGCCTCGTCTTCATGAAGAGTGTTGCACAACTTATAGGTAAAGAACAGGGTAGTTTTCACTTTTCTACGGATTTTAATAGGAAGAGTGAATTGAGTTCATTTCCTTCTGACTCTGGATTTGGTAGACCAATGGTCTGATCCAGTATGAGAAACCTGTGTGCAGAGGTACAGCTGTTGGCACTGTGGGTATAACTGTTTCAAAAGATTTTTCCCTCCATTTTTCTAAGACTTCGCTCTTATCGTGGCAACTTTTACAGATTAGGTCATTCAGGAAGGAAAAAAAAATAAGATAGCAAACAACACCCACAATCAAATTTTCTGAAGAGTATAACTAAATCACAGCAAGCAGGCTTGAGCTTTGTAGTACCTGCAGGAGGTTTTTGTGAAAGAGCAGGGTATTAAAAATCTTGGCATATCCCAAGTACTCTCATTTTCACATTGAGCATTATCTGTTCCCTTAACAATTTCAGAAACTATAATCAGATTATTGCCACAAAATCCAAACAGCTCAGGAATGGACAGAGTGATAATACCAGCTGCTTTCATTCACACTGTTTGCTTCTTGCAGTACAAACCAACATTTTGTTTTGCCTTCGTCACAGTAATCACTGCATGGGGAATGATTTAAGGGATAGTATCTTATATCTTCCATTCAGTTTCATTTTCCAACTCATGTAAAAGCTTTGAAAGGGCTTTCTCTATCCCCACCCACACTTCATTTTGAAGAGCATTTGTGTTTTTGGTTTTCCAACCATGACTATATAAGAAGTTACACCACAGTGCTTTATAAACATTAAAAAATAACTGTCACAACACCCACTGTGACATGGGTAAGGATTACCCTATTTTACAGATGAGAAGAATGAAGCAGAGAAATTAAGTAATTTGGCATAGCCCAGAGGGGCTCAGAAGAAATCATTAAATCAGCCCTGGAATTACAACTCAGTTGTTCCTGGCTCTCAGTCCTGTGTTCACATCATACCTTTCTTTGCTGGAAGTGGAAGTACCAAAAATAAAATAAAGGATTTTTTGTGATATTCCAGCCTAGGTATAATCAGCAAGTTACAGAAATCTTGGGAAAACTCCTGTTCTGTGAGATTTTCAACCACACTCCTAGACAAGAAGTTCAGTTAAATCTAGATATGATTTGATAATCATCCAAACTTTTGGATGTTCATCTGAAATGAGCCCTCAAACCTTTGAAGACTCATTCGTTCTCATTGTAAATTCATATTTTCCTGCAGAAATCCACATAATCTACATATTCCCCACTTTACGATGGAGTTTTCCCAGTTTCAGTTTTTTATACAAGGATTTCCTGATCCTTCATTTATCTGAAGTTAACCCCTTAAAAAAAAAAAAAACAACAGTTACCGTAGGTGAGATTTTAAAAAGCAAATAAACTCATTTCCATATTGGATTGCATGGAGTATTGGTGACAAGAAAGAAATAATAATCCTCGTAGTTCACAAAATCAATATGTATGCTTAGTTCTCAAGAAAGTCCTACCTTTTAAAAAAATATTAAATAAAACATCAAAGCCTCCCATTTCTTCAAAATTCCACATCAAATCCAAGCATCTGATGCAATTAATAATCAATAGCTAATTTCTACATGGAAGTGATGTACTTTTAAAGCCATTTTCAAGTAAGTGATATTACACTCCCTGCTCCCCACCCCCCACTCCCACCCAATCAAACCTTAATTCTGTGTTAAGTGAATGAAATCTCTAGCTTGGCTTCAAAATGGCAATTTTAAGTCTTAATGACCTTCACATAGGGCTTTTGAACATTACATTAAAAAGATAAGCCTTTGAAAACTGTAAAATGTGGGTAAGTAGGAAATATTTGAATAAGTAATTATGAAGGCTAAAGAGAACAGTGATATGTATTATCGCCAGACCAAATTCATAGAAATATATTGGACCATGGAGATTCAGTCTAGTTTTTAAAAAGATCTGCATTTGTTATCAAACATTTTTCTCTCTCCTAACACCTCCCCCCACTGCCAAAAAAGAAACCTTAGAATCTCTAATTGAAAAATATGAAACCTTTTACATATGTATTTTTTTCCAAGAACCTTAGCAGAGTTAACTAAATAAGGTTTTAATCCTAACCTCCAGCAATGTCTGACCCATGTAACTTATTATAGTTTCCTCTGTGTGTTTTTTTTTTCTAAAAACTTAATTATTCAGAAAATTCTGAACAGATGAAAAGGAAGAAAGATAACTGCAGTTAAGTTTAGGAAACTAATAATTTCTATGGAGAAGAGGAAAGGAGTTCTGCACTCTTCATGTTTAGACATCGGATATGCAAATAAAAATCTAAGCCACTAGAAGGAGCATTGTATATTATCAGATAGCGCACCTATATATCAGGTCTAAAAACCCATCCAGATCCCAGCTTGAGAAATTAAAAAAACAAACACACACACAACAATAATAAACAGGATTTCTCTAGTAAGCTGAACTGTCTTGAACTATTTGAATCGAGGCCTAATAGATGTAATGCCTCCGTAGGTGAGGCCTGAGCTGTATTTAGGTTTGTGTTTGTTTTTAAAAAGCACTTTTTATTTTTAAAACATAATAGACCAAATTCTTCACCATAATAAATCATCATTGACTTCCCCGGAGTTACAGCAGGGATTAGTCTGGGCAATTGTCTTATTTTACTGTATTATTTGTAAAAGTTTATTACTATGGATGTAATTCCATTTGAGTCTATTGAGCTGTAACTATTTATGCCAACTGAAGATCTTTTCAAGTAATATTTTTTCACACTAGTCTGAGTTGCACATAAAAAATGTGGATTAGTGGATGTAAATTTTGCATGTATGGTTCTGGTTCCATGATTTCAAAGTGTAACCCTGAAATGTTACTCAAAATGTTCATAATTAATCATGACAATGGGGGCTTACTTTAAAACTATCATTCCAAACACCACTGAATTTTTGGGACTATTGAGAATCCAGGTCTGGATCTAAGTTGTGCAACTCTGGTAATAATTAGCATATTAATTCATTTTAATGTTTGCAGCAAATACACTGGCACTGCTGAAAATCCTAATTATAGAATCAACAAAAATTACAGCACAATAGTTGTCTCCTTGTGGTCTCAGCCAAGTAATTAAGGGCTTCTTCCCAATAATTTCATTGGCTTGCCCAGGCCTCTTTTAGCCTTCTCCACTATATATCTGAGGATTGTAGAGGTGAGGTCATTTCATCACTCTTTGGGGAAAAAAATGCAAAGCTAAAATCTGACTTCATTTGATTTACTCTCCAAGGCTGTTTTTTATTAAATATGTTTGACTGCTATCTCTAATTAAATGTAGAATTAATTTTGGCAAACGAACCACAGATGCAGTTTATGTTCAATTTTATCAGACAGATTTATTTATAAGCTGTCAACTTCTTGAAAGACTTCATTTTGGAGCAGTTTTAAATTGCTAACAGTAGCTGTAAATGGGGCTACTGTTCTCTTGAACACTAAAGAAGAAGTATGCTATAAATGTCCATTCCATCTGTGAGGAATCATAAAACAATCACATTCCTTTATTTTTTCCTTCCTTACGACTTTTATTAAATTAGTTCAACTCAATTAAAAATAACTTCAAAAACATTTCAGAGCCTTTTGTTTCATGGAATACTTGGAACTCTCTGCACGGAACGTCACCCTTTTAACTAATCCCTTTTGCTAAATGGAGGAGAATAGTGGTATTGTGACTTCAGACAGTGCTTTCAAGGGTCTCTACTGTACCGAATTGAGGTCACTGCAAGACAATGCCCAACACCCAATAGCCATTCAAACATTCTTCACAACTCTATCAAACGTGTCTTTCTTTCTCTCTCTCGCTTTCTCTCATGGCAAAGTCAGAGGACAATGGAAAAAGCCTCCAGGACCATTTATGGTCACCATATTTGCACATGACAAAGTCTATTCTTCCTGGTTTTCCAATTCCCTGTTAAAAAAAAAAAAAAAAAAAGAATGAATTCTGGATAGATTTTCCCACCATTACAGTTGTTCAAACTTAGTTCAGATTTAAAAAGAAGAAGAAAAAGCCCTATGAAGGGTAAGTGCTGTTTGAGAGGGCAGCTCCTTGTGTCCTTGCAAGTTTGATATTAAATAAAAGTAGAGGTTAAATTACAAGATTAAATATACTACAACTGAGTATACAATTTAGTGCAAAGTAGAAATAAATGATAAAACCAGAACTATTATTCCTCATCTTATTGTCTGGCATTAACAATGTTATAAAATTTACCATTTGTCTGAACAACAATGCATGAACCTCACATGCACAATTTAGTTTTGGCTGAAAGGGTTTAATAGCTTCAACTACGAACAAAACAAAACAAAAATCAACTACTGCACATTTGTGTTGGTTAATGTTGCTCTTTCAGAAAAGACATACTCCCAAGCTTTTTTCCCCTCAAACAAATGAGAGCAAGAGAGAGCGCATTTTGTAAACTATGGTGAGGTTGGTGCCAGAACAATTTTCATTTTAATTAAGAATTGGATTTTCAGGTCAATTATAGAGATGTAATATTGTTCACAATGAAAAGTGTCCTGAATGGAGATATGCTGCCTTCTGAAATGGTATGTATATAAACAGCAAATGCACTGATATTTCCTCCAACACACTCATGCACATCTTTTTTTCAGTTAATCAGAATTAGCATCCCCCAGTAAGGGGAGCAGGGAAATCAGACCTGCAGATAGTTAAAGTACTTTTTTTTTTTTAACTCTTTATTAGCAAAATATTTCTGCTGCAAGTGGAGTACCAGGCATGAAACTTTAAGTTCCTTTTCCCTCTCTCTTTCTGAGTTTTGAACCTCAGTGTTTTCATGGCATTAAATTCTTCAGACTTTCTACCTTCTCTCCCAATACATTAATGAAGCTCAACCTCATGACACAGATTTGGCAGATGGTAGGTGGTGCTCCTAGACAGGAACACACCATTTCCTCCTCTCTCCTGTTCACACCTCTACACTGGAGACTGAAATACTTATTGATACTCACAGACCTAAGCAATATGGAAAATAGATAACCTGATGTTACTTCCAGCCATATCCAAAAGATTCTATGTAGGAGGTCATCACCCAAGCCACAATACATGAGTATTCCAGGCCAGTGGAGAATTAGGCTTTGTCTACACTACAGGGGAAATGCTATCTAAGCTATGCAATTTGAGTTACATTAATAGCGTAACTTAAGTCAATGTAGCTTAGATCTCCTTACCGCAGGGTCCACACTACGCAATGTCAATGGGATACACTCTCCTGTTGACTCCCCCTACTCTTCGGATCCGGTGGGATACAGGAGCCATCAGGAGAGTGATCTGCGGTCATTCTGCAGGTCTTCACTAGACCCACTAAATCGAGCACCGATGCATCAATCACCGCTCATCGATCCCCCAATAAGTGAAGACAAGCCCTTAAAGAGCAAGGTCTTGGATTAGAAGCCAGTTTTGTGATTAGATACCAGTATAGTTGGATTATAATGGGCCTCTTGAGAGAACTTTACAAAGAACCATCTGAATCTTTGGATCCATTTCTGCCTTCAGACATAGGCCCTGACTCAGGAAAACACTTAATCATGTACTTAATTCCATCCTATTAAGGAAAACTCTTAAGCATGTGTTTAATATTAAGTGCTTTCCTCAGTATGGATGTTCTTTTGAATCAGAGCCAAAGTGCTCCACTGTGAAATCAACAAGTTACTACGTTTTGTAGGACTCTCAATATCTGTTTGGTATTGAGCTGTTCACCCAGTTGGTAAACCACTTTGAGATCAATGGATGAAAAGTTCTATAGAAAGTGAAAATAGTATTATCATCACTACTTCATAGTAGTACATTATATAAAAACAAGAATCAGAGGGGTAGCCGTGTTAGTCTAGAATTGCAGAAGTGACAAAGAGTCCTGTGGCACCTTAAAGACTAACTAAAAGTATTAAAGCATAAGCTTTCGTGGGCTAATACCCACTTCATCGGATGCATCCAATGAAGTAGGTATTAGCCCACGAAAGCTTATGCTTTAATACTTTTAATTAGTCTTTAAGGTGCCACAGGACTCTGTCACTTATATAAAAACAGTTGTCTTAGTTATATGACAGGTTTAAGAATAGCAGCCATGTTAGTCTGTATCCGTAAATAAAATGAGGAATACTTGTAGCACCTTAGAGACTAACCAGTTTATTTCAGCATAAGCTTTCGTGGGCTATAGCCCACTTCATCAGACGCACAGAATGGAACACACAGAAGTATATAGCTATAGCCCACAAAAGCTTATGCTGAAATAAACTGGTTAGTCTCTAAGGTGCTACAAATATTCCTCGTTTTATTTAATTATATGAGACTGTGTTGTTTTAGACAAGCAGGGGAGTAGGGGGTAGTGGAGGGAGAGGGACGAGAGAGCCAATTTTAACTTGAATCATAAATTGTGAAAATTAGCTAAATTCTATCAAATTTGTAAGCCAGTCAGTTATGTCTAAACTTGCTCCCTACAGTTCACCTGTACAAAAACAAGGACATGACTGAGGAAACAGTATTACTGCATTCCACTTGGGTAGCGGAACATTCAACTGTATCTGATTTGTATGTGCAAATATCATTTGGGGCTTTCTGCATACAGCTGAAAACTACAGGTATAAACTGAAAGGCAGGACTGCGAATCCCTTGAAAGCATGTCTCTGTATGTTACTTTTGACTTTATTTCTGTTTAAAAAAAATAAAGAAATCATTCAAGAAAATCAAGTAAGTGATGAATAAAAGAACCTGACATAAAAGAGACTTTCATGCAAATACATCTTTACACAATATTTAAAATTCACATTTACTTCATTGACCGCAATGGCTCTTTTGGAACTGCTGCACATATTTAGACAATTTTAAAAATGTGTTTTACTTCAGACATATCACTGTTTATTCATAATTAAAAGTGAGGCAATCTTTTCAAAGAGACAGACTGTATTTGCTATGCTGTTCTGAGGTTCTACGTAGGGGACTCACAAATTGTGTCTAATCTTAAACTACATTAGGAAGCCTTTGGCCACACCTACTGGGCAGGTCACATAAATGTATTTTTACATCTCCCGGGACTCCCCAAAAAAGCTCATTCACAAAAACACAACTGCTTGCTCTAACAGTCTTGCTTGCCATCACTTTTCATGATCTAGATTGTTGTAATGACTAACCCATGCACTGGTGTCAGAGTTACTGCATTTTGGGTCTGAAACTTGGGAGCAGTTTAGATGCTTTGCAGACTTGCCCCCACCCCCGAGCTTCAATGCAAACAATGAGAAGGAAAGTGCAGGAATGGGTAAAGTCCTGACTATGGTCCCTGTGCTCCAGCTAACAGTGCTGGCTGGACACATGTGGAATGTGACCAGATGTCCTGATTTTATAGGAACAATCCCGATTTTTAGGTCTTTTTCTTATATAGGTTCCTATTACCCCCTACCCCCGTCCCGATTTTTCACATTTGCTGTCTGGTCACCCTATGAGAAGTTCTTTTCAAAGGCTGAAGTTAATCCTTCTTTCCACTCTCACAGAACAAGAAGGAAGTGCAGGAGGAATCTGAAAAAAAGTCTACCAGTGCTGCATAACCTACATCAACACCAGATGGCTCAATCTAGCACTATATGTTAATGGGAATGGCCAGAGCCAGACAATCTGAGCATCACAAACAAGAGCTGCTTTTTACTATCTGTATTTACTGTAACACATAATCTCAACCTCATAGATTATTGATACCTACCAAGACCTGACTTCCCAGTTGTGTTTTCACAGGCTGAAAAGCATTTTATCACACACAATTCAGTGCTGAACTGAAAGAACAGCATTCTCAATGTATTCCTGTTGAATCTGATAATCTTCAGATTACATTCACAGTCAAGAGTTAATGTGAACCAGATTTGTATTCAATTTCACACAGTCTTAAAAAATGCTCAAAATCAGAGACAGTTACATGTGGCTCAAACAAAGCCAAAATGTGCAGCCCTAACAAAGACTACTGTTTTTACAAAACCCAAACTTTAATTTGGTTGAAACTAATATTAACTCCTGTTACAGAAGGGAATGTGCTTTTCATTTTAATATGGTGTTGGGAAGTAGGAGGCAGGTAAGAGAGGCTAAACATGGACTTCCCTTAAAGAATCTTCCCTCTCTCCTCAAATTCTTTGCCATCTATTGTACACCTCATTAATGTAGCAACAAAACCAGCTGCTTGAACTTATGATGCAAATGTACAGTCAGTGGTGATATCTGGACCAAAATTATAGGTGGCCTTCTGTAGCTGCACATACATGGGTAAATTAAGCTATTTTTGTACATGTATCTCAGTCCTTTCCAGGGACTGCTATGCTTTTGAACAGATACTAGGCATCCTCTCAGATTCTGCTACTTTGGGGTGTGCACTATTGACGTGAGCTAGCACCTGCTGGAGTGCAAAACAGTCTTTCCCATTGACTTCAATGGACTTTAGGTCAGGCCCTATGTAAAGCACTCTGATACGCAGCAGCAAATGCCCCACTTACAGATTATTCCTCTGAATGCCAAAAGTTGCAAATGTAGGTGATGCACGGAACTAAAAAGCAAATTTTATTTTTTCGCTTTGTATTTTCTCTTCCAGGGGCCAAGGTTCCAGAAGCCCCAGTGGGAGAACAATTGGTAAATAAAAAACGTGACAAGAGAAATGGATTTTAACTGACAAGTGCTGCCTATTGCACAGCAAGGAGAAAATACTGGAAGTATGACCATGACTGAACTGCATCTCCTTGAATTTGTTCCTAAGAACAGAACAGTCACCAGTGAAGCTACTGAAGTTTAGTCTAGACATTAGTCTAGTTCAGCTTGGTTTGAACTCAGCATGGAGAGTCTCCAGTTGTCCAGTGTTTTAGGATTCAGCTACCTGGTTTCTTGGCTATGAAAAGTATAAAAATAAAATCTCAACACACTATTTTGCTTAAAAAGCTACTTCAGTGACTTCCCACATGACTGACTACAGTCGGAGAGGAACTAGGAAGATGCCAAGCTCAAACAAGGTAGGGAAAAAAAATCAACAACAGTTTGCATCCATGACAGTGTTACAGTTTCACTGCAGTCACGGAGGTGCCTTCAAGATACACAAACACAAAGCAGAGTGAAAGATAAAAAGAGGCCTTTCTCAATTATATAATCTTAAAAATATCATTCTGAAAAGAAAACATTATTTAGTTTAAAACAACTCTATGGCTCTACCCCACTCATCAGATCAAAGGACATGCAAACATCATAACACCTTTGTCTTGGCACAGAAGTAGCACATAGTAAAGTATGTTTAGCTAAAACAATACAACTTTTGTGTATGGATTCATACAAGTTAAAAACTGATTGTTTCTGTTTAGCTAGTAGAGGCACAAGCTAAACCAATATAAGCCAGGCCTACAACAACACAAGAGTTTCCACACACAAAAGTTGCTCCGGTTTAGCTGAATGAGTATAAAATCACACTTTCACGTATATTGTGGGTATGCAAACCAGGCCTTAGAACCTTTCCTTCTTTGTACCTCAGGTTATGGCATCTTCACATGCAAATTAGAAGCAAAAATGTCACTGACAAGAGGTGCATGAGAGAGAGAACTTGGGACACATCATTGTAATGCCACCTCCACTGTGTTTGGAAGTGAGACACACTTTGAGGGAATATTTCTTGTTTTCTTGCCAATTTGCAAAAACCCCTTGACTTTCAAAAGACCTATACATCTGTCTGTGTTTCAGTACTAATGGCATGTTCCCAAAGGCTGATTGAAGGGGGGGACCACTGCACCCACATGAAGCTGGGCTGAAGTCAATTGGGCTCCATGCAGGTGTAGGTGTCCTCCAACCTGGATGCTTTTGCCTTAAGATATTACTTTCAACAACATGTTTATCAGTTTCTTTTTGGAATCATGAAGGACTTTTATTTCCTGCTTGCTTAGGTAATACAGAATAGTGTTGTTATCTAGTTTGCAATAATCCACATAACTTTTGGAATCATATCCATTCATGGGAGTCCTTATAAATATAAATTAATGTGATCCCCTGCAGAGAAAACACAAAACCATGAGCCCTTTTAATAACTCAAAGGGGATATGTGAACATAAATATAAAGATACTATCTTAATGCAATGCTTTATTTTTTATAAGAACAGTTTAGTTTTTCACTGTCCTTCCAGCCACAAATGGCCACGTGATATTGCAAGAAAAGTGTCATATGCTTTCAGAAGGGCTGAGAGTGTGCTTTAGGCATCATATTTGAAAGCAAATCATCGGAAGCAAGGAAATTGACATTTAGAGAGAGAAAAAATTACATGACATTGAAATATCTGAACTAGAGTTGTAAAAGCTGGCAAAAATATAAAATCACTTGACAAATAAGATTGCTGAAGATTTGTTTTGTTTTATAAACCGTTAGCAAGTCTAAGAAGAGCTATTGGCATTTCATGAAAGAGCAAATATTACACCCACAAAAATATATCAAATGAACATTATTAAGGTTGCAAAGTCTAACACTCCAAAGTTAGGAAATGTCAGAATTAAGTTTGCCTTTGCAACCTTAATTCAGCCACCCTTTTGTCCCTTATGCCTTCAGCTCAGGTGGTTTCCTTCTCCATGCTTCCAAGGCAGCAGCAGAGAGGCGATTAAGAGCATAAGGAAAGAGAGATCAGGATCCCTGCAATTAGTTCTGGTGCTCTGCTCCACCCTGGCACATAGTAGCTGGAGAAGTGGTTACAGTAAAAGTCTACTTCATTCCTGTAACTCTGGACTGGACTATGCTCACTTGTTTTGTGGAAATGGCGCATGTGCAATCTGGTCAGATGGAAGAGCATTAGGGTAAGGAACCTTCTGTCAGAAAATGCCAATTTGTTGAAACTGAAACTTTTCAGAGAAATGCATGGGTTACCAACAAAGTCTTGTCAGGGAAGTTTCTTAAGCGTAGGATGGAACTTTTGGTCAAAATGAGATCCATAACCACAGGGTGGGAGTGTAACTCCCACTGGGATAAGGGAGACCCAAGTTCACTTCTCTGGTCCACCTGGTTTAGAGCAAGAACTTGAACCCAGGTCTTCCACACTCCATGTGAGCAGCCGAACCACCAGGCTAAAGTGTCAGTCTTTCTGACCCAGGAGATATTTAATTACTTATACAAAGAAGAAGAGTTCCAACAGGAGAGATGTGTAGCTCAGCTTCAAGCCTCTGTTTCTAATCAGACAGAATAGGGAACTGAACCTAAATCTACCACAACCCAACTGACTACCCTATTGACTATTCAAGTACAAATCTCCCTCCTTACCTCCCTCCCACCCCATAATTCTGAAAGGTCTCAAATTTTGCCCTTATGTGGAAAATAAAAGGCATATTCTGAAACCTTAACTGCTTTCGCAAAACAGAATTTTTCTTTTCCAGTCAGCCCTATGATGCATAATGAATTACTCTGATCAGTACCAGGAGAGGCTTGAGCATGCTCAGTGAGGGCAGAATTATTAGAGATTTTTAGCTGTTCAAAATCAAAGTCTTTACTGAGCATGTGAAAATTGAGATTTCTTCAAAGAATTGTAACCTATCAAAATTTGGGTGGATTTTTCAGGGGGATAGCAAAAGGCACATCTCTGACACAAAGAACACAGCCCGCCAAATTTGAAGTCCCTGTTCCAAAGAAAAGGAATCTTTTTAACATAGGAAAAACAATTTAGTTTTCTCTATCTTTGTTCTTGGAAATGCCTGAACTGTTTTGGCTGAGACAGACACCTGGCATGGAAAATTTCAGCCTGAATAGTTATAATTTTGGAAAGTTATAAACAACTAAGAACAGGTCTTAAAATGGGAAGCGTCGGGCAACCTTCTAATAGATGGCACCACCAGCCCCACCTCAAAGTTCTAGGTACATCTATGGCACTCCACTGAAGTTAATATAATTATAAAGCCCTAGATGGAATAGCGGTTCCTGGTTATAATTTAAGAAAAGCATTTGACATATTCTATTTAACAACAATTCTATTGAAATATATCTTTATAAATTGTCTTTCTGTCCTCATACAGTACTTTGTACATATATTTGCATAAAAACATAATTATCAGCTGCTGTAATGGTTTGTTACTATCCTAGTTTATATTCCCCATAACCCATATGCACACAACAGAAGTCATACAGAATTATGTAACAAACTTGCATAACAAAAATTAAGAACAGGCAAATTTGCTGTGGTGGGGTAGCTGCTTCACACAGGCAAGGGAAGGGTTAAAGCAGCCTTGGAGAGGCTATGCAGAACTCAGCCAATCAAAAGAAGGCTTGCTGGAGCAGCCCATATATAAAGGGCTGCTCAGCAGAGCAAAAGGTAGTCTCTTCCTGGAGGGCAAGTGGGAAGGACTATCTGCTGGGGAACACTGGAGATACTGCAGTGCAGGGCAGGGTAATGGAGCAGTAGGGGAACTCTTGGCTGACCATAGCCAGACTGGGATCCTGAAACAAGGGCAGGGAAGGTGCTAGGTTCTATGGGGGAAATGGCCCAGGGAAAGTAGGTAGTGGGAATAGGAGAAGGGGCAGTAAGTGGCTGCCAGCTATAGGGTCCCTGGGCCAGGACCCAGAGTAATGGGTGGACCTGGATCCTCCCACCTTTTCTCCTACTTGCTAATGAGGAGAGTGGCCTAAATCCAGACTGCAGCTTGCCCCTGAAGCCAGGGGCTATACTAGGGACCTCAGCTGGCCGCTGAGGCAAGTGGAAGGACTGCCTGTCCCCTGGAAATGGGGACACAGTGCACTGGAGCACAGCTGGAGGTCTGTGTCCAGAAGAGGATTTTGCAGTCCGGGAGCAATGTGGATTCAGATGGTGGAGGAAGTGGAAGTAACGGCGAGTGGGACACCACTAGTAAATGGCAGCGTGACCAGCAGGAGGTGCTGTGGTGCTGAGTTGGCACTGTTACATTTGCCTATGCTGGAAATTATTAGAATGCAGGACTTGAACTAAGCTTACCAAAAGGTTCACCAAGGCATCTGACTTCTTAGTGAACCAATGCTGGGTTCTGATTAACCCCGAAGTAGCCAAAACTTGGCAACTTTGAGATTCAGGTATGCTCAAATAATCTTTTTCACACTTTCAAAATGGAAGAAAATGTGAAAAACAAATAAAAGCATAAAAGGAAAAAATAAAATTAGATTTTAAAAATTCTTAACATAAAATGCTACTAGTAACAGATTTTTTTAAATAAAAAATTTAAAATACACTTTGTCTTTAAGTAGCAAATAACCTATTTTAATTCAAATATTGCTAGATAAAATGCAGGAAAGAGGAAAAGAGAAGATAAATGATTGAGAAGAGAAAAACGGCTTCTGTAAATACAATGTTTTCCAACATTTACAACAAGCTTTGAAAGCTCTTTAATGTCAATAGAGAAATAAGAAGTAGGAAAAACAGACCAATAGAGAAAAACAGAGAGGAATAGTACAGAAAATAAAAGATGACCAGTCGTAAGTAAAATAAAATTCATGTAGTTGCAACAGTACTGAGGATTCTTTCCCCAGTGCATTTTCCCCTATGGCCATCTTCAGTTAAACACCTATCTTATGTGACATGTTTTGCAATTACAGCAGCAGCACACAAGTATTTGCTTCTGTCATGGCCATCAGAAGCCACACTGTTTTGCATGTTGAAAGGAAAAACGGGTTAGGAATATTTAGAGAGGGAGAGACTGGGGATGGAGGGAAGGAGGTGCACAGATAAAAGACAAGGGAGTTCCTCAGTAGCAGTTCCAGTGTAAAACTCAATCTGAGTGAGGTCAGAGTCCTCCATTTGTGATACCAGTATGCTGCAGTGCAATTGAATGTAGTGTCCAAACAAGATGACTACAGGCAGTGGCAAGTTAAAGTCAGACCCTCTGTGTGTGAAAATCAAGGCCACATTTCTACAAGAATTTCTGATTGACTCTTCTTTATACGTTACACAATGCTGGCCCTTATCACAGGAAACCACTAGTGTCACCAGCAGAACACAGCCCATTTCCTTATAAAAATGTGTACCTAAATCCAATTTTCCCTATGAAGGCCATATAAGATTATCTTTTTAAGGTTTAATCTAGAAGTAGAGGAAATAACAAGCTGTATTAAACTCTATTTGCCTTAGAAAAGGAAGGAGTGAGGGCATTTTACAATGATCTGAACCTATGGTTCCATGGACTATAAGTGTGTCAAAACTGATGCTTAACAATGTGGGACATTTTATGGAAAATGAAGGCAATATCTGTAGGATTTGTAATTAATATCATATGCATCACAGTTTGATATTATCCGGCCTGACTGCAAAATATTAAATCAAAGGAGGCTGTTTGGGAAAAACAAAGGCAAACACAGAGTACATTCAGAGAAAATATCAAGGATCCTTGAAGAAACAACAGGAATACTATTAATTGAGGAATGTCCACCTGGCTGTATCCAGCTAGGCTAGCAAGAATTATTCTTCCAAACCTAGAATCAAAGAGAACTAAAACCTCATAGTCCTTGGCCTAGGCAGGAAGTGGTGTTGAGCAACAATGAGTGGAAATGAGTATCTGACTGACAGATACATAGAGACTGTTGCAGGGACTGACTCTCTGTCACTCCCAGTCCAGGAGTTTCTTGTCTATGCCAGGAGCAAGGTTTCTGGGCTGAATAGACCTTAACCAAAACTTGCAAGAGAGGAATAAAGTTAGGTAAGAATCAGGTTGATAGGCTATTGTTGTTTTATCTCTTTAGTCTGCTTGCTATGTACCTCTGAGTGAATAACTAATTCATTGTTTTGAAGAATCTGCTTTTGAGTCACCTTAAACAGCTGCTGGTCACGGCACCTTCAGGAAGATTTCCAAACCAAAAGCTTTGAAATACAGACTTTGGAGGAGTTTTGATCCAATATCTGACATTTACAGTAAACTACAAAAGGGGACAAACCCAAACCTCTGATCCAAACACTCCCAAATGCTGAACAAATTCAAATCCAGGCCTGCATTTTGTAGGTTTGGCCTGTCTTTAAAATAAGCCAAACCAATACATTGTATCCGAAGCGCTTCATACTCTGGTGGTGTTACGAACCAAACTGGAACTTTGTGGCTTGGGCCCATCTCTTGGAAGTTTGGCTAGACATTTGACCTAAGTGAATCATTCCGAGGTCAGTTCCCCTTTCCCTTTCATAGCCCTTTGGTTGATGTTTCAGAACTAGCAGAGCCTGTGAGATATGATCCACATAACAGTGCTTGTAGCCACCACTTTTTCTGTAATTTCCCCTTCTTTTATTATGTAAGAGTCTTAAATTAGGTTTGTTCCAGACTATTAACCTATGACAAAAGACTGCAGAGTTAAGATTTCGTTGATACAGAAAACAAAGGGAAAAAAAGGGTGTGAAAATTGCAATGACAAGGTTGCCTTGGTAGTTTGTGATGTATGAAATGAAATAAAATATCTGAAAAATGTGTCAGGATAACACAGGTAGGGTGCTATGAGCAAGCCCCTTGGCTGAGCCCATCAAAACAGGATTTAAGAGATGCTCAAGAGGCCTTATTTGGGGCCCAACTGTCTAACCATACTATCTACTATTTATACAGTAACACAGGTGCACATGGTGCTTTGCAGACAAACTATATCAGCTCTGCCACAAAGAGCTATATTCCTGGACTACTACTTCCCTAATACAGGCAAAATAACTATTAAGCCACAGTGGCTTTTGCTCAGATTTTATCTACAGTACAAATAACCAGAACAAGTTATGTGACATTTAAATCACAACCTGATCTTGTATTTTAGACAGGATCAAACCATGTTTTAATTGTGTTCCACAGCTCAGGTAAAGTACTAGAATCATTTTATAGTCCATAGTGAAAGCCGTTCAAATGTCATCACTTTAGTGAAATGAGGAAGATTAAAATTAGATTTTGGGGCTTGTTTTTGTACCTACTGTTGGTAAGGATGGAACAACTTCAAAAGCAAAAATTCAGTGGAAGCTCAGGTTTGAATATCACCTTCTGTAGGTAGAGTTTTATTGCAGGGGCTGTGGTTTACTCAAAGTTGACAGTACGGCAAAAAAGTGTCTAGCTGCATTTCCTTCTATGTAGTTTAACTTAAAAACCCTCACACAAAACCATACAGGGCAGTGCCAAAAAGCTCCCTGCTCTAGCTTTTGGTCAGCACAGCTCCATTTATCCATCCATCCATTTGTTCTTCCTGCCTTATGCTAAGCCTCCATAGGCTCAGATGTTTCTAATTACCACTCACAGCTAGTAGTGCCTCTGAACCCTGGCTGGGAATTAACCCCTGAAGCCCTAGGCCTTTGTCTACCTCAGTGGAACCTCCTGCTGGGGACGCCATGGGTGGTGGCATCACAGCTTTGGGATTCCCTTTAGGGGGCACCAAAACACCAGTACACCCTATCACATCTACTGAGTAGCAATATATCAAAGTTCACACAGTATATCATTGCATTTTACTATAGGATACATTTATGTAACATTGCGGAATTACTGCACCATAGTGGGAACATGGTAGGAAGTGGAAAGACAAAACAAAACAAACACAAAAACAAAAACAAAACAACCAGCTGCAGTGCAAACAGATTATACTACTACACTGTTTCCTTTTGCAAGAGTCTAGAACAGAATCTTTTGTGTGGGTCAATCCAAATTAAAAAAAAAACTTAAAAGAAGAAAAATTTAAATGTGTGAGTCTGGATTGTATTTCTTTTTAAGCTTTTGTTTGGAAACATAATATTGCAATGCATTTACTAGCTGCTGTGATTATTAAACAGACCCTGACAATTAACAGAGAGACTGTGAAAATGAAAGAAGTAAGAAAAATGGAAATGAATCACAGCTCTGCCATAACAGAAGACAGATTTTTCTGAAGAAAGATGAACTAGAGTGGATACTATTCCAATACACTACATATTAATGAAATGAATTAGCAATGTTAGTACTGTCCCACATGGCTAATCAGTAATCACATTTGACAAAAACCACCCCAGAACCACCTCCCTTACAGCTTTGAGACACTGTCTTGATATCACTCTTTTGTGCAGTGCCCAGTATAATGGGATTCTGATTCCTGATTGGGGTGCTTAGGCGGTACTGCAATACAAATGATGATAAAGCCAAAGCAAACAGGCCTTTTGCAGGAGATCTGCCAACAGTCAGTCTGACGTTGCTATGTCCTTCCCCCAAGGCCACACCCACATTTTAGCCAGCGGATCTGAGTAGTACTTGCATTCACACAGCACTGGAAAAGAATGATCACTCTGAAGTGCTCCATGATACACAACACATGCAGACTCCATCTGCTATACCTCTCTGGGGGCTCCTCTTTTGGGCAGCAGAACTGCCCTGATTCCACACATTTAGACCTTATGGCCAAGACTTTAAAAAATGGATGCCTACAGTTAGGCTCCTAACTCCACAATTAAGCACAATTTTCAAAACCACTGAGCACCCAGCAACTTCCACTGAAGTCAGGTTGCTTATATAAACAGTTATGTATCAATTTAGGAGACTGACTTTACGCACCTGTTTCTAAAGCCTAAGCCTGCCTGCTCAGAGTTGGACAGCATTTTGCACCTATGTGTATTTTATTCTGTTGTCAAAAATGATATTATATGTCCCATTAACAGACATTTCTCTGATAAAACCTAGCTTCAATTTTTCAGGTGTTTTAAACTCCATAGGCTGGTCACAAGATCTCTTTCCTCTTCCTGATCAGATAAATACAGAGCAACATTTTCAGTGAACGATGAGCTGAAAATGATTTCTGGGGTTAACCAACACTCCCTCTTGTTTCACTCTTTCCAGAGATTAAGAGAAAAGAAAGCACTGCATTTCAGTACTAGAGAATGTAATTAGCCAATAGTGCACTGCTGAACAGACATTCTGTGATCGTGGAACACCATGATACAGCTCTGATTTTACCTTAGAGATCCTGTCCTAAGGGATCTCTCAAGGTACTGACAAAAACTGTCAAGAATCAGAGGGGTAGCCGTGTTAGTCTGGAATTGCAGAAGTGGCAAAGAGTCCTGTGGCACCTTAAAGACTAACTAAAATTTTAGAGCATAAGCTTTCGTGGGCTAATACCCACTTCGTCGTACCTGCCCCTGGATACTTCCACTGCATGCATCCGACGAAGTGGGTATTAGCCCACAAAAGCTTATGCTCTAAAATTTTAGTTAGTCTTTAAGGTACCACAGGACTCTTTGCCACTTCTGACAAAAACTGGGTGCTTATGCAAGAGACCTCCACCAGCACAGTCACTCTGATTTGTCACTGTGTCCTTCCCCCCAGACCCACCCCCACACATTACCCAGTGGGTCTTTGTAGTATCTGCATCTACACAGCGGTGGAAAAGAATGACCACTCTCTTATAATTCATGATAGAAAAGATGTGCAGACTCCATATGCTATCCCTGTTTGAGGTGATCTTCTTAAAATAAAGGAAATGAAAGAGAGAAACTGAAACTCCAATAACCACCATCTGCTATGCACTTATATTCTCAAACCTAGAGGAAATATCAGTGTAGGGTTTGATGGGGCCAAATATTGCAGTTGCAACTCAAGCCACAATGTTGGAAAGTTTGACACAAACGGTTAACATGTTTCTTCCAAGTGATCATGGCCTTCCAATACAGAAGCAATAAATGGACAGTATACTGATTTACTGGAATTATCCTCAGTGTATAGCCTCCCTGAAAAGCACATTAAACCACAGAGCATAATGATGTAAACAACCAGTATCAAGTAACTTGCCAGACAAAACCCATGAACAGCTGGGGGAGCCATTTCTAGCAATGGTGCAAAGAGCTATGCCCTTGTAGATATGCACTTTCCAAAGAGGCTTAATGTGGATGAGCTCAGATTAAGACAGAGCACACTGGCCTATCTTGAGTATTTTGTCCCCACACAACAATTGGTTTTATGTTCTTCACCTCATTACAACACACAGCAGTTTTCACTGTGGTCTTGTTCATACAAGATTTGACTGCATTATGATTGTGGGGTTTTTTTTGTTTGTTTGTTTGTTTGTTTTTTTAACAACAACCCACAATCATCTGTAATTCTATAGCCAGTGTCAGATAAATTAGGAGTCCAGATGATGGAGGAAAGTCCACACTGGTTGCATATTAGCTGAAGGTCAACAATTTTTTTTCAGTTGTGCCAATCACTGCACTTCTCCTCTCCCCCTTGAGGCTGAACATTTCAAAACTCCAATGATTAATTACAATTAGAGAAGCCAAACACCCTTTGGTGGATTGCTGAACATTGCAGTTTGCCCTTATCCTATAATACAGCAAACTATAACCGTGGTTTCTAAGCACCCCAAACTTTGGAAAAGTTCACCAGGACTTATACTTTAGACCTCAAATCCATCTTTAGTATAAAAGAATACAGAGAAACCATGCATATCTTTCTCTCCCCCTGCAACACCTCTGCTGAGATGGAAAATCTTGCTTGAACTGATAAAGGAATTAATATAATGGTAAAGCCGATAATTAAGTACCTCGTTACATAATATTATTCAGGATCTGCTTATGCTTAGGTGTGAAATATCTGTGCCTTGCCTTAATTGTTTCTCTTAATAGTATTTAATTTTTGCAGGAAAACAAAGAGTGGAGCTGAATCATTTAAATGTGTGTGCATGCATTTTCTTAATCACTCACCAAGTCCATATTGTAACTGTATTTTCAGTATAAGTTGATCTCTGCAGTGGTAAAGATCTGCTCCTCCAACTGCCCACGTACAGCACTGCAAAATTAACCAGTAGCATTTTGAGGAATTTTTGGCTTCCTCATAAACATCAGGAATTGATTGTTCCCACCAACAGGATACTTATCTCAGGGGCAAAATGATCCACACTTGATGGACTGAATGATCTGATCTAGAATGGCAAATCTGATGTCTATATATTTTATATGAGTGTAGAAAAAAGCCAGAGAAATAAACAATGTGCAATCTATACAAAACAGACCAATGGCCTCAATTGCTAGTATCAGTTCATCAGATAGTCTGGCACCTAGAGACAAATAATGATTTTTTGAGTATTGTGAATGTTAGCATGATGTATTTCATAGATATAAATTACTTCTTACCCCCCTCAAACCCACATGAAACAGATCTTTTACCACCTCAAGCAAGTCTAGAGATAAAGGAGGAAAGAAGAAGAAGAAAACAAGAAAAGCAACCTCTTCCATCTCTTTGTACAAACAGCTCAGATAACTTACTACAGTACAAAGGATTTGGTCATTGATCATCTTTAGGATTTTGTAGCTGAATAATTGCTCTGTTTCAGAAATGAGGAACTTCCAATGGCAAACACCAGTTCACTGATGCTGTGAAAGTGTCTGCATCAGATACATATAGGCTGTAGTATCTGAAGCTATTTTTTTTTACTTGCAGCTATGCTGGATGAATGATCTCTGGTTTCTTGTTGATAAGTATTTTTCCTGACTAAATTGTACTGCTGGCTATTCATTGTACCCTGAAGTTGGGCTAAAAAGGGTCTGTAAATGGAAAATAGTACAGGAGAAGCTATTAAGAACTCTGGCGTTTGACAGCCATTAACAGGCTACCTTCTACTCTAAGTGTAAAGGAAAACCATGGCAGTCTCAGAATTCCAACACATGGTAGTGCTGACAAATGTTGATCACTGCCATAATAGCTATTATTTACAGAATGTCTTATAGATTCAGAGACCAGTATAAACAGTAATTATTCCTCTGCACCTTGGTAGGATGGGTAAGTATTCTAATCCTCATTTTAGAGATAGGGAAACTGAGGCTGAAAGTTAAAGTAGCTTGCCCAAAGAAAGACTGCAAGTCAGTGGCTAAGCCCGGTTAAGAACTCAGGAGGCGCTTTCCTACCAAACTCACGTTCTGTTATTCACACCTGCCTCTTTTGGTAAGCAGTTATTAAGTTTCTTAAATGTGAATGATCTGGTTGACATGCCACAAACAGGAGAGATTTATGTTGATGGTTTTGAAGGCATACTTCTTTTGTATATTGTTTGAACAAATCCACATGAGATTCACACTAAGGTACTTTTTAACATAAGCAAAGCAGGAGCTTCTTATAACAGGCAGGAGCATTCATTGCTTTGTATAAGCAGGAGACAGCGCTCAGTCACTTCTCTGAAATAGCATCAGCTTGGAAGGAAGGAGGGCTCTGAAAGGAGTTACTGCTTCTTTAACTTCACAGGAGCCAAGACCTTGACAGGAAGGAAGGACAAAGCTAAGACTGCTGAGGAAAGAAAAGAATTGAAAACAATTAGTGTGTTGATGTCAGCTTAAAGAGGGTCACTGCAAGATCAGCCTTCCCTGCATCTGTTCTTTAATTAAAAAGAGAAAGATGGCAGTGTCCACTACTCATCACTATGGTAACATTTAAATATCATACAACTTGGTCTGGCTACCCACTCACTGCTGAGTGAGATTAGCTGAGCTGCAGAACAGGTAAAAGTTCAAGAGAAAGTTGATGAAACTTGTCAAGAGTACAGTAATGTGTGACAAACATATTCTCTATTGAATAAGCCACAAAAGAAGTGTTAAACAAAATTAAAATAGACAGTGTGTGTGTGTGTGTTGTATACTGTGTACAAAGTAAACCAGAAATAATGACAGGAACATGCCAAGGATGAAAACAACAAAATGTCACATCAGGAGAAGGGTGAATCAGGAGGAAGAGAAGAGATTAAAAAATGTTTTCAACAGATTTCCATTGTGCTTATATACCAGTTGTCCTCAGCTGCCAGTTGCCTTTGTTCATTAGTACTCTCTGAGCTGCACCTGCACTGATTGCTTATAATCTTTATTGCTGACTTAAATTGCAATGAAAAATATTTTTCAAAATCATTTTCCACTTGTTCTAATAATAGTTATTATATTATCCCCTTAGTTAAGTATAGTTTTTCCCTCCCCTATCCTCCATGAATTTTCATTTTCCTCTCAATGTACTTTTTTGCATTGTCAACGCTGCCAAGAGAATGGAACGCAAAGAACAATGTAGGTATTTTTGCTTTAAGTATTTATTAAATGGTATGTTTTTTTTCCCACTTGCAGCAATAAAACTTTAAAATATGCACACGATAGCAGTCCCAAATAATATAGGAACAGAGCAGATAAAGATGGAAAAGGTCCATCTTTAAGCCTTCTCACATCCTACAAATGAGCCCATGTCAGATATTATGCATTACTATTAAAAAGTTGTGAACACTTTATTCCCTGAAAACAATTTCTGAATGTTACAAGCTTTCCCCCTGCCCTCAATCTCAGATTTGTAGGTATTAGATCCAATCATACAGTATTTATGCACCCAAAAGTCCCACTGTCTTCAATAATAGGAGTTTTGATAAACAAGGAATATAGAATCAGGCCCATTATATGCAAACCTAATATAGACCTTCATTTGTGCTTATATTTTTATATGTACAATTTTAATGCTCTGTCTTTAAAGTATGGCATTACATTAGTAATATTATCAGGGTGTATGCTACTCTATTTTACTGTATGAATACACAAAAATTATACCCCCCAAATCAAAACAACACTGTTCTCTTACAAATTACATCAGAGCAGAATCATGGACCACTGAGGTAATGTCTGAGAAGTAAAAATTGAATAGGCAGCACATAGAATGTCCTATTAATATAAATATTTGTAATGATCTGTTTTAACTTTGGATGTTTTTCTAAAAGAACTGCTATAGGAATTGTTTTGGGGGAAGTTCTACGTCCTGTGTTATACAGGAGGTTAGACTAGATCAGTGGTTCTCAACCAAGGGCACATGTATCTCTGGGGGTATGCTGAGGTCTTCCAAGGGGTATCAACTCATCTAGATACTTGCCTAGTTTTACAACAGGCTACATAAAAAGCAGTAGCTAAGTCAGTACAAACTAAAATTTCATACAATGACCTGTTTATACTGTTGTATATACCATGCACTGAAATGTAAGTACAATATTTATATTCCATTGATTTATTTTATAATTATATGGTAAAAATGAGAAAGTAAACAATTTTTCAGTAAGACTGCACTGTGACACTTTTGTATTTTTAGGTCTGATTTTGTAAGCAAGTAGTTTCTAAGTGAGGTGAAAATTATGGGTGCACAAGACAAATCAGACTCTTGAAAGGGGTACAGTAGTCTGGAAAGGCTGAAAGCAGCTGGACTAGATGATCACAATGTTTTTTTCTGGGGTTAAAATCTAGGAATCTATGAACTTGTACCTGGCTTCTCTCATCTTAGATCTTTCTTAGCTCTCCGAGCCATTTATCTCTGTTCCTCTAGTGACCTCTCCAATCTAATCCCTGATTAATTCACCTTTCTTAGCTGTGGCTATTGTAACCCATGCAATCATCAGAATAAATCTTTTTATCTTTAAGGCTTCATGTGTCATAGTGTGTTTGAGGCACCTGACCTTCAAAATAAAAGTCTGGTGCATCAGAACTGGAAACAACAACATTTAGTCTAATATACTCATTTTTTCCACAAAAAGCTGCACTAACCATAAACCGTTGCTTTCTGCAGTCTTGGTAATTCACATTCAGATACATCACCCCATGCTATTAATGCAATAGCAATTGCCCAATATTGGCAGGGATTTGCCAAAAAGAGTCTATGGGAGTTAGGTACCCAATCCCCATTAAAATAGTTGGCTTCCTTATTCTCCTACGCTCCTTTGAACATAGGATAGCAACAGAGATATCTAGTAGAAAAAAAATCAAAGTAAAAGTCAAGTTGTGTATTAAGATACACTTGGGCTACAAAACCAAGAGAGAAATTCTAGCGACTCTGAGTCAAAATGGTAAAACATTCATTGACTTCAGTAGGGCCAGAATTTCATCATAAGAGTCAGATCATCTCCTCTGATTCTACAAGTGCAGCAGAAGGAAATCCAGTGAATCTCTTTAAGACCTTTGGGGTGTTGATGAAGAAGAGAAGCCTCCTCTTTGTGGCATAGACCCTGCTCCCTAGAATTATATTGGAATTCCTCTATTGAAGCTTCATGGGGAGCTGACTTTAGTGGAGTTTAAGGGGAGAGGAAACAGCAAAAGGAAACCAGCTGCTCTGGGCAGCCTTGTCCCCCACATCACCTCAAGCATGTCCATCCCTGTAAACATGGCTTGAAGCTACTGTGCAGTCAATTAAAGCACAACCTCTGGAAGAGTTCTGCTGTCAGGCGGGAGCAGATAGAGGAAAGCAGCAAAAAAGAGCCTTCCCCTGCAGACTGCTCTACCTCTTCTGTTCTTGGACTTCCCTTCTCGTAGAGACCAGGAATCTTCATGGTCTAGAATACTTTGCTTCTTGTAATCCACGGGGGAAAAAGGCTTTGACTACACATGGCCACTCAGGATTACTAAACATAAGAATGCACAGAATATATATTTCTTTTTTAAGCAGCAGGAGGTTTGTGTTTATATGGTTCTCCTGTATAGCCTCATCTGGTACGTTCTACATCTGAGCAAGAGTTTGTGGTAGAGATGCACCTCAGCACCCTGCCCTCACCCCCCAAATAAGGAGTATTCAAAATCCAAACCCAGAGCTGGATCCAACTTTTGAAAATGTCTCATGTCTTTAAAATGGGACAACTGGAGATTTTGTAATTCACATCCCAGTTCTGCAGTTTGGACTGCCTCCAGTTCATGATGTTCCTCTATTAACTAGTGCGAAATAATATTGAGCAGACGACATATCACAAAGCCGCCCCATGCATATTTTTATCTAATTTATTCTTCATTTCTCCTGTGTGGAATGACTAAATTACAACAGAAGCTCAGTAACCCCTTTTAGTTTAGCAAAGGGCAGCAGCTACATTTGAATAGTATTTTAGCCCAATTAGTCCATTAGTCTCCAATGGAGACCGGTGGAGAATGGAGACCAGTGGAACAACAGTTCCCCAGCATTCCTTTTAACTATCAGACCTCCGATTCAACTGATATCATTCAGCAGCTTTAGTGCTCGAACCCCTCACAGCCAGTTTGTACTTTCCAGGAGTTCCACACAGGCATTAAGTAGACATTTGCAAGGGAAAAGTTTATACTAACTTGCACTGTTTTTGTCCTGCACAGAAAAGTGTTTCATGCTGTTATTTTGCTGAGCTTGAGAAGTGTCCAAGGCATTTGACTTCCATCCCTTTACCAACCTCTACTAAATGGCTTAGTCTCTGAAAACTATTAGTTTGTATCTCATAGGGCTGTTGTCTGAGAGATTTATTGAGTGCCCTGAGTAATCCAGGTTTTCAGGTAATTTGGATGCAAAAGTTGCCAAAAGGTACTTTTTCTTTTTTAACTTTAAAATATGTTTTCTCTAAGATAGCCTGCAGTACAAAAGAGATCAGGTGGGTATAAGAGAGTAAGAGCATTAGTATAATAATAATAATTCTTAGCTCTTTATTTAATCACTTTTCATCAGTAGATCTCAAAAAGCTTGTCAAAGGAAGTAAGTATCATTATCCTCACTTTACAGGGGGAAACAGAGGAGTGAAGTGACTTGCCCATGACCACCCAGCAGCTGAGCAGCAGACCTGGGAAGAGAAGCCAGACCTCCTACTCCCCAGTCCAGTGCACTATCCACTATGCCCCAGTAGGGCTGATGATGCAACAATTATTTTAAGAGGATGTAAGATACTCGCTGAGACTAGGCAGAGGAAAAAAACTGTTACTAAAGGAATAATATAATAATTATTATGGGGCTGAAGATGAAAGTGAAGGAGCTACGCTTAGTAAATAACAAGTGCTGAATCCAAATTAACACAACGCTATTTTGGTTTCAGAGTAGTAGCTGTGTATCCACAAAAAGAACAAGGAGTGCTTTTGGCACCTTAGAGACTAACCAATTTATTTGGACATAAGCTTTCATGGGCTATAGCCCACTTCATCAGATGCATAGAGGGGAACATACAATAGGATACAGTGTGTGTGTGTGTATATATGTGTGTGTGTGTGTGTGTATATATATATATATATATATATACACACACACACACACACACACACAAAGAACATGAAAAGATGGAGGTTGCCACACCAACTTTAAGTGGCTTAATCAATTAAGGTGAACTATTGGTAGTCCCTACTACCCAAGACTCTCAGAAATACAACAACAACAACATAGTCTGTTTATGTAGAGCACTATCCAAAGCCCACTGAAGTCAGTGGAAAGACTACAATTGACTTCTGTTGGCTTTCGGGTCTGTAATGTCCTTCATCCAAATGGATCCCAAAGCACTTTATAGACGATGGGCCCTGTCACAGTGTAGGGAAACTACACCTATATTTCTCCTCTGTGGTCTATCAAGCACACCTACTCTAGGTATCCAGTTCCCCACTGTCAACTTTCTTGGCCAGAGTCCTGCCTCTTTCTCCCTCATGACTGAGTTTTTTTCTGGCTGCCCAGTTCCCTGCATACACTGTGACATTCCCAGCAAGCCAGACTGCCTAAACAAGCCAACACCTGCACTTTGCTTTCTCTCCAAAGGCTTATGAATAGTGTAACTGCCCAGCAGTTATATGTTACCACACAGCTCTTTCTAAGCAAGCACTTTCTCTCTCAAAGTGAAAGAAGAACCCACACACATACTAATAAGATTTACTAGAGATCACACCTTCCCCTGACCCAATTGCAACAATGGCTGTGGTAGAAGTCAGTCCTTTAGAGCCCAAAGGGGTTTTCCTTATGGTAAGAAAGTTATGAACTTGTCAGCTCAGAACAAGTATACCCATGAATAGTTCAATTTTTTCCTTTATAGGGCCTTTGATCTTCAGATGCCGGGAACAGGTAATCAACAGACTATGGTCCCCTCCTCAGAGACTAGCTTCTATGGGCTGGGTTTTTCCTTAACTGGAGGTGGAAATTTGCATTCACTCCCCCTTAAGAGGTTACATACAAACCTGGCCTACAATAATACATAAACATTCTTTCCATACAATAGACTCCAAAGCTACTTAAACTTAATTCAATAAGGTCACTCAAGGCCATAGCAGGAAATTGCTCTGTCTGTCACAGACCCAATCCTGCAAACCAGTGCGCACCATTCATTCCTATTTAACAAGATCCAGCCTCCTAGGTATATAGGAAACTCTCCCCAATCACTGAAATGCAGCTGCAAGCTTATTTAATACTCTGAAATTGCCCTAAATTATTCCACTACTTCTTAGAGGGCTGTTATTGCTTTTTGTGATTCTTTTATGGGAAGTTAGATTAACAGATTTTTAATGAGCAGTCATATATGAAAGAATCATTTTTTACAAAAAGAATGAATTTGAAATTGATGATCATGCTTTGTATATAGTACAGAACCTCCTACATTTGAAATATTCCACTTTGCAAATATATAGAATAAATTTAGCACCACTGAAATACAGAAACCAATTGTCACAAGGGAGAGGAAATTTTAGTCGAAAAAACCCCTAAGGAAAATAACTTCTTTTAAGAAAAGTGTCATGCAGCCTGATAGCCATGTAGAAAAGGCAGGACCTTGGTTTATAAATCTGATCTAAAAGAGAGAGAACACAGTAAACCTCATGGTATTTAATTCATCTGCCTCCAAAGGATAAAAGGTTGAGTCAACACTGCCAGGGTTTGAACATGTGATTTCAGGATGTGGGTGGCTTCATAATTATGTTTTTATTATTTTTTATTGCACTGTTGTTCAGCACCCCAAGGACTTACATAAAGGGGCAGTTTATAAATAAAATTAATGATTCGGAATTCACAAATTGGATGCTTAAGACCTTCAAGGCCCTATTCAACATGTGAAATTCTTTTCACAGATTCCTGACATTGTCCAACAGCACAAGAGGAGGAGAAAAGTATTCAGCCCTTGTCCTCCATTGGAGTGAAAATGATAGGCAATTTCTGAATGTCTGGTTTTAAAAAAACAACCAACAACATTTAAACAGGTTCTGATTATCAGCCATAAAATGCAAGTGCATAGTGTTTAAGTCTGAAGTTCTGCAACACCAAGTTCCCTTTGATTTCAGTAACAGTTACATGCATTGAAAAGACTACTTGAGAAGGAAATTTTTTAAAGACATGACCCAAAAACTACTAAGTCAATGAAAAAACTCCAGTAAACATAATGGGCTTTAAATTACACCCAATATTATACATGTTATTTCCGTCTTAAAAGTAGCAATATTTTATACTTCTATATCATTAAACCCAAAGAATCTGAAAGCATTTTGCAGACTTTATATAATGGTGTACAAGGGTCATTTCAACTACACACTGAAATGAGACAGCTTTTGACCAGAGTGCCACTCCATGATGACAGGAAGAGAAGAACACTATCTCATTGTAGGTAGCAGAATGAAGGTACACAGAATATAAACTTAGAAATTAATATAGAATATAAATTTTAAAAAGACCCATCAAAACTAACATCTTACCTCTTGCTAAAAGTGCCACAAGATCTTTAATGACCATAAGTAGACAGGAACATCTCATCTGCATACAGTTTAAACTACACCATATTTCTGATATTTAATCCTAAAATTTTCATTTGCTCTGTCGGTAGCATCTGCCAGAAACATGAGTTATACAAGAGCTATTCTCAGCATCCTCTGTGATTATGTGGAAAGTAACAGGTTTTTTTTTAAGTGCAAGTTATTTAATGCATTAAGCATATTTTAGATTTTTAATACCACAAAGGATATGGCTACACTTCCCGCCGGATCGGCGGGTAGCATTCGATGTATGGGGGAATTGATTTATCACATCTCATCTAGACGCAATAAATCGATCCCCAAATTGACACCTGTACTCCACCACAGCAAGAGGAGTAAGTGGAGTCGGTGGGGGAGTGCCCATGGTCGACCCGCTGCTGTGGAGACGGCCAGGTAAGTTGAACTAAGGTATTGCAACTTTGGCAATGCTATTTGCATAGCTGAAGTTGCGTATCTTAGGTTGATCCCCCCACATAGTGTAGCCCAGCCCAAAGAGTCCTTATCTTACACTCTTTGCCCCCACCCCCCAATGCCTCCCACAGAGAGAGATCTGCTTCTGTGTGCATCAGGCACACCTTTCCTGCTTATGTGGAGTGAAATAATTTTGCTAAAGTTATTTGACCATTAGTTGGAGACAAAACAATCCAATTTAAATGCTTCAAAGGGCATGGGCAACTAAGGCACAAGGTTCTACCAGCTCCTTCTTAGCATTTTTCCAGCGATGACAGCAAGGTACTGTAATATGTACAAAAGTAATTTTTAAACACAGAAGAATGTAAAAGTATGTAAAGAGAAGCAAGACCTACTGGTTGAAGACCACTGCTTCTTATGGCCATACAGCCAGGCAGTAGGAGACAGCAGCAGACAGTGAATTTGATTGAAGTCTGTACATGCCGTGTAATATTTAAAATATAAAAAATGTATCTCCATCTAGATTTCAAATGCATTTAACATGAATGCTGAAATGAGATTTGACCCTGTAGAGACTATGTAGATTCTCATGATAAGCAGAGAAAGTGACCGTATCCATACAATAGACTGAATGAGGTGCAGACAAGTGTATTGGGTATAGGCAGTCAACAAGCATATGCCTGTACACATTAAGGCACACACACCGGTATATCAATAAGGTTTTTAAAATCTGATTAATTTCCACACAATTAACAAGGCTGTCTAAAAATCTATTTTACAGCTGCTGGTGCTGCTGCCGGGAGATGATGACAACTAAGGAAATGAAAATCAAAGGGGGAAACAATTACAACCATGCTCACTGAAACTATTTACTTCTTTTAATAAGACACAGCAACAAGTAACTGAAAGAATATATTTCATTGTTGATTACGATAATATTTAATCTAGGTCTTGTTTTAAAACGACTCCACCTGATCAGTTACATGCTTTCATGCCAAAGCAAGCTGAGAGCTCCATGTGCTTCACTCCTGATGTCACAGCATCAGGATTCTAAAGGAGAAGCTTCATTTGGGGGCGGGGGAAGAGTAGCATAGGAGGCATGGTACGTTAAAAGAGTAGGTTGGTAGGAAAGCAGAGGGAAGGATGCATTCAAATGATTTATTTTTATACAATTAAAATGTTAACTTAATATATATGTCTAGAATATCAGTAGGTTTAGGGTTTCTATGATGGTAGTCCTGGGAATTCTCTTTAATGAGCCAATGCCAACTAGCATTGCCAACTAAAATGTAAATTTATGGGAGCCGGGAAGGGCCTGATTAGTGTCCATGAATAGAAACGGTTCCATTGTTATTTTTAGGTCAATATAAAGTTACTTATTTTAAAATTCCCCTCAAGTGTTGTGACTCTAGACTCTATCATTGTAACAGCTGGAAACTGAAAATGAATAGCAATGAAGTAACTGACCAGTCTAATTTGGTGGAGCAAGAGGAGTGAAATGAAAAGGATAACCAAACAAGCTCATTGTCTTGTATGTACTATATGTGCCTTTGCATCTCTTCCAAAATGTTCTCTGAAAGATCTCAGGAGAATGTTGTGACTAGATTCTGGCCTCAGTATTTTTCATCTTTCTTCTCAAGAATGAAACAAAAATAGTAGCAGTCAAATGTAAAGAAGATATTTCAAATCTCTCAGATTTGATAATCCAAAAGTAATATTTGTAACCAAGGAAGTTTGTTTTTTAAGTTATGTATTTCAACATGATTATTTTTAAAAGGCAAAAATATACAGTTTCATCACAGAACTAATGAGAAAGCTGAGCCTTGAAGTGGGGCAGGGAAATCTATAGAACACCAGAGGGAAGAGTAGGAAGCATTATTAAAGGGTTAACATGGCTAGGATTAAGGAAGTTTATGACAACTGGTCTCAAAAGAACTGATCTGTAGAAACACAATCATATTCTATACTTTTGATGAGACACTCACAAATGATTTGCAAGAGGTGCTTTTGAATTATACCAGTGCTTTTCGGCAATAAAATGTCTTTTTAGGGCTTTCATTTATATATGCCCTGAGCTGAAAACATCTTTGCTAGAAAATAAGCAAAACCAGGTGAAGGTATTTTAAAGGGGAATTTCTTAAAAGGGAATTAAGCAAAGATGGTTTTTAAAAAATTTAAAGTTCAGGAAATTTTTAAAAATAAAATGTTATATATGTTGTAACACAAAATGTGGGCCAGATCCTGAGTTTTTACAAATCAGCATGGTAACTCAGTGACTTCAGCGGAGGTGCATAACTTACACCAGCTCAGAATCTGACCTTATATTTCCCTCAACCCTCCGCACACTCCCAAAACCAAACCACAAACTCCAACAATTCCAATGAGTCATCAAAAACACTGCTCTACAGCCAAAATGCTTCTGAAATAAATGTAGTCAAACTTTACTAATTCTGGGTCGCTGAGAACTAAAATGATGCTTAAAATTGTTGATTGGCTCTAGTTTTCAACACATGCTATTGGGTCAGTATATACGACCCTTGACATGGGAATAGCGGAACATAAGTGAGTTATAAAGGGAAGGGATCTCAATTTAAACCAGAAATGACTAAAATACATCTTTGACTGGATCTATGAATAAATCTATGACTGGGTTTGGACAGTACTTGCTTTTTAGGCAAAACAATGAATGATGCAATCTGAAGCTGGTATTGCGTCATACATGATATGAATTGTATCATGTTATTCCTAGAAGTCATGGATGATGCAATCATAACGAAGCTTACATCACTCTGCTGACCAAATTGCCCTATATCAGCTCTAGAAATCCTACAGTGTCGTGCTCTCTTATTTGTCAGTGTTTGATTTTGCAAAGGGACACATTTCTGTTTAGCCAAAGTGAGCAGAGATGCCTCGTACTTGTGTGAACAGTGCAGATAACTTCTGCTATGTTTGTGGCGAAGTGACTTTTGCATCACAAAAGCGCAGTATAACCACTATGGTTAAGAAAGCCTATCACCTTTATTTTGGCTGCAAAATTGGAGATCAGGACAAGATGTGGGCCCCACACATATGTTGCAACACTTGTGCAACAAATCTTTGCCAGTGGTTGAACAGGAAAAGGAAATCTATGCCTTTTGCAGTGCCAATGATTTGGAGAGAGCCAACAGATCGTACCAGCAATTGTTACTTCTGCATGGTGCCTCCAGTTGGGAAAGGTGTGTCAAAGAAGAAAAAGTGGACTGTGCATTATCCAAACATTCCATCAGCTATAAGCCCAATACCCCACGGAGAAGGACTGCCGGTTCCTGATGCACCAGAATCATTCTCACTTGAGTCAGACGAGGAAGAGGAAGAGGATGAAACTTCTGGTCCTGAACCATCAGTGTCACAGGACCCACATTTTCTCCCATCCTCCTCCTCTGAACCACACCTCCTAACACAAGCTGAACTGAATGACCTTGTCAGGGATTTGGAACTACCCAAGAGTAAGGCAGAGCTGTTGGGCTCCAGACTACAGCAGTGGAATCTCCTGGCAGGTGATGTTAGGGTTTCCATGTTCCGTGACCGTCAAAAGGATCTTGTCCCATTCTTCTTCATGGAAGGTGATCTTGTAGCCTGCAACAACATCGATGGTGTGATGGCAGCCCTCAACATCGTTCACGATCCAGATGAGTGGAGACTCTTCATTGATTCATCGAAGACGAGTCTTAAAGCTGTTTTGCTGCATAATGGCAATGTTTTGCCATCAATTCCAGTTGGTCATGCAGTCCATATGAAGGAAACCTATGACAACATGAAACAACTTTAGAGGTGCATAAACTATGACCAACATCAGTGGCAGCTTTGTGGCGATTTGAAGGTGGTTGCTCTCTTGCTTGGTCTGCAGACTGGATACACAAAGTACTGCTGTTTTCTCTGCGAATGGGATAGTCGTGCAAGAGATTCCCACTACATCAAGAAAGATTGGCCACTCCGACAGTCATTGGAGCCTGGGAGGAAAAGTGTTCGGCATCCACCACTTGTGGAATCAAGGAAGATTTTGTTACCACCCTTACACATCAAGCTGGGTCTGATGAAGAACTTTGTCAAGGCCATTGACAAAACACAAGCAGCTTTCACGTACCTCCATGGAAAATTTCCAAGATTAAGTGAAGCTAAGATAAAGGAAGGTGTCTTTGTTGGTCCTCAGATTTGTGAACTTCTTTGAGATGATGCATTTGACCATGCACTGCATGGCAAGGAAAAGACGGCATGGAAAGCCTTCCAGTCAATGGCAATACATTTTCTCGGAAACAACAAGGCAGACAACTACAGGTTGTTGGTGGAAAACCTCCTCAAGGCATACAAAAGCCTTGGTTGCAACATGTCACTAAAGATACATTTTTTGCACTCTCATCTAGATTTTTTTTCCATCGAACTGCAGAGCAGTGAGCGACAAGCACGGCGAGCGATTTCACCAGGACATTGCAACAATGGAGAAACGCTATCAGGGCAAATGGAGCCCATCAATGCTTGCAGACTATTGCTGGACAGTGACAAGAGATGCTCCATTTAATGAATACAAGAGACAAGCCAAGAAGCGCCGAGTAGACACTGAATAGGACTAAACTATGTACATAATAGTTTTTTTGCCTTTTGTTTCAAAATACATTTTATTTATATAACCCTTTTGCTGATTTTTAAAGAGTTACATAAACAGGACTGGTGAAATATCATCATGTAAAGCAACCATAAACACAAGAAAAGACCTAGGTTTAAAATGTATGATTAAAACTCTACTATCTACACAATATACATAGACATAAAATGTAAAAACTTCAATATCTTAGAAACAGTAGCCAATCAGTTGTTTTGTCATATTTGAATTCAGCACACCAAAATACATAATAAATATCACATTTTATCTCTGAAGCAGACGACTTCTAAAAAATTGTAGACCAGTGTAATTTGAACTCCAGTTTTTTTAAAAATCAGCTACTCTGAAAGTGTTAAGTTGCTTGATTTAAATTACGGATAAAAATTCACTTATTCTTCTAGCCTTTTGACAAATAAATATTGTTTGATAGCTGACGAAATGCACAGAGATTTCTTCTCGATCAACAACTTATTCACTGGGTAATTATAAAGCCATTAGACCCTGCCACTCACCTTAAGGTAATAGGCCAGATTCTCTGATCTGTGAAGATTCCTTTGCACCACCTAAATAAGGTAAAGCTGGTCCTAAACTAGCTGCAGATACCCCGAGGAGGATCCCCCTTGCCTACAGAACTGCAAGCCAAAGGACATCCTGCACCAGCTTCGTCACCAAACCCAGAGTAAAGAGAAGGAAGTGGGGTGTCTGGGAAGAGGGCACAAGTAAGACGGGGAGAGGGCCTGGTGGAGTGGAGTTGTGTTGCAGCACATCCCCGACTTTCATAAATTAGGGCAACTGTGACTTGTACCCATGTTGTGTGCAGTGATGTTGTGGCTGTGTTGGTGCCAGGATCAGGGCCGGCTCCAGGCACCAGTGTCCCAAGCGCGTGCTTGGGGTGGCCAACGCTGGGAGGCGGCACGCCGTCTGTGATTAGGGCAGTGCTGCGCTTCTTCTCCCGGTGGCATTTAGGCGGCAGGTCCACAACTTCAGGTTTGGTGCGTTTTTTTTCCCCGCTGCTTGGGGCGGCAAAAAAGCTGGAACCAGCCATGTCCAGGATATCAGAGAGACAATTGAATGAGGTATTATCTTCTATTGGACCAACTTCTGTTGGTCAGAGGGAGACAAGCTTTTGAGCTCACCCAGAGCTCTTCTACTACCGGTTTTGAGCAGCTATGAATCAGGCAGCCACAACCTGTGACTGCCTCTTGTCCATTACAGCTGAATGGAGCTCAAAGAGAGTTGAATCAAGGTCAACACTGGATCCTTACAGGGTCCAATCCTATTCTCACTGAAATAATTTAGTGTCTCTCCTCACGACTGCCATATCTGTGAAGAACGATGCATTTTCTGAGCCTTTTTTTCCTTTCTGTTTGACTGGCAAATACAGAGCACCTCACCCAAAGGCCACTGAAATTAATAGAAAGACTCCCATTGATTTCAGTGTATTTAGATCGGGCCCAAAGTGGTCATCCTGATAGCTGTCTTCTTTGGGCAACTGATCCCTTCTGAAAATCTTCCCCAGCTAACTAACATTCAGCTCATCTCTCTGAATCCAAATGCACAGTAACGCATAGGGTAGGGCTCTGTGACTGTCACGAAGGTTGTGGAGTCCATGTTTTCCTCCCCCACAGAGCAGCCCTCTGGGTGACCACTGGGCAATCATTTCCTTTCTCTGTGCCACAATTTCCCTACCTATAAAATGGGGCTAATGATGTAAATCACTTGGAGATCTACTAATTAAAAGCACTAGATAAGAGCTAAGTATTAATTATTATTTTCATTCCAAAGTGTAATTCTATCTTGTAATTTTCAGTTTGTACACACTGGCCAACCAATTGTCTTCCTGCCAACCTTGTACCAATAGTCTCTCAGCCTAATAAGCCATTTTACACAAGTGGCTTGATCCAGCACTCCTTATGCACCTGAACTCCCACTGATGTTCTGTTTGATGATTAAGTCAATGGGAGTTCTGGGTTTACACAGAGGAGCACTTGCTGAGTCAGAGGCCAAGATACCATTCTGCAAGCACAAAACACAGCAGGAATGCTTGAGTTTAAACTCAGTAATGTGATTTTAAAGTCTGATATCTCATGAACCAACAAGCTAAAAAAAAGCGGCTACGTGCCACTGAATAACTGGGATTCCCAGCTTTTTAGTGGTAAATCAGGAGAGATTTTAGCTCTAAATTTCAAAACCTATCACATGGTCACTGATTACTAAATTATTATTCAATGGAACAAGACAACACAAGTCACATATTCAATAGGCCAAGATCCCAAGCATTCTTGGCCAGTCAACCCATGAGTACACACAGAATCCAGGTCCTATATGATCACTAAGGTCTTGTCTCCTAGAGAAACTTGCACTAATTTAACTAAATTGTTTTACAGAATGATTTAGTTAAATCAGTGCAACACGCCCCCCCCCCCCGTGTGAATGCTCTTCTCTTTTATTTAAGAGTTCTCTCCTTCAATTTAGCTTACATCTATTATCAACTTCAGATAAATCAGTAGTGAGCACCTTTAAATCCATTAAAAATATCTGCAAAGGAAATTGCATCAATTTTACTAAATCAATTTCTAAGCCAACTTAACTCAGCCAGTGCAATTTTTTTCATGTGGATATAGTCAGTGTGTTAGATTTGTACCAGCCTGTAACTAGAAGACATAAATGAAGAAAAATGAAGCTTCCATTCATTGCACCATAAGAAACATTGCCTCAGGAAAGAAACTATGTACCATGAAACATGTCGGTATACACCAGTGCTTTTGTTGGGTCAAGACAATCAAGTGAAGTAATTAGTAGTTAGATACTGGGTCTTCTTCCTTTAAGAAAGTGGTTCATTCTGTATGTTTCATTCCTGAGAGAGTGTTCATAACTATGAGAAAAAAAATAAGGAAGAGTGAAGAAATGAATGTGAAGGATTTTTGAAAATTTTGTTTGAATACAGGATAATTGTTTTATTAATTGTGGAATGAGAGGACATATTAAGTGGTGTGTGGCCCAGAAGTGAGAAATTCAAGACTATCCCCCACATTTAGGAAGATAAGAGGAGATGACTACGGTGTGAAATCAGGAGGAATGAGGAACTGGCTGCCCCTTTTAATAGCAGCATCAATTAAACCCAAGGGAGGCGGGTGCAGTTTACTAGTTAATTAGTCCAGGGATGTGGTCCTTTCATGTGTAATTCAGAACAGGAACACCTGGTGTGCGGCACTTCAAAGCACGGGGGAGGAAAAAAGCCAAACAATGCAGGATAGGTCACAAAAGAAAGCAACAGCACAAGAACAAAAACTGTTTATATCTGACCTTCACCCTGCTGTAAGTAAAGGGAGAAGATAGGGCCTCCTCCTCCCAACCCTGGAGAACAAACAGCTTAGGGCTCACTGGGGGAGTTTGGGAAAAAAAGGCATGGTGACAACTAATTGTTTTACAACCTAATTAAAAGGAAAAGAGAGACTAAGATACAGATAGGGATATAATGATTATAATCACGTTCTGATATGTAGCACCAAAAGACAGAAAAGGGAAATGCTATCTAAGCAATGTTTCAGGGCTCTCAAAAATGCTATCTTTTACTTAGAGATGAGTGGAATAGATTTGGATATAATCCAATTATAAACGGGACATTCCTTAAGGTTTTTGATCAGGATCAAGATCCAATCTGAGCTAGAAAAAATCCAGGACTTTGGTTTGGTCCCACCTTTAAATAAGTATAAACCAAAAGGATGCTTCCCTAAACCTGGACTGAATATTAACGGCAGATCCATGAAATTCTTGATAGCCTTTAACTGTTGTCTTATAATATCATGTCTCACTGCACTTCCTGTCTCCCGTTGGAACTGGCAGCAGACACACTGTAATAATAATTCACTAATTAAGACTCACTTAGTGGTGTGTGAGGCAGGTATTAGCACCTATTTTACAGAGAAGGGGAAACTGATATGGCGATAAAGTCATTTTCAAAAGTCACAACATGAATCAGTGGTAGAAGCAGCTTTAGAAACCAGGAGTTCCTAGTTCCCAGTCCTGCGGTCAACTCTCTAACCCATGCCACCTCTCATGTGACAAAATAGCACACAGGAGTGCTTTGAAGTATAGAGAATATCTGACTGGAAGCCAGTAGTATTGCAAATCTCACATAAAGGAGATTGTTCTCACAACATTTAAGGCCAGTTGTGCTAATTCAAGATGTTGGATAATTCAGATAACTTTCAAATAAAAATCCAAATTTTTGAGTGCTTATTTGAACCAAACCATTGAATATTTTATTCGTCAGTTACTAATTATGAGGTTCAACTATCACAGAGATGGAGGATGCTCTTGTTAAACCTGGAATTGAAGTTAAGAGACCAGAGCTGTATTTCTAGCTCTGCTACTAACTTTCTGTGTGACCTAGGGTAAATCACCTAACCACTAAGGGCTTCAATTTGCCATTTGTAAAATAGGACATCAGTGTTGAGAGGCTTACTTCATTAATATTTGGTGCATGCTTCGAGATCATCAGATGGAAGATGCTACTGAATATATATCACTGTGAAATTTAAATAGCAACCTCAATGGAGTTGTTATGAAGCCTCTATATTTAATTCAACACTGATTTGTTTCTGCTCCCTAAATAATTTAAATAAGAACAAAAATTCCAACCACCAGGATCCATTTCACCAACTTGTATTTGTGAGCTAAGATTCTGAGCAAGAAAGTGATTAACAACTGAAAACATTCTTGACAAATGTTCTGTATAGCATCATGTCTATATAGGAATGGTTCTAGAACTGTGGAATTGATGGATTAGCATGTGTGCTGGGAAAATATGGGAGGAGAAGGCAGGCGCATATAGGAATCAGACTGAGGAGTCCACAAACACACCCAAAAAGTTCATTGCTATAAGGAAAGTCTATCATCAAAATGAATACGTTGGCTGAAAGGTGTGCCAAAATGCCCTCCAAAATGGATTAGGTGCCTAAGGAGAATTAAAAATAAGACAACAGTCGTGGATTAGTTGATGTGTTTGGCAACTCAGCCCTTGTCTATTTCTTGCTCACACATATCCCGGGCAGAAATGAACTCCTCTTAACTATGCTTGCTGTTAGGGATTGATGGGGTTTTCTAGAGTTTACTTTGCAGAATAGCTTGAAAATGTCTAGGTTTCCCTCCTCCCTTCTCTAGCAGGAAAGGAAAATATGACATACCATGGTATCATCTAGATTAATGAGCAGCTGCTTCACTCTTGCCCTGTAACCTTGGGTGCTCTATGATGGCATACTGAAGGACCCTGGGCCCCACCTGGGCTGCTTCCAGCATGCAAGCATGTGAAACTTGGGTTATACTCCGGTACTCACCGACCTGGGTTATAGTGAAGGGTGACCTCAACACACTACTAGCCTTAGATTTTCCACCTAGAAATTTATGTCTTGTAGTGCCCAGTCCTATCCTGGACAATATAAGTTTATATAAAGTCCGTTGTTTTTATAATAGAAAAAATGTGCACACAACTTGCCACCCCAAATGGAGTTTCCCAAATACTTCCATTTAAATATACTGGATTAAATAAAACAATAAAACAAGTTTATTAATTACAAAGAGAGAGATTTTAAGTGAGTACAAACAATGAGGCATACAATTCAGAAATGGTTACAAGAAAAATAAAGATAAAATGCAACTTCCTAATTTAACGAACTACGTTAAATTCAAAGCAAAGTATTCTCATCACATGTTTTCAGCAGCGTTACTGATCAAACTCTTAGGTCAGTCCCGTATCTCCAGTCCAATGTCTGTTTACTTTGTTGCTTCATGTGCAGTGAATTGATGGGCAGAGTGTGGGAGTTGGGGGAAGGAGTAGGGGTGCCATAGCCTTCCTTTTTACAGTTTCAGTAATCCTCTTTAAAAATCATTTCCATCTGGGTACCAGAAGACAAAAAGTTTACAGGGAAGGATGTTCCCTGCTGCTTTTTTCTCACCTGTTTGATCTTCCTTTGTTTCCCTTCCTGCTTGATGACTCTGTTTACTGCATAAATGCAGATTAATCAGAGCACACATTCCTTTGTTTGAGACAGATCTGTTTGCCAACCTCAGTTTGGAAAATGTGTTAATAACACCATACATTTGAATCTTATAAGTTCACATACAATGTTGCTACACAAATTTTATCAGGATGATAATGACCAGCAAATTATGAGTTTTCAGTTGATACCATACAAGACATACTTCTTTGAAAGATAATTACAATAGTGTGTAGGGTGTGAATGCAGGGATGCATTTTGTCACAGAGGTATGGACAATTTTTCTTTTTTCTAAAGGAACTGTATAGATGAGGGTCAAATAGACTTCACTGCTAGTTATTATGGAATAGCCCTTTCCGGACAAATGTGATGAACAATAATCCTACAATTTGCAAGCTGAGAGGAGGAACAACTAGCTGCCCTGAATTTTTGCATGCTCCTTCTGTATTAATGTTTAAATAACACAAAGAAACCAACTGTTCAGCACAAACAACATTAAAACTCTGAAAGTGGTTGTAATACTTATATCATATATCTTGAGTGAGGGCAATAGAGAGGACAGCACCCCTAAAGGCAGAGCCCTTGGAGCAACATCATAACAATGTCCAGTGCAGGAACACCTCAACAATTTCTGCTTGACTTACTTAAAACAAAGCCATCATTCAAACTGGAACACCACAACAGTTCGCAGGATCTCAGTTATGCAAGATATTTCACTTTTACTGAAAGCGTCCAGAGCACTGCGGGGGGATAAGTTGTCCTGCAAAACCTGTGCTTTAGAGGCAATGAGATGCAATCTGAGCTGATGGTGATTTTAATAGGTTCAGCTGTTTTACAAAATTTCTGAAGACCCCATGACACCTTTGTTTTAAAGCACAGTCTGCACTTGCTGCATAGGGTCAAAACCATCACATGCTTTATCCCCCATTCTTGGAAGGGGTCCGTTCTTGAGGACTGTTCAGTCCATATCATTTCCTCCTTGAGAATCACTCTTACTTCCACTATATCTAGGGTGCAGTTGATAGGTCTCACCTGCTACAGTGGGAATCTATGAGCAATACACTTCTGGGTTCCAGCACCTGCAGAAAAGATGGGTCACAGCAGAAGAAGCCAACCTCCCTACTATATCTCCTTATAAAACATGCATCACAGAAATAGAGTAAACCAGATTCTATCATTGGAGGAGAGTGCATTCACAGTTTGAACAGTGCATAGAGCCAGATTCTGGCTGGTTTTGTGTATGTGACAGGAGCCACAGAAGTGCAGAGCAAGAATGCACAATAGCAGGTTTCCCATGTGAAGAACCATTCCCATATACAGGTGAAACATCAGAGGAAATTTAGTTAGGCAGGGTGATAGAGACTGTTTCTCTCCGCATGTGACACCTCAGCAATTGCAATCATCCAAGGCCCCAGAGCCAAGAGCTTTACTGGTTTAAATAAGAGGGAATATCTTCAGTGAGGAATCTTGGATTCAACCTCACTTCCCTTCTTTGGTCTCCCAGAGCTCGTCCTACATAGACGCTGTATCGACCTAATTACATTGACTGTGGCTTTACACTGCTTGGGAGGTGGTGTAACTAAATCAGAATAGAGACACACTTACATTGGTGAGAACCAAATTTAAGTTAAGAACTTTCACAGCTAGTCAACGCAAGGCAGTATACATTAACCTAACCCTGTAGTATAGACCAGGACAAAGTTTTACATCATTTGCATAACTTTAGAAACAACCCAGACTATAACAGGACACAGTGGCACATTTAGTGGGTTTTTTGGGGGGCCGGGGGAGGAGGAGAGGGAATCCTATGTCTTTGAAATACCAAAAGCTGGCAGTAGGAGAATGTCCCCTAATATCTAACACATTACTATCTTATCTTGCTACTATAAGTCACAGAGGTGTGAAACAAGCACAACATTGTCTTAATTGCAGAGCTTCCATTTCCTATAACGTGTGTCTGATAAAATGTTTTCCAAAGCATTGCCTTCTGTATCTGTTTATCCCAAAGGTAACATACCAGGAGGACAGCACCATCACAAGGTTTGCCTTCAGATCTATTAACACACACTTCACTCACTTGACCAAATTTCCTTTTTGTTTAATACATTCGGTGATGCTTGAGCTCTACCTTTTGGAAGAAATTCTGAAACAATACTTAAGTTCTATTACAAAGTCATCCTCGTGAAACTATTTGTCATCTTGGCTCAGGTAGGGACTGTCGAATTGTGGAGGTGAATGCATGGTTACGCAGGTGGTGTTGGAGAGAGGGCTTTGGATTCTTTGACCGTGGGATGTTGTTCCGGGAAGAAGGATTGCTTAGAAGAGATGGGATCCACCTAACAAAGAGAGGGAAGAACATCTTCATAGGCAGACTTGCTAACCTAGTGAGGAGGGCTTTAAACTAGGTTTGTCAGGGGATGGTGACCTAAACCCAGAAGCAAGTGGGGGAGTAGAATACCGGGAAGAAACACAAGGAGGAGGGTTCAAGACTGGATGCCTTCTGATTCATACTAAGAAAATATGGCAATCGGCTAGTTATCTTAGGTACATGTACATGAATGTAAGAAGCTTGGGAAACAAGCAGGAAGAATTGAAGTCCTGACACAATCAAGGAACTACAGTGGAATCCCGAAAAAACGCGCCCGGCAATAATGCGAGTTCAGTTATAGCACGATCTTACCTTGGCTTCCGTCTAAGGTTCTCATGGTTCTTCTCATGCAGAAGATGAGAAGGTGTAGAGTGCATCTTCCTGGACGTTCTCATGGTTCTTCCCGCTAAGGCCGTAATACAGTATGTACTGTTCACATTTTGCCGGAATGCTGTTCTCTTTTTACGACATTTATAAACAAACCACGTTCTTCCAGTCTTATTGGATACAGTAACTCGTGGCCCATTGCAGTTAGTTCTCAGGTTGTATAGTACATGTGTATGGTATTTGGATATAAACTTTTTATTAATTTTCTATACTGTATTTTAAAAAATATTTTAGTGTTATGGATATGCCAGTTCACAAGCACAAGTCATTTTCAGTGCAAGAGAAACTGTATACCCTGAATCAACTAAAGAAAGGCAAACAACAAACTCAGCTTGCTAGAGATCTGGGAATTAGCGAGTCCACTCTGTGAGGGTGGAAGAAAAGCTCCATAGTCTACCCTGCAATCTTGAACAGGAAACTGGTTTACAACGTAAAAAGGTCAAGTTTGCTAAAGACGAAAGCCTAGATTCAGCCTTGTACCAATGGTTTGTCCAGGCTCGCTCAGAAGGAGTTCCTATTTCTGGCACTATTCTGAAAGCTCAAGCAGAGACATGTGATCACCTTATCAATGAAAATGAATCCAATTTAAGGCAAATAATGGCTGGCTGTACAGATTCAAGAAAAGGCACACTATAGGCCAAGTTCTTGAGACTGGGGAAATCCGCTCAGCTGATAAAGAGGCTGCCAATTCCTACCCAATTGAGCTTAAAAAGTTGCTGGAGGAAGGTTGCTACACAGACGGTCAAGTTTACAACTGTGATGAGACTGGTTTATGCTTTAAAGTGTTACCTCATAGCACCCTTGCAGCCAGGACGAAAAGTCACAAATGAGAATGCATTAAGCAGAGGAACGACCGAGTCACTCTCTTATTTTGTTTCAATAAGTCTGGCAGCCACAAAGTCAGACCTTTGATGATCGGAAAAGCGAGATCTCCCAGATGCTTTCATCATGTTAATATGAATGCCCTTCCCTTTGAATACACCAGCAGCAAGAATGCATGGTTGAATAGCTCCATATTTGAAGACTGGTTCCATAAAACTTTCATGCCAGCTGTTCGGGCTCATTTGTGAAAACTCAAGCAGGAGGGAAAAGCTCTTCTCTTGCAGGATAATTGCCCTGCCCACCCCACAGCAGAAAATCTTGTCAGTCGTGACAGCAAGATTAAAGCCTTTTATCTCCCAGAGAACACTACCTCAGAAATCCAGCCACTAGACCAAGGCATCATATCGGTATTTAAGCAAAACTATCGTCACAAAATGATCAAGTGGATGGTAGCGGACAACAACTCCTCTGTTGACACATCACTGTCATCACTCAACTTGAAAGAAGTCTGTTACCTCAGCGGGAAAGCCTGGGATGCTATCTCTGCATGTTGCATTGAACGATGCTGGATAAAGGGTCTTGGTCCATCTTTTCCGTCAACTACACATGATGATGATGATGATGACGATGAGCCTAAATTTACAAGAATCGTTGAAGACAACATACATTTAGCTGGAGAAGCACTTGGAGAATATGAGCACAGTCATTATAACATCCTCAACTGGTTTTGAGCAGATGACATTTGCCCCATATATGAACACATCTCAGATGACGAAATTGTTGCAAATGTCAGCGAGAAGAATGAAGCTCCACCCCCAGAGCCCAAAACCAGTGGTGCTAATGACGACGATGATGATAGCATCTCAGCTCCCCCACGAAAGTGTCCAAGGCAGTAAAGCACCTAGAAGCCAGTTTGAGGTGGCTGGAAACTCAAGACATGGACAGCGTCAAAATCTTCCAACTCAGAAGCATTCTTGACTTTGCTAGAAGCCAACAGTCCGCGGCAAAAAAACAGACCAAGCTAGAGAGCTTTTTTAAGAAGTGATGAAATTTAAAATTATGGAGCCATGCAGCCAGATTGACTTTGCACTCTGCGCAATGATTAGTATAGTATAGTATAGTTGATTTCACATGTTAGTATAGTATGTTAGTACAGTATGTTAGTATAGTTAATTTCACGTTAGTACAGTATAGCATAGTATAGTACAATATGTTAGTATGTTACTATAGTACAGTATAGTATAGTTGATTTTACATTTCTTTCATGTACATGTATATTAGATGAATTACTACTTTTGTGTACCACACATTGGTTTTTTTGTTTTTTTTTTTTACAAGACTTAAACTGACCAGTTTGTGATGGTAAATTTTTGTAACCCCGCTATAACGTGACCCCGCATTTAGCGTGATGGGATTTCTTGGATCCCATCCATTGCGTTATAGTGGAGTTCCACTGTATGACATGATTGGAATAACAGAAACTTGGTTGGGCAGTTCACATGACTGGAGCACTGTCATGGACAGGTATAAATTGTTCAGGAAGGACAGGTACAGGAGGAAAGGTGGAGGAGTTGCATTGTATGTAAGAGAATGGTATGATTGCTCAGACCTCCAATTTGAAACTGGAGAAAAGCCTGTTGAGAGTCTTTGGGTTAAGTTTAGGGGTGAAAGCAACAGGGTGATGTTGCGGTGGGCGTGTGGTATAGACCACTGGATCAGAAGGATGAAGTAGATGAGGCTTGTTTCGGACAACTAATTGAAGTTTCCAGATCACAGGCCCTGGTACTAATGAGGGACTTCAATCACCCTGACAGCTGCTGGGAGAGCAATACAGCAGTGCACAGGCAGTCCAGGAAATTTTTGGAGTGTGTTGGGGACAATTACCTGGTACAAGTGCCGGAGCAACTGACTAGGGGCCGTGCTCCTCTTGACCTGCTGTTTACAAACAGGGAAGAATTGGTAGGGGAAGTAAAAGTGGGTGGCAACCTAGGCAGCAGTGACAATGAGATGGTTGAGTTCAGGATCCCACAAAAAAGGAAGAAAGGAGAATAGCAAAATACGGACCCTGGACTTCAGAAAAAGCAGACAGACTCCCTTAGGGAACTGATGGGCAGGGTCCCCTGGGAAGCTAATATGAGGACGCAAGGAGTCCAAGAGAGCTGGCTGTATTTTAAAGAAGCCTTATTGAGGGTGCAGGAACAAACCATACCAAAGGGCAGAAAGAGTAGCAAATATGGCAGGCGACCAGCTTGGCTTAACAGTGAAATCTTCAGTGAGCTAAATTCAAAAAGAAAGCTTACAAGAAGTTAAATTTGGACAGATGACTAGGGAGGAGTACAAAAATATTGCTAGAGGATGCACTGGTGTAATTAGGAAGGCCAAGGAACAACTGGAGTTGCAGCTAGTAAGGGATGTGAAGGGTGACAAGAAGGGTTTCTTCAGGTATGTTAGCAACAAGAAGGCGGTCAAGGAAAGTGTGGGACCCTTACTGAATAGGGGAGGCAACATGGTGACAGATGATGTGGAAAAAGTTGAAGTACTCAATGCTTTTTTTTTGCCTCTGTTTTCACAGACAAGGTCAACTCCCAGACTGCTGCACGGGGCAACACATTATGGGGAGGAGGTGAGCAGCCCTCAGTGGTGAAAGAGCTGGTTAAGGACTATTTAGAAAAGCTGAACGTGCACAAATCCATGGGTCCAGATCTAATGCATCCAAGGGTGCTGAGGGAATCGGCTGATGTGATTGCCGAGCCATTGGCCATTATCTTTCAAAATCCATGGTGATCAAGGGAGGTCCCGGACAATTGGAAAAAGGCAAATATAGTATCCATATTTTAAAAAGGAAATAAAGAGAACCCAGGGAACTACAGACCAATCAGCCTCACTTCAGTACCCGGCAAAATCATGGAGCAGGTCCTCAAGGAATCCATTTTGAAGCACTTGGAGGAGAGGAAGGTGATCAAGGAAGAGTCAACATGGATTCACCAAGGGCAAGTCATGCCTGACCTACCTGATTGCCTTCTATAATGAGATAACTGGCTCTGTGGATATGAGGGAAGCAGTGGATGTGATACATCTTGACTTTAGCAAAGCTTTTGATACGGTCTCCTACAGTATTCTTGCCAGCAAGTTAAACAAGTATGGACTGGATGAATGGACTATAAGGCGGATAGAAAGCTGGCTAGACTGTCGGACTCAAGGAGTAGCGATCAACAGCTCAATGTCTAGATGGCATCCAGTATAAAGCGGAGTACCTCAGGGGTCGGTTCTGGGGATGGTTTTGTTCAACATCTTCATCAATGATCTGGATGATGAGAATAATTGCACCTTCAGCAAGTTTGCAGATTACACAAAGCTGTGGAAAGAGATAGATATGCTGGAGGCTAGGGATAGGGTCCAGAGTGACCTAGACAAATTGGAGGATTGGGCCAAAAGAAATCTGATGAGGTTCAACAAGAACAAGTGCGGAGTCCTGCACTTAGGTAGGAAGAATGCTATGCACCGCTACGGGCTGGGGACTGACTGACAAAGCAGCAGCTCTGCATAAAAGGACCTGGGGATTACAGTGGACAAGAAGCTGGATATGAATCAACAATGTGCCCTTGTTGCCAAGAAGGCCAATGGCATAATGGACTGTATTAGTGGGAGCACTGTCAGAAGATCAAGGGAAGTGATTATTCCTCTCTATTCGGCACTGATGAGGTCACATCTGGAGTACTGCATCCAATTTTGGTCCATACAGAAGGTATATGGACAAATTGGAGAGAGCCCAGCAGAGGGCAAAGGAAATGATTAGGGGGTGGGGCTCATGATTTATGAGGAGAGGCTGAGGGAACTGGGGTTATTTAGTCTGCAGAAGAGTGTGTGTGTCGGGGGGTGGGATTTGATAACAGCCTTCAATTACCTGAAGGGGGGTTCCAAAGAGGATGGAGCTCAACTGTTCTCAGTGGTGGCAGATGACTGAACAACGTGCAATGGTCTCAAGTTGCAGTGGGGGAGGTCTAGGTTGGATATTAGGAAACACTATTTCACTAGGAGGGTGGTGAAGCACTGGAATGTGTTACCTAGGGAGGTGATGTAATCTCTAACACGTTAGAGGTTTTTAAGGCACAGGTTGACAAAGCCTTGGCTGGGATGATTTAGTTGGTGTTGGTCCTGCTTTGACCAGGGGATTGGACTAGATGACCTCTTGAGGTCTCTCCCAGCCCTAATCTTCTGAGTCTATGATTCTTCTATGTGGAATAATGCGTGTTTTATTTTTTAAAATCTCATTTTAAAAGACTAACAACATTTAGAAAGTCTACTTCTACAAGAAGTGCTGAATATCCTCAAATCTCCTTGACTTTGATGGGAGTTGAGAGCAATAAAACATTTTACAGGATCAGTCTCAGCATGGAAGATAAAATATATGATAAAATACATGAAAGATTTGCCTAAATCTCTATGTGCAATTTAAGGACGTACTAATAGATTAAGGCCAAAGCCTATGAAAAGGTATCATGTTACTTTCTCTTTATTAATTGCAAAGAGATCCACGGAATTCCTTCCCCAGCTCAGATAGATGGAAATAATCCTCCTACCGTCTAATGCTCTGTCTACTGTAACAATGTGTGTGTTCCAGACAGTGTAACAGATTATACCCAAACTCCTTTAAATGGCACCCTGATAATATACAGGGCTAATGTCAGAAGCTATTAGAAACTCTCAGACACACAATATATCTACATCTCCACATTTTCCCCTTACGCTGCACAACAACAGACAACAGGCACGCAAACTGCTCAGCTGCAACTGTTCCAAGTCGAATAATTACAACTTGTCAGAAAGAATTAATTTTCCCATTTCTCATAAAGATGTGTAAAAATTACCATGTTATTATACACTGACACTCTCTGGAGGCAGACACAAAATTTAATTTTGAATTCTTTCCGCATATTAAATTAAATCCATAAATAAGAGTTTAGGCATTCACTCGGAAGCATATGTTCATTGGGAGCGAAAGCCAACACGAGGCTGGCTGTAATGGTTGTTGTAATGTTTTAATAGCTCGCTTCTTCTAAGCACCAATAAATTTACATGATCATAACAGTCGTGGGCATACAAGAAGCCCATTACTGTCTGGGCACAGGCAGCAGCGTTAACAGGATGGAAAAATGGAAAAAGGAAAAAAAAACCTCTTAAATAAAATTAGGCAACTGCACTTGTCAGCTGCTCCATGATTGAATTTTTAATATTGTGGTCAATTGGTCAAAACAAATAGTGGGATAAAATATTTTAATGTATTTAAAACCTGCTTCTATAGTGAAGAGAGTTTTTCTCTCTATGTATACATGTGTGTGTGTGTACATATATATCTTCAGATTAATTGCTCTGGACTTTTGTTTTGTAAACACAGAGAGGAGAGGAAAGCTTGCCCTAGCACCTCCTCACCCTACATTTGTTGGCCCCCATCACAATACCGCCATAGGCCACGCTGTAACTCAGCCCAATTAGCAATCTCTCTGTTTAAGGATGGAGACCCAGGATCGCTATAGCTGTGGGGGAGTTGCAAGTCAGAGTGAAGTGCACTGGCACAGCTGTGTGCTGGCCCCAGGGCTGGAAGAGCTGGGTGTGTGGCTGGTCAGCAATGAGGTAAATTATTGGCATAGCTGCACTGATGGCAAGCTTACACACTAACTGCTATCACTAGGCTTGGCTGACGCCAGCAATATGACTGCATTACAGAATAATGGCCTGAGACATTGTCAGCTGTAGTCCTATGGACCATTGTTAAAGAATAGTGTAGTGTTTTGGGGAAGTTAAATAGAGACTAAAGAATTGCTCCCTTATTTACTGACTTGCTTCTCCTCTCACCTACACCAGGTAATCTAGTGTAACTCCAGTGTAACTTTACTCTCAATCCATGACAGGGTGGTTATGATCAGAATTTGGGCCAATACATATCATACGCATACATGCCTTCTTTTTGTTATTTTTGTATTACATATGTTATTGTTTCTCCTTGATATACCATTTTATTCATATTTCTAATGAGTTATCATTTAGATAAGACCACAAGATAAGTTGTTCAGTATAGAAAGTGTTATGTAAACTGTGCTCATACAACAGGATACACCTTTACTTACCCTGATCACTTCATCAACAGCTGCCTGGACCTCACACTCTGCTCAAATTAAACTACCACACACAGTCTCTCTCTCTCTCTCATATGCTCTCTCACATACACAAAGCAACCACACATCTAAAACTTCAATTGCTAAAAAATAAAACTAGTTATCTCCAAACATTCAATTCACAACCAACAAACCAGAAGTGTACCTATAATATATACACTCAGACACATCAAAGAACACCAAGAGATAGAAGGCAATCTTAACCCTGAAAAACTAAAATCCCTACGTCTTGTAAATGTTAAAATTGCTTTGGGATAGACAATATATAGAGAGAGTCATTACTATAATTGAAATAATAATTTTGTATAAAAAACAGGTAAACACTGTACAAAGTTAAAGAGATTTACCCATGGATAGATATACAATCACAAACCTAAAACCATAAAATATTTTACAAAAACTCATTAAAACCCAGATCCAGCTCCCACTGAAGTCAATGGAAAGATTCTCATAAACTTAACTGGGAGTTGGACTGGCTTCTTGTGACCGAATGCACTCTTATATTCACATCCTACACATCATTGTAATAATCTTTGTACAAAATATACCCTTTTAGGTATCATTTGAAAACTAATAACTTACTGGTCAATCATATCATGGTGAAATGTACTTGCAACATTACATGTAAAGTTATAAACATAAGCTGAAATCATGACTGAAGTGTGTTTACCAGAGAAGTCTCGGGACTGGTAACCTGGTTTCTCAAAGACAAAAGAAAAGCTGATACCCCTAGCCAAGTGTCAAAGTTGATGAGCAATCACCTATCAAGTGGCCATTATTTTGGCAAGGAAGGGGGCAGGAACAAACAGAGCTGCATCTTAGCAAATAACAGCATAGAACCTCTTTCACCACCAGACTCTTTGTCTCCGTCCTCACAGCCAGAATGAACTTTATGTAGGGGTAACCCTCAGGAAAATGCATTTTAACAGATGACTGAACTATAAAACTGAGGGGTAAAAACACCCCAGATTATCTCTCCATTCCCATCTCTCACTCTTTCACCTCAAAAGGCAAAAGAAACAGCCTATCTACTTTGGGAGCAGATCACTATCTTGAAACTTTGTCATCAATGATACTAAGAACCTGTGGTAAGAATTTCACCTTGAACCAAGTCTAGTTTAAGTTTAGAAATCATTATATCTTTATTTCTCTTGTAACCATTCCTGACTTTAATGCCTTACATTTGTACTCACTTAAAACCTATGCCCTTATAGTTAAAAAAAAAAAACCTCTTATTTTATTATTTAATTAGAACTAATCCAGTATTGTGAATTGTCGGGGTAACTCCATTTAGGGCAGCAGACTGTTTTGATCCCCTTTAAAGGGGCAATGGACCTAATATATCTGAACTGTCCAGGAGAGAGCTGGACAGCGCAAAACACATGTTCTGAGGGATACTTTGAGACAGTGTGTGTGTTGTGCTCACTCTGCAAGTAGTACCCTAGGCTGCTGGAAGCCAGAGTGTGGCGGGTGTGTTGCTGACTGGCTGCAGTGGTCAGAGTTGCTGGATCAGCACTGTGGCTATACACAGACACTTAGGATGTGACCTGCATGCTGGCAGGCTGTTTGTGAGTGGCCCAGGTTGCAGCTACAGCAACAACGCATTGTAAGATATCCAAAGTTACAGGGCAGGGTTGACACCGCACCTCGCTGGTTTGGATTGAAACCTGGAATGTCATGGACCTAAATTTTCATTTATCAGTCCCATCACTGTTGATTTTCAGGACATCAGTTCATAATTAGTAATTGTCCCTTAATGGCTCTTGTACGTCTCATTCAGTAATGAGCCAATCCAGAGTTCATGACTCCAAATTTCATCACCATTGCAACAACTGTGATGCCACTAACTATGGACGGTGTGACACAAATGACGAGGAGGCTGACAGCAGAGGCGATTAAGATGTTTGCAGCTGACAGTATCGATAAAAGGATACTAGCCCTTTCCGTTTAGAGTTTGAATTCAGCCTAGATTGACAGTACGCAAAACTGCTACCTTCTGAAGTTGGCTGGGTGACCTACAACATATGAAATAAATTGGTGTTCCCAATCTACTTCCAAGTAGATATCACAATAAGTAGCACCTGCGGTGGAAATCTCAGTCATGGAATGAAGAGTTGTGGAAACTGAAATACCATCTCATACTTTAAGTCAAGGCTGGGGTGCGGTGAGCTGCAGTGGAGAAGCTTACACTGCCACTGCTCATGCTGTGCCTGTTCTACGAGGAGAACTTCAATCTTCAGGGTTCCCTAACCAGTATCTTTCACTAGCACTTAAATCCGTTTACAAGAGTAAGATACTGAGGGGAGAGAGTGCTGATTACTACAGCATCTCAATATTCAGTAATGCTGGGAAAGGAAATACAATGGAAAGAACAGGAGAGTTAAACAGAGTTTTGCTGAAGTTTGTAAAGTTTGATGGAGCGTGGCAGTAGCTCTTTAAGCACTCATCATTTTGAGTCAGACAATTCACAGACAGAACAAGAAGAACGAACCAGTTCTTTGAAGTGTATTGACCTTTCCATGTTTGTTTTAGTGAGTTTTACAACACACTCAAGTCCAAAACGAAGAGAAACAGTTACTTACTGTATGGTCATTCTTCAAGATGTGATGCAGATGTGTACTCCACGTAGGTGTGTGCATGCCCAGAGGCTTTTGTCTAGTAGTACCAATAGAAGGGTGGTGCTTGTGCCTTTAGCTTCTTCCCTGGCTATATGAGGTTGCATCTCTCTTAGTTCCTTCATACTGAACATCCAGGGGAAGACTCTGTTGTAGATGAGATGGAGTGTGGATTGTGGAATACATGTCTGCATCACATATAGAAGAACTGCATTTACAGTCAGTAGTCATTACTACTACTTCGAGTAGACGCAGATGTGTATTCCAGGTAGGTGACTCACAAGCAGTACCCTATGTAAGAGGTCTATCTGAGCAGGGATCATAGGACCACTCTTCTGACATTAGCATCCACTCTGGAAGATGCAGTGATCACATAATAGCCCATAAATGTATGTATGGAGGATCATGTGGCTGCCTTGCAAATGTTCAATATGGAAATGTCATTGAGGAATGCTACTGATGTTGCCAGTGCTTTCATTGAATGAGCCCATAGGCTGTGAGGAGGCATAGCTGACATTATCTCATATGCAGTCTTGATAGAAGGCATTATCCATCTAGAGATGGTCTACATGGAGACTGCTTGTTCCTTCATGAAGTTCGCATATGATTAGAACAGGTGAGGTGAAGCAAACCACAAAACTGTTCAGTTCTGCTCAGATAAGAGGCTAGACAGCGTCTAACATGTGGAAGCATTGCTCCTCCAGGGAGGAATGCTTCTTAGGGAGAAATACAGGCAAATACACCACCTGGTTCAAATGAAATTGATACACCACTTTGGATAAGAACTTTGGGTGTGGCTGCAGCATTTCCTTGTCCTTGGATAACTGCTTCTAAGGAGGCCCTGCCATCAGAGCCTGCAACTCACCCATCTTCCTGGCTATCAAGAACATAGTTTTCTGAAACAGAAGGAGCAGTGGACAAGATGCAAGAGGCTTGAATGGAAGCCTCATTAGAGCTGCTAAAACTGTGTTCAGGTCTCACAGAGGGATTGGTTCTCGACACAGGATGCAGACAGAGAAGTCCTCAGAAATCTTGTCACTATGGCGTGAGAGAAAATGGATTTCCTTGGATATTTCTACCAAGTGCACTCCCAGAGAACTGAAAGCCAAGCCTGATTTCTGGAGATGTAGTAGGTACTCCAAGATGTCCTGGATGGAAGCCTTTGCCAGTGGGCCAAAAACCACACCAAAAACCTCTCTACTTCAGTATGTAGGGCTACTGGAAGCCTTCCTACTGTTAAGTAAGACCCATTGCACAGTCTCCATTCAACGTTCTTCCTCCTCGTTCAGCCAGGCAGAAGCCATGCTGTGAGGTGCAGGGAGCCAATTGCCAGATTCAGATCCTGTTTGAGAAAACTGGGAAGGAGAGGAAGTGACATGGGAGGCTGAACTGAAAAAGTAAGGAGGTCCAAGAATCAGCACTGTCTCAGCTATACCAGGATAATCAGGATGATCCTGGAGAATGATTGAAATAGGAAGGAAGGTGTTCAGCAGAGTTGGCTTCCAGCTGTAGAGGAAGGTGGTGGAGAGGGAGCGTAGGAGAGAAAAATCCTGCTGAAATCATCTGCAAGATAATTCTGGACCCCTGGTAAGTGGACAGCTGTCAAGTGATACTCTCTTTGACGCAGAACATCCAAAGGTTGATCAGCTCTAGGCAGAGTGGTCTGGAGTGGGCTCCTCCTTTTTTGTTCACATAGTAAATCTGTGAGATTGAGAACACGTGAATGCCTGATACCCAGAGGACCCAACACTACAAGGCATTGATATGGAGCGAGGCTTTATGTTCTGAGCACAGCGGTACCAGCTGTGCCCAAATGGCTTGACGTCCAGGGTGGTGGTAACCACCATGGAAGCATTTGGAGTGTTGATTGTGTTGGTGCTGAGGAAAGCCCTGGTACTGAAGACCCTCATACCAGCGCCAATGCCCTGTCCATCTCAAACACCAGGAGGGGAGCTTCTGGATGTGGTGCTAAGGGGCCCGAGGGTTCATTGGCATGCTCTATCTGGGGGGGTGGGGGTGGGGGTGAAGAGGTAGGAGGGGTATTGCAGGTACCAGCCTTGCAAAATCTCAGACCAGTGACAAGGATGGTACTGAAAGGCAGGATAGGTCTGCTGCAGCCTGGTATGCCGACATCACAGACACAGTTGGTATTGGTATCACTCCTGTTGGTACCAGACTCAACTGATGCCCAGAGCCGGAACCAAAGTGAAAAGTACAGGGTTTCTACTCTCCCTGCTCTACTGAGTGAGGGTCAGAGGTAACTGTACCATCCCACGCACTGAAGCTGGGCCCGTCCCTGGCCACGTTCTTCTTAAAGGAGTCAGAAGAGTCACCCCGGAGTGCACATGAGATATCTTCTTTGGTGCTGACGACAGAGAAGGATTCCTGTGCCTCTTTGGGGAAGCCCCTGCCCCATAATGAGAAGCAGCAGCACTTTCCAAGCCCGAGGGCAACCAGTGGCTGGGGAAGACTTCAGTATCAGGTCAGGTCACATGGCCTGTTCAAGCAGGTGTTGTTTCTGGGGAAGGCCCCATGTCATGTGAGTCCTCTTTTTTAAACAATTTATCTATTGAACAGCGCTCTTTAAGGAGGGCTTTGCCAAGGTGGAGCAAGTACCATGTGTGGAGATCACTGTTCAGAAATGCCACTCCACATGAAGGACAATGCTTGAGCACCAGTGAGGCTCTACTGCTAACACTATATTCTATATTTTTTTTTCATCATACCCTAACTAACCAGCTATCTACAACAAACTAGGCTAAGGCCAAGTCTATACTACAGACCTATACTGATACAATTACATTGCTCAGGGGTGTGAAAAATCCACACACCTGAGCAACATAGTTATACCAACCTAATCCCCCGTGTGGACAGCTCTATATCAGTCGGAGAGCCTCTCCCGCCAGCACAGCTACTGCCTCTTGGGGACGTGGTTTAACTACACCAATGGTAGAAGTTCTCCTGTCAGCATAGCAGTGGTGTATATGAAATGAGTTTTTAGCCTCAGTCTTGATCCTAGAGGGCAAAATGTACAATTCACAAAAAGCGCCAACATGCTTGGTATTAACTGGCACTCTTGCTAACGGTCTCAGGTAATGGGCTGTGGGCATGGAAAATGAACACGCCTCTGACCTTATAGTCCTCTCCATAAGGATTGAGACGCTGATGGAGCAGTGAAACTTACCATGCATTGCCACTTCCTATAACTAACTGGCTAAATGGAAGACTTCATTTTCTAGTGTTCTTAATCTAGGAACTTTGACCAGTATTAAAGTTGACTAAAACATTTTTTAAAATAATTCCCCTTCTTTCCACCAATTTTCCTACGATAAGGAAAACTATTGAGCCATTCCTGTAATTCAATTTATATCTATATAGATTTATTTATATCTTCTAATCTGCTTGGTTCTTGGGGGAGAAAACCATCCATGTAGTTATATCATCTTGTTATTTTGTTCAAAACGAAAGATATACTCATTTACATCTGTGGCTCTATCCTACTTTAGAGGAAACTTCTTAGAGTGAGTAAAAAGTAGTCTCCATGTAAGATGTAGAAACTTCAGCTACCTGATGATGAGGATATACAGCTATAGACACATAGATAGATAGATGGATAGATAGATAGATAGATAGATGGATAGGATAGATAGATAGAAAGAAATAAATAAAGGGATGGGGAAAAACAACCTTGATGTGACAGCAAAGTCCTGAGGCATTGTAGTAGTTGCTCTGTGTTTGAAAGACAGCTTCTTCTACCAAACCACTCATACAGCAAAATGAACACAACATACTCTCCATCTAGAAGTATGCCCTTAAGCTTGGGTTGGAAGAGGAAAAGAAAACTTCTCATTGAAGTCTATTTTAATTAAGACTGCAGAGAATCAGTCTGCATGAGAACCAGCCTTTCTTTTTTTTCTTTAAAACCAAACTAGAGTTTATAGAATTCTGGGGTGAGGGTTGAAACAAAGTGAAAAGCTGAAATAAACTTGCATTGAAGAAACATTACAATTCCATCCAAAAATGTACTAAAGGGTGACACAAAATGGATGGTTTTCTTACATCACATCAGTCACATATGATCTGCAGACTGGCTCTGTCATAAAAGCCAGACAACACTAACAGTTATACAGCATTTGCTTGGCTGACAAAATATTCACTTATTATTGCTGCCTTTAAGTCTCTTCTCTCTGATCTTCCCATTTATTTGTTTCTCTCCATTTAGGTGTTTGCTTTCCTAGCAAGATCACTGTCTGATGCTGTTGTTCTACACTAAATACATACATAAGGATTATATATTTGAGGGAGGGGGGAAAAGGCCTTGTTTAATAATAGACTTCTTGGAAGTTAATAGAATTTCTGTCTGTCTAGGCATTTATATCATAGTCATCACTGAGATACCAGAGTGCCTGAACTTGCTCCAGGTCCAACAATCTTACAAATTGATTTGCAGAAGTTAGAGCTAGAAAGGAGTCTCATACCTCATACCTCCACTTATCAAGTGCAGGAGTGCTCTGTCCCAGTAGCATTTATTCTTGTGAGTAATCCACAATGTTTGTTAACATTTCAGGTGACAGGGCTTCTCCTACTTCCCCTGAAAAGATGACTGTATATCTGAGTAGTCAGGGTTTTGGGGTTGTTTTTTTTTTTTGCTGGTTTGTTTTTAATATATAGATATTTGACTGAGAATTTTTAGTTTGTTTCCAGACTGAGGTTGTGGGGTAAAAACTGTTCAAACAAAAAAGAACAGTCTTTGAAACAATTTTGCTACAGAATTCAGTACGGAAATCAGACAAGAGAACTCCTGTGCGAATTCAACATAGGCGTAAGAAAAGGAAGCCATAGTCATACCTAATTAGAGTTAAAATAATGTTTCCCTTTGAAATGTTTAATTAGGTCTGTTTTATTACATAAACATTCTTGGTGCAGAGCACACTGAGCAAGAAGATGCTGATGAGTTAAACAGTGCAAAATGCTCAGGCACCCAGTGTGGGGCAAAACCTGACAAGGAGTGGCTGTTGTTACCAGATGTCTGGACCCTCAGTGAAACCGCGAGGCTTGCTGCAAACAGCGGGCTATCATTTCAACCTTTGTTGCTTCTACTGAAGCCTCCCATCGTGCTTTCAATTTAACAGCATCACAAGGAGACAAAGACATTTCTTACAATGTGCTTTCTGTTCAGAGACAAATCCCATTTAAACTTGATCAACCTCTCGTACCCTATTAGTTATTGTTGCCAGTCTGCATGTCCTCTGGCAACGCACACTACTTGTCTGGAGGAGGGAAGCTTTTCTCCCTCCTCTTCCCCCAGTGCCGCCCTTCAGTTTTAAAAAGCAAGACCAGATTTACTGGCAAGCGTACAGCCTGCTTGTCACAAGCTTGCAGCAAATTTAATTAACCTTATTACATATATGGTTTTCTTGAAGATTACATCACAATCTGGTCACGTTGCCTGCTGCTGATTCAACATATTCTGCGCTTTGGAGACTATGTTCATTTTCTGAAAAAGGTCAGAGTGTCAGAATAACTAAAACTTCACTGAATTTTTCCAAGTTCCTGTTCAAACACTCTGATCTACCAATATTTTGTCTCATGTGCAGTATTGTTCTCTTACCTCCTGCCAGTTGTGGATCCCTTACTTCAAAATATAATTTAAAGTCCCGCAAGAGCAAGAATGGCTGGACTATGGACAAAGTTGACAGTTGTTTAACCCCCTAAAGATACAGTGGATCAAAATCACTGCTGATGTAAATCAGAGCAGCTTCGGTGACCACAGTGGATTTTTCCCAATACACTATCAGTGAACGTGATCCATTGACTTCCATGGGAATTTTCTCTGTGTAAGGACTTCAGGATTGAACACTGAATAAATTAAAATGCAATATATTGGTCAAGGTCATCAATAGCGAGGATGGGTAAACTAATTCCAATTACAATACAATAAAACAAATTAAGAAATTCTAAATCATTACTATTTCAGAACCTTGTGGTTCTGAAACATTTGCAGTAGGCTATTTTTCACTTACCGTTTTCTTCTGGAATCAGAAATTTCCTAAAACACCTTCTTTTGCTGCAATTTCCACCACCATACTGCTGAAATCTGGATTAATCTGATCTCTTGGATGCTTACTTGAACTGTACCAGAATTCTGAATTGTCAAATGCTCACTCAGCTCCATTCAGTTCCTTTAAATGTGTCTATTTTCAGCTACAACTCCTGGGGGTGAGGGGAGAATGCTTGCTTACTCTATTTGAAGCCTAGAAGAGTAGTTCCATCTTTAAGAAGAAGATCGTTGGCCTTATTCACAGACTAACAATGCCAAACCTCATATACTGAAATTGCACATCATTCCATACTCATTTATTGGGGTGAAGATATTTACAAAACAATATTAATATTGACTATATTAAAAATTCCTCTCATAATTCACAATAAATGAGAAAAGGTAACAAATAAGTCCTTCTGACTGATTTTTGCCTATGTAACTCTGTTAGCACAAAAATATAATGTGGATGGGTGATGGAGGCATGACAGATGAGACCGATGGACAAAACAGATAGTGACACAATATATCCTGTGATCTAAAATCTCACCACTTTCAACATATATTCTATACAGACAACGTATCGAACACATCTCCTATTGAACACATTCAAGCAATTGAGTAAAGCACAGTAAAGAATTTGCAACAATTCTATAGCCAGTTGGAGGTCCAAAGATTTCGCTATTGAACAGCTTTTTGTTGCAAATCATAATGATAAGGATTCCTATGAGAATGGATCCATCTTCCGTTTGTTGCATACACAACAAGGATAAATGTTTGACCTCTGAAATACAACATCTTGCACCTCTTTTTTTTTAAAGAGCAGTTGTTTGCTGCTATTAAACTCTTATTTATTATTTTACCTTTATGCATAATAATCTGGAGGTTTGAAAACTCTTTTCAGAGGGACAATCAAGAAAAGAAGTGAAGGCTGTTTCCACCAAGGTCAGTTTCCCCCCATAAAAAAGCTTCACACACAACAAACAGCTCCCCACAACATTTAGATAACCAAACCTTTCAAATGGTTTTGTTAAATTTAATTAATGTGTAGGTCATTCTAACATTGCCATGCGTGGAGGTTGTGCATCATTTTCGTGCTTCACTCCACAACAACTAATACAATCAATCAAAATATTAAATTATTTAAACAGAACAAAACTTCTTGATCCTTTGGGAATCTGCACATCATTAGTGATGTATTTTTAAAAAAACTTTCTGCATATAATCCCAGGGGTTCGTTCAGCAGTATGAATCAGGTCGGCCACTTATTGTTTGAGAGGCCATAAGAGATACTTGCTTAATACTTGGATTATTTTTTGCCGCTGCTGACAGTACTGACTTTGAAATCATTCACGTAGCATGTATTTCTAGTTCTATTAAAGGCAAAAAAATCTCTGTTTATTTCTAAATGTGGCCTATTTTTCATATGTTGTGGGCATAACATTAGTTTTCTTTCTATATACAGCATTATTGTGCTTGTAATTTACTTTTTACAATAGTCATTTTAGAGCCTATTCCTCAACAGTGGCAGCTCCACAATGCATTTTGAAAATCTCACACCCTCTCTTTCCTGATAGCACTTCGACACCATGGGAGTGAATGGTACTTTTAGAAGCATTAACTCCTATTTGTAAATCTGTGGGTTTTGAGAAGAGCATTTGGCAGAGTGGCTGTTTCCTGTCTCTTTCCCTGATGCCCCCACAAAGCCTTAAATGAATGGAGTGGGCAAGGAGGATGTCTAGAAGCTTGAGGGGATGGGGAGCATGCTGCATTAGCTCTGCTTCCTCCATGACACTCTTTGTGCCCTATTTCCCTCTCCTTTACTCCCTTTGAGTCAGCATAGGGCCATCATCCACACTGAACTAATTCTTTAGCATGGTGTTCAGAGGCAAAAGATTGCTGAGGGTTCAGGGGCAATGGATTGCTAATTCCTTTTCAAGAGGAGACTAAAAACTGAGGTCCCATCTACCTGTATTCTCCTGGCATTTTTCACAAATGAGTGGTACTCCTGGTATTCTGACCAAATGCTATCTCCAGAAATGACATTCTATCAACACAAATTCTTGTCCTGAACTGCAGCGTTGCTATATGCCAGGGGTCTCCAAATTACGGCCCAGAGGCCAGATACGGCTCGCGGCTTCGATTTGTCCAGCCCTCCAGCTGAGTAGGCACGCCGAGCAGGCACATGGAGAAGCCACCGCTGCCCCCCCTCCACGCGAGCTGCTGCCGGCGCCCTCATGTGCGGAGGGGTGAGCGCCCCCGTGGGAGCGGCCAGAGAAGTAAAGTGGGGGGGTGCGGCAGCAGCTAGAGGAGCAAAGGGGGGGATTTTGCATATATTTGCATATATTGAACTTTTTCACAGTTACTTTGACCCAAGAAGCCCCTTCAAAAATCTAATATGGCCCTTATCTCAAAGTTTGGAGATCTCTGCTATATGCTATTGATGAGTTTTCATGTTTCACCCTAGAGGTTGCTGCTTTTTTTTCTGGAAGACGAAACAAGCCCTGTGTGTAGTTTGTGTGCCTCTGTATTAAGTCTGTAAAGTGCTTTGGGATTCTGTACCAAGAGTCAAGAATAAAGTCAAACAGTGTTATAAACAGGCTAGGATCAGATCAAAAAGAAGTATTTTAAGAAGGTTTCATACAATTTCTGAACTTGTCTCACTTTGGGGGACAAGTGAAAACCTTTTGATGACTCATCCACTACCACCTTTCCCTAAAATTGTTGGGGAAAGGAGATTCTTGTTATGGATTGCATATAAAATAGCAAATATGGAAGGCTTTGTAGCTGCCAGTTCTCTTATCAGAGACCTCCATGGACAGAATACCTGCTTATGCTGGCAAGGAATGAAGAATGCACTGGCCAACACCTTGTTGTCTTGTGAGGCTCTGCACAGTATTAATGAACATGGGAGAGAGGGATACAGATTTTCTTAAAACTCTCAAACCTTGGGCTGAGAACACCATCGGGGCTGGGCTCCTACTGAGACAGAAGACAGGGAAGAAGTGAAACGTGCTGAATTTTGTGCTCTTTCACAGCTCACTGGTGACTGGCTGGAGCAGTGACGGGGTGTCAATTAGAATCCCCAGAGGACAGTACATGGTAGCTTCCAATAGCCTCATTCAAATACCTGTTCTTGCTGTCATGGGATGGCACCAGGAGACCCAAGATGAAACGTCCTGGTCAGCTCACTTGATGGGTAACATAACCGCAGGGGAGACTGGAGTTCAGAAGCATTGTAAGGCATCTCATGCTACAGGTCAGCTGGGGAAACCTCTGCCCCAAGCCTAGTCCTCTAGTGGAAACAGTGGACGATGTTAGTTGATTTTTATTTAATTTAGAGCTGTTGTGCCTCACGCCAGCTCTTCCTAATACTTAGGAAACACCAGAACACTCAGTTTTGAAGTCAGTTTGAATATATAAGAGCTAGGGTTATTAATTATTACATTCCTAAAGCAAAATAGCTTCTGACTCCTTTTGTCTTACCCATACCCACTGTAAGCACATGACATTCTCATCCTCTCTGAACAGAATCAGTACAGCTTTATTGTGGCTTTATTGCTAACCCTAACAACAACAAAAACAAACCTCAGCCCATGCAACAATTTGGTTGTTCCCAGATTTCCCTGCAGCAGCCTCTACATGAAAGACGGCCGTTTCCTTCCAAGAGCCAATCCAATCTCCCTTATGTACAGGGTGTAGTTAACAACCCCACATCGCCACAATGCATCTGCAGCAAAGTGGTCAGCATCTTTCCAAAGGGACCCAAATACTTGTTAACAATGAGTCTACAGAAGAATGCCAGCACCTAAGTACACCCTCCCAACACCTTTAAATAACTATTTCTAGCTAATGAAAATGCAGCAACAATCAAAGATGGCTGAATAGAGTTTTAAAGAAGTGATTAAATATACTGCACACTGTAGTGAGGCGGTGTGGCTCCCCACCGCCCTGGAGAGAGAGGAGGCCCAGCTAATCTCTCTACACATACAAAAACTTATGTTAAAAGAACATTCACTTCAGATTGCAAAGTCAAACTCTCAAAAGTTAGGAAATGCCAGAATTAAGGTTGCTTCTGCAATGTTAATTCAGCATGGTAAAAGCATCAGGGAACTGCAAGAAGAGAAAAATCCACCTCCCTTCACTCACACACACACCTCATTCCCCTTAAACACACACTGGTTCCTACTCCCAGTCTCCTTGTTCCACCAGTCCTAGTCTCCCACTCTTCCCTCAGCTCTCTCAATAAGCTATTTAGGATGGATTGTTTAGTCTGGAGAAGAGAAGACAGAGGGGACATGACAATAGTTTTCAAATACATAAAAAGTTGTTACAAGCAGGAGGTAGAAAAATTGTTCTTGTTAATCTCTGAGCTAGAACAAGAAACAAAAGGCTTAAATTGCAGAAGTTTAGGTTGCACATTTGGAAAAACTTCCGAACTTTCAGGGTGGTTAAGCACCGGAATAAATTGCCCAGAGGTTGTAGAATCCGCATCATTGGAGATTTTTAAGAGTAGGTCAGACACACCTTTCAGGGATGGTCTAAGATAATACTTAGTCCTGCTGTAAGTGCAGGGGACTTGACTAGATGACCTCTCGAGATCCCTTACAGTGCTACGATTCTATGATTCTATCTCAGGATACAGTAGTTAGTAAAGTAAAGTAGCATTTTTAAATCAGCAGGTTCAAAAAACTTGCATCTAAGAGTTTTGAAAGAGCTTGATGAGGACCTCGCTGGACTATTAATGGTAATTTTTAATAAGTCTTGAAACACTGGGGAAGTTCCAGAAGACTGGAAAAAAGTTAATGTTTGTGCCAATTTAAAAAAAGGGTAAATGGGAGACCCAGGTAATTGTGGTGTTTTAGATGCTGCTTGTAATTATTAGAACTGGGAGTCTGTAGGACAGGAAACAGGAAGAAGGGGGGAGGAGCTGAGCCAAGTCTGAGTTAGAGCTACAGAGGGGTGCAGCACCAGCAGCTTTGTAAGAGGTTTCACTATTGTTAAATAAAGTCTGTTAAAGTTTGTTAATACCTTGCGTGCATGATACAACAGTAATTATAGGCCCGCCTGTCAGTCTGATGTTGATCCCAGGCAAAGTAAGGGAGTGGCTCTTATAGGGCTTAACTGATAAGAATTAAAGGCTTAACTGATATATAATTAATGACAATCAATATAGGTTTATGGAAAATAGATCCTTGTGTAATTTGATATATTTTTTTGATAAAGATTACAAGTTTGATTGATAAAGGTTGACATAATATATTTAGACTTCTGTAAGGCATTAAGTTGGTACTGCATGGCATTTTGACTGAAAACTGAAATAATACAAAATTGGATTAAAATCAGGCTAAAAACATAACTGTGAACAGGGAATCATCATTGGATGACTGTATTTCTAGCAGGGTTCCACGGTATTGTTGGCCCTACACTATTTAACATTTTTATTAATGACCTGAAGGACAACATAAAATCATCAGTGATAAAGTTTGTGGAGAACACACAAATTGAAGGAAGTGGTAAATAATCAAGAGGACAGGTCCCTGACACAGACTTATCTGGATCGGGTTGCAAGCTGAGTGCAAGCAAACAATATGCTTTTCAATATGGCTAAATGTACATGTATTCATTTAGGAACAAAGAATGTAGGCCATCCTTGCAGGATGGGGGACTCTAACCTGGAAAGTAGTGACTCTGAAAAAGATTTGAGGGTCATAGTGGATAATCAGTTTAACAAGAGCTCCCATTGCAACACTGTGGCCAGAAGGGATAAAGCAATATTTTGATGCATAAATAGGGGAATTTTGAGTAGAAAGAGAGAGTCTACTTTACCTCTGTATTTGGCATTGATGCAACTAGTATTGGAATGTTGTGTCCAATTCTGGAATCCACAATTCAAGAAGGATGTTGATAAATTGGAGAGAGTTCAGAGAAGAGACATGAGAATGATTAAAAGATTAGAAAATCTGCCTTATAGTAGCAGATTTAAGGAGCTCGATTTATTCAGTTTAACGAAGAGAAAGTTAAGGAGTGATTTTATTAGTGCCTGTAAATACCTACATGGGGATCAAATATTTGAAAATGGGCTCTTCAGTCTAGCAGAGAAAGGTATAACATGATCCAAAGGCTGGCAGTTGAAGCTAGACAAATTCAGACTGGAAATAAGGCATACATTTTAATGGAGTAATAAATTATTGGATCAATTTACCAAGGGTGGTGGTACAGTCTCCATCACTGACAATTATAAAATCAAGATTGGATATTTTGTCTAAAAGATATGCTCTGGGATTTATTCTGGGGAATTTCTATCGCCTGTGTTACACAGGAGGTCAGACTAGATGATACAACGGCCCCTTTTGGCCTTGGAATCTAGTCTAGATGTGATAAATCGATCCCCGAGTGCTCTCCCGTTGATTCCTGCACTCCACTGCTCCAAGAGGCACAGGCGAAGTCGATGGGGGAGCAGCAGCAGTTGACTCACCATCATGAAGATGCCACGGTAAGTCAATCTAAGTACGTCGACTTCTCCCCACCCCACCCCAGAATAGACCAGGGCTATGAATCTTGGCCAGGTTTGGGAAGATTTTCACAGGGATGGCAAAAACTACAGAAAGTCACTCTCCTGCCAAATGTCAAGTCTCTGCTCCAAAACATGGGGGAGCTAGAGATGTTCAAAGAGAAGGTCAGACAGAATTTTCTAATGTTCAAAACAAAATATTTTTTCTGTAGCCTCATTCTTGGAAACAGCTGAACTGTTTTGGCCGAAATTTTCCAGGTACCAGCATATAATATTTCAGTCCAAAGGGTTAAAGTCTGGTAAAGGTATAAGTAACTGAGAACAAGGGAAGTGATGCAAATCATGGGATGTATAAGGCAGGCTTAATAATGGGTGGTGCTAGCAGCCCCACCTATAATAAAGACCTAAAGCGGGTATGCTTAAGCGGGTATGGGATCCAAAGCGAGATTAGGATTGGTGAGCTCATTAAGAAAAATAAACACTGATCCCAACTTTCTCTCAAGACTTGAATGATTCTGTTTGGGGGAGAGGTTGTAAGTTTTTTCAAAACATCATTTTTAATGCTTGTGCACTTCTGCCTTCCTTGACAGAACCAAAAGCAGCAGTACTTAAACGTACTGAGAGAGGCTGTTTTCATGATATATCTATTTAGACAAGAAGGAATAGGTGAATACTAAATCTCTGCACAAGTCTCATGGGAAATAATTTTCTTTCAAGATTTCCAGCCCAATTTTTCAGAATTATGGGGTCAAAGAGTTAGCTGGGTTTGCCTGATTATCCAGATTTTTTGGGTTTTTATTTAAACTGATCTGAACATTCAGGACTTTTTCTACGAACATAACACAGACATCTCCTTTGATGACATTACACAACTAATTGCAATTGCTCTATTTCTCTCAATAAAAAGTCTGGAATATCTTTATCAGCTTAGATTTATACAGCACATTGAATCTCAAAGAATTCTAATGCGCTTTACAAATTATATCTACTATACAAAGCAATCAATTCAACACTGAACCACAGGTACCGCTTTGGGACAGCATGGCAGGCAAGTGAACAAACAGCATACAACACAATCACGAGTGGGGAGGGGAGGTAGTGGACGTCATCAGGGAACAACCTTGCTTTTCCAGGGAGAGTTATAGACTAATGTCCATGCAGAGCAGAAGGGCTCTTATTAATTTAGACAATCTCATCCTAGACTCCCACACAGTAAAACACATAGAACTCAAAGTATCTACATCAGAGATGAACGGTTGATTCATCCCTGCTGGGATTTGTGCTTTGGTCCAAGGATTCTAGTTATTTCAACAGGATCTGCCAAGAGAATTTGACTTAAATAAAAGAATATGCTATACTAAGTCACACCATTAACCCTAGAAAAGGTTGGAATGAGGATTACGTTATCATTTTACATACATCTTTGAACAGTAGGGTATTCAGTAGCAGCACTGTGCACTCCTACCCCTTAATGGTTTCACTAGCCCCTAGCTTTAAAGTCACTCATTCAAAGTCATGGGATAGGCATACTCCCATGAAAACTGCAATACTGAAGAGGCTTTTCAACAGGACGTGCTGAACTGCAAGGCGAACACTGGGCCTTGCCTTGTGGGTCACTAACTTCCGTGAGGACCACATGACCCAGATAACGGGGACTAAAGCCCTCAACCTTCTATCACTCAAGGAGGATTTTTAAGCTTTTTGTTTCTAATGTAGGCAAATGAGCTCTGCAAATATTCACTGGTGTCAGGCATGCTGTGAGCATCCTCTTAATGAGACCATAAGGATGCAAGTGGGAAGAGCTATTTCAGCAGGCCTAAAAGGTAATACCCAACAGTCAGACTTTTTAATGTCACCTAAGTGTGAGATGGAGAAAGAACAGCGGAAAGCATTTAAAATAAGGCGAGAAGCAAAACCCCACCTGCCATTATCCATTTAAGAGAAAAGGGCAGCTTTCAAAAATGGCCTAAATCAAGTGAAAAAGTATTCCCCAAAATAATCACATGGTGTTAAGGGACTTTGTCATTTTTGAGCACTTTGTCCTTAAAATATTTATCATTGTTTAAGAAACATAATGGTATTTCCCATCCCATCTGCCAGCCTCTACGTTTTATGCTTCTTGACAACAGATACATAAGTATTGCCAGAGTCACAGAATCATATTTATTTACTTATGGCTCCATATTTACAGCCAAGCACAACTGTCTCAAGAAGTTTATTTGAAAAGTTCCCCAGAAATACTACAGTTGCAAGATAGAAAGTAGAGCAAGGATCTCCCTCCCACACCCCGCCCAATAGCTCCCTTAGTTATTATTAACTAGAATCTACCAGCAGTTTTTTCCCATTTTTTTAAAAAAAATTACTTAACCCCCTTGTGGGTTTTTGGCAAAACTGAAATTTTCATGAAATTAATTCTGTTTTAATCAAAAAATTTCAGCTTTTTGTCCAAAAAACCCCAAGACTCCCCAAACAGAAAAAGTACTTTTTGACAAAATCCTGAAAATTTTTGATGAAAACACAAAATATTTATGTTGTCAAAAGTTTTGATGCCACTGTGCAAGTTTCTCCACCTGGAGAGATGGTGAGAGAACAAACACATGACAGATGCTAAATGCACTACTGGAAAGTGCTGAGATACTGCAGCAATAAGTGCTGTATAAGAACATATATAGAATAGAATTTGCCTCAGATTTTGCAGCTGAGAAAATTGAAGTGAAATAAGATTAAGTGACTTGGCAAAGATCACATAGAATGTCTGTGGCAGAACTAGAAGACAGTTCCCTTTATTCCCTATCGTGTGCCTTTGATCACAAGTTTATCTTTTTTCCTGAGATTGTAGCAGAATATTAGGAAATATAATATGCAGATCTCTAATACATTTAGATTTCTCTAATATACACCAAATACCTATTTCATCCAATCTGTTTGAGGACATCAGACTCTCATGAATATCTGCCTGCAAACAGAAAAGAAGCCCATTCTATATGCTGTGTGAAATGATGCATTGCTTTTGTATTGCTATGTGTCGGATTGTGCTAGGACTAAAAATGATTCATCTGCTAAGAATTGATGTGGGTACATACAGTTGCGTCACAAATGCAAAGAACAGGTGTTTTCTTGATGGCTGCCCAAAAGAACAGTAGATTAGTTTCCTTTTCTTTCTTATAACTACATAGACTGAATTTCTGGGTTTGGAGGGAATGTTTCATAGATTAGACTTCCTTTTACACAGTGCTTGATGTAGCATGGATGAATTCTTGAGAGGCTATTTGAATTCCAGGCAGTGGCTAATATAGTAAGCTATTCCTGCTGCCATGTTCAAAGCTAAATAGAGTTAGTTTTCTTTCCTCTAAATCTGAGATTTTAACCACTTCACTGGACCTATGTTGCTCCTTTTGACTGTGGAAATGGCAACTGCTTTTGAAGTCAACAACAGTACAGCACTAACCCGCTTTTCAAACTTTGCTAGTGGAGGGAATGATCTGTTGAACAATACTAACTTTCATTTTAGTTTTGTGGAACGACTGAAAATTTTGGCACAAGTAACATTCAGCAACAATTAAAATATGGGGAAAAATAATAAACTGACTGACACTCATGTTTTTAGGTCCAATACATGAAACTGGACAGAAACTTGGGCAGGCCCAGTAAACTTGTCTAAGCATTGCTCCTAACCCACTGATCAGAAAGTGCAAATTTTTAACCCTGTCCTATTTTCCAGATCTTAATGAACTGGAGTAGATTGCACATAGTTTGCCTGCTGTAAGGGCCCGTGGCCAAAATCCAGACCTGAAGAGCTACCAGAAAGATGACATCTCCAGGCTGCCATCCAGCAGAGCTGTAACTAGCTTGCACTCCACATCCCATGACCCACAGTGAACACAGACTGGGGAAGTTCCGCCTCAAGGGTTTAACAGACAGCAGCCTCGTGGCTTCTCGCCCTATATAAACCCAAGTAGTATTCCAGGAAGCATCCAGTCAACAGTGCTGATCTCCTGTAACTGCCATGACCATTTCCACTCCTGAATTCCTACTTTTGACATTGGCTTGATCTGGACGTCACCATCTGATTTGGACTCTGATCCTTGGTATTGACCCTGGCCTGGAACCTATGAATTCCTCTGCTACTCCCAGCCTCAGCTTTGCCCTTGCTCTGACCCGGGGCCCTGACTGTCCTTGTTTTGATCCTGACACCTGCACATGCATTGTACTAGGCCGATGCAGTAGTTTACTTTTCAAACGGATAGCTGCAGCATAGTGAAGTCAATTTATATTTCTAATGTGTAGATAACTCATTAAAAATCAATCCTCTGTTTTTAACATTCAAGTGGCAGAAGCCAGTATTGTTTCAGTTTTTTAAAAATATTTCATAAAAGCTATCCTGTTTTTACCTCCATATTTGGGAGCTTGTTTTTTAATGTAAACCATTGTTTTTAAGGGAAATTTAATATTTTTCAATTCATGTATTTCTAATGATATGGAAGCTGCAAGATCCTTCTTTGAAAATAAATCTTTCCCTGTTTCTAAAACAGCCAGGAAATTAATTATATAAACAAATCAGCAGTGCGAAATCATGGTTTGCCAGGCTAACAGAACCCAAACTTCAAAAATTGCAATTTCTGCACAAAATCAATAATTTGTTAAAAAAATCTATATTAAGCAAAATAAAATCTCCTGTCTCTAATTAAAAGGTACTCAAAATCAGTTTACATGCTCTTTTAGTCAACTATTTTTGTTAGCTTTTTACCATAAAATTTAAGTAAAGCACATGATATGTCTTTAAGCTACTTCTTAATGATACAGTATTTCCCTATTGAGTCCTAAGTTTTAAGAAACTGTTAGTCACAACAAATACCCAACTAATGGCTTCAACAGTATCATAGTAAATAAGAATTTGAAACTCTATTAAATTAAACCCAGGACTTTACAAGTAACCAAAGAAAAGGGCTTCCCCACCATCCTTAGGTGTTCAATAAGACTCCAATGATTCTGTTGCTGAGCTATTTCCAGAAGACTAACCTTTTATCACTTGTTGATTCACCTTCTTCTTGAGTTAGTCAGTGTGGAAAAAAAATTAAAAAGAGGTTAACTAGGACTAGACAAAAGGTTGCAAAAGTTCTGTTTCAATAGGCTTGGATCACTGTCTGCTCAATAAAATCTCTGTCCCATCCCTCCCCCTACCGCCCATCACCACCACTCTAACACATACGCATACACTTGAGCTTCAAGCCATAAATCTTACAAAGTCAGTCAACTGACAGCCTCATAACATGAAAGAGGTATCTGCAAACAAGATGGTTTCAAACCACTGCTGGTGACCCTGAACAAATCAGGGCCCAGTTTCTTTTGCAGCCTACAATTCTCCCCTTCAATCACTTAACTGGGCAGATTGATGTGATACCGGAGAAATAAACTATGTGCGCGCGCTCTCTCTCTTTCTAGCCTTCTCTAATAATTATAGTGGCCTGCCCATATATGGAGAAAAGTCCAGGGTTTAGATTCACTTGGATCTGCAACTTCCTAACAAAGAAAACTTCTAGCTATCCCCAGTATTTTTAATTTGTCATTTAAGAATCCTTTTCTTATTAAATAAAAACCACCACCATCAAAAAGCCAGTACATTCTACATAAACAGTGCAAAACTTTGTGACAACACTACTTTAAATTGCAGAGTTTGAGAACGTTACTGTAGAATACTGTAGTACTTTACATAAGGGCTGGTCAAGGGGAAGGTGTATTTTATTTCTTTGAAGTGCATTAGCCACATCCCCTTTCGGTGCTTTTGCTCAGTCTATCTATTTTAGGTCTCTGATATGGCCACCATTACAACAGTGTGTGCCTCATAATCTTTAGCCTCTGAAGTAGTGAATTATTACACTCTTTTTCAGATGGAAACAGGCACAGAGTGACTAAATTACTTGCCCTAGGTCACACAGGAAGCCTGTGGCAGAGCAGGGATGTGAAGCCTGATCTCTCAAATCCTAGGCTAGTATCCTGCCACCAGACCACAGTTCCTCTGATCAGGTAGAAAAAAATTCACTCAGTAGAAGACAGTGGAGTATATAAGGCCACCAATGCAAGTAATTGGAGATTCCCTGCTTGTCATCCATAAAACACAAGTGAAAATACATCTTAATCCAGATTTCTTCAGGGATCCATCTGCAGAAATGGGAAGAATGGTTGGGAATGGAGGTACTCTCTCATTAAGTACATACTTTTAATTCATTTCCTCTACTAATAGAATAATTTATTATTATTATTACCCTTTATTGATACCACCCAATCTTTTCCCTTAAAATGCTTTCAAGAGTGATACCAGCATCATACCTCCCTCAAGCAAAACAAAACATCTAAGTGAAGCAAGGCCAGGGTTGGATCAGTATTTGGATGGGATGTGGTTTATAGTCTGTAATTAATTTCACTTTGGTTCTCATTCACTAGTACAACGTTATTCCTTTGGGTAGCTGATTTTAGAAACAATGACCTCAGGGCCAGCAGCAGCAGCGTGGGTGGTAGTGGCACACACACACACACCTGAAAACTATCTGAGGTCCTCCCCATAACAGAGAAATTTCTATGAATGGGCCTTCTAGGCCAGCCTATGAATAAAACATGCTCTTCAGGAAAACTTTTTCCTAGTGATCACTTTACTTTTGTAACATTTTTTGTTACACAGATAAGGACTACTGCAATTTTTAAAGAACAAAACTCTGACTTTAAGTTTCCCAAATCCTGTGGGAAGGCAGAAGGCCTCACTGCTGATTTCGTAGCTCATAAAGATGGTTAATGAGGTAACTCGCATTGATATGTTTTGATTACAAATTTCTCCACTGAAACTTGACAAAAATATCAGACTTTACAGTTCATACGAGGTTTGGTAAACCCTAAATCTGGTGTCTACACAATTTAACTCTGTCCCTTTAAATGACCTGCTAAATTTAGAATATTTTTTTATTTGTAGTTTTCTCAATTTGCCCCGATTTATGGACCTGATCCTGAACCCCTTATTCATGCAAGGAGTCCCACTTGGGAGGACTTGTGCAAATAAAGACTATTTACATGAACAAGTTGTTATGTCCTGCTGAAATCACCCAGAACTGTGAGCCACTGTGTTATCCCTCTGCTTTAGCAAATGTGAGAGCTTTGCTTCTCCTAAGCTGTGTCATCTCCTTGACACATTAGCTTGTCTGCCTTTCCAGCAAGCTTTTCAGGACTCTGCCACTCTAAACCTTGCCTTGGAGGTAACAATTAGTGAACCGCAGCTCCTGAGTTCCCCAGACACGTCTCCCTGCAGTGTACAGTCCCTCTCACCAAACATTCATAGAAATTATTAGGTTTGCTGCCTCCAAAGAGACAGAACACACATCTGCCTGAAAGGTTAGCTGAAGACTCTCACTTCACTTTAATATACAGCAGTGAGATGTTTTTAATAAAATGAGAATGTTTATTAGCAAAGAGCGGAGAGGCAAGTGATACTAAACAAGAGAAAAAGAGAGGGGTATGGTTACAAACAAACACACTTTCTAGTGACAAACAATTTTTGTAGATTACAATCTTTGCCTAAACAGCATTCTTACTGACATCAAGTTACCAAACTCTCTAGTCCTCCAGGCCAGAGGACCCAGCATTCACAGAATCAAAAGTTGCTGATTCCTTTGTTTCCTAAGTGCTGGATAATTAGAATGTCTGTTTACTCTCCTTACTTTACCCTGTCCATTGTCTCTGCCGTAAGAGCCAGCACGGATTCCTGAGATGCAGACTCTGTTTCCTGGTGTGCTCTCTGAGCTGCTAATTGTTTAGCTTGGTGGCTTTGTTTACTGTATATGTAAAATGTTTTTTCATTGTCTTTTGCCAGTAATCAAGCCAGTCAGACAGGTAAATACACATTCTTTTGTCTTGGGCCGGCCGGGTGTAGGCTTTGCCTCCCAAACACATTTTAAGAACATATTTCTAGCACAGAGCTATAACTCTTTGTACATCACGCATACATACAACACACAAGGATTCTTGGGACCAGTACGTCACCAGTTTGCATATGATACTTTACATGACACCTTTTAGATATATATTATGACAACAGTGTTTAGGGGTAACGAGTGTGTGTCAAGCCTAATAGGAGTTACAGTCTGGTGGGCCCCCTGCCAGTTGTCATTGAGGGTTTCCAAGGGTTACACAGTATTGTAGGACCAGATCCAGATTCCACCATCTCTCTCCTTTCCTATAATAAAAATAGGACACAATATATTGATAGGTTTTCCTTAGAAAGCTGTCAGCCTCATCATGCTTTTAGGCTGGTTTTTATTTATTTAGCCACCCACTTGCTTCCTTTCCTGGAAAGCCTCCTCCTACCACTAACTTGGGCTAAGACATAGTCATGCCACACAATTTATGCACCATCTTTTTCTTGTTCATATTTTCAACTTTCTCCCATTTTGGCAGGCCACTTGCTCGCTTTCCCATTTCCCCATTCAGCTCCATAAATCTTGGGGTGGCTAAATAAGACTTTATGCCAAACAGAATACCATCCAGGAGAAGGCACATCAAGATGATGAGAAAGGCATTGTAAGAAAGGGAATGAGTGGAAGAAGGAAGTCTCAGTACCTGATTGTACAAGGCAAAGCAGCAAAAATGACTAAAGCATATAGACTGTAAAAACAGCTTGCTGAGAAGACCATTTTTCAAATGTCCTCAGCCCAGGATGGCCATTTGCTGCTTGAACTTATTTAATAACATTAAGCAAGAACACTTAACTATCTAAAAGAAGGATCAGGGGTATAAATCAGACATCATTTCACATATTTCAGGATCAAAGCTGTAAAACAAAATGATTTGTGAAGACATCTGAACAGCTTTAATACATCATAGTCTCTTTTGAAGGATACTTAGGCATATTAGTTGACCAAATTATGATTTCTTTGGTAGTGGCAGCCAAAAAAGAAAAGAAAATTGGAACTTTTCATTCATGAACTGCCTTTGACTCTAACCTTGATTTATGTACAACACCAAACCAAATAGATATACAGCACTGTGAATTTGAATTATGAAAATTAAAACCAGGAGTGTGAATGGATTTCTGACTGGGTCAGCACAGCAATCATATGGTCAGTGGTCGATGCAGGTCAATAGTAGACATGGGCTTAGCCTGCTAAGTCTGTGATGGGGAATGATCTGTAGTTTTGTTTGTCTCATTAATGAGATAAGGGCCAGTGGTAATGCTTGGCTATAGATCTGAACTTTCCCCAATGCTCATTGTGGTTTGGATCTGGGATTTAGGTTCAGCCCCATCTGTAGCTGCTAAAATCCTCTGACAAATAAGGCTGCAGTCATATCACACCCTGATTCCAGCTATGATCTGTGACTTTAATGGTCTGCAAAATCCAAGCCCTTCTCCCACTCCTGCCCTAGAAATGTAAAGTAGAATCTCAAATTACTTTAAAAAAATCTATTCCTTTTCATTTTGGTGGATAGTGTTGAAAATGTAAACTGAATAAAATAAACTCTAGGACTGAAAGTTTGTTTGTAATTCTTCCTAGAGATTAATTATTATCCAGACATCCAGAGAGATCTAGGGGAAAAAAATATAGCCATAGGTTCTTTGATTTCTGGGGAAAACCCAGTTCACAGCTACAGGGGGCAGTGGCTTCATGATGATCACTGAGGTCACTAGGACTGCAGCAAACTCCTTATTAGCTGGCTGTCTCACTCTGAGCTAACTCCTCCAGTGGACAGTTAGTATCACCGCTGGTCACACAGGGGGGCAACTCAGTACTGTGAAAGATGACATCGGTGTAGTTTCAGAACTTCACAAACTATAGTCTGTGGGGAGATGGCTGATCACATGATGCAGTAAAAATAGAATGGGAAGGAGGCCAGAGAATTCAACTTCTGTAAAATATGGGAACCATCATTCTCAATGCTTAGTAGGAAGACTGGACATGTTAGCAATAGAAGTGGTCAGACTTATTGTGCCCCAGAAATGATTACTGCACAAAACACAATCTTCTGATTTTAAGTGGAAGATCCAAAGTCCGTGCTCCCTGCTTATCCACACCCACTCCCCATGAATGTTTAATGGTTTATAAAAAGTCTTTTTTTCTGACAGAGTGATTTAAATGAAATGGTTTGGAGTTGCTGCTCTAATTCCTAGTGTAAAATTGTCCACATCATACAGAAAATCATCACCACAATTGGCATTAGGTGGTCTCAACAAAGAGGCTAAAGACTGAGTGGTCCCCAGAAAGGGAGGTATAGTACCATATATTTACATTAACTTAAACAACCAACCATGCCTGCAAAAGACGTGAGTACTCTCAGGCAGAACATCATTAATTCTAAACTACAGCAAACTTCACCAGATCACATGCAGAACTAACCAAAGCCTTCATATAGTCGTATTTACCTGACTCTTATCCTACCACTCCACTTACTCTTCTGTTGTCTCATCACCTGCTATATTTTGTTCATGCTTAGACAATAAGTTCTTCAGGGCAGGGACCACATCTTTAATAATAATATTTATTTCTTCAGTGTGTAATCTAACAGCCACTGAAATCTATGGGAAGACTACCACTAAATTCAATGAGCATTGATCAGGCCCTCATAGAGCTCACAGTGTAACTGGTGTTATAGGGAAGGGGGAACACCCATACAAGTTTAGAATCTGGACAATGGACTTGACAGAAAACGTGAGGCTGCATTATCTGTGAGCTTAGAAGGTTTAGATTTTTATTGGTAAATGCTGGTGATTGTCAATTTCACCATACACACACAAACTGATAAAATATTTCTATTGATTATAACAAAAATTTACAGATAGGCAAAGTAAGAAAAATGCTGCTTGAGAACTTAGAGTTTGACTGAAGGAATATTTACTTTGCATATTTTGACATATGGCAATAACAATTTGTGTTTTAACTGTTATCAACCTTTAACACTTTGAACAACATAAGAACAGAAAAACGGCCATACTGGGACAGACCGATAGTTCATCTAGCCCAGTATCCTGTCTTCTGACAGTGGCCAATACAAGGTGCTTTAGAGGGAATGAATAGAACAGGTAATCATCAAGTGATCTATCTCCTGTTGCCCATTCCCAGCTTTTGGCAAACAGAGGCTAGGGACACTTCAGAGCATGGTTTTGCATCCCTACCCATCCTGGCTAATAGACATTAATGGACCTATCCTCCATGTACTTATCTAGGTATGTTTTTTTTTTTAACTCTGTTATAGTCTTGGCCTTCACAATATCTTCTGGCAAAGAGTTCCACGTCACCAGTCATTAAATAATTATTGTCTGGCACCACATCTCTCGCTCTCGACAATATTTGGCAACTGTGAAAATTTAAATCCATAAAAATAAAAGTAAATGCTTAAAACCCATAATTTTGCACAACTGTGAACATTTAAATGGATACAAATCTTAAAAATTGCTTCAAAATAAACATTGATATTATCCTACAAAATTATAAAAACTGAATTCTGCCATGCACACCTATACACTAGGACAGGGATCAGCAACCTTCATCATGTGGCTTATGAGAGTAATCCAAAGGCGGGCCATGAGACATTTTGTTTATGTTGACCGTTCGCAGGCACGATTCCCCTCCCCCCACCCAGCTCCCAGTGACCGTGGTTCACCATTCCCAGCCAATGGGAGCTGTGTGCCTGTGGATGGTTAATGTTAACAAAATGTCTCACAGGCCGCCAGCGGATTACCCCAATGAGCCATGTGCCAAAGGTTACTGACCTTTGCACTAGGAAGAGGAGAGATGAAGAGAGAAACAGGTTACTGCTAAGAATCAGAGGGGTAGCCGTGTTAGTCTGCATGCACTGCATGCATCTGACGAAGTGGGTATTAGCCCACGAAAGCTTATGCTCTAATACTTTAGTTAGTCTTTAAGGTGCCACAGGATGCCAGGTTACTGCTATTTATCCATAGTTATATATTCATATTACTTTAAACACAAATACACCTCACAATAGTAATTTTAAATTGCTTTAAGTTTAAACACAATTCTTTTGTAGAAGTGCAGCAATAAGAATGGATAAGGGTAGAAACTTGACTTATGTTCTATAGCGCTCCATGCACACTTTCAGAATTATGTAAATTAATAAAATAAAATAATAATAATAATATTTGAAAAAGCCATGCTTTGATAAACTCAAACAAAATGCTGCACATCAACAAGCAATATATCTTGAGAAAGGCACTATGGTAGTGGTATGTTTATGACAAAGATTCCACAGATTAAATGAAATAGGAATTAGTGGCTAAAAAACGGGATGAAGAAAATGGCAATAAGAATAGATATATAGTCTGTCTATACATCCATCCACCCTAAATCTGTAAAGAACAGAGAAACTTGCATATTTTGTTAAAACTGAGTATAATGGTGTCAAGGCTGATTCCTCACTCTGGCACTTCGAGCGGACAAGGTGGGAGCCCAAAAGGATTTCAAAAATTAATATTGGTCACTCCTGGCTGGCATTAAACTCACAAGGTCACAGCTTCTCTCTGACCTTGGATGGGTAGATGCTGCCACCACTCATATGCAAAAAAACCCCTTTGAAAATCCAGGAAGGAACACTTGAAAATTACTTTCTGTGGGGTACCCTCAGGCCCTTTCACCTCCTCCCCTCCGGGGAACAGCTGAGAAAGAAAACAAAGGAAATCAGCTGTTGCCACCAGCTATTTAAACAATATATGCACAAACCTCTTAGGAACACAAGAAAAATATTGAAAACATAATTAGTTTAGTTTAGTTTCTTTTTTTCTAAAAGAAATTACTATGGGGATAGATTATGACACCCTTACTCCAATGTCTTATTCAATGGGACCATTCATGGAATAAAGACCCAAATCAGGAAAGCATCCCTGTTTACTAAATCAAGAGGATTTAAGCACATGCCTGAAGTTAAACATATGCAGAAGTGCTTTTCTAAATCAGGGCCCAAAGGTACTAGTTGGCTTACAGAAGGGTATCAGAATCTGGCCAAGCACCATAAAGTTTCCTCTCATATTCCAAGGTTGAAATCCTGGTCCTATTTACATCAATGGGACTACTGCCACCGATTCAGTGGATACAGAATTTTGCTCCAAGGCCATTTGAGAATATATGGGATGGGAAAAGGCAAATATACTAACAGCAGTGTCATAGGTAAGACATGAGACGTAATAGCTCCACTCTAACTGACAATGGTGAGGCCTTCATTGGAGTACTGTGTCTAGTTCCAGTTGCCACGCTTTAGAAAAGATGCAGTGTGGACAAATTCATGAGTGTCCCAGAGGACAGCAACAAAAATGATAAAAGGTTTATACAACCTGACCTATGAAGAGAGGCTAAAAAAAATGGAGCGTGTTTAGCCGTGAGAAAAGAAGACTGAAGGGGGAACCATACAACAGTATTCAAATACAGATATTTATAAAGAGGACAGTGATCCATTGCTTTCCATGTCCACTGCAGGTAGGACAAGAAGTAATGGGCTTAATCTGCAACATGGGAGATGTAGGTTAGATGTGTGTGTTGGGGCGGGGGTGGATTTTGTAACTATACACGATAATTAAGTACTGGAATAGGTTACCAAAGGACATTGTGGAACCCCCATCACTAGAGGTTTTTTAAGGACAGGCTAGATAAACATCTGTCAGGAATGGGTCTAGGTATACTTGGACCCACCTTAGTGTAGGGGAATGCACTAGATGAACTCTGGAAGTCTGTTCAGCTCTACATTTCTATGACTCTGTATATAGGGCTAAAAGGGAAAGTAGGGTTACACTGGCATTTCAATATAATTATTGCTTGAGGAACCTCTTGTGTTAGGATTAGCAATACCTATGCAGAAGAACATCTGATGTGTTATTTGCAGGCAATGTCTGAATTTTGTTCACTTCTCACTATGAACAGAGTGTTTGTTTAAGAAATTTTAAAAGTTTTCAGTAGGATGGGGGGGCATTACTTGTTAGACAGGGTAGCTTAATAAAGGAATGCAACAGCCTAGTTTTTTGTTCCATTCAAGTTAATTGTAAACCACACTTTTATAACACACAAAAGCCATGGCTCCTCTAGCTATCAGAGTTAACCTGTTAATTAATTTCATGAGATATAAAATATGAACAAGGGATAAAAACAAAGAAAGAATTGAGTTTATAACCTCCATATATAACACTAATATTTTAATGATAATAATTATAATTATTAGTTATTTGTATTAGAGTAGTGCCGAGATGCCTCCATAGCTATTGGGATCCCATTGCGTTAGGTACTCTTCAAATAAGTAACACAGTCCCTGCCCTGAAGAGCTGATAGCCTAAATAGACAAGACTCACAAAGGATGAGACGCGAAACAGACTCAAAGAAAAGTCACATGACGGTGAGTGGCAGAACCAGATCTCCTGATTCCCAGTCTAGTTCCCTATCCACTAGACCATCTCAGCCTCTCTCTGAGTTCTACAAGAGTCATATCGAACACAAAACTAAGTTCATCTGTTAGGTTTATTAAGAAAAAGCCTCCGTACAAATCAAAACTTCTTGGTGGCACTAAAGTTTGTTTTACATTTTAATTACTGATATTAAACTTATTATTTTATCATTTAGATTAATTGTTGTTTTCCCAGGTTCTTATAAGCATCTATTACTATCATATCTGAAAGTTTTTAATATGTCTGGCTCAGTTAGGTGGATTTCACAAATTCCCAGGCTTCTTGGAAAAGTGAGGGCGTGCAAATTCTGAGCAGGGATTCCATGAAGTTAAAGACACGTAGACTTTCACTGCATCTGGTTTATTATCTTCTATAATACTTAGCAGCGAGCATTAATGTAAAATCTTTTAGAAAAATCTTTACCAGCAAAAAAAGAATATGTACCTTTGGTTGTTTCTATAGATTTTAATTGATTTTTAATCTGCTGATGGTGGACTGTAAATATATGCTCAAAGCACATACAAATGCAAGTCAATAGGAAGGTTTATTACCTTGCTTTCAGAGAATTATGGCAATGATCGAAGGACTCTGAAGCACACACAGGCCCACAGTCTGAATGGTTTCTCTTCTCTCCACAGGTTGTTTGAACACTGCTTTTATAAGGGCCCAATTCAGACAGAATTTACATTTGACTTCCGCACCACGGAAGACTTGCATGGCTGCAAAAACAGTGTTAACATAATTTTTGGTCAAATAGGGCCCTAATTCACTGCTAAGGCGGCCAATAAAAGTTCTTGTGTACAGCACACCCATTCTATAAATCATTTGCCAGAGTAACAGAAATGTTTTTGAAACAGATTATCCTTTTTCCCCCCACTCCTGAAGCAAAAGGGAAGGAAAGGGTTTGTGAATAAAGTCTACATTTGCCTACTTCTTTTCATTTTGTTAAATGAAGTAGTGTTTATGGCTTTACACACACGCACACTTTCCAAAATCCACATGCATGCATGTTTTTCTTTATATCCATTGTCTTTCTAGCCAACTGATCACACTATCTGTGTAGAAAGGAAAATTGAAACACCTGAGTTTCTCTTTGCAGCTGCTCCCCCGACTTCTTTCACCTTTCTGTACACCCCTGGTTTCTGTCTGCCATTTGAAAAGAAATTGACAAATAAATCAATGACGAGAGAGAGAGAGAGAGAGAGAGAGAGATTAGGAACATAATAAATGCCCTACTTTAACATGAATCCAGGCAGCAAAATGCAGGGTGTCGGGAAGGGAAGTGGTGACGAGGACGTCTTTGCAGTCCACATCTCTTTATCCCTTCTCTATTCATGATGTGGTTATTGATGAAGGGCTTGCAGTACCAATGACCTTTGCACTATCAAAAGCCCGAGATTTTGGACAAATACTTGAAGTCCTCGAACAATCCTCTCAAGCCTCATTCTCAGGCCAAAACCTTGAGATTAGATATTTATTAGATAATTAGTAAAAACTCTGGGGCTGATTCTCCACTGGTGTAGACTGCCATAGCTCCAATGATTGGAAGAAAATTGCCATGCTGTCATCATGAAAATACTGCCCATTTTCTGCCATTGGATCATCTAGATATAAACTGATCATCAGAAAGGGGGTTGCATATTTTCAAAAATAAAAATGGGCCTCATCTATAGTTTTCTTAGAGAAATTGAAAATAACCATATTTTATTTCTAGGGGGTTGGGATCATCTTTTTATGCCCATTTGCTTGCAAGAAAAAATGGGAAGCCACACTCTGCAGTTCAAAACCAATACCAGCTCAACACAAGAGAAAGAGGAAATGGCAAAAAAAAAGTAATGAGATCTTACATTTATACAAGATAGAAGACCTGCCATTTTGAGGGGCTGCTGACAGTTTTATAATATACTATATACCCTGCCCACCCCCCACACCTCCAAATCACTGCACTTTCCTCTGCTGAAATTCAGCCTCTTCTGAGAAGTACAGCATATGATTAAGCGATTACCGCATCCCAGTATGATTTTATTTTTTAGAGCAAGAAGTAAATAATATCATATCCAACTGAAACTGCAAAAGAAACTTAGGTAAGCAAAATAAGAACTACTCAGGTTGGAATTTTACCAAGATACCTTTTCTGCCAAAAATATTGAGGTTATTTAGTGAAAGAAGCTCATTTTTATATCTCATACAAAAGACCCTCACCATTAGCACCATGTTAGGACATGTTAGAATTCAGTGAGGCACTTAAGTGCATTTCTAATGGCAAGTACAAGAGTAATCCCATCAAACTCAATGGGATTCTTCCTTATACGCTTAAAGCAAGGTGTGTGCTCAAGTATCTTGCTGAGTCAGGGCCAAAGACCATGTATGAATCAACATTCTTGAAGCTAATGAACTTCAACAACCATTGGTAAAAACCTTTAGTCAGTACTTCATGGAATTATCGACAACCCTTCCTACAGCAACATCACTTGCAGTCCTCCCAATCAGAAAAAGAAAACAAAAAATAAAACAAATCTACAGAACTCCTGGAATGCACCAGGAATGACAGCTAATATTGGAGCTGACTGAAAAATGAATCATAATAATCAATTTGCACTACAGTAACATCTAACAGCCCCAGCTGAGTTCAGGGCCTCATCACACTATGCTCAATCTGTATGTAAAGTAAGAGAGTCTCCGTCCTGTCCTAATTGCAAATAATATACGTTCAGAATTTAGCATTTTCCTGTATAAGAATTTATTTTGCTTTCTCTGAGTATTTTGTTATTGATGAATATCTGATGAATAGTTCCTACAAACAAATTTCAGCATATGTGTTGATGGAAAACTATTCACTCCAGCTTACTATTTGTGTGATATACTTGGTCACCAAAGTCACATGATATTTTTTTCCAATCCGTGATTTGATAGAATAGACATTCAAACGGAAAATAGTAACGACAGTTGTGACAGATTTTTCAGGTAAATGACAGAGTGCTAAAGGTCATTAAACTTTTAAGGTTCATGGTCTTTTTTATGAATACCTGGAAGCTCTCCAAATCCTCATGAATGATTAACTTGATGTCATAAATAACAGCAAACTCAATTCATGAACTTTAATTACAAAAATACTTGCCAATTACTTTCTGTGGTATTCGATCATCTCAAGTTGACATCCTGGTGTAGACTGAGAAAGACCCAGGCTTTTATTACAATATAAAACTAGTGTGGCAAGGTCATCACTCTTCTTTTCTGTTTTGACTACAAAATAAATGCTTAAAACCACTAGTCACTGGCTCATAAACCAAACAGTTGAAATAATGAATTCAAATATGCTAATAGCATACACTGGCTCACCGTTAATTATTTAATCCATAGCTACATATTTTTCCCCTTTCTACCTCTGCTAAGAACTGACAAGTATAAATTTCAGTGCAGCCATTTGGAAAACTGCCAATATTTCAAAGAACTTATTTTCTTTTTTTTTCTTTCTCCCCAAGATACTATTTAAGAGAAATCACAATTTTGATTATGATGTTTCATCTGTCCTTGATGGGAAGGATGAGGGTGGGGCAGAAATTGACCATTTATAGACATAATTCTTCTGGGCCTTAGCTCTTATTGACCTATGGCTTCATGCAGTTAAACACATACACAATCATAAATAAAAACTACAACGCCCTCCCAAAAAGACAGAGCTTATCCTCCATCAAACAAGACATGCTTGAAGCAAGTGTGGCTTATAGTGGAGATGGGAAAAAATGACTTTTGAAATATATAACAAACACCAACTCTTCCATATTGTCTGTTCCAAGCAAGACTTCTTTTCTCTGATTATGCCAATGGCATTTGAAGGAAAGATACTTCTGATTGCTCTTTATGTAATACCCACAACTGACTTGCATTAAGCTTGCTATTTGTATTTCTATATTGTATTGTGACAACAATGAAGCACTTTAATAAGAATTAAATGTAAAAAGTAATAATGTATGTTGTAGGATTTGTTAAATTATATATACACACACAATATTATATATATATATATAATATATATACATATAAGCAAAATTGTCACAACAGAATTACATGGTTAGTTGCCAAGAGACTACTTATACATATACAGGATATGTATTTCAGATTATTCTACGCTGTATGTTGAAGTTATAGAAAGGATAGTCCAAACTTTATTCAGTGTAAAAATGTCTTCTTATAAAACAAGTATAAATTGTTTGCATTAAGAAAAATAAGTTCCTTGTTGAGTGTTTTGGACAAGCAAGACCCATGGACTTAAAAAATAGCAATTCGGGTAAGGTATAATTTTAAACTTGCTGAAGCACTGTTGGTAGCTGTGAAATCTCAGAGTTGTCATTCAATGTACTTGAAAGCTTCACTCAAGCACACACACACACACACACACACAAACAGATCAAGGACCACTGGCATGGTTCTCATTGACAATTTGCAGGACTAAGAATCAAAAATTCTGTTACTAGCTCTGTCAGTGATAACTTGTGCAGCTTTTAACAAGTGACTAACTCTCCTCTGTACCCCAGTTTCCCTATCTGTAAAAGAAACATTCTAGCACTTAGTCACCTTTGAAATCTATGGATGAAAGTCCTACATAAGGTACTAAGTAATCCCTATATAATTTTGGCCCTTATCCTTCACAGTGAGTGTCACACAGGTAGATCTTGCCAACCATGAGTTCAAAGGGCTCTACATAGACACTAAAGATGCCCAGGTGGAACACACTGCAGAATCCAGGCCTGTAAACCAGCATGCAGGCTCACCAGATGAAGAAAGAATAAAAGAAAAGTCACAGTTACAGGTATCTTTACATCCCTTTCCTCAGAGCTGGAAACAACATTCAAAACCAGAATAATTTGACTCAAACTGCAGGGTAATCATTGCCCAAGGGCTTTCCAGTTTCAGACAGCTGGGAGGAAAGAAGACGCATCCTTTCCATATGGAGGTCTCCTCTGTACCGCCACCACCCCACTTGCCTTTTAGAAACCTGTGGCCAAATCAGCCATGTGATAGGCAGGAACCCCTTTCTGTGCTAGAGCACATTAAACTATGTCCTGGGGTCTTTGTTACAGTGTATTCCAAATGGACTTTCTAAATCAATCACGGTGTTCCCATCTTTACATTTATATGTCTTTACATTTAGATGGTCATCGCAGCATTGTTTTACCAATTAAAATATGCTTTGAAATTTTACAACTTATCTTCTGAAATACATTAGGGGTCCACCCCTTCTGCCCTCACTCCCTCCAGACACACCATTTCCTGAAAGCAGGAGAGAAAGTGAGTTGAGTAACTTGGAACAGAAACTGTTGCAGCAGATTGTGCTGGGCAGAAACAACAATTGTCTGTCTAGGTAAGACTGGTGCCAAGGGTTCTACTAAAATTAGAAAATTGGAGACAGTATCTTGGCTCTTGTCTCTTGCTGGAGACAAAACTTCAGCTCTCACTGCAGTCAAGTGACAGAAGTTTGATTTCTGCCTGCCCGTTCCAAATCACTAGGCTACCCTAGTTTCAACAAAGTGCTTTTGCTCATCAGGCAGTAAGGGTCACACCTTGCAGTAGTAACCTGATACAATAGCTTAAGTGAGGGGTTCTTAAACTTCTTTTGCTGGGCTCCCCTTTGAAAATACTTCAGGCTGTGATACCCTCTTCCTAACTATGACAACCTGCCCCCATATCCTGCCACCCTTACTTCTCTACTGCTGCTGGCAACTGCCTTCAGAGCTGGGCACCCAGCCAGCAGACACACACTCTGGCCACTCAGTTCCGAAGGCAGTAGAGAAGTAAGAGTGGCAATACCACAACCCTCCCACAAAAAGTCTGTAACCACCTGGGAAATGCTGGCTTAAGTGACAGCAGCTGATATTCTTAGGGTATGGCTTTAGGGTACAAGGATGACCTACTTGCAAAATGGAGAGAAAAACAAAAACAAATCTAGGACCAATATTTCTTGAAAATGGGTCAAATCTTCAGAAGACTTGACAAAATTGAACCTTTCACATATTAAATGACTATGTTGATTATGTGAGCCAGTAAAATTCAGTGTGAAAGAAAACACATTAATAATGCACAACATGACACCTATATCTACTCCTGGGAGAAATCTGCACCAAATGAATAAAAAATTCTAAAAAATTCTGCATATTTTATTTGTCAAATTAACACAATATAATCATGCCAGTTTCAATTATTTTGGTAATTTATTTCAAAATATGTGTCAGCAAGTATGTCTCTAACAATACGGACCAAAAAAAAACATTCTGGTAATTTTTTTTGACAAATAGATTCCTTACTAGGCATATTAATACAGAACTTTTAGTAATTCACTTAAATAACAATACAGAATTGTATTTCCTGCACCTGTCAGAAACAGTGCAAAAGTTTGGGCGTGTCACAGGTAATGAAGGAGGCGAGGGAAAGGGAAGGACCCTGGAGTGAATTGGGACGGTTGTTTCAGGGAGAAGTATGGAACAGGTTTTTTGTGCCCAATTCTGTCCTCACCCAGCTCCACAGGCCAGGTTTTGTGATGAACTACTTCTGTGGGAATTCTGTGCCACTGCGCATACACAGATTTCCCCCCCCCCCCCCCGCCCACACACACACAGAAAGTATACTCTGCCCCATAAGTGCCGTAGTTCCACCTTTTGCCCATCAGAGGCTGCTGTGGCACAAGAACAGCCTGCTTCATTCATGTTGTTGGCTGTTTTGGCAGCACAGTGGTCTCCGGTGGGCAAAAGGTGGAACTGCAGCACTTATGGGGCAGAATGTATTTTCTGCAGAACAAAATAAAATTCTGTGGGACACATGAATTCTGTGCATGCACAGTGGCACAGAATTCCCCCAGAAGTATATATCACTCCTACAAACAGAAGATCTCAAAGTAGTCTTATACATCTTATTTAAGCCTCAGGATACTCTTGAGATATTGGTATGAGTTATTATGCCTTTTTTTTTGGAAAAACCTATTTATTCTGATCTCCCATATATCTAAGTTTCCTGTATGGCCCCCATTGCCATACTTAGTGCCTCATAATCTCTAATGTAGTTATCTTCACAACACGCCTGTTAAGTAGGTATGTGTTATTATCCCTATTTTACAAAGGGGAACTGAGTCACAGACAGACTAATTGACTTGCCCATGGTCACAAAGAAAGTTTGTGGTAGAGCAAGGAATTGTACCATTTCCAAACCCAGGCTAGCATAACCATTCAACCACTCTTCTTTTTGATGCTTTCTTGCATTCCAAATATTATCCAGTGTCCTGTAACTATCTGAAGTAAATGTGAACCCTGCAACTGAATACATACAGATGAATCCCTGAGCCTGTTCTATTATCAGTGTAAGTGAGCAGTGCAGGGACCGTGTTTTATATGTATTTTGTAACTCTCTATGTCACTACTATCACTAGTATAATGCTATTAATAACTATTATTAATACACATATTTTATAATGAATTAATTAAGGATTTTCAAAGAAGCCTAAGAAAAGAAGGCATCCACCCCAGAAATCTTAAATGTCAGTTGGACACCTTCTCCTCTTAGGGTCCTTTGAAATTCCCAGCTGAAGTGATTGTTGAAGTGATTTTACCTTTGTCCCACAGCAAGAGTCTATGGAAGAGGCAGTGACAGAACACAGGGACCACAACTCTCAGTCCCCAGCTGCAACTGCTAGGCTTTACTTCCACGCCCATTAAAGTTTCATAATAGATAATTATGCCTTTTGATACAACAGAGAAATCCAGAACTAAACATCTGTGACTTTGTGATCTTTCTTTGCTCAGGACATGAATACATGTAACAAAATGCCCATCCTTTTAGTTCAAGGTCGGAGAATTTATTTTCTGAAGAAAATAAAGCTTAGCATTTGCTTTCCTTTTCCTCTCTGGCATTGTTTAAATTCCTTAAAATAAACCATTATGTGGTAATTTGGAAGTTTTGCACTGTATGAGCAGCGCTGAAACCATACATGGGAAATAAAAGCTGACTTTTTATTTAGGGGTTTTTTTGGTAGTTTTTTTTTTGAAAAATACAAGCTTTTGATAAAATAAGACATTTCAGCTTTTTCTCAGTTACATCTTAGTGGCAACACGGACTGTTTGGCTCTATTTACACTTTCTCTGTAGAGTTCCCACACTGTAGTGGTTTACTACCAACAAACATTTTTAAAAAACGGCTTTTTTATTAAAGCTGAAATGTGGCATGCTTACACAAAATGAAAAATAAAAAGATCCCTTCACCCCACTGTTTTAAGCTGGGCTCATAAATCAAGCGTGCAGTTTATGAAACTATCTATTACATTGTTGCATTACCATAAATATACTGGGAAATAAAACACTTGTTTGCAAATATATGTAGCATACAAACCATGTTTAAATGTTTATTTGGGTCCAATTTACCCTTATTTTTGACAGAAATGAAAATAAAACAGCATTTTAGGCTCCTGAAAATGACAGTATCATGTTATCTAGGTAAGTAACCAAAGCCATTATTGAAATTCTGATAGCATTTGCTTTACTGGTAAAGGAAAATTACCTGTAATGCATAGTTTAAATAATTACTTTTAAACAAAAGCTTCTTTTCCACATTGCTTATTTATCTTTCGAGACCAACTCAGCAGGGCTATGTATTTTATTAAAATTGCCTTCAGACTGCTAATGCTGGGGTGTCTGTTAGCCCAGGAGAAGTGATGGCAGTTTGACTCCAATTCTTAATATTGGGAGTCAGTCCAGACACTTAAGAGCCAGAACTCTCCTGAGCATTTGACTATGTTATCAACACTTTACTTGCTAATGATACTAGTGACAGCATTTCAGTATGATGGGTCAGATTAAAACTGGAAAGCTTCTAATTGTGCTTACAACAAAAAAAATACTTGAAATCCCTTTTATTAGAGCTTCAGTTTGTGCTAAGCCTTCTGACTGGGAATTATTTTACAAGCCCTTGCACAATATTCTCTGTTTTTCTCTCTCTCTCTCTCTCTCTCTCTCAACCCTGAATAAATGGGCCTATTGTAGCAGCTGATATTCCATATATCATATGAGGAAATGGTGGTAGCTACTCTCCGGTGATTTTACGTGGCAGATAACCAGCAGATAGCAGTCTTCAAATACTTGAAAGGTCGCCATAAAAAAGGATGGAGAAAAGTTGTTCTCTCTTGCCACAGAGGGCAGGACAAGAGGCAACTGGTTTAAACTACAGCATGGCAGACTTAGATTAAATCTCGGAAAAAACTTCCTAACTGTAAGAACAGTAAGACAATGAAACAGGCTGCCTAGGGAGGTTGTGGTCATTCACTGGACATTTTCAAAAAGAGTCTGGATAGCCATTTGTTTTGGATGGTTTAGATACAATATCTTGGGCAGGGCATTAGAATAGATGACGCTGGCCTTCCCTTCTAACCCTATGATTCTATGAATCATCCAGATAACTTTCCGGTGGATCTTGTTTCCCTCCGGGGAAACCACACTAAAAACGCACTGTGAGCTAACAGTGCTAAGTAGTAAAAATCTTCCTTCAGGGGAAGTTGTACAACAACTGTGCCAGATACCTGGATCCAAAAGACCCTCAGCATAATCCATATTCAATATGCAGGAATAAGGGCATTCAATTATTTTTGGCCACTAATGTGTAGAACCAGCCCATCATTAATGTCAAATATGTGTTCTCCCTCAACTATATCAACATATGTTTAACGTCTCATAAAAAAGCATTTACATTATTCAAGAATAAAAAAAAAGCTTTTAAATATGAGCAACAATATGAGGCAAACGCTATAAATGCTTTCTATGTTTCAGAACTGGAGAGAATCTGTTTGATTTGGTCCATAAGGTGGTTCCTTCCCCCCATTAAATAACAAACTTAGGCCCTTCAGAGAGGGAGATGCAATGATAAAGATGCCAAAGCAGTGCCACCAGTCACTGCATGAGGCCCAGGAGATGAAGTAGGAATGTTCTGTCCATCACATATACCCAGTAACTTGATGAAAATTAGCAGCTTCACTGAGGTGACTGGATATTTTTAAAAAATTAATATATCTTTTTTTCATGAAAAAATATGAACTTTTTTTTTTATTTACCATTTTTGAACAGCCTGATTTTCATAGGTGCTAGGGCTCCCACAACACCTATCAGCTTTTGTGGGAGTTTTGTGTGCTCACTACCTCTGAAAATCAGCTCAATGGTGCATTGCATAAAGATAGGCATTTGCTCCTCAATCCTTCTGTTGACTATAAAGTGTAGGAATGAAACATTTTTAGATTTGGTATATAACCAGCATTTTTAAATGTGGGTGGTATTAGGAAGAAGACAAAGTATAGTTCTTGGCTTGTCTTTTTCTAAACATCAGAATTTCCCCTTCTAGGAGAAGAATTCCCTTATTCTTTGACCCAAATAATGGGAAAAGATATACAAGAAATCAACAGAAATATTTAAGCTGGAAAGCCAGGGGGAAAAAAAAGAAAAAAAGAAAGGCAACCCTCTTCAAAAATTCAGGTAAATTCTGCTGTGTTTTCCCAAAGGGCAAGACTACACAGAGTTCAGTTTGACCAGCACTACAAAGGTTGGTTAGAATTCTTGGTCCAACAGACAAGGACTGGAAGAAGTGACTAGAATTCCCACAGGGAGGCATGAATGAAATGCTTGAGCTACTGACTGCTGAATCAATTATCTCCATTATCTGGTTTTCAGACAGAAAATCATGCTCCTACCAAGGAGGATAGCTGTGTGCAAGAAGTAGATTAAGAAATACAAGAAGGTTTTTAGACATCACTTGTCTGTGGTTGGTGCAGCACAGGGATAGACTGATCTTCAGCATGGATTTGTCAGATGCTTTAAAAAAAAAAATCGGAAGGACTATGAACAATTCTGAAGGATCATCCGGAAAATAAGCAAAGATTTGCTAGTGGGGAAATGGTCAGGAACAGTCTGACCTTAACTTCAAAAAGAAAAAAACAGCTATGCTTGTATACAATTAGCTCACTGATGATCCCAATGGGGAATGAGCTTGTCAGCAATTGAAATACAATTTCAGATATAAGGAATAGTTGTTCTCCATCATGTTTAATGTTATGCCACTTCTCTCCTATCATACAATACTCTCCCCGCCACCTTTACACCCTTCCCTAAGATTTTTTTTTTTCAGGAAGATTTAACATTTGACTGGTTGTCTGTTCTGTTCTTCTATTTCATACAGCCAGCTGACCATCACAAACATTACACTGGTTGACAGCTTTTAGACAATAGGTTCCCTAATAAACAGGATCATTCCCAAAAGCTAAGGCTTGTCTACACAGAAAGTTATTGGGCAGCAAACCTAAATGTGAATCTCACACCAGTTTATCAAGCAGTATCATCCCGTGTGGACCCTGCTACAGCACAGTGAAAGTCTCAGAGTGTTGCTTTCCTGCACAGCAAGCTGGTGTGCTACAGATTCACACCTACCTTGCCATGCAAATAAATAGCTTGCCTTGTAGACTAGCCCTAAGTCTTCCATCATGGTAATGGACTGTACTGGTTTTGTTGTATTGAAATCTCAGGGTGAGAAACTAAGAATAAAATCTGTGCTTTCCAGAACAAAAAAAGGTGGAAGTTTAACAAAAACTGTGGTCAAGATTCTCTGCTGTTTCCAGCTCCTGCTGTTATTGTTCCCTAATTTTCTGCTTTGTCCCAGGCTCAAGCACATATCAAAGCAACCCCAGGGCTGCTCTACTGGGCATTATCTGGCAGTTGCATCCAAAAGATGCATCTGAAAGATGGGGTGGTGCAAAATGAAGAGAATGGGGTAGAGAATTTGCCTCTGAATCTTCCTGGTGACACAACATGACTCTAAGGGGAGTTCGGGACCCCCTTAGAAAGGTCCTTGCAGCAAGAGTCCACAAAGGTACAATAGCAATTTATTTTTCAGGCCAGGACTGAGGTGCCTCAACACAACTACACGAGGAAAGCTTGCACAACCATACTCAGTTAATGCTGTTCCTACTAGTCCTTTGGTTTCATCCTTTCAAAAACCAAATTATAAGGGGAAAAAAGCCATAAACATGTATGCCTTATTTGGGAAAGGTTAGAGAACCTGTTTGTTTAGTGACATTAAGAGGAACCTCCTGACCTACCCAGAAACAACAGAAGACCTTTCAGTCTTTGTCTAGCTAATGAAAAAGAAATGCAGCCAATTTCAGCCCCAGGGTTCAAATTCCCTGTAATGTCATCTCCTTTCTTCTGTCATTAAAAATAAAACCACCATCTCTTCTTAACACTACAAAGAAAAGAAAGTGAAATTGAATTGCAGGTGTACAAATATAAATGGTACGCTCCCCACATGTCACTTGTCTTGGCTTAGGCTGGAAGCATTTTGGAGCAGGGATTGTTTCTACATATGTTTGTACAGTGCCCATGAGGCCCAATTCTGACTATGGACCTTGACTATGGTAATATAAATATTAAATGATAATAATTAAAATTCAAGATGGATAATAAACCCTTCATTGTAAAAACAATTGTATGGAGGGCCAAGTTTATGGTCACTTAAAGGAAAATCTGAAAAGCCATTTTATAAATATTTTTGAGTGTGGCAGGTAGACTAATCAAAGGCTGTAGAAACAGGGAGCTCAAGATTTTTCTGCAACTTGACAGTTCTTAGCAGACATCCAAAGTGAAATTACATAGAAATTATGCGCCAGTACCAAATGTATGACCCAACATACATTGTTAGATAATGTTGACCTGGTCTGACATGATGACAGTAGGTGATTTTGAAATGTCAAGCTTCCTAGGAATCATTTCCAAACTTAAATTAGTAAATACAAATGCATCGCCTTCATGGATAACTTGTATAAGGGTACAAACAAACAATCTTTAAGTTCCAGTATAGAACATTTTGCAGCTGAAACACTATTTCTACAGTTCTGTAGCTACTTGACTTTGGACAACTTAGTATTTTATTTTGTTTGTATTGTTGGGTTTTATTGTTATAGTTGTTGATCAATACTATTTCTGATTAGGAAAATATTTATTCCTCTATCAATAAATAACTTCCCTTTAACTTTGGGATAGAACCAAGTTGACTTTATGTGCTTTTGAAATCTCAGTCATGGGAGTTTATTATTATTTGTATAATGGTAGTGCCTATGAACCCCAAAGAAGGATCAGAGCATCATAGTGCTAGGCCCAACATGGACAAGAAACAAAAATTTAGCCCCTGCACCAAAGAGCTTACAATCTATATTTCTGACAGGGCATGACAGGTGGGCACTTCAGGGGCTTCCAAATGTGATAACATTAACTTTTAGTGCTAGCCTGAATCTCATGGTGATTGTCTGCCTGTGCCTGAATTTTTTTTGAAAAGTTTCAGCCAAAATGGTTCTGTCATTTTTGAGAGGTAGACTAGTGGAAAGAATTGTTCTATCTGTGTTGAAAAAATTCTTGACACCTTTTCTTTGAGAAGCTCTAGTGCCCCCATTCTTTAGAGCAGAAACTTGAAATTTGGCAAACAGAGAAGGGAGTGGGCTTTTTTTGAAAATCAGGGATGTGTCTTTTGTAATGAAAATCCACCCAAATCTGAGGAAGTTATAAACCTCTGAAAAAAATCACAGTTTTTACCTGCACAGGCAGCTCTAATTCTGGCATTTCCTAACTTTTGAGAGCCTGACTTCACAACCTTATTAATGTTTTTTTAACATACTTTTTGGGTGTAATATAAAGATAAGTGCTATATCATGACTGTATAGTTTGTCACCTCACATTAGTTAAAAAACACGTAGAACAGGACAAGAGACTCTTGCAGCGAACTATAGAAATGATACAAGGAATTTGTTAAAACAAAATGTAAACAGCAAGCCAATTACCCACACAACATAGATAAGATATTTGAACTATGCCTCAGTCAACGAATTACCAGTCTATCTACCTTAGTTAACTTAAATGTTCCTTATTACCGTAATAATTGAGCTCCTCACAATTTTTAACGTGCAATACGAACACACACACCCTGTGAGGTAAGGAAATATTACTACCCCTTTTTTTACAGATGAGAAACTGAGCCACAGAGTAAGGGTATGTCTGCATTACAAGCACTAAGGTTACAAGGTTACAGTACAATACAAGGTTAAGATCAGGCCTAAGTAACTTGCCCAAGATCAAACAGAATTCTAAAGTGGAACAGGGAATTAAACGTCAATATCAAGCCTTACAGGATAGTGCACTAACCATTGGACCATCCTTCCTCTCATTCAAGGCAGCATTCCAAAAATGGTTACTCAGAAAGCAGAAAGTGCTTTGTTGTTATACCCATCTTACCTGCTGGGTCTCCCGCGTTAAACGCCACCACTCCTTCTGTCCTTCACAGTCTCGTCTGTTTGCAAACCTGGAAGAAAAATAGAAATGGAAAATGTATCAAATTACAATTGTGCCATGAAAACAAGGCAAAATTCTATGCGTGCTCATAGCGACCCATGTTTTAAAGAAACTACCTAAGGAGAGCAGGCGTATACAAAATAGTATGAAAAAGTTTTTTGCCTACACAAGCACTCCCACCATTACTACAAAGAGGGACTGTACTAGCAGTAATGACACAGATAATTTATTTTCGTAAAATCATGACGCATGACGTCAGAGTGTGGGGTTCAGGAAGATGGGGAGAGTATGCCACGATCTGAGAGACAGGCAGAAACAGAGGAAAACACACACTGATCCTAGTGACATTGCACTTTTCATACTGCAAATCTCCCATCGATTGTGCAGATCTCTAAATATCTGGAGCCTGATCCAAATCTTAAGGAAATGAATGGGGTTCTTTAGACTCATTTCAACAGAAGTTGGATCAGGCCATTAATTAAGTTATATCTAAGGATGAAGCACACAACATGTGAGAGATCTTCAGTGCAAATAAGAGGGGAGAATATTGCACTAAGAAAAATTGAAAAGAACTAGTTGAGTAGGAGGTACAAGGAAAATATAGCGAATAGGACTTCAATTCATCAAGGCGCTTCAGCATGTGTGGAACTTAAAACACACAGATAGTCCCCACTGGGGCATAGTTAGAGATGTACATGGGAACCTTGCTGAATCAGAGTCTATTCCACAGTAGGTGTGTGTGCTCGCCACGTGCACCAGTGCCGGAAGTTTTTCCCTTAGCAGTACCCGTAGAAGGGGAGCACCGCTGCAACCCCTGGAGTGGCACCTCTATAGCACGTTATAAGGGGAGCTGCGCGCTCCCCCACTCTCGGTTCCTTTTTGCCGGACAACTCCGACAGAGTGGAAGGAGGGAGGGATGTGGAATAGACATGAGCAACACATCTCAAAGAACACCAATTACGGAAACAGATAACTGTCCTTTCTTCTTCGAGTGCTTGCTCATGTCTATTCCAGAGTAGGTGATTTCAAGCTATACCTGTTGGAGATGGGTAGGAGTTCACAAGTTCCCAGGATGGAGTACTACCCTGCCAAATGAGGCATCTTCCCTGGTTTGGGAGACGATTGCACAGTGCAAAGTGAGCGTGTGAACTGAGGACCAGGCGCCGCTCTACAGATGTCCTGGATGGGAACATGGGCTACATACACAGCGGATGAGGCCTGAGCTCTCGTCCAGTGTGCCTTTATGATCGGAGGCAGCGGAACCCCTGCCAGGTCATAGCACGTGTGTATGCACAAAGTGATCCAGCAGGAGAGATGCTGGGTGGAGATAGGTTGCCCTTTCATATGCTCGACAGTAGCAGCAAAAAGCTGCGAGGATTTCCAGAACTGTAACTGTAGGGGCCTCATACAGAGCCTTGCATGGTGGACCACGTACATGCACGGCACCATATGTCCCAGGAATTAGAGACACTTCTTGGTCGTTTTCACGGGAAAGTCCATGACCAAGGCCATGAGCTCTCTGAGGGTTTCGAACCTTCTCTCCGGGAGGGAAGCCATAGCCCCAGAAGCATCCAGGAGGGCACCTATAAATTCTATGTGCTGCACCAGGACTAGTGTTGTCTTGGCCTCGTTTATTAACAGGCCCAGACAGGCACATGTGGCCTGAGCAGCTTCACATGGCCCTGCACCTATGCCGAGAGCTGCCCTCAGTAACCTTATCCAGATATGGAAAGATCTGGACCCCTTTTCGTCTGAGGTAGGATGCTACCACTGCCATGCACTCTGTGAACACCCACGGTGCTGTGGATAGGCCAAAGGGAAGGACCGTATAGTGGCTGTGGCCCACCAAGAAACGGAGGAAGTGCTTGTGTCCCTCGAACATGTGAATGTGGAAGGCCCAGGGCTGCATACCAATCCCCAGGGTCCCAGGAGGGAATAACAGAGGCCAGAGAAACCATACGGAACTTGGTTTGAGCCAAGAACTGGTTGAGACCCCACAGATCTAGGATGGGTCTGAACCCTCCCTTTGCCTTGGGGATGAGAAAATACCAGGAGTAGAACCCTCTTCCCTGGTGCTCCCTTGGCACCTTCATCACCGTTCCCAGACCCAACAGCTGCTCCACCTCCTGACATAGGAGGGGGATATGAAATGGGTCCCCCTGGCCCAGCCAGGAAGGGAGAAAGAGCGGGCCTCCTCTGCTGCTCCCGGTGATTCACTGACTCCACCACCAGGGAGTTAGGTGCCGGGTGTGCGTAGAGATACTCGTGCCCCTTGGCTAGCATGAAGTACTTTCTTTCCGTCTTCCTGGATATTGGGTCCAAGAAAGTCGGAGTCTGCCAAAGGGCAGTAGAAATATTGGCCACCCCTTTGTGTAAGGGTAACGCCACTCGCCCCGGTGCTGAGGACAGAGTATAGCCCCTGGAAATAGTATTGAGGACCCAATGGTCCAACATTATTCGGCACCACTCTGGAAGGAAGGGAGACAAGCGGTTGACAAACTAAACCTTTATTGCGGGGGAAGGAACCCTCCATAGATGCTAGGACTTCCTCCCGTCATGAGTCAAAAACGTCTCTTGCGCTTCGAGGGACCAAGCTGGGGAGCCGAGTGCACCTGCCTCTGGGGCCTGCGCTTACGATCTCGGGCTCTTTTGTAGGGAAGCTCATAGCGAGGCAGAGCCAAAGAAGAGGACGCCTGCGCCTTGGTCTTGTCCTTCGCCAGGGGAACATACAGGCCCAGGGTCTGCAGGGTGGTGCAGAAGTTTTTCATCCCATGCAACCTGAGGTCTGTTTGCTCCGCAAAGAGGACCTTGCCATCGAAGAGCAGGTCCTGCATCAACTGGGTTTCAGCAGATAGCACAGAGAGGAGGAGCCACAAGGCCCAGCGCATCAAAATGGCTGGCGCCATCGAGGGAGCTGCCGTGTCTGCTGCGTCTGACACTGCCTGCAAGGCTGCCTTAGCTTCTGCGTTGCCTTCCTCAATGAGGGCTCTAAAGTCCTTCCGGTCGCCCTCGGGAAGGAGTGGCTTGAATTTTGGAAGAGTCCCCCTGAGACTGAAATTGTATCAACTCAGGAAGCCCTGATGATTAGGCATGCGTAGCTGGAGGCTGGCCAAGGAATACATTTTTTTTTTTGCCAAACAACTCCAGTCTTTTGGAGTCTTTGTTTTTTGGGGAGGGAGCAGGCCGCCCCTGCCGCTTCTGGTGATTCACCGATTCCACCACCAGGGAGTTAGGTGCTGGGTGTGCGTAGGGATAATCGTGCCCCTTGGCTAGCACAAAGTACTTTCTTTCCGTCTTCCTGGATATTGGGTCCAAGAAAGTCAGAGTTTGCCAAAGGGCAGTAGAAATATTGGCCACCGCTTCGTGTAAGGGTAACGCCACTTGCCCCGGTGCTGAGGACAGGATGTTGAAGAACGAGTCCAATGGTCCCTCCATCTCCTCAGCTTGCATCCTGAGGCTCAATGCCACCTGCTTCAGCAAGTCCTGATGGACTCTGAAGTCCTCCTGAGGAGCAAGGGGTTGCAGGGCCATGATGGTGTCATCCAGTGCCAGCAAAGTGGATGCCAAGCTAGGTGCCTCCGTCGGCACTGGAAGACCAAACCCTATGTCTGAGTCCCCTTGTGGGGCGGAGGACTCCCGGCCTGCAGACTTGTCCCATGACCGGGACAAGGGGACTGATGGGGCTTTGGACGTGCCAGCTACGGTGCGGGGTCCCTGGTGTGCGGATACCAGGGGCCACGAGGCCCACTGACACTACTGTCCTTGCCAGCCCTGGACGGACCAGGCTGCTCGAACGAGGCAGTCTGAGCCGTGGAAGAGCGTACAAGTGCAGAGACGGAGGCTGTCGCCGACCGCATGGTACCATACGACTGGCAGGAGTGGCGGTGCCTATGACGTCTCCTGTCACGGGACTGGGACCTCGACGCTGAGGAGTGGTGTGTGGATGAGCTATGGCTCCTGGAGTTGGCGGGAGAACCGGAGCGGGACCAGCAGCGATGGTCATGGTGAGAACAGCTATGGTGTCCGCGGGGGAGGAGGAGAGTCTGTGGCGCCTTTCTCAGTACCCGTGCTCGCTGGATGAGGAGGAAGATCCTGAGTCGCAGCCCAACAGCACCCAACTGGATTGCTTCAGAGGAGTTGAGGGCGCCTGCGAACCGCGTGCCGACCAGTTGCTGCGGTGGGAAGAGCGATCTGTGGACTGGAAATGTCAATCTGGAGACGGACACATGGAGCCCAACGGTGGCTTGCCCTGGGATCAGGGGGTGGAGACCGACAGAGTCCCAGGCACTGGCATGCTCAGGACATCCTTCACGGCCTGCAAGGCCTCTGGCATCGACGGCATCCAAACCTCTGGTGATGGGCACGTCAACAGTGCCGGGCTACCCCGCTCAGCCTGAGTTGGGGCTGTGGAGCCTGGGGGGAACGTGGGCTGCCCAGTGCGCGACCAGCCTCTCCCCCGCCCTTTTCTTGGCATTGTTGCTATGGCATCGTCTTGCGCTTCTTTGCTGGAGGGTGGTGCCAGCTAATAGACGGTGCCAGGTCCCACCGCACACCGAGGACATGGTACCTGGTGCTGAGTCCAGGTGGCGTGCCGGGGTCAGAGTTAGCGCTGCTTCCGTGAGGAGCACTCGAAGACGGCTGTCCCTCTTCTTCTTTGTCCTTGGTTTAAAGGATCTGCAGATCTTGCAGTGCTAGCTAATATGAGATTCGCCCAAACAATGGAGACAATCAGAGTGGGAACCGCTCAGACCGGCAACAAGGGTCGCAGGACTCAAAGCCTGAGGCACAGGGCATGCCCCAGGCCCCTTCCTAAGAACTAGACTAACATTAACTGCAGAACAATGAAGAACTTCAGGAAACCAATATTAAGGTACTACTAATGAACTGGGAAGGCTGCAGCTAAGCTGGAGCGAGATGTTCCGATGCACCGACACAGCGGTGCTCCCCCTCTACAGGTACTGCTAAGGGAAAAACTTCCAGCACTGGTGCATGTGGTGAGCACGCACACCTACTGTGGAATAGACATGAGCAAGAACTCAAAGAAGAATTGACCTGATACAAAATCAACTGCAATCAGTGGAAAGACTGAGTGATTTTAATGGACTTTGGATTACACCCAAGAGGTAGGGGAGAGAGGTAAAGCAGGAAGGAGAAAAAGAAAGAGAGCAAGAAAGAACAAAAAAATCCAAGAAGTAGAAAAAGAGATGGGGGAACGAGAAGCAAAGGGCCAGGTTTTGCTCTTAGACTGATGTAAATCCACAATTGCTCTATTGAAGTCAATGGAGTAACTCTGGATCTACATCAGTGCAACTCAGAATAGAATCAAAGAGCACAATGTAACTCCAGAGAGAAACCAAGCAGTATTGAGCATTCCAAAACTGGGAGGCAGTCAGATACTAAAATGCTGAGGGCTGTGTAAGTAGACTGACTGAATGATTGGTCAATTAGTAAGAGGTATGTCCACTAGTGGGAGATAGCAGGTAGCTTTAAATCAAGTCTATTACTTTACTATTCTTTTATTTTCTGAACACAATTATTTATAAAATATGTTTTTTCTGAATTATCAGTAATGAAAATTTTCTCCTGAATATGCCCAGATTAGTTCTAATAATATTTCTTGAAAGATCTAGAAACACCACACACTTCATGGCTTTCATATTCTTTCAGTCTTATTTTTTTTCTCTGTTCCTGTTTGAGAATTACAGACGATATGAAACCATAAAAGGGTTAAACCCAGAGACATTTATACCAAAATCCATGTGCTGTTTTTCTTAGATGAATAATTGAGGCTTTCTTTACACTGCACTGGTAAGCACATCATGAGTTTTGTATATGACAGTGTGTAAGTACCAGTTTCTTTTCAATAGAGTTTCACGCTTTCATAAACAGAGACTAAATTTTTTTAGAAGTACTTTCACTAAGGCAGGGTCACTATTAATGTCACATTGCTCAAATTTTAAATAAATAAATGGAATAAAAATTAAAGATCTGTATTTGGCTAATCTTTGTTACATTGTCTTTTTTTCCTGCAGCTTTCACACTGCACTAAAGGGCTAAACTCTAGAATTTTGGATTATTCATAACGTATTTGTTTTTTTAAAAGAATGGCTCCATCCTCTCTCTCTCTTCACTGTATTTCCACCATAGAATTCCATCATTTCCAATCCTGCCCTCACCAATGCCAATCATACTAGCCCTTTAGAACATACTGGCCATGTCTGCATACACAGGCTGTGTTCCCCTTTTGAAATTAGCCAACAGAGAGAAAGTATAAGGCAATTATTACCACCCATCTCAGCAACAATCCACTTTAGCTCACATAATAGTGATCTGTGTTTATTTAAATGAAAGACCAGGGTTCTAGGCCTAGTTCCCAAGAGATGTACGTGATTAATCTAGTAATGGTGTCTGAGGGCAGCTCATAGGTTCCTTCTCCCTTCTATTAAACTCATTACAAGAATCGAATGAAAAAAAGTGTGTTTGAAAAAAACAAAACAAGAGGAGGATTACAAAAATGAAATAGGTTTAACAAAGCCCCTTTAAAAGACGACACTGGTTTTCTTTTAGAGAAGAAGCAGGCCATATTTAGATGTTTTGAAAGGCAACAGGTTCCACCCAACCCATTTCAAATGTAAGGAAAATTTAATGTGAATATCAGGGAACATTTCCCAACACTGTACTTGATTAGACTCTGGAAGTCGGCAATGGAAAGTGGCACATTTCCACGTGAAAGGTACATGTGTGTTTCGTATTTCTATTTGATAGTTATAGAACTGTGTCAAATAGTAGAAAACATTAACTTCTATATTATAAATGTAATGTAACGTTCATCTATTAGCTCATGTCACTGAAATGTTACCCTATCATTTTTAAAATATATGAAAAAAATGCTGCTTACATAGCATTAGCATGTAAATTATGCACATTTTCATTGCAAGAGGGGTGAATGCCAAAAAAGGACAATGTGACCTAATGGGTTGAGTTCTTTGATCCTCAGAATAGCAGTGGAAGATGGAGCCTCAGAAGGTTCCATCTGGATGTTTATCAACACGTACCTGTACAATACTTTTTGAAAAATCAGGCTGGTAAATCCTCTGAGAACAAGTGTATATCACCTGTCTCTACTGAAGGTTACAGATTCTGTATATAGGATGTGCCATCCAGGGATATCAAAGTGCCTTACATATAGTAATGAATTAAGCTTCACTATACCTTTGTAGAAGAGGTGATCCCAAGGATCTTTTCTGAAGTTTTTTTAAAGCCACACAATATGTCAGAAATTTCGATGAAGGCACTACATTAAAGCACAGTTTCTCTTTGTTTAAAAATCTGTGACCAGTTGATTTTAAATCACAATGTAAGATGACAAATGTCATGCAAACATTCAAAGAGACTAAAGCATTTAGGACCAAATTTCTCTAATACAACATCTGTCATGCCAAGTGATGCATGAGAGGCATCTCTCTCTCTCACACACATACACACACACACCACTCCCAGGACTCTTGATGGTGGTCCAACTAACACACTTGCAAGTGCCCTACAACCTCAGTTTCCTTGTGCATGTACTGTTATATGCTAGATTCTGTGTTAGGTACTCAAAAACACCCCAGACAGCTATTTATAAAGGATATTAAGGTGTATCCTACAATGATCACTACTCCTCAATGCCCCAAGGCACCTTGCTCCATGCCAGAAGTGGCTGCGAACAGAAAGTGTAGAATTTTGTCATTATGTTGTAATACACTTACTCTTGGATGCCTAGCATTTTTCACACTTGAGAAAGCTTAGATATTACTCCTGGGGACATTTTACACCAAAAAATTGAAAATTCTGTGCCAAAAAATTAAAAATTCTGCACATAATATTTTAAAATTCTGGAAATTTCTGCAAATTTTATTTGTCAAAATAACACTACATAATAATGTTAGTCTCAATTATTTTGGTAATTTATTTCAAAATACCTGTCAGCAAGTATGTCTATAACAATACAGAAATGCAAAAATTCTACCAGGAGTAGCGAGTTAAAGAAACCCCTATGACAACTCTGGTACTGTTTCTCTGCCCCCTACCCCTTCCCAGCCAGGGGGATGTACACTCACAACCCCTCCTCCTCAAGCCCAGCTGTGGGACACCCCCAATCAATACACCTGAATACCTTCTCCCCCCAGATCCCAGCCACAGGGCCACTGCTTACTCAGATATCTGCATCCCCTCCCCTCCAGCCCACACACCGGTCCCCGCTCTTTCCCCCCAGAGCCCAGGGATCCAGAGGGAGAAACAGTCTGATGCTTGGTCCCAGGCTTGCACAGAGTTTCCTGCATGATGTGTACTGCAGCTGCAGAGAACCCTCTAGCTTCCTCTCCCTCCCCTCAGCAGCATCTTTTATGTGTGAGCTGCGTTCTGCCAGGCCGAGTGGCCCCTAATGGCAGCTAGCAGCACTGCAGCCCTTATCTGTGGGGGAAAGGAAACTCTGCGTGTACAGCGTTAATTTCTGCAAAATTCTGCATTACGCAGTGGTGCAGAATTCCCCCAGGAGTAAGATATGGATGCTCAAACTGTACTTACATGAGCAAACTACAGTACTTACAAATAGATGTGTTCAGAAACCACGCCTTAGGCCCCTACAACTCATGAGACTGACTTAAAAATCATGACATTATATATATAAAAGTTGGGGGCTCTTTTTATTGACATTCTGGTCTCTTTAAGGTTCACATTTTCAAGATTTTTCTCTACAACCACAAGAGCTCGACTTACATTTTAATATAAGTTTAGCTTGTCATAGCACATGATTCCTATAGTCTGTGCCTTTAGGAGAAACACCAGATATTGCAAGACTCATGATAAAAGAGAGAGTTGTCAACACTTGCATATTACACACACACACACATCTCGCACTTAATCTCTTCGCTACCACCACTCACTGTAATGAGCAATGGAAGCATTTGTTTAAGTTGCCAATGCTCTGTTGGTAAGTCAGTTCTTTAGTAACAATTAGAGTGTCTTTCTTAAACTGAATGCTGAAATTCTCACAAACTCATATCACTAAAGGAGCTGGGGCTTTAAGAAGAACACCAACAATCACTAGACTCAAAATAAAATGGGAAGTTAAGTGCCCAGCTATCTGATTTCCTTGGTAAATCTAGTTTGCATCTCTACAACCAAATTCTCCCTTGTGCAAAGCCAGGCATCTAAAAGTAAGCATAGCAAAGCTGAGAAGCACAATGTTACACACTCATATTTAGAAGCCATGTGCAGTCACTTCTGACAATCTGGCCATTTCTTTCCTTACCAAACAACCACTTTCATTTTTGAGGAAGATTCTGTATATGCAGAAATATTTTTTTCCATCTGAGCCAGTCTTATATCAGTAATTTCATCAAATGCTGAAATAGCAGGGGATAAACATAACTTTTGGGTGTGGCTTACATTATCATCATCATAAGTCATCTTTTTTTTTTATTTGAACCCTGTCTCACTAGTGCTGGAACTGGGGTGGCCCACATTTTAACAAAAGAAACATAAGCGCATAATTCATGTCCCCTGCAGAATAATAGATTCTGCCAGGGAGGCACTGCAATTACACCTTTTTCCCACCAGGGACTGCTGCAGTGCCAGAAGAGAGGGCAGCTGGTTCACTGCAGGAGCAGCCAGCTATGGAGAGGAAGGGGTCACTTTGGCCTTTCCCTCCTTTCTACAAAGTTCCGGCACTCTTCTCCTGTCTTGAAATAGGAAGGACACACACACACACTAGATCCAAAACACAGAAAATGGGTGAGAGCAGTAGTAGTCTTTTAGGTTACCCTAACAAGTTTAGGAGCATAAACTCAGTTAAAATAATCCCTCCCCCATAAAAAAAAAATGTTATCCTAATTATGTGAACCTGTGTCTGCCAAATTAAGGAAATTTCATAAGCACGGGCTCTTTTGTGATATTTTGGTACTTCCGCTTCTGATCCAATCTGGAGCCAAGAAGAGGAAAAATGAGAGAAGATGAAACAAATAGTTGAAAATGAAAATGATTTATATTTTAAACACTGAGAAAGATTCAGCTTAAGTTTTGGACGGAGATTCAATGAAGATGGAAGGGTGTTTAGTCTTTATTTTATCAGGATCAAATTGCCCTTCCCTTGTTCTTCTAACTTTCTGTCCAAGTCTTTCAAATATCTAATTGTTTCCAGACCAAAGTCACCCATTGGATAATGACACATGTGCTTGCAACTTATCAGCTGTTTCAAGGAGGAAATGAAAAAGAAAACATGACATAAACATAATGCAACTAAGTCTTCTTTGAAAGCAAAAAGTTTCTCTCGTGCATATCTCTGAACTGCCTGTCCTTTAGAGAGACACCTGAATCAAAACCCCAGATATGAACAGCCCCAAATTTGGAGGAAGCTCCAGCTCCCATTAATGGAACAAGTCAAAATATAAACCCACATCAGACAATGTTGGAAATCCCAACAAAATTCTTGATCTGAAATGTTCTGCTGGGTCTTAGATCTGCAGTACGCTGATACAAAACTTCAAATCTGAACATGCCTGAAATCCAGCTCCAAATCTGGGGGCTTAGATTTAACTTTGATGTTTATGTAGCTCAGCTTTTACTCTCTCATATTTTAGAGATCTTATTGTATGATTCAAAGAATAGGCTTTTTAAAAAAAAAAAACGTGAGCCACTGATTACAGACTTTAATCAACAACAAGAAAAATAACACTGCTGACAGCTTTAAGAAGTGGCTACAGAGGAGCTGTATAAATTTTTGGGGTTGTTCAGAGCACAAAATGTGTTCATGAAAGTAGGTGTCTAGATGGGCAAGCTACACTGGCTTAAATAGGTTTAAAACCCAACTTCAGTTAACACCAATGCAAACACTCTTACTTCAGTTTAGCTTAAACCTGTTCACAACCAGCTTAAGTTAACCTGAGGAAAAACAAAAAGCCACACAAACCAAAATATGACAGTGTCCACACAGGAGTTTACAGCTGTTTAACTAAATTAGTTCAAATTCACCCCTTAGGTTAATCCGTGCAACTTTCCCGTATAGATCATACATAGAAACAGATAATGATAAACCAGGCAGGGTGCAATATTCTTCACCCATCTTTTACTGAGAATATGAACACTCATACATAGTAACATTGGTTCGAAATTGGATCCAAACATTGTGGATCAGACCTAAATCCTCAATGCTGAAGGGAATTTTGGTACTGGCTTCTGGTTCACCACATTATAGAAGCAAGCAGCAACTATAACATTCAGATTGTGAACAAGAGGAATTATGGTTTCAATAAGAAACCATTTGAAATGGGGTGTTTTCACGTGGTTTTGGTTCAAAGCCAGGGAAAACTGTGTGGTTTCTGAGACTCAAAACAATCTCAGTAGGAGAGACCCCTTGCAAACCAGTTTAAATAGTACAATTTACTTACTTACACACACACACAATTGAAACTTGTGATTCACAGTGCTCTATTTACAGGGTGACCAGATGTCCCAATTTTATAAGGATACTTCCAATTTTTGCAACTTTTTCTAATATAGGCTCCTATTACCCCCCATCCCCTGTCCCAATTTTTCACATTTGCTGTCTGGTCACCCTATCTATTTACATCTTTGAGTACAAAGGGCCTGATCTGGAGAGTTGCAGAAAACACACAACTCCTGTTGACCTCACTGAGTGCTTAGAATTTATTACACAAGTTACCTAAATTATTTATAAAGAAAAAAATTTGTATGTTACAGTCCTGTACTCACATAGGACCAGATTTTTTTCCTCCTATTCATGCTCAATAGTATTCTACCCTGTAATATGTGATGTTCCCCAGGAGTACCCAAGGTTGGGAGGCACCTCACCACCCTCTGCCCTGAGCATGAGGAAGTCTTGTCAGTGCCTGCCAGGGGTCAGCTCCCAACTTCACTGGCTAAAGACAACACAAGCACTCCTCTCTAAGCCTTGCAAGCCCCACCGTCACTGTATAGGTTAGCAACTGGCATGTTCCAATCCTTGAGCCCTCCAAGCATCTCCCTGGAGTGTCCAGTCCCATCAGATGCTCAAGTATTCACAGGTTCACTGCTTCCAAAGAAGCAATCCACCTCAGCTTACCAGTTCCACTGCTCTGCTCAACACAAAGATATGCTTATAGTAGGGCAAAACTCAAAAAAATTAATAGTGATTAAAAAAAATTAATCACAATTAATCACACTTACAACAATAAAGTACCAATTGAAATTTATTATATATTTTGGATGTTTTCCAACATTTCAATATTGATTTCAATTACAACACAGAATACAAAGTGTACAAGTGCTCACTTGATATTTTTATTTACAAATATCTGCACTGTAAAAACGATAAAAGAAAAAGTATTTTTCAATTCGCCTCATACAAGTACTGATGTTCAATCTCTTTATCATGAAATTGTAACTTAAAAATGCAGGGGTTTTTTGGTTACATAACTGCACTCAAAAACAAAACAGTGCAAAACTGTGGAGCCTACAAGTCCACTCAGAACTATGACTTATTCTGCCAATCACTATGACAAACAACTTTGTTTACATTTACAGGAGATACTGCTGTCTGCTTCTTATTTACATCACCTGAAAGTGATAACAGGCCTTCGCATGGCACTTTTGTAACTGGCATTGCAAGGTATTTACATGCTAGATATGCTAAACATTCATATGCCCCTTCATGCTTTGTCCACCATTCCAGAGAACATGCTTCCATGCTGATGATGCTTGTTAAAAACATAATGCATCAGTTAAATTTGTGACTGTACTCCAAGGGGGGGAGAATTGTATGTCTCCTGCTCTGTTTTACCTTCATTCTGCATATATGTCATGTTATAGCAGTCTCGGATGATGATTTAGCAGATCTTCATTTTAAGAATACTTTCACAGCAGATTTGACAAATCACAAAGAAGGTACCAATGTGAGATTTCTAAAAATAGCTACGACACTTGACCCAAGGTTTAAGAATCTGAAGGGCCTTCCTAAATCTGAAAGGGACGAGTTGTGGAGCATGCTTTTAGAAGTCTTAAAAGAGCAACACTCTGATGCGGAAATGACAGAACCCAAACCACAAAATAAGAAAATCAACCTTCTGCTGGTGGCATCTGACTCAGATGATGAAAATGAGCATGCATCAGTATGCACTGCTTTGGATTGTTATCAAGCAGAACCTATCACTAGCACGGAAGCATGCTAGAATGGTGGTTGAAGCATGAAGGGACATATGAATCTTTAGCGCATCTGGCATGTAAAAATCTTGCAACACAGCTACAATAGTGCCATGCAACTGCCTGTTCTCACTTTCAGGTGACATTGGAAACAAGATGTGGACAGCATTATTTCCTTCAAATAATTGGTTACAATTTGTTTGTCTGAGCAATTGGCTGAAGTGGGACTGAATGGACTTGTAGTCCCTAAAGTTTTACCTTGTTTTATTTTTAATGTAGTTTTTTTTACATAATTCTACATTTGTAAGTTCAACTTTCATGACAGAGATTGCATTACAGTACTTGTATGAGATAAACTGAAAAATATATTTTTTGTTTTTACCATGCAAATATTTGCAATAAAAGATATAAAGTGAGCACTGTAATTCTGTGTTGCAACTGAAATTAATATATTTGAAAATATACTACACATCCAAAAATATTTTAAATAAATGGTTTTAAACAGCACGATTAACAGCAGCTATTGTTAACAGCACGATTAATGTTTTTAATTGCATAATTAATCACAATTTTTTTAATCGCTTGACAGCCCTAGTTTATAGTAAAACCAAGCATTATGTTTATTTAACAAACCATAGAGATTCACACAATAGCAAGTAGAAGTACTGGCAACAAAGACTACCTGTAAAATTAAATCACAATACACATTCTAGAGCCTAGACTTAATTATCCAGATACTTTCATGTCTTGTAGGGTATTGTCATCCTCAAATCCTTGAAGTTCTTCACAGCCAGGTTGGCTATGACCCTCCTTCCATAGACAAGCAGTCTGTCAGTTGCATCCTAGGTGAAGGATTTAGTGTGTAGCTTTGCATTTCATGCTATACCAAAACAATCCTTTGTCTTTATTCATGAACAAGACACTCATGCTGTTTGATTTTTCCTGTAGATTTACTTTCTTGTAGATACATAACTTTTAAAATATGAACTGTTTATACATTTTGCAGTGACCAGCAGGCTACTAGCTCTTGATAAAGACCATGCCACCCTTTGATGGACTAGTTTGCAGATATCTGATCCCTGTACAACATTATGCACCCCTGTGCCCACTGCCCTTTGACATCAAGAGGTCCCCAGGTCACATAGTCTGTGAGTAATGGGATTTTCTCTCAGATGCCCGTTTATTCACCTTTCACAAATTGCCTAAATCTTACATTGTGAGGTCTCTGGGACATGGATTGTCTTCATGTTGTTTGTGCAGAGATGCTAATACCTTTTTGGAGTGTTTAGACATTGCAATAGAAAAGGGCCTTAGGTTCAGTTGGTATGCAGCAGTAAAACGTGACAGCGCACCTCTCGTTCTCCAGAATTTCAGCTTTCATATTTGTGATGGAATCCCCGTAGTACGACCGGGAACTGTGGGACCAGTGTGCCCCCTTAACTCTCCAGCCTGGGCTGTCTCTCGCGAAGCTTTGCTAGTGACAAGCAGCAAACCCCTCCAGGTTCTGTTATACTCTCAACTGACATCCCGGAAAAAATACTGGCCCAGGCATGTCCTGGTAGGCCTTGCTGAGTCGCAGAGTTGAGCAAGCCTCATCGTTTGGTGTTTGCGCAACTGTCTCTTACACACTTCTAAATCTCGTTTACAATTCCCCCATTGGTCAGTGGCTCGTGATGGTCGCTTACTGACCATCTGGGTGTGGGTCCACTTTGTTGTTACTGGAGAGCTAGCAGTGGGCATCTCCCAATCTCATAACTTCATAGACACTAATATACATTTTGAGAGAACAATGAGTTTCAGCGGATCGTGAACTTTCATATGGTATCTTACATGGCATGCTTTGTATGAAACATCACAACCATACACAAATGATAAATATGGGGGTTACAGCATGCTATTTTGAAGTCCAGTGCATCACAATATTATCGTTACAAAGAAAACCAATGAAGAGATGTTCACTTACATTTGCAGAGAGCCTCAAACAAAATCTGTAAGAGCCCTGTGAACTGTCTTATTCATCTCAGCATTCATTTATACGCCCAATGCTGACAGCTAATACTGACATATAACTTATTTCATTCTTCATGTATGAAAAGAGAGGTAGGATCAGAGCTCTGTACAATGTAGCAAAATGAGGGCTCATATAGCAACATTTGGTTGACATTTGGAAGATACCAAAATTTATTTTTCCCCAGAACCAAGAAGGAACCAATCCCAAAGAGACTAACAGAGCTCATAGGGCCCCACTGGGGAAGCAGCCAAGCTCAGGAAGCCCAGCGGAACTCAGATAACACACATTATTGTATTTAGAGGTCTGCGTAATCTGTGCAGCAGCATCTCAGTCTGGCAACTCGCGTGAGCGAAGCTGATTTTGTGGACGGAGCTTGAAAGAGCAGCGTGACCATTTCTCTCTTCCCCAGTTGTGCCCCATAATTCAACCCTTGCATAGAGATAATAAATAAATCAAGGGTGACAGAACTTGGGATGGGCTCACAATAAGTAAAGGTCCAACTGTGTTCCAGCTAGAGCTTTAGTACTGAATTCAACTGAAAGCAGAAGCAAGCCCTAGATTACCAGAATCTTAACAGCCCCATATTTTATAATGCCATATAATTGTAATTAATGTTTTACTTTCTATGTGTTTTACTTTTGAGTCAGTCAAGTGCTTTGGGACCCCTTTCGGATGCAAGGCACTACACAAATGTAAGTTGTTATTATTCAATAACAATCACCCAGTGTTTAAATTATACAATAGTTACCTGATTATACTTAACCGCCTCAGCTGTAATAAAAAATTAGTATATGTACTATAAATTAAAGATATGTTTACTCCAGTTAACAGAACTTCAGGTATGTTGGAGTGAATGGGGAGGTTCCCTAAAACAGCTGGGGTTTGATACTGTCGCACTGAAGCCAATGGGAGATTGCCATTTTCTCCATCAGTGCAGGATCAAATCCATGGTGAAGAGTGAGGTATCTGGACAATTCACCCTATTGACAAATGGCAGCAGCAAGATGTTTTCTGCAGCTTCACTGAGCACACCACCGTGCCTTCCCCACCATACTGCTGATTCTGAGGCTGCTGTCTCTGGTCAAGTTCCTCCTGCTGGACACTCAACAGGCTGCTGTGTTTGGAGCCACACACTGGGCTCATGCATTTAAAGGTATGTCTACAATACAAAATTATATCAAAATTATTCTATTTGATTTTTCAGAAGCAATTTTATACAGTCGATTGTGTGTGTCCCCACTAAACGCGCTAAGTCGGCGGAGTGCATCCACAGTCGATGCTAGCCTCGGTGCACTGTGGGTAGCTCAGAGCGGTGCACTGTGGGTAGCTATCCCACAGTTCCCGCAGTCTCCGCTGCCCATTGGAATTTTGGATTAAGAATTCCAATTTTTTCAGTGGAGTTCTGCCTTCTCAGATTCTTCCCCCCATACTGAAATCAGATCCAGTACCTCCCATTTGGTCTACGCTGGAGCTCTTTTGCGATTCTGGCACTGCATAGTCACCTGTGCTGATGAGCTCTGCATAGTCTCCTGTGCTGGTGAGCTCTGCATGGTCCCCTATGCTGATGAGCTTGCCACACTGGACAAATAAGAAACGAAATTCAGAAGTTCCCGGGGCTTTTCCTGACTACCTGGCTAGTGCATCTGAGTTGAAAGTGTTGTCCAGAGCAGTCACAATGGAGTATGCTGGGATAGCTCCCAGAGGCCAATAGCATCGAATTACGTCCACAGTACCTCAAATCTGAAACAGTGATGCTGAATTTAGCGCTACTCCCCTTGCTGAGGTGGAGTACAGAAACCACATTTAAGAGCCATTAATTTCGACATAACAGGGTTGGTTGTGTAGACAGATTCAGTTTTAATTTGTTATACGTGGCTAATTCCAAAATAATCGCGTAGTGTAGACCAGGCCTACGCTTCTCTTCATTGCTGGGTAGGCTCCACCATGGTCTCTGGCTTAGGTCTCTCTGGAACACTTTCAGGGCACAGTTTCTATTTGATTCCTCTCCTGGAAGTGAGACCACAAAGCCCAGCTGCCACAGGCTCTCAGGACCAGCGCTAACCATCCTTTTCCTCCCCCTCCCACCAAGACACCCCAGTAGCCAGAGCTCTTTTCTTGAGAGCACTCTGGATTATAGTTTTCCCTCCAGGGATGCAGGATAATTGAAGCAAATAGACACAGACTTTGAGAAAGGATCTCTCCAACAATTATTCTTTACTTTAGACAATACATGAGATCTACAGATCTGGGTAAAACAACTGCATGCTATTCCTTGCCTCAGTTTCCTCACTACTCTTGAATATACTTTGGGATTTGGGTCAGCATCCTTTCAGGGTTCCTGGTAACCAGCACCTTGCAGGACTGAGCCCTAAGAGGGCTGTTCTTCCCCGCTGCCCCCATACTTCTTAGGAAATGATAGATTCTCGTACAGTACTACCAACCTCATGCATTCAAAAATCATAAGTCAAACCCTCAAAATCATGAGACTGGCTTAAAAAAACCACGAGATTTTCAAAAATAATAAGTGCTGGTTTTTTTTGTTTTTGTTTTTTTAAATTTACCTTCTGATTTCTCAGTCTTTAGGATTCACATCTTCATGTTTTTCTCTGCACCCAGGAGGGGTAGAAACGTATTTGTTTTAATAAAAGCTTGTCATATAATAACATGACTCCAGGAGCTGAGAGCTTTAGGAAAATCCACCAAATACCGTAAGATTTATGATAAAATTGTGACAGTTGTCAGATTGTGAAAGTTGCCCATTATATGCCCAGCTAATTTGTTTATTATCACCCTCACTGCAATGAGCAATAGAAGACTACCTTTTAGTGCAATGTTCTAATATTAGTCAGTTCTTTAGTAACAATTAGAGCTAGTCAAAATGTTTTCACTGAAAATTCAAATTTCTACTCACAAAAAATTGAAGAAAATTCCCACTGAAATTTTTCAGTTAATCAACTCACAATAGAACTAGTTGAAATTTTTCAATTTTCAAAATATTTTGAAGAACCCGTAACAATTTTTTAAAAATTGTTTGTGAAATTTTTAAACTACTTGTTTTGTTTTCTTTATCATCTATAGTAATGATGCACCTGGCACTAGAGTTGGCTGAAATGTTTTGTGCAGAAAGTTTTTCCATAAAAATACCATTTAATCAAAACCAGAGATTTTCATATCAAAATGTCAATTCAAACAAAAACAGTCATTTTTTCCCCCACAGGCTACATCAAAATTAAAACTTCTGTTTCATGTTGACATTTCAGAAAAAAAGAAATGTATATTGCAGTAGCATGCAATGGCAAATTAATGACCCTGCTCTGAGTCAGGCAAAGTGAGGACCTGAAGTGGAGTCTCCCGCACCCTAGGTGAGTTCTATAAGGCTATCTAGTATAAAGAGGGCACCACCACTACATCCTGCTCTTCCCCCTGCTTTGTGAATCCCACCTAAGTCCCGTTGGGAATTCAGCCACATTTCTGAGAGGTGGGAGTTGGTTGAAACTATTTGGGGAATTCACATCTCATTTCAGGAGACCCAAAACTGATTTTTTTTTCAGCACATAAACTATTAATCTGAAATTTTTCACCTAGTTCTATCAATGACTTAAATGGAGCTCTGTCAACTCACACCAGCCGAAGATCCTAGAAACCCAACATGAGATTGGGGCTTCATTGCACTAGCTGCTATACATACTCATAGTAAGGAAGTCTCTGCATTAAACAGCTTAAAATGTAAAAAGACAGCAGAGACAAAAGAAGGGAGGTAGAGATGATTATTACTGTTATTATTATTATTGTTATAATAAAGAGATTATATGATCTGCTCATGGTCACTAAAGAAGCTTCAACTCAGACACCTGGAGTCCCTTTCCATTGTTTTCACCACCAGATCATTTTTTCCTCTGGATATAAGTAAAGAACATTTATTAATCAATTCTGTTTATTTGCAATACCTGTCTTATTAAATTTAAATTCAAAACATATTTGTCCATCTCCATTTAAAATATTACCTACTGAACTTTTTTTTTTAATTTCTGCAAACATACTGTAGGTCAGGTTCTTGGATTGTCAAAGGTGGGTGCTGAGTGTACACATGGGACACAGATAAAAACTCATGACATGTATATACACACATGCATAGCTTCCCTCTGAAGACCACATACTCCCCATCAGGACTGAACCTGTATGTAGGATACCAGATGTCCCGATTTTATAGGGACAGTCCCGATTTTTGGCTCTTTTTTGTATATAGGCTCCTATTATCCCCACCCCGTCCCATTTTTCACACTTGCTATCTGGTCACCCTAGCCACTAGAAGGCAATGCCCTATTGTTTGATACATCTTTTTATAATGTCAGTGGAAGGGCACTAGGTTCTATCCATCAGTCAAGCCACAATACACCACAACACACCAGTTAGTAGAGAGCACTTAGAAGGCTAAGTCTGGGGTGGTATCTTGAACTGGGAAAAGTGCGACCAGACAGCAAGTGTGAAAAATCAGAACAGGGGATGGGGGGTAATAGGAGCCTACATAAGCAAAACACCCAAAAATTGGGGCTGTCCCTATAAAATCAAGGCATCTGGTCATCCTAACTGGGAATGAGATCCAGGAGTGAGAGTAGGCGGAGGAAAAGGTAGGGGTGGGGAGTGGTACTAGCTCCATATTGTTGTTTCACTGGAAGGACACAGCGTGTCATAACGAATTACTGTTAATTTGCACCAGCAGTACAGTTAGATTGAGACCGGCAAGCAACGATGACAAACAGCACTTGCAAGATCGCATAATGAGGGGGCAAGGCTGCTTCACTGAAGCCGCTTCACTCAATTAGTGGACAAGGCTTTTAATGCTGCTATGCACAACCAAAGCAATTTTGATTACTTAGAGCTAAGTCTCCATTTAGAATGATTCGGAAGCTGAAATAGTCTCCCCCCGCACTTTTAATATAATTTATCTGCAGAGTATTTGAATGGTAATAAGCTATTTGAAAGCCAGTCATATTAGCCTCTATTTCTGTCTAAGCCATGTTGAAATATATGTTTTTAAAATAAGTTCAAATGATAGTATTTATTCTACCAAATAAAATATAAACAAGACAGCAAGTAATCAAAGATATGTAGAATGTGGGGCCAAATTCTGCTTCCCTTTACACTGGTGTAAATTCAAAGCAATCTGGTTGATTTTGGGGAAATCACTATAGGTTTGCAGTGGTGTAAATGAGTGTAGAGTTTGGCCCAGTGTGTTTTGCGTGAGGGGATTTATAATTAGTGATGATGACCAGGGTTGATTATCGACTGTCCGATATTTATACTTTCAACACTTTTCTTTCTCAATTTCTCTTTATCATGCAGTTTTTGAATAGAAACATGCAGAGCCTGATTGGATTTTGACAGAGTGGGCCCTGAGGATCTGCTCCAAAGCCCATTGGTGTAAAATGACTGGACCATTGCAGTTAACGCAGGCCTTCAGTTTGCATGCATGTAACAGATTCCCTTTTGTTTTTTTTGCAGGGAGGGAGAAGGCATTTTTGATCATTTCACTAGTTCAGAAATGTATTGTTTCCCACATTCACACGACTGCTTAACTGGTCTGATGCAAGAAGGGGTTTTTTTCCACCATCCTTTGAAGCATCAGGTACTAGCCATTACAGGTATAGAGTATCAGATTCAATAGACCAATTGTCTGATCTTCTTTGGCAAAGACTGTGTTTCCACTGGATGTCCATAAACATACAACAGGGAAAATTTAAACAGATTCATCTCTCAGCTCCAGTACTGCTTTGTACGTATAATTTATTTAAAATTTGGCTCAGCAGGGCAACCGAATAAAATACACATCTTATTCTTATGAAGGTCCGCACTACTACCCTCAGAGCCTGTTTAACTGTCAGTATATTGGCCTTTTGAATTTTTGTTTTCATAATACCAAAAGCTATTTGAACATACAGAATTATGGACTAATCATCCCTTGCCCACTTGTGCTGAGTTTTACAGGCGACAGCAGAGAACAAGAAATGCAATTTAGTTAGAATTTCAAAGTAAGGTTTCGCTATTACCCAAGCTGGGATTCTCTTTTTACTTCCCTCACTATTTGATTTTAAAAGTGAATGGAAACCAATTGTTTAAATTTCTTCTCCTGATTTTTTTCCGTTCCCAGGGGGCTGCTTTCAGATAATAGATTAGTCAGTCTTGAGGTCAGTTGGGAATATACACTTTTTAGTTTCTAGACGGCCATAGTTTACATTCACATGAATTAAAAATAGGCTCAATCCGAAATCAGGCACTTGTACACTTCCAAACTTTGGAAACATACACATTTCATAACTGGCTCCTATCTTTGCAACAGAATTAACAAAAGTACTGATCCAACCACACCTTAACTTTAAGTCATTTGGATCTTTCGTGACAGAATGTCTTTCTAAAAAATAAGTGATGGGCTGGATATAGGAATCATTGGGTGGAATTCTATGGACTGTGTTATGCAGGAGGGTTTAAGAACATAAGAACAGCCATGCTTGGTCAAACCAATGGTCCATCTAGTCCAGTATCCTGTCTTCTGACAGTGGTTGATGCCAGATGCTTCTGAGGGAGAGAATGGAAAAAGGCAGTTTATCGAGTGATCTACCGTGTCATCCAGTCTCAGCTTCTCCCACCACACATACTGGTAGTTGCTACCAATGCACCAAATGCCAAATATACTCTGCAAGCTGGTTAGCACAAGCACCATACAATACTGGCATGCTCTTCTTGCAGAGGGATTCTCTCTAAAACCAGTGGCCTATCCAAGCAGCATCGCTGTCTGGCATCTTAGCACATCCATATGCTATCAGTCTATTCTCAGCAATGGGCTGCCTCAAATGTGGCTGCACCACCCATTTCAAGGGAATTAAATAAGGTAACCATTTGTACATCACTTTTTTCTCCCCTGAAGGCTTTACAAACTATTAACATTCAGCATCATTGAAATGTTGCCATTGCTGGAGTAGAAGGTAGAGATCACCTCAAAACAAGTGACACATATAAGAAACATTGGCCACGGACCACCAGGACAATCCTACACGTTTCCAAAAAGAGCTATGGGAGCGTTAATGTCTGCGCAAAGTAGACGGCAGCTCATCTCCTAAGCTCTTGTCTGGAAGACCCACTTGCAATGAACTAAATGGACCTTGGAAAGGTGAAAGGCTGTCCTGACCCAGCCAGAATTCAAACCACTAAACCATTCCCTCCATTACCCAGACTGGAGACTTTTCTCTCCATCATCCTCTCCCCTGCCTCCCTCCTTCCCATACACCCTTCTCCCTGTGGCCCAATGACAATTAATGATTCAATTAGAGCCTGTTACAAAGTAATGGTCAATCGACCCCACTTAATTCAGTTACTGAAAACAAAGCGAAAAATTTGCTACTGTAATAGCGACATGCACGCCGGCTCAGAAAGGCAACCTCTGTGTGGCCTGTATCTACACATCCCACACACTGCATTCACAATATGCAGGCTGTCTGCTGCTCTCCCACATTACCAAGTTTCTGTAAGGGCAGCAACTCCACCTAACAAATGTAACTTTAACAACAGTAAAACAACCTAATAGCTTAGCATGCCAGGGGGCTAATGTGGTGGGCCATTTAACGCTGCACTAAATAGCCCCAGTTTGATTCTCATTGCCAAGTGCCAAACTGAGAATTGCAACTGCAGGAGCAGTTCCTAATTCATTAGTTAAAGGGGGTCATTGCTCATAGGGTGGGGAAGAGGAAAGAAAAAATCAGACAACTCCAAACATTCAAAGTCAACAGAAGGTTGCACTCTTGCAAGATGATGTATTTAGCCAAAAGCCTGACAAAGCTCCGCAGCTGGGAGGCCCGTGGTGGTTTTACTCAACATTAAAAAGTTGCCTTAAGACACTTGTAACCTGTATAATAGGCTGGGTGGAAATGGGAAAGGCAGGAATGAAAGGAAGGTGAAAACATCTTGTTAACAGACTAAAGTTCCGTCTTAAGCAGCCCTCAAACTGCCCTCCATGAAGGCTGCCGGCTTGGCAAAGAGGTAGCTCAATAAAGAAATAAAAAACACCCTAAAAAGCAAAATTTAAAAAGCGACCTGATTGGAATGAGAAAAATACAATAGACTAAAAATTAAATAACACAATGAAATCAAAAATTGAAATGAGACCCCTGGAAAAGGACAGCTTTATTCCCGAACATTAGCCCCTTAAAACAACTGATTTCTCTAATTCCTGCCATCACTCAGATTGGCCTTGAATTACCTCCTGATAGGCCTCCCATGCGCCTGCAGATGAGAGAGTGTAATGGGGATCTGTTAATTAACTAGAAGCAAAGTTGCACGGTGGGGATCAAACACTGGATGCGTCCTAAAACTCCCACAGAGAAGATGAAATGCAGCGCAAACTTTAAAGACTTCCCGTCATTAGCCAAGACCTTGGCTGTTCCTGGCCCAGACCCCTCCTGTTTTAGAGAACAATGAGGACAATGATGGCAGAAATGAAATAGTGCAGTGAGGAACAAAGGAATTAGCTATTTACCCAAAGAGAAAGAAAGGAAGAGAGGGGTGAGCGAAGGGGGGGAAGAGAACTTGCTTTTTCTATGGTTCCTGTCTACTTTTAATTAATTTATGGCTGCCAGGGACTTGCACACAGAGTATGCCCAAAAGCATTGTGTTGGAGTGCAGTGTTAATACATGTAACTTTTACTGTTTACTCCCAGGCAGAATGGAAAAGTAGCTGGGGCAAGGAGGGCAGTGGGGAAGGAGGATTAGAGATGTTTCCTCTTTAAAGTGATTTGAAGAAATGGATGGAGGAGGCCTAAAGGTTAGACTGATCTTTAACTTCTGAGAATCCAGCTCCACACAGATGATTATTTTTTAAGATTCCAAGGTGTAATAAATCATCACAGATAAGGCTCCAGTCAGAGCAGCTGCATTTTAACACACAAAAGGAATTGCGGGGTAACGTAGAACAGGGATATCCAAATTAGGTGGCTGTAAGGAATACCACTGGCAACTTATCAGAAGTCGCTTTTAGTTGGCCTGATGCAAAGCTCAAAGAAGTCACTGGAAAGACTCTCAGTGTCTTCAGTGGGCTCTGGTGTGAGGGATCAGAGATGTTGAACCCAAGGTCCAAAGGCAGCATTCAGACTGCGGCAGTTCACTGGAACCAGTGGAGAAGGGGACTAGCAGAGCTCAAGCTCACCTAGAGCTCCCCACCACAAAGCTCCTGATTTAGGGAGACATCCAGCCCCACCAGTTGGCTCAGACACACTACACTTAGGTCAGGAGGCATATGAAGTTGTCTGAGCTAGTCTGTGGATTCCTGGAAGGCTGCCAGATTGGATTCTGATTGATTCATGAAACCTGTCTTCCAACCTGTCCCTGGTTCCGGCCCTCCTTATCCCAGATCTTCCTCTACTCCCAGCTCCTGCTTTCCTGCCTCGCACCAGGTCCCTGTACTTTGCCTTACCCCGACTCAGACATCGAGCCTTGGCTTGACTCCTGACTGTCTCCAGCTCCAACTCCAGTTCCTAACTCTGACCAGTAGGCTGGACTTCCCACATCCTAGTCCTTACATCCAGATCAAGGCCCATGTGCGTGTTACAGCAGTTTGCTCTTCTATTGCACCTTTCATCCAAGAACCCCAAATTGCTGTACACAGAACAGAATATTCCCTCTGGTAGGAACATACGTTACAACAAAAAAAGACATACACACAGAGTCAACTTTAGCTGTCTCCTTTGAAAGATGAATAGAAACGGCTCCTTGTCTGCATTTACCAGAACTGGACACCTGTAGTTGGATCAGTTTTATCCCCATTCCACAAGGATAAAGTATCCCTAGGCTACATTTAGTCCCTAGCCCAAATTTTGGATACCCTTCTTTCAAGTGGAGTGAGGCCAGAAAGCAACCCCCAGGCTGGACACAGCCCCTCGGACTAGCATGATTTATTTACATATAACCCAGGAGAGCTGATGTTTGGTTTTTTCTTTTAAAATTTAAGGTTAAAAACACTTATTTGTTTTAAAACTAAGAGACAAAGAATTCTTTTTCTGGGCCACCTGTTCAGAAGAATCAGCATGTGTTTCACAGTTCAGTGAAACAGACAAATCCTTCTAGGCTTATAGTTAACAAGAGCAAGTGGTATTCCCCCACCCCCTTCAAAAATGCAACATTGAACTCAAATGTTTTAAAATCTACTCCAAATCAGGAACATTTCCATTTTGGGAGTGTACAATTCAGCCCAGTGGGGGGCTGTCACCCTTGTCTTATAACCTCAGCTACCTTACAAAGTTTACCGAAGTAGTTCCCACCAGGGTGGCTCACAAACAGCCTTTCAGCATGCAAACCACACCCTGAGCATGTGTAACTGTATCCTGCCAGTTACACCCTGGTTCTCACCAGCTGTGGTTATACTGCAGGGTGACCCAACACACACCCAATCCTGGATTTCCCCCAGAAATATATGGCATGTACTGCCCAGCCCTCTCCTAGACAGTACAAATATTTTAAATCTGTTATTTCTTTAGGGGAATAATACACCATGTTGTTATTTTAAATACAGTTACCCAAACACTTCAATTTAAACATGCTGGATTAGATAAAATAGTAAAACAAGTTTAACAACTACAAAGAAATAGATTTTAAGTGAGTACAAGTAATGAACCATAAAAGTTAGGAATAGTTACAAGAAAAATAAAGACAAAACGTTTACCAGTGCCTAAAAATTATATGAAAGTCAAGCAAAATTTCTCACCATATGCCTTCCTGCAAGTTAACTGACCAAACTTTTCAGGTCAGGACCCCTCTCTAAAGTCCAATGGCTACTTTCCTTTTGTCTTCTTGGGGGCAGAGAATGCGATGGGCAGGGAGAGAGGGGTGTCTTGGAGTGTCTGCCCTTGCTTTTTATAGTTTCAGTCCTCCTCTTGAAAAACATTTTCAGCTAGGAAATAGGAGACAAAGAGTCTGTGTGCAAGAACATTTCCTGCTGGCTTTTTTCACCTGTTTGAGCTTTCTTTGTTTTCCCTTCTGGCTTGATTACTCTATTTACTGCTTAAATGCAAATAAGGCAAGCACACATGCGTTCCTTTGTTCAGGACAGACATGACTTCTCCTTGGGCAGGGCTGTGGGGTTTGGAGAAATCTTAAAACTTTATATACAATTTTGCCACACTTATTTTATCACAACAGTACTAATGAGAAAATTGTGAGTTTTAAAATGATACAAGGCATACAAAGATCATTACAATAGTATGGAGGGTGTGAATACAGGGGTGTATTCTGTCACAGAGAAGCAGGCAAAAAAAATCATTACTATCACCATACACTAAGCAACCCTCAATCACAGTGAAAGGGATGGCTTTTGATCACATCACAGAAGTCCTGATTTAACAGCAGATTTGCCAGCATTAGAGAAAAGAAATATAATCATAAGAAGAATTTTTACCTGGTATTTACTTTAGATCAAGCTCTGAATATTTATGAAGTTGGATGAATGTTCAGAGGACAAGGTGGTGTCTAAAATTCCAGTAGTCTCTCATTTCAGTGCCTTATATTCATGTACAGATGGGGAAAAGAGACTGAGGGGCTAAGTGACTTGCCTAAGGTCACCAAAGAAGTGTGTGGCAGAATAGGGAACTAAATCCAGATCAGTATCCACTGGACCAGCCTTCCTCTTATGCACAAACTTTTATCTTGTTTTAGGAACTTGTATTTTTGCTGCTAAAGGGCACGGGAACTGTCCCGGAAGATGACTATGGAGGTTTTTTTGTATGTGGCCAGTTTTGTATATTCACATCACAAAAACAGCCAAACAAGAGTGACACCCTTGCAAGTGATTTCAGCAGAGAGATCAAGGCCTAAGTCTAGAGATGGAATTACTCTCTGAAGTAGAAAGGCGGTCACTTCAGGGCAGGGTTAAGGCAGGTGCATTAGCAGAGTGGTGGGTGCTGCTACTCTGTCCTCAGGTAAAACAGACAACATCTACTTCAAGATCTGGCCCCTCAGAAATGCATTTGGACCAGCTGACTCACCCAAGCAGTCCTATCTGGACCTTCACTTTTAACATGGGGGGAAATCACTTGGAATTGTTTTTAAAGGTAGTAGAGTAAGGAACTTAGCCCTTGAGAGTCATTCTGGGCTAAAACAGACCATACAAGATCTCGTCCTAGGAGAACATTTTGTTTTGTTAATGCTGGAAAATAAATTAGCCTGACCATTGTAAAAATGGGGAGGGAGAGGAAGATATTAAGGGGGCAAAACAGTATCTTCCAAGTTTTAAATTCTTTTGTGACCCTCTGACTATACAATGGCTACATTACAAAAAGGTGGGGGAGGGGTTAAATTAATCTATTTTATTAATTTAGTTGATGTCACAAACAGGAAATCATCCCATCTCAAAATCTGGCCAAAGGTTCAGTTATTATTAGCCTCCAAGATGTAGACTAATTGCTTTCTGTGATTTCCACCAAAAACAGCTGAAATCCTGAGATGCACGAAAAGGATCCAGAATATATTTAGAAATGTGCCTTTCCTGAAAGTTTTTAACTACACATTTGACATTGATCCACAACATAAAATTGGTATTATTTGTCAAACCTAGATCTGGCAAAGATTTAAGCGTGCATATAACTTTATGCACATCAATAATTCCACTGAAGTCAATGAGGTTACTCACATGCACAAAGTTATACATGTGTGCAAGTCTTAGGTTGCACTTACAATATACACAATAAAGTAGAGCTGGCTAAAAACATCGAATTAAGTTTCTTCCATTCAAATGTGATATTTTTGTAAAACAAATTTCACAAAAAAACAGAATGTGCCACTGTCTCAGGGCATCCAAACGTGTAGGTTACAATGCAATCCCCCTACCTCAGCAAGAGAGATTTGCTAGTCCTAAACTAGGTGATAGCTCCCTGTCACCCCACTCTGTTAGTCATCCCAGACAAATTTCTCAGGACTCTGCCAGTCATTACTTTATCCTGCAGGTTTACATGTAGGCCTGGACTACCCTAGAAAATTAAGTTAGCTTAATTATGTCACTCAGGGGTGTGAAAATCCTGACCCCTGAACGGCGTACTTAAGCCTACCTAACCCCCGTGTAGCCAGCGCTAGGTCAACTGAAGCATTCTTTCCTCAACCTAGCTACCACTTCTTGGGGAGGTGGATAACCTATGCCAATGGGAGAAACGCTCCTGTCATCGTAATCAACATCTACACTGAAGCACTACAGCAGTGCTGCAACAACTTTTTAAGTGTAGACATACCCTCAGAGTACCTCAGTTCCTGAACTTCCCAGAATCATCGCCCTGTAAGATCCAGCCCCTTTCACTGGACACTCACAGCAATTAAGTCTGATGCCTGCAAAGACACAGCTTACTGGATTCCACTGAGAAGGCACACACTTATTATTACAGCATGGAGATGACTTTATAGTAAAAAGAAAATACAGATTCAAGTGAGTATTGAGCAGAATTATGGAAACAGTGATGGTTACAAATAAAACAAAAAGCATAAGATGCTTCCAAGAAACTAATCACAACTTATAACAGGCTAAAATCTTTGTCTAAGATACATTTTTCGCCTAAGTGTCAATAGCCCCTCCGTCCAGGAACTAGCTTTCATGGATGCAAAAAGTGCTGTCTATTTTTCTCCCTCAGTGATGGACAACAAAGGGGCTCTTTACCGTCTCTCGCTTATAGTCCAGAAAACCTGAAATATATCCCTTAAAAATATACTCCCCAGATAAGATCTTTCTCTCCCACTGCTTGTGTCCTAGAGTGCTGGTGCCATGCTGTTTCTCATCCTCCCGTTAACTTATTCTCCCTGTTCAGCTCAGATGCAAACGACTTCCCATCATATTTGGTTTATCCTGATTAATTTACATCTGAGATACAGCAACATTTCTTTGTCTAGGAAAAATCCTTGTTTAGCAACCCTGCCTGGTTACATAGTTTAAACATATTTTTTGTACATTTATACAATTTCTTGAATAACACACGTACACGCATCCTGCAGTGCTTCTGACGACCAGAATGATGTAAGCTTCCGTTCAATACCCCATGTGACATGCTGCATAGATAAATACGATTACCTCAGTGTGTTAGGAGTAGTGAATTGGTCAAGCCTGACAAGAGTTCTGACACACAGTAGTGAGCCACTAAGGAGCCTCTGTCTTGCACGAAATCTTTTACATTTTCATTTTTTGTGCAGTTTTTGTCAAAAATATAATATAAACTGTTACCAAAACATAGGGGGATCCTTCAGTGATGTAATGGCTCCTCCCTTGCAGCTAGCATAGGGGCTGAGAAAATGAGGAATGGCCAGGGCTTCACTACACTGTTATGACTGCTTGCATTTCTGAAGTCTATTGGAACCAATGGCAGGTGCTGTAAATTGGAGTGGCCATCAGTCTCCTTTATTCAGACTGGGGGATGATGGTCCAGTGCACAGATGGCCTAGGACTGAGGAAGTGCAAAATTGGGTTAAAGCCACTTTTGCACTCTGTTGCCCTGTCCACTGCACAGCCACCTCTGAAGATTGGTATCTCAGTTTGTATTTCCTTCCTGTGATCTGTAGCAAGAATGGAGGTTGATACAGGAGGACGATACAGAAGCAGGCTACTGCTTTTTCTGCTCTGCCCCCAGGTATCCATTTAGTAGTTCCAACACAGCTATTTTCTCCAGCAGCTTAAGTGTTAAGTGATTTTTTTATTTAAACATTTATTGATGAAGTCCTCATTGATTTAAAATGTATTAATAAAATAATAGGATAAATTATGTTTACAAATAAAGCCCTTGTTGAGACATAGCCAGCAACCTTCTCTCTTCAGGGTAAGTCAGCCAACGCACACACTTTGGGTGTGTTGAGACATTCAGATGCTTCCGATGCCTCAGAACACAGCTGTACATACCTGACTGTCCATTACTGACTATCCTACACATAGAATACATGATGGCGTGGTTAACTGGCATGAGCTTGGAATAGGGACAAAGCCATGAGTTGCATGTGCAGCTTATGATACATGGATGTCACTGAAACATTCACCCTTTCATAGCACCCCTTCTCTTTGCATTCCTCACTCATATGATATCTCACCTCAAAACCATCTCCCACTGGTGGCCTAAGACTCTAAGGCCAGGTCTACAATTGGGGGTGGAGGGTCTCGACCTAAGATACACAACTTAGACGCATCTCAGGTCAACTTACCGTGGCGTCCTCATGGTGGTGAATCGACCACTGCCGCTCCCCTGTTGACTCCACTTCCACCTCTAGTGGTGGTAGAGTTCCGGAGTCGATGAGGAGAGCGCTCGGGGATTGATTTATCGCGTCAACATTAGACACGATAAATCGATCCCCAATAGATCAATCACTACCCACTGATCCAGCGGGTAGAGTAGACTTACCCTAAGTATCCTCATAAACGGGCTCCCAGACCTCCTTCAATGACCATCTCATTTGTCAGCTAGTGCTGAAGGAGACCACAAATCTTGCTTGGCTCCAACACCGCTGACATATCATGTGTGCTAGTGCAGATCAAACTCAGTTGCTTCCCTGTTATAGGCATGTCAGAACTGAGCACATTTTGGATTCATGAATTCTTGTGCCCAGACGATAGGCTATATGATCATATATAAAAATAAATAATAATGTTGAACTTTTGTACGAAGATGAGGGCCAGTTCTTTTTAGATGCATGGCCAGACCAAAAGCAGATCCAAACACCTCCAAACTTCAGATCCATATCCAAATTCTGCAAGTTCTAGTTCTCATTTTATATAAAGCGGTTCACCAGTCCCTACTATTGTGTGTTTGTGTAAAAGAATAATAGTAATGTTTTGAATTTATGTAACACTTATTTCTTCAAAGCACTGTATAAACATTAGCCAGTGAAGCTTCACACTTCAATATGATAGTAGGTAAGTATTATTTCCCTACCTGGAAAATGGAGGTAAGATCACACTTGACTTACCAAAGACCACCCAATTAGACAGTGACAGAACAATAACTATGCTCAGGTGTTCCTGTATTCCAAGCTCATGATCATTTCACCAGACTGATGCTTTACACAGATTTCCTAATTTTCTCAAATAAGGGAATACACACACACACACTTTAAGTTAGAAAAATGTATGAGCTCAAATTGGAGTTTGTTTTGTCCCAACACTGATATCACAATGGCAAAAAACAAAGTTAAAAATTAAGTATCTTCTTTTCTTCTATCACTGCATCATATGACAAAGTCCAGAGGGATTGAGAGTCATATTGAAGCTAATGCTCTAGCCTTTCATCTCTGGGATTCTGGTCAGAGTCAGATGCCATTAAGCAAAAGGAATAGTATACCATAAAATCACCAACACATTATTCAATACCTATGTCAATCCTTGCTCAAAGAGGCCCAGAATAGAGTCAACATAGAGTGAATTACCACTCTATGCTATAAAGAGTTGTTCTACCAAATAATGGTTATGGTAATTGACAAGTCTGTTTATAAAAGCTAGCAGCATGGCTGCTTTCACTACATCTGGCCTATAGCTAAATAAAGATTTCACTTTTCAGGGCTGTCAGTGCCTAGTACAAAGATTTTGCCTAGCGTTAAGGAGGAGAGAAAAGTACATATGCATGGCACCAGAGTGAGTGCATATATAATGTATGTGCCATATATTAGGGTCCCAATATTGCACAACTCTAGTGACTTGTTCCAGAGCTTAATCTTAGCCTGTGTTTCATTTTTATAGGGTTGCTGAAACTAGAAATCACTTACCAGCATGGGGAGAGCTATTAAAGGCAGAGGTCTCTCATATAAGCACAACATGTGATCGGATAAAATTGTCTGGATTAGCAGCTTTACAACCTAGCCAAGCCCCAGGCCTACAATTATCTGGTTGCATTAAACTGAAATCACCTGAAAAACCTCACAGTGAGTGAGCCCTTGGAAGTCTCTAATCTGCCAGTTCACACTTGTAAGTGAAAGCAAAATTCAGTGATGAACAAACAATGCAGTGCGAGATTTCCCAGCTAATGGGTTTAATTTTGCTTCGGAAGGTGTCTGTTGTATTTGGCTCTCACTCTCATGTCTTCCCAATATCTTACAATTAAAATTAATAATTAGTGTGACTATTATTATTTCTAACTAATAATTTGTACCTGTATAGTACTTTCCATCTCACTGGGTTTGGTGCAGGAATTACTAGATGCAATACTAAGGCCTCATTTTATGGAAAGGGTCAACCTACCTGACTGCAATGATCTCTTCTGGCTTTAAAGTCTCTGAATAAATCTATGAATCTGAGGTACTCAAAACACGTTAAGTATTAAAGAGTTACCACTTGCATCTTCATACTTTCCATAATTTTCTCCCAATCCTTCACTGTGGTGGAGGGATGTTACAAATAGTCACATCTAGAGAGGATGGCTATTATACTCAATTCTGTAAATATTCAGCTAGCCCATAAGCATTTAGATCTTGAAATTACATTGGCTTTTATAGCCTTGTTTGGTGGGTTAAACATAAAACCAGGGTACTGCACGATCATTCAAGATTCTCTGACCAAATTCCAGATTGTAAAATTATATCCTGTGTTTCCACAACTCCTCTTGAAGCTTCAGTTAGGCACAGTGAGCCAAGTCCTCAGCTGGTGAAAATCACGTATCTCCATTGAAGTTTAGCTACAGAAAACTCCAAGTCTATGGAGTTATGTCAGTTTACAGCAGCCCTAACTAACATTAACATACAGTCTTACCTTGTGCAGTGGTTAATATGCACTATTAAGCCACCCAGAACTGGCTGTCTTTCCAGGATGGGCAAAGAGTTTATGTTCAGGAGAGAGAGAGAGAGAGAGTGTGCTGGTCAGGAATTTTTCAAAATGGTTTTCCATCAGAAAACACTGATTTGTTGAAATTTTGTTCTAAAGCACAATGGGAAAAATTTTGGAACTTTTGAAAATTTTCGCAGAATAGGAAAGCCATTTCTGGTCTATAGCTAATTAAGTAGTAAATAGTTTGTAAATCTTTTTCAAAAGGCCTTCTTTGGAAAATAATATTATATAAATGTAAGGTCATCAATAAATCCACGTGCATTGAAAACTGATCCTAAGTCAAGCACTATAAGGTGGCATGTAAAGTTCTTGTTCCCTCTACTAAATTACACAAGTGTAATGTCAATATTTACTAACACAGTGGCATGCCATGGCATTTTTAATCAGGCATGCAATTGTACATTTGCATGCAAAATGGCATCCCCCACCTGGCATGACCTCACCACACATAGGGTGCATGCAAGGTCACACTGTGTGGAGGTCACCATTTTGTCCTAGGATTGCCAACACTCCAGGATTGGCCTGCAGTCTCCAGGAATCAAAGGTTAATCCTAAATTAATGATTACGTCATGTGACAAAATCTCCAGGAATACATCTAACAAAAATTGGCAACCCTATTTTGTCCCCATGTTCCCTCCGAATTGTCCCATGACCACCACTGATCCTGGGGCATGGAATGCATGCCTTGTATATGCTAAGGGCTTGCCACTGTTTACAAACCCAGTGGTATCTGCGAACCTGCAGTATTTCCTATTCAAAATATAGGTAGAAAACTGCATCACCTCAGACACTGTATGGAGATCACTGGTACCATTTTTAATGGTGATAACTATTGCTCTTCAGCTCCATTGTCAATCTGCTCTGGGCTAGAAAAAGTGAGTGGGAAACTTTTAATGCAAGTTCTAACTAGACCAATTTTCATGCAAATTTTTCAGACAGATAACTTGAAAGATTTACTTTAAAAAAACCTGCAACAATGACATTTGAAAATCTTAAACTGAACTAACTGATTCTGGATATTAGCCATTTTGGAAGCTATTTTCTGATATACCAGTGGGGAGAAATGATTACTTGGCTATGGCTCTAAATGCTACTGTGCTTTTAAATTAAAATTAATTTTCTTGATTAAAGTAATTTCTTGCCTAAGCAGGATTAAAATAATTTTATTTTAAATAAGGTTTTGCTAGAGTGTTCTTCTATTCACATTATACCGTCCAGTTGTGTGTTTGTGTCATGAGACTTGCAAATGTTTTTCATGACACTACCAAATATGTGTACATAAATTTCTATATACCTAATTAGTCTTAGGAAATATGGTACTGCAGCATTTTTTTTGCATGGTTACACCTTTTAAACAACACAGTTTTTCTTACACGTGGGTGGAGCCATACACCCCACTCCAAGTAGAACCGCTCATATCTAGAGTCTAAAAAGCATCACCCTTCCTATAGCATACTTTATTAACACAAATGGTAATTCCCAAACATTATCATAGAAAAACGCAGCATAAGCCTTCCCTTCATGCCTGGCTGCCAATACAGTTACTTTAGCTCAACCTAAGCCTCCCCATAGATTTAGTTGGTCCAGGAGTTCTTTCCCTCAGGGCCTGTCATTTCAAAACATTCTGTTCCCCTCACCCTGAGACCTATTCCTGCTCCTCCTACCACGAACATTCATCTACACCTATGAATCAGAAAAAAATAAAAAACACTTCATGTTTCTTGGCAGAATTAATACTGGCACAGAGGGCGAGGTATTTCAGGCAAACAATGCCAGCCTGTGACAGTGAGTAACAGCAATGCTCTTTTTCCTGCACTTTGTTACATTATATGTAGTAGTATGTAAGTTGCCTACCTACGTTAATTAAGCAGTACTGTTATCTCCTTCTCCAAGCTATTCAACCAGAATCCCCACACATTCTCTCTCCATTTAATTTCCAGAGTTAAGAATTGCTTTCTCCCTTGTGCTCGCTCTGTCTTTCTGATCAGGACTTTAGAACAACCAGTAAGGTTTGTCTAGATTAGAAAAAGTGGTCAAATTTATGTCGAGCTTAACTAATACAACCTAGCCTACCACAGCTGTAACTTGACTCTAGCCTGGACTATCCCTCAATCAGCTAAAAGTGAACTAAGGTGTTACCTTGCATCTAAACTCAGAAAACTCCTCAAGTCAGGTTGGTATTAGCTAGCTTGTGTTAGCTGAGTCCAAACAAAACACGGCTTTTTATAGTCAAGACAAAACATAGAAGACATTCTTCACAGACCATCACTGGTTTTATATGGAGCTCAGTAGATGCTGGGACACAACGTGGGGACCAAATTTTCAACCCACTTAAAACTAGACTTCTGTTTATTTGTTTGTTTTTAAAAGAACCAAAAATTACAATTGTATAAGCAAAAATAATTTAAAAATTTGGCACCCACAACAATTTGCTGGTTCATTTTAAGTAATTTAGACATCTTAGTACCTACTATCCTCTCTGTGCCTCAGTTTCCCCATCTGTAATATCAGAATAACGATCTTGACGTTCTTTGTAAAATATTTTGAGATCTATAGATGAAATATACTATAAAAGAGCTAGGTGTTATTATTCTGTCATGCCCACTACTAACTGCATGTACAAAATTGCACTTACATCTGCATGACCTTGGGAATTTAGTCAGTACATTGTGGATGTTCACACAGTGGAAACATCGGGTATGATTTTTAAAAACACCTAAATCAGTCAGATGCCTAACTCCCACTGGAAGGTAGGTGCCCAACTCATTTAGGCACTTTTGAAAATCCTGCCTATGGATAATGAAGCTCACAATTACGTGCTTCACTACCAGGTATGAATGCCTCAGTGTAAGGAGCGCCTATTAATTAAGGATGCAATGTGTACCTAAACCTCCCTCTTCCCACTCTGAGTCACAAGAGTTAGTCTTTAAATCTTGTTTTAAATTTTTCTTTTCTCATTAGAGCACATATTTGTTTATCCACTGTGTGTCTTGCTTTCTTTTTATTATCTACTGAGAGGAGTGTAATGCAGAAGTTGGAGCACAGGACTGGAAGAAAGGCTTCAGAGATTCTATTCTCAGCTCTGCCACAGATGCGTGATGTAACCTTGAACAAGTCAGAGTACAGGCAAGTCGCTTCTTACACGGGGGTTACGTTCTGTGGTCAGCGCGTAAAGCGAAAGCTGCGTATAGTCAAAACTCATTAAGTTTAATGGCAGGCTGAATCGTCCACCCTACAGATACAGTTTTTACATTGTTATTTTTCTCTTTTTTTTGCTGACCGTGTAAAGCTGAAATCACACATATTAAATGAGTGTAAGATGCAACTCGCCTGTAAATATCTTGGCAAATATTTTGTTTGCATATTACAGAAAAACAACAAAACCCTACCCTAAACTAAAAGAACATTAACTCAAAGTCAAATACTCAAAAATTAGGAAATGTCAGAATTAAGGTTCCTTGTGCAAACTTAATTCAGCCCCTTATGATTACAAATTAGGATATATTCTTTAATTACATGATCACATACTATTTTTTCCACAGGACCTCTGCCTCCTTCAGAACACAGAACTGACAGGGTTCACTTAATAAACAGGTATTTAATATCTTGCAGGGTCCTCAGCATTTACTGGCCCCGGGTCTTATTGACTGCACACTAGTTACACCATGCTATGAATTACATTTCCCTATAGCTTTTCCATGGTGCTCACCACTGTAATAGCGTGCATCAGACAGTAATGAACTTATCTTCACAACATGGCTGTAACAGGGTGCTGGCCTGGGGATCCTGGGCCAGGCCCTCTTATCCCAGCTCCAATTCAGAAGCATTAATTTGGGGCGGGCTGAGTATGCCATGCCTAATTGTAAGAAGGGAAGCAACTGTGGGCCTCATTAGCCAGGGGGCTATATAGGGCTGGCAGGCAGGAAGTGAAGATGGGGGGAGAGAGAAAGGAAAGGGAGGAGCCAATGGCAGTGTACCCCTGCTGTCTGGAGAAGTTAGCTGTCCCCCTCAGGTTGCTGGTCTGGAGCAAACTATAAATAGAAGGTGGTGGGTGCTGACATTGAAAATAAAAAGCACTAGTAATTGCACTCAGAAGAGTTCTCTGGCTGATTTGTTGCAAGGGCAAGTGAATGCCTCATTACAATGACTATGAGATAAAGTAAAATTATTCCCATATTACAGATGGGGAACTGAACCACATGAACATTAGTGTCCAAAATGTGTGGAGTGCCCAATTTGAGATGCCTATGGCCTGATTATTCTGAGAACTTTGCATTTTGCTTATTCAAAGAAGAGCTCTGCACTTCAACAAATCAGATCCCAGGTATCTCAAGTTAGCCACTCAGAAAAGGAAAAACACACAATTAGTGACCACCTATGAAAAATTTGGCATAAGTGACTAGCCTAGCACCACATAGGAACTCTGGGATAGAAGTAGAGGGGACCTGGGGAGGGTAGAATCCAATTCTCCAGGGCAACATTCAGCTGCTTTAGCCATAAGACTATTCTCTTTCTGCAGCCCCCTGCCTCATTTGTGATATGCCTTTCAACTTCTGCAACAAATAAGGCAGGAGGTCCTACAGACTACAGTCCTCTTCCCTACACAATCTTGATTCACTCCTTGAGCACCATACAGCCTGTGCACTGAATGCAGGAGGGGCACTGCTGAAAAAAATAGTGTGTTAATGTAATTAAAGATTGTTTCATAATGTATATGTACAGGGGAGGCAAGTTAAAGTTGCAAAGGCAGCCTTAATTCTGGCATTTCCTAACTTCTGAGTGTTTGGATTTGTAACCTTAATATTCTTTTATGTAGGATTTTTTTTAAAATGTGACAGCCTAGGTTTTTATAAAAAAGCAAACTGAAAAAACAGCATTTCCATATTGACCTCCACATGGTTCATTAGCAGATTTATAATCTTTAGTTCTACCACACAGACCTCTGATAGCAATAGAAGGTTGTTATCCAACATACAGACGAGCACTAGAAAGGGATGGGACATTTTTCTAGGGGATCATATGTATTTGCTTACAGGAAAAGAATGGTGTAACTCAGGAAACCTTGGTTCTAGTCCAGGTTCTGAGGAGAGAGTATTCTAGAAGTTAGAGACTGTAATGTCCCTGTCTTGCGCAAGCATGACTCCCTTCTGCCCACATCCCCTCGAGCCTGTCCCAATCCCACTCTTTCCCCTACCCCCACAGTGCCTCATCCCAGTCTCGGTCTTGTACCAGTCTCCCTCTCTCTCTCACAACTGGCCCCACCTCCCAGGCACAACTCCTTAAACCTACGCATTCCAGTCAGGCTGTTTCATCCTTCATGTCCTTGCTGTCTGAGCAACAGCAGGAAGGCACTGAGTACACAGGAGTTGCTCTCAATTCCTTTGCCCAACACCAGAGCAGCCTCTGGCTCCCAAGAAAAGCAAATGCAAGGAAGTCTTACTCTGCCCCTACAGCCCTGGGCTGGAGCATTTTCAGCAGAGATGGAATCTTCAGAAAATGTAGCTGCCAATATATAAAAAGTCTCCTGAGCATGTGCAGAATTTCAGAGGCTTGTAACTTGACCAAATCTGGGTGAATTTTCACAAGGACAACAAAGGCATATCCCTGACACCGGGATGGCCCTCCCCTCACCCTGCTAATTTCAAATCCCTGGTCCAAACATGAAGGAGCTAGAGCTTCCCAACACAGCAGTTGTAAGAAGTTTTAAAAATAGGCAAAACAACGTATTTTCCTCTAACATCTTGCTTGGACATAGCTGAACCATTCTGGCTAAAAAAAATATTTTTAAAAAAGTTTCAGGCAAACACACAGTATGGAAAATTTCAGCTCAAATTGTTACAGTTTGCAAAGAAATAAACAAATGAAAATAGGGTTTTATAATAGTAAGTATCAGGCAATCTTTTAACTGAAAGCTTCACTACCTGCATCATTTATAAGCCATTTCTTAGTCATCCGACAGGGTTGCCAACTCTCTAATCGCACAAAACCAAACACCCTTGCCTCAACCCCAGCCCCCTGCCCTTCTCTGAGGCCCCACCCCCTCACTCACTCCATCCCCCCTCCCTCTATTGCTTGCTCTTCCCCACCTCACTAAATTTCACCGGGGCAGGGAGTTGGGTTGCAGGAGGGGGTGAGGGCTCTGGCTGAGGGTGCAGGCTCCAGGGTGGGGCCAAAAATGAGGCGTTCAGGGTGTGGGAGTAGGCTCAGGGCTGGGTCGGGGGGGGTGGGCTCTGAGGTGGAGCCGGAGAGAAGGGGTTTGGGTGCAGGAGGGGGCTCAGGGCAGGGACTTGTGTTGGGGTGCAGGAGGGGGTTTGGGTGTGGGAGGGGCTCAGGGGCAGGGGGTTGCAGTGAGGGAGCGGGTGAGGGGCATGGGCCCTGGGAGGGAATTAGGGTGCAGGAGTTCTGACCTGGGCCAGAGGGCTGGAGCGCGGGAGGGAGTTTGGGGTGTGGGCTCCGGCTGGGTGGCGCTTACTGTAGGCGGTTCCTCCTCAGCAGCACAGAGGGGCTGAGGCAGGCTCCCTGCCTGCCGTGGCTCTGCATGATTCCCAGAAGTGGCCATCATGTCCGGCTCCTAAATGGAGGGGGCAGGGGGCTCTGCCGACACCTACAGGAACTGCGCCCGCAGCTCCTATTGGCTGCAGTTTCTGGCCAATGGGAAGTGTGGCGCTGGTGCTCGGGATGGGGGCAGCATGCGGAGCCCCTGTGGCCATCCTTGCACCTAGGAGCCAGCCATGCCAGGCACTGCATGGAGTCTGCCTTAGCCCCACTGCGCTGCCAACTGGACTTTTAGCGATGCTGACCGGAGCCACCAGGGTCCCTTTTCGACTGGGTGTTCTGATGGAAAACCAGATGCCTGCCAAGCCTAAATCTTCTTCCTGTAATCCCAGGCAGAATGGATTCATATAAAGCTATGACTGGGGACACAAAGAGATCATTGGATTCATTTCCTAAACAAGTCCTTTTTCATGCAATATATGAATGGAATTCATTGCCACACATTGAAGCCAATACTTTAACTAGAGCCAAAAATAGATCAGATATTTATATAGATGTAAGAATGAATACAAGCCGTATAAAGGATACCCAGAGTTATAACAGTAAATACTAAAAAAAAGTTTTTAAAAGTATATAAAACCACAATGGGAGACTTAAGCCAATCTCTAGCTACTAGATGTTAGAAGACTCCCCTGGGCAGATCAATGTCCCACATATGCCTAGATTTCTTGCACCTTCATATGAAACATCTGTTAGAGACAGGATACTGAATTAGACTGACTTCAGATCTGAGGCAGTATGGCAATTCCTATGTTCCTCAGCACCAGGCGTTTATGAACAGCAACCAATCAGGGATGCCATGCATGATATTCAGTCTGCAGTCACATTTTTATTTGCAACACGTATAAAACTGTTACAGTTTTTGGTTAAAGCATACGTTTCATTTTACAGGTAATTGTTAGCCTTGAGCAAATGTAAGGCACAATCACTAGAAGAGAAGATTTGCTTTGGTGAATTAAAAGCAAGGGGTTATTTCACTAGAAATGCAAGAGAGCACAAAGAAGCTAAAGAAGATTAATAAGTGAGTATTTTATCTTTTAAAAAAAGTTGATGACATGAAAACTCAAGCCTTCTCAGAAAAGCTGAATGGGATTTCATAGACTTACTGGCTTTTGGTTTTGATACAGAAATATTTTGGGGGTAATGAGTTGAATATTGTGTCTATGTAAAAAAAGGAATAGCAAAAGAAAAAAAAAAGAAAAGAAGAAAGAAAGTTGACCATAACCTGAGGCCTTGGCTCCAGCTGAGTGCCTGTTGTTATGAAAGCAAGGTGCTCCACACGATCTAATCATAGCACTAAACCTTGTTACAAGCCCTTTTACAGCTCCAATATCTGGGTTACATGGAAACACGCTGGAGAGCCTCCTTGTACTATGAAATAAATGTCATTCTGACTGGCATCCTCTCTTCCAGCGAGTAATTTCCCTCTGCTGATAAATCGATACAGCAAAAACAAATGAAAGCGCACAATGGGCGCACTGAGGATTACATTTTTATTCATTTCAGAGCCCCTGCAGCAGAGTTTTTTTTTAACACAATAGCAGAAAATGATGCACTTGAGCTGTGGGAGGGCAGAAGGGGAAGAGATTTAGAGAGGGAGAAAGAGAAAGACAGAGGGAGGGAAAGGAAGAAGAAAGAAAGAAAGAAAGAAAGAAAGAAAGAAAGAAAGAAAGAAAG